>JARNME010000225.1:371338-971338 GCA_030179655.1 Scaptomyza flava
CAAAATTTTGGAGCCACGCCCACCCATTCCGCCCCCAGCCCCCCGAATTTTAAAGTCAAAAAAGCCAATATCTCCCACAATTTTTGAGCTAGAGCCACCAAATTTGGTGCCAAGATAGGCGATGACGACCCCCACAAACTGCATCAAAAGTTTGGATGCCACGCCCACCAATACCGCCCTAGCCGCCCCCAGCTGCCCCAACGCTTCGTCAAAAACGAGTATGCGTGTATCTTCCAGATTTTTGGAGCTAGAGCCACCAAATTTGGTAGGAAGATAGCTGGTAACGAACCCCAAAAAACTGCATCAAAGTTTTGGAGCCACGCGCACCCCTTCCACCCCCTTTCCACACCTTTTACAAACTTTGAGCTATAGTCACCAAATTCGGTATGTGGATAGCAATTGACATTCCACAAAGATCTGCAGCAAAAATTTGGATGCCACGCCCACCCATACCGCCCCCAGCCCCCCTTTCCCCACTTTTCACAAACTTTGAGCTAGAGTCACCAAATTTGGAAGGAAGATAGCAATTGACATTTCACAAAGATCTGCAGCAAAAATTTGGATGCCACGCCCACCCATACCGCTCCCAGCCCCCCTTTCCCCACTTTTTACAATTTTCGAGCTAGAGTCACCAAATTTGGTATGAAGAAAGCAATTGACATTCCACACAGAATTGCATCAACACTTTGGATGCCACGCCCACCCATACCGCCCCCAGCCTCCCTTTCCCCACATTTAACAATATTCGAGCTAGAGTTACCAAATTTGGTATGAAGATAGCAATTGACATTTCGCAAAGATCTGCAGTAAAACTTTGGATGCCACGCCCACCCATACCGCCCCCAGCCCCCCTCTCAACAGCTCTTACAAACTTTCAGCTAGAGTCACCAAATTTGGAAGGAAGATAGTTGGTGGCATCCCCATCTGCATCGGAGAATCTTTAAGGCAGCGTACACCCCTGCCCCATCCGTTCCCCTTTGCAATCAGGCCTCTTTTTAAGCGGTTTTAATACTGGTATCGAGTATGCCGCGCTCGGTTGCGTCCGACTGCAACGTTTCCACTTGTTTTACTTGTTTCCTTTGAGATTTTGCTTTTTTGGCTTTTATATTTTACTGATCTAGCTTTTCTAGCTCTGGAAAAAATAAAGCACTGTCTGTACGCTAAAAAAAAACTAATACAAGCGCACTCTGTTCGGCTTTCGGCAGTTGTGTTCATTGTTGCCAATTCAGTTTTTTCCCCGTCAGATCTGGCATTTTTCAAAACGCGATTGCGGGAAAAATTTTCAAACATTGTATGGGACAGCTTTTTTCTGTATGAGTTATTTGGTTTCATTTTTATGTAAATAGCTTTTTTGCTTTATTGTCCGCTTTGGTGTCCGCTAACATCTACGTGGAGTCCTTGGTCTATGTCGACTGCATTGAAAATGCTGAGCACGAGCTGCCCGGACTACCCGCTCCGTTGTGGATGCCAATATAAACTCTGGCAACTATCCGGACGAGAAGGCTGTGACCATATTCCAATCGATGGGTAAGTTTTTCACATATGTATATCAATTTAAACGCCAAACCATTCACCAAATTTTCTTTATTACTCCCACGCACAGGCATTGCCTCGGAAGATGCACGTGTAGCTGAAGATGTGCAGATGGCTCTCTTATCCGATGTCAATTAAACTCACTAGCCTGTTCCACCTGGCAAAAAAAAATAAAAACTTAAACTTAATATGACTCTGAGCTGCAAGTAAATAAACTGAAAATAAAAAAAATGCAAGCGGGTTTTTATACCCTTCACATGTGAATCAGGGTATATTGAGTTTGTCATGAATCTGTAACGCCTTAAAGGAATGATGGGAGACCCCATAAACTATATATCAAAATGATCAGGACGAGCTCAGGAATTGATTTCCGTCCGTCCGTCCGTCTGTCCGTCTGTCCGTCTGTCTGTTTCAACACGATTTCCGGCCAAACTGCTGAACCGATCTTGATGAAACTTTCACAGATTGCTTAGATCATGTCGGGTTTGTTCACTATGAAATTTCATCCCGATCGGAGCATTCTACGATATAGCCACCATATAAATTTACCATATCAACACGATTTCCGGCCAAACTGCTGAACCGATCTTGATGAAACTTTCACAGATTGCTTAGATCATGTCGGGTTTGTTCACTATGAAATTTCATCCCGATCGGAGCATTCTACGATATAGCCACCATATAAATTTACCATATCAACACGATTTCCGGCCAAACTGCTTAACCGATCTTGATGAAACTTTCACAGATTGCTTAGATCATGTTGCTTACCATATCGTACTATCAATTGTTGTCTCTGTCGTGCACTTTCAAGTACCTACATGTCAATATGTTGTTTTTGTCGAAAACGAACAAGTAAATGACGCTCAAGAGTAAAAATATTAGCGAAAAATTACCAACAACTGCACAGAAACATAAGAGGGGGGAGTATTGATTTGGCTGTGTGAAGGGTATCATAGTCTTGGCATAGCCAAAATTAACTATGCGCCACTATGTTTTTTTGTAAATTTTTTGTGGTTTGTAATCATTTCAGTTTTTATTTATTTTTTTTTTTAATGTTTTCATGTTTGGTTTTTATTGTTTTTTTTTTCTTTGCATTTTTGGTTGCTGTTATCATTTAGTGTGCTTTGAAATAGTTTAATCTTTATAATTTAGTTGTTCATCAAGTATCTGTTTTTTTTATTTTTATATCATCCATCATATGCCTAATCGCTTGTCTTCTACTGCCCCCTTAACTTTCACACGATTTGCACTAATCCAACTTCCTAGTATGTATAAATATATATACTAACATAAGTATTTGTGTATATATGTTTATATGTATGTGTATTTATATGTACATATATACCATATCATAAATATCGCGAACTATTTTGGGTTAATTAGTTTCGGGTTCCAGTCTAAGCCCATATGCATTTTTCCCCATTTTGGTTTAATAATTTTGTAGGATAACTATTTATTAATTTGTTTATATATAAAATAGTACTTATAAGTTTTTTATGTCAATTTGAATTTTATTATTAATCAAATACTCAACAAACAATAAAATTGGGTTTTTTCAACTTGCGACTCCCGATGCAAATGAGATTCCAGCTTGTATTTGTTATTGTTGTTGGTTTATTTTAGTATTTATATTTAGGTTTTTCTATTATTTAATAGTACTATTTAAACACTCAATACTTATTGCTCTCTATAATTTTAATCCAAAAAATAAAAGGATGAATGCAATAAAAAATCAATATTTCAAATCATAATTCTTGTTTATTTTGTTTTTTAATTTTTTGTTTGAGAGGATCAGATTGCTTCCGCTATTGGTCGAACCAAAACAGTTTTTTAAAAAATAATAGTTTTTGTTTTAAATAGACAAAGTATATATACATACATACATGTAAAAGCACATGTATAAGCATATATGTACGATGTGTAATTTATATTTATTTATGTGTATAGATTTGCTTTTGCTTGGGTTTTAAAAATTAAATCAACACACACGTATTCAATTGATAAATGTATAATAATAGTTTAAAAAAAATAATTTTAATTATAATATTAGTAATCATAGTAATAATAATCACCTTAATTTACATATAATATTGATTTTGAAATTAAAATATTTAGAAAAAAAAACACACTTAAGACTGTTGGCTATAATTAAAGGAACGTACACACGTACATGCACATTTTTTGTACGCAACTCTTGAAATGGTTCTTGATTTTGCCTGTTGCTTGCATTATTTATTTGAATTATGTTTTGCTTCAGCTATTTTTGTAGCTTTTTCTTCCGAATTATCAAGTTATTAATTAGGCATACATTAGTTATTATTATTCTTTTTTTTTCGATTTTTGTTTATGTTTTATTCTTTCGTTTTCTTTACATATATGTATATTTAATATTTACAGTTTGTTTGCTACTTGTTTAATGGGTTTGCTTGTTCTGCAGCTGCAACTGCAACTGCTTCTGATGCTATTGCTGCTTGTTGTTGCATTTTTCGTAGGCTTTGTCTCTACCTTTGTCGCCTATGTATGTCTCATTCTTATCCGGTTTCGCTTTGCAATATTTCATATTTACTTTGTTAGCGCACTTAAATCTGATTTTCACTTCATTTTATACTTTTTTAGACTAAAGAAAAAAATTGTTCTCGCTTAAATTATTTTTTTTTAAACTGTTTTATGTTTGTGTTTTTGTGTTGTTTTCTTTAAACTTTACACTTCTGCCTGCCTCTACCTATAACGCAATTTGTTTTTCTCCGAAGTCCTGCTTGTAATCATTTATTTAATATTTTTTTTTTTGTGGCTTAAAAAAGGTTTGGCAGTCCGGATCCGTGTGGAGTCCCACACCGACATGGAGTCCCAACCCTGCCCGCCCAGGACTTATATGCATAAAATTTTGTTGGTATCAATAACTCAACCTATTTCTGAATTTTACAACAATTAAGTTTAGTTTTTTTTTTTTAAGTAAGATTTTTTATATGAGTTTTACAGACAAACAAATCTATAAATGTATTACTGATTCATTTAGCGTGGTAGGGTTTTTTTGTTATTTTTTTTTTTTTGATTTTTTTTTTTTTTGAGATTTTTCTCATGTATTTTAAGTTTGTTTTTAATATATATTTCTATAAATATGCCTTTTGATATTAATATTTCATAATAATTTACGCAGCAGTTTACAAATATGGTTTAAAATTAAAAAAAAAAAATAAAAAACTATTGCATTATTTATTATTTTATAAGTAATATTTAATTTCTCATATATATATATATATATATATATATATATATATATATTCATGTTTATATTATGTATTTATTGTTAGGAGTTGGTACTACTTGTTGAAAATTTTGCATATTAATTGTTGTATTTTTGTGGCATATAGAAATGTTCGCTTTTATTGTAATGATTTTTATCTTTGATAAACATTCCAACTTTCTTTAATTGGTTTTTTTGTCGTTGTTCAGCGTGAAATTATTTATATATTTACATGCGTTTGTGCGGTTATGTGTGTCTGTGTGTTTGCGAGAGGAGGGGAGGGTTGCGGGTAGAAATCGCCAAAATAGACAACTTATGGCTTTTTCTTTTGTTAGGTAACCGAAGTAACAGAATTTTGATACAAAACAAACATTATTTTAATGTTAAACGGTTTTAAGTCAAATTATACTTTCAAAATTTCATATTGTTGACATTAAAAACATTTGTGAGTGGTATGTGTGTGGGTGATAAACACAAAAAATAAATGGTTTGAAAATATAGTATACACAATAAAAGAAGGCAAAAAAAAAAAAAAAACTATATTCAGTGTGTTTTTGAACAACATCCAAACATACCATGTGATTTGTGCGTGTGTTTGAGTGCTATCTTTCTGTTAAGAAATGTTATGATTATTGTTACTTTTGTCTATCAATTGCTGTTCTTTGTGGACATTTTTGGCATTGCTTTATACATTTTGCCTTTTCTCCCAATCTACGCTAATTTCAGCTATAATTGGTTGCTGTTGGAGGATGTTGTTGCCAGGAATTATGTTGTATCGATAATCATTAGATTATTTTGATTTTGTAATACAATAAAAACGTGATTTTTTGACGTGTGTATCAGACGCTGCAGCCGGCGTAGTTTTGTGGTTAACTAGTTACTAATTTACATTTAACTTGTTTTTTTTTTTATAATTGCTATATTATAATTCTTATTATTACTTATCATTTTCTGCTGCTTCATTCTATTGTGTTTATAATAGTAAAAAAAAAAACAAGTATTTAGCAGCCTTTTTAAACAACTATTTAGCTTTCTCTCCTTTACGTCACTTTCTTCGTCACTTCCTTCTGTCTGTCTCTGTCTGTCTCTCTCTCTCGCTCTCTCTATCTCTTTCTCTATTTCTCTATTTCTTCTTTTACTTTATGTTTTCTTTAATTTTAATGTTTTTGACGAACGTGCCTGACCTTTTTTATGCTGCATGCCTGCCATCTTTCGTCTTTTCCTTCTTCTTATTCATTGTTGCCTTTACATATTTTTTTAAATTCTTTTTTTTTTTTTTTTGCTTTACGCTTGTTTATCACATTTAATATAAATATATATACTATATAAGCATATAGTTGTATTTAATTTAAATTTTCTTTTTCTTTAGTAATGTGTTGTTGTTATAAGCATTTGCGACGCGCTTTGCTTGAGAGGCGCTAATAAAAATTCTTCAGGTTATTTTTGTTGGTGCTTGCATTTTGAGCGTCAGCAGGTGTTGACTTGTTACCCTTCTTTGGCATTGTTCGCTTAACATAGGCCCAGTGAGAACTAAAGCAGCTCCTGTTGTAGGAGCAACAGCTGCTGTTGCTGCTCCAATTGAGCCTGTTGCTGCAGCTGCTGTTGCTGCCAGCGCTTGTACACGCCCAGATAGGTTCGTGTGTTTGTTGGATTGCTTGTGTTGCTGCTGTTGTTGCCGCCGCCGCTGCTGATTGCTGTGGTTGTTAATGCTGCGCCTGTTGTAAGGGGCATGCCCAACACTGGCTGCAGCTGCTGTTGATGCTGCAAAAGCAATGTAGTTGTTGATGTTGTTGCACCACCGGCGGCTGCTACTGGCGGCAACAGTTTCAAGTGTGTGGCATCCATTGCAGTCTCGTAACAATAAACAGCTGCGTCCAGAAATGTTGTGGCATAAAAGCTGTTTCGATTATTGCTGTTGTTGAAATTATTGTTGGTGCTGGTGCTGCTGCTGCTGTTGTTGCTGAAGTTAATAACAAATTTCTGTTGCTCCGGGTGTTGGTGTTGATCCTGAAGTTGGAGTAGCTTCTGCTGCACATGCTGTTGTTTTTTTTGTTGTTGTTGGCCAGCAGCTGCTGCTGCTGCGGCGAATTATGAATTGGAATTGCGTTTAGTTGGCAGCTAGGACGAGCTAGACTGATTCATATTGCCAAACATGTGGGCTGAGAACGATGTCTGTCCCGCCGAATTGGCCTGTGACGTGGACGATTGTTGTTGTTGTTGCTGCTGCTGCTGTTGTTGCTGCTGCTGCTGCTGCTGCTGTGCCTGCTGTTGATTCAGAGAGCCACGCCCATGCTTTGGTATGGGTGGCTGTATATATTCATGACGTGCCAATGCAAACACATCCATGCGATCCTCCTTCCGATAGGCTAAGCACCCACGAATGAAACTCTGTTCACAGGAAAAAAAATTGAGAAAACCAAGTTTAACAAATTACAATTTCATGCACATGAAATAAAAGAGTTCGTTTTAACCTTTGCCTCGTTGGAGACTGTGGGTTTGTTGGAGAACTGCACTTCTGTGGCTTTCAAAATGGTATTCTCCTCGAGGATGGTGGCCTGCGATTGATTATGCCCAAATGGCTTTTTTCCATATAAGCACTGATAGAATATCACGCCCACACTCCACACATCCACTTTCGATGAGATTTTTGGCGGATTCTTTCCAACGACAAAGCATTCCGGCGGCAAATACCTGTTAGTAATAAATACAAATGTTTAAATTTATATACATATATGTATAAAGGGATATAGCTAATATTTACCAGTAAGTGCCTGCGCCTTGAGATGTTAGATCCATGCCATGATCTGGATTATAGTTTTCATCATCCATCACTTTGGACAAACCGAAATCAGTTATTTTGATCTCGCCGCAAACGTTGCCCTCGGTTAATAATATGTTGCCTGGTTTTAGATCGTAATGGATGACAGGCGGTTTAATCTCATTCAGATACTTGAGTGCAGATACAACCTGTGTGTGAACAAATACAAAATTTAATTAAAGCATGCAAAGAGTTTAACAAATAAAGAATAGACTTAAAATAGATATATTATCTAGGTATACGAGTACGTTAATTCGCAATTGATTAACTCACCTGCATTATAATTGAGCGCGCTTCACGCTCGGGTATAGTCTTATGCTGTTTCAGATAAAAGTCAAGATCGTGTCCATCACAATACTCCAGCACGGTGCAAAATGAATTCGCATCGATTTCAAAGACATCATAGAGCTTCACTACACGCGGATGATCCAGCGCTTTGTGTATGTTGTACTCCCGCAATGCGTGTCTAAATTTTTCAAGGTTTAAAAATCATAAGCAATCTGTTTATAAAAACTACAAGTAAGTTACGAAGTCCCCTACTATTAGAACCTTCTCGTTCTGCCAGCCGTTCTAACTAAAGTTCGCTCAATTGGCATATAATACAAGGAATTCATTATGACATACAAAGAGAATCTACTAAAAATCACAGTTCTCAAATAACGCATTTAACAATCTGAGCATTAGTGAAGTTTGGAGGGTTGAATACAAATCTGAATATAATTAAATTTTAACACGTTTGTCATTCGAATTTGTGTTAAGATCCTCTCTACAGTAAAAGTTTTATGATCTGCCGTTGCTGCTGCTATTGCTTCTCTACTCACTTGATATAATTAGCTTTCTTATCCTCCTTCCAATCCTTGTTTAATTGATGCACCTTACATGCGACATATCGTTGCTCCTTGAGGTCAAATGCCTTGTGCACCTCGGAAAAGCCGCCTTTGCCAAGAAGCATCAAAAGCAGATACCGGTCATTCAGCACAGGATGATTGTTAAAGCGGGACTGCAAGACAGCCAAAAATATACAAAAGTATATCGATTATTAGATACAAGTTTTTCTTTTGATGCATATTTGTGGAAATCGACTGCTAATACCTGATCTTCATTGAGTATGCGCTTGAGCTCGCGTATATGCAGATTACGTTCACGCTCAAGCTTTTCCATCTCCAACTGCAGATCGGCGTCCTCCTTTTTGAGTGCGTTCTGTCGGAGCTTGAGTATTTCATCGTATTCGTAATACTCTTGAGCTGTATACGCCCCCGACACCGGATCCGGCTTAAGAAATGTGCCCGAATCAGAGCAGCTGCCGCTATCATTGCCACCAATGCCACCGCCACCAGCTCCAGTTCCTGTTGCACTGCCACCAGCACCGCCACCGCAAACGGCGCCGCCACCTCCGCCGCGATCCGACAAACGATCACCAACGCCGCCGCCGACACCGCTGTTACCCACATTGCCACCAGCGCCAGAGTTTGCGCCGACGCCACCTGAGCCAGCAATGCCACTGCCACCGCCAGCACCACCGCCGCCATTGTGCAGAAGTTGCGCCTGCTGCTGTGCCTGCGTTGAATTGGAGCGGGAGAGGCCGCGTCCACAGGAGACGACTAAGACAGCACCGCTGCCAGTGATGCCGGCAACGCCGACGCCACCGGCGCCTGTCGCATTGTTGGCAGCACTGCCCACTGCAATGCCGCTGTCTAGACTGCCGGCAACAGCATTGCCACCAAGGCGATCCGTCAGCTGGGACGAGTCATTGGAATTGGAATTCTGTTGTTGCTGCTGTAGGTGTTGGTTATTTTGCTGATTGCTATTGTTGTTCCGCTTGCGTCCCGATTCAGCTGGCCGTTTTTTCATCAACTGCTTCTTTTGACGATCGATCTCCTCACGCTCGGCCGTGATCTCCTCTTGGCGTCTGCTGAGCTCCTGAAACGCATAGCCGTCCGTCCAGTTTTCCTGGAACGTGGCGCCGACACGTTGTGTCACAAATTGGCCCAATCTTAATCGATTCTGCATGCATTTCTGTCGAGCCTCTTTCTTTTCAATGCTGCTTTTCTCCTTGAGCAGCTTCTTTACTACATCAATGCATTTGGTAATGTGCGATTTGTGCTGATCAATGGACTTTTGTTGGCTCATTATCTGGCACTTTTGCTCATCGGAAAGTCTTGTCATCTCGTCCAGTTTCGCCTTGCCGGACTCATGCTCCGCCTCTCGTTCTTGTAGTTCCAGCAGTGACATTTCCGTTTGGGTTCCCTTAGTGTATGTCATTATTGCTGTTGACATCGTTAGCGGCAATGGTGGCGGTGGCGGCGGCAAGCCACCCACGACCCCGACACCTACACCACCAACGCCCACATTGACGCCTAGAGTGCTGAGCTGTTGATGTGTTGGCACAACGGCAACACTTGCCGCTGATGTCGCAACGGGCAACTGCTGCTGTTGTGCCTGCTGCTGTTGTTGCGCCTGCTGTTGCTGTTGTTGTGGATTCACAACACCCATTCCGAGTACACTATGCCCCACGCCCACATGTGACATGGCCACGCCCATTTGCGTTTGCTGAGGAACCATTGCATTGGATGTCTGTTGTTGTTGCTGCTGTCGCTGCTGCTGTTGTTGCTGCTGCTGTTTAGCAGCTGCTGCCGCCGCTGCTGCCGCAAAATGGAACTCTGGCCCGGCCTGCTGCTGCTGTTGTTGGCTGGGGGATTGCGTTTGTGGACTAGTTGAATGATAGCCGTGTATGGAATACGCATTCGTCGTCTGCACCTGCACCTGCTGACTGTTAACCTGCTGCTGTTGTTGTTGCACCTGCTGCTGTTGCGCCTGTGTTGCTGATGATGGCGATTTGCTGCCCGTGTGTTGCCGTAACGTTGAATTGACGCCAGTTTGTTGCTGCTGCTGTTTGTTGAAGTAATCGTTAATCTTCTTGTTGTCATTGCCACCGGGCAGCAATAATCGCGTACTCTTGTTGCCACCAGCACTGCCAGTGGGTACACTAACAACGGTGTTAGCACCGCTGACCGGTGGCAGGGCAGGGACGCCGAGACTGAGGACTAAGCTGGAGACCGCTTTTGACATGTTGGAATCGCGAAATGTCAGCGACTTTTTGAGACCGCTTACAATGCCGCTGCTGTTTCCGCCGTTGCCCGCCTCCTCGGTGTTGTTGTTAGGCATTTTGCGTTTGCGTTTGCGCTCCGCGGGCGTTCGTGGCTGTTTCCCACTCGCATTGCTGACTACAGAGGAGGCGGCGGAAACAGATACGGGTATGGCAACTGGACCGGGTCCGGGCCCGCTGCCCGGCTGTTGTACGTTTAGCATGTCAAGCATTGACGCGCCGTTATTGGAATGCAGCTGTTGTTGTTGAAGGTTGCCGAGTCCCAGCATATCATTGACATCCTTTTCGCTGTGCGAAGAACCAGTGCTCATATTCGAATCTGGATTACTGCTATGGCCACCGGCAGCGCCGTGCGGCTGCTGATGAAGAGCTGCGTGCGGATGTTGCTGGTGTAGATGTTGCAGCTGCTGTTGATGCTGTGGCGGCAATGCAGTATGTTGTGGATGCAACGACTGTTGCTGCTGCTGTTGTTGTTGTGCTGCCGCCGCCGCTGCTGCTGCTGCCACTTGCTGTTGCTGCTGCGTTGTCAACTGTTGCAGATGCAACGTGTGTGTTTGCAAATTATGCTGCTGCGTCAGCTGCTGTGGCAGCAATTGTTGCTGTTGCGCTTGCGTACTGGGATGGTTAGCGAAATGTTGTTGCTGTGGTTGCTGCTGGTGCTGCTGTGCTGCCTGACTGCTAGGGTGATGATGGCTTAGGGTCGATGTTGTTTGTGGGGCCATCTGCAATTGAGCGCCGGCGGACATCTACAAGGAAATAAAAATCAATTAAGTTCCAAATTTTTTTTTTTTTTTTTTTGTTCACACAAACAATTTATCGATTTGTTTCTATCGGTATGCAATTTGCTGTCGTTTTGCAACAATGAACCAATTTTTGTTTTGATTCGCTGGTTCGTTAACGCAGCGTAGCCAGACTACTCAACTCTCTCAACTAAGTGGCAACGGTGGAGGCTGAGCAGCAAATTGAAAGAAAAAAAAATGGAATAGCGAAGAGAGCGAGAATCGTGCAAAATACATGGCAACAAAGCGCTGAGTGAACGTGTGATGTTCGAGTGTATGAGTGAGTGAGACGTCATAGCTAGCGCGTGCTACTCTGATGTGCGCCGCTCGGTATGATATGCGTATGAGTGAGCGCAATGCAGAAGCAGCAGCGTCAGTGAGTGGGTATGAGTGTGTGTGCATGTGTTTTATCAAAAAGCGAAGACAATAAGAGAAAAAAAACCGACACAAAAGAACATACATACATACAAAGTTTAAAATCAAAGTACATATTAATGGTTTACCCAACACAAGTTTGATTTCACATATTTACTTTTTGCTAACACTTTCAAGTTTCTTCCCTCAGACAACACAATTTAATTTTTGCTTATACATTTGCCCTTTTGTATTTTTTATTTTTGTTATTTATGTTTGAGTGAGTGTCTTATTTATGACAAAATGCCGTTCACCTTTTTTAAGCGCCGCATATTTTTCTGCACACACATACGCTTTGCTTCTGCCTTTATAAATTGTGTGTGTGTGTGTGTATGTGTGTGTGTATGACGTGTCTGTGTAGTGTAAGTGTATGTGTGTGCGTGTGAGCGCGTGTATATGTGTGTATGAATTTTCACATTCTATTACAAATTATCACATTCATTGCTGTTTTTTTTAAGCACTTTTACGAAATTTATATAAATCTTTACGATTATTATCGACTATTTTGCACGCCGTGTTATTAATTTATGGCTGGTATTTGTATTTTTTCTTTCAGTTTTAGTGCTGGCAGCGATTTGCTATACGCGTATTTGTAATGGTGCGCGCCGCCCGTAACGAAAAAGAACAAGAGCGATAAACGCGTACTCAGAGACAACGACGACAGCGACGAACGTCTCAGTCTCGACGCTTTTGCTATTTGCAGCGGACACCCGAGCGCCAGAGCAAACGTGAGAGAGACACTAAAAAATTCAAGAGAGAGTGAGTAAGAGCAAGAGTACGCAACGAGCCGGAGCACTACAACAACACCACTGCACCACTACACAACACTAGACTATTTGCAATAAACGATATGTACAATAAAAATTAATCCGATTGACAGGCAGCCACCGCTTCGTAGTCGTTGTGGTTGTCATCGACTGTCGTCCGCTTGTTTGCTCGGCCTTCGTTGGATTGTGTTGTTTGTGTTTGGATTCAGTTGCTTTTGATAAATTTCTGCAACTTCCGCGCGTGCCCATACAAAAACAATATCGTAACTAAAATACACAACTACATCTATTTGTAGTTGCTGCTGCTGCTGTGACGACTTCGCTGCGCGACTACAAAAGCTCTTCTTACTACTCTTCCCACATTGCCCAGCAGACCACCACAACCGGCGTCTTTGTTATTTCGCGAGGCGCGAGATGCTGTTGACGTCGGCAGCGACGCCATTACCCATGTTATGTTGGTATTTCTCAATGCACACATATAATACATACCCACATAAGCATATAGTGTGTTATGTGTGAGTTAATGAAAAAGCAATTTAAATTATAATTTTAATATATGTAAATATTTACAAAAACGCGAATAGATCCAATTATGTTTAACCAACGCTTGAAAAATTTGCATTTAAATAATAAATTGTCGCAGGTTTATTGTGTGACAATATCCGGTTCGTGCAGCTTGAATCTAAAAGAAATATACAAATGTATATTTTGAAATCGAAATCAGAATTGGATTACAAATTTGTGTACATGAGATTTGGCTATTTGGTATGGCATTATTTTTTCATTTATGTTTTTAAACGATTAACAGCAATGTACTGATGGTCATAGTGCCAACAGCTCTGCCAGCGTCATCAGTGAGCAGCATGTTAAAGGAATGAAACACACGTTGCGCTGTCGTTGCATGGTTGTTTTCTGGCTGTGAACACGGCAACAACAGCTGGGAGTTGCTTGGCTAAACTGAGGTGATGAGAGTGAGAGCGAAAGATGTGACGCCGTAAATGCGTTCCCAAACATGGCTGAGAAAAAAGTGAGCAAAAGCGAACAAACGAACCACGAACACACACAAGCAAGTTGAAACCATGATACAACAAAATTGGCAACACGATAATACGACGAACGAGACCTAGAGAGACAACAATTGATAACAACAAGAGTGCGAGTCCCGGCGAGCCCAAAACAAACCGAAATGGGCAGAGTCGACTTAATTTTTGGGATTGCTGCACTCACGTGCGCGCGAATGAGATAAATCTATGATGATGATGTGGGGGGAGCACAACAGCATGCAAAAAGCAGACGTTGACGACAAGAACGAGCCAAGACAAACAAAATTAAGGCGTACGCGTCGCTCACTACAAATACTTATTAGAGTTTGTTGGTAAGGAGGCATCGTGTACATATGTATGTACTTCTTATTGGCACCTTCTGTGCATGCGTGTATATATGTACACATAAGAACATACACTGTGGCGGATGCTGAAGCACTGTATGTCTGTGAGCGAGTTTGCATTTACTGCGAGAAATTGAGCGAAGAGTGCAATTATTAATGCGAGTGCATTCCAATACATTATGAAAAACCGTTGCATATTTTGTGTTTTTTTTTTAAATGCTTTTGTGCAGCACCAGTTTATTTTTCTTAAGTTGGCTATTTTATTCTGCGTTACTCACACGCAAACGATGACAATGCAATCGCTACAGCCTCGGCGCATGCAACAAACAAGTTTTTTCTTTCCTTTGCCTTTGTCAAAGTGTTGTGCTAACGCTTTATTGCAAATGCACCCATATGTATGCATTTACACCTTCATCTGTGTACATATGTTAAAACTGGTTGTATGCTTTGCGACAAGACGTTGACTAAAGGACTGCCATCCAATTAAAACACCAAAACTATTTCAGGAGTCTGGCAACGCCACCAGGCAACGTCAAGCAGCAACACTTAATGTCCTCGCCACTGTCGAACAGTAACATCGATGAGTCGAGGTCGGGAGACGTCTTGCAAATTTTCGTTTTCATTCCTTTACTCATAACACAGCTCAAAAAAAAATATTTTGTTCGTTTATTTCTAGCAACGAGAATGGAACTTATATAAAGTCGTCATGAGGCCAAATTCTGACTGCCAGTTGGAATAGGCAATGGTGGCGACACCTCTCTCACAAAGCGCTGCTGCGGCTTTTTTCTCTGCCAGCGCGTTTCGTGCCCGATCATCAAGTCACTCGGCTTGGCGACTGTTATATGCTTTTGTTTTCTCATAGCACAGCCAGCCAGCCATGCTTTGAGTATATGCCCATAGCCAGCGATTTTGCAGCGCGCAGTCGCTTCTTCGCTTGCTGTTCGCCCTTCTTTTCCTTGTATAAACATATGAGCGTGTCTACGTCACACGTATTATAATTTTTTATAATTTTTGCGACGTTGCCTTAGTGAAGCTATGCATTATACCCATATTCATATATATTTATATATGTTTGCTGTTTTGCTAGGATTTCTACTGATTTTTTGTTATTTTGTTTGGGCTGGCTAGTGTTAGTGTGTTAGTGATTTTGTATTTCTACATGACATATTTTAACGTAGTATGCGTAGCATTTGCCATGGCATTCATTGACCTTTTTCTACTATTAAATAAATTTGGTGTATTTTGCTTACAAAAACCTAAACTGCAATACTTCCAAGGCAGCCAAATATCATATTTTGTGCTGATCGACCATTTGCAGTATCAGGCGAACAGCAATATAAACAAGCGTCTAGTAAAATAAGCAGCCGAATATCAGTTTTGCATTGCTGGTCATACATATATACTCTTTCATGTTTTCAGTTCTATGACCATTTCCAACAATTTTGCCATCGCAACTACCATACGCTTATGCAGCGATGCGCACAAACTGCGAAAGTGTATTTAGTTGTGCATATGTCGATTTCATTTGCCGAAAACTCGGAATATAAGAAAATAAAGAATGAATTGTTGATTTCTAGCGTGCGAGTGTCGTCGTCGTCACGACGTCGATCCGACCAAACACGAATCGAATAAATAAAAAAAAGTAAAGTTAAATTAAAGAATTTTTCTAGAATAAAAATATGGCGAAATTTTACACAATGGTGTTTATCGTACAAATTGTTTTTTTTTTTTTTTTGTATTCTTAAATCCAATGGATTTTACAGCCAAAAACACATTTTAAAAAATCTCACTTGAGATTGTGCGTGGTGGGGGGGGGGGGGGGGTGTAATGGAAAATCTTACGAAATCTCACCAGGGGGAGGGGGGGGTCGAAAAATCCTAAAAAATGCCTCACGTAATTTGTGAACGCCCCCTTTTAACTCGTTCTGCGCATGACGTCACGATCCACCCATTTTGTGTATAATTGTATGAAAAGGGAGCGTTATTCGATATGAAGGCAACTTTTGTCCCCACCCTTCAAGCTAGAAACTTGAAACTTTGCAATTATTTTAAACTATGACATAGTAAATCAAAGTGTCGAGATTGGGGTTCTACGATAACTGGGGGGCTGGCAAATCGATAAATTTGATAACTCAAAACCGATAAATCCACATATTTCGCACTTCCTTACAGCTAGAACTTCCAAATTCGGTAAGAAGATAGCTGGTAATGACCCCCAAACAACTGATCAAAGTTTTGGATCCGCACCCACCCATTCCTCCCCCAGCCCTCCCGCATTTTGAAAGCAGAAGAGCCCGTACCTCCCACAGTTTTTATGCTAAACCCACCAAATTTGGTGCCAAGATAGGCGATAATGACCCCTAAAAACTGCATCAAAAATTTGGATACTCCGGCCACCATTAACTCATTTCACAAATAATAACAAAAGCACAGCAGGTCTGATAAAAAGCAATATGGCGGACATTCGCAATGCCTCATCTGGTAGTGAAAGCAGCCACCATTGAAATTTTAATTAATTTATTTGTATTGTTATTTTTTGCTGATTATACTCGATACCGAAGGTAAAGATTATATTGGGTTTGTGCAATGTCCGTCATGGTGTCTGTCCGTCTGTCCGTCTGTATGAACGCAACTTTTTTCCACACCCTTCAAGCTAGAGACTTGAAACTTTCCAATTCTTTTTATCTATGGGATAGTAAATTAAAGTGTCAAGATTGGGGTTCTACGATAACTGGGGGCTGGCAAATCGATAAATTCGATAACTCAAAAACGATAAATCCGCATATTTCACCCACCCTTACAGCTAGAACTACCAAATTTGGTAAGAAGATAGCTACTAGCAACCCCCAAAAAACTGCATCAAAAATTTTGGAGCCACGCCCCCCATTCCGCCCCCAGCCCCCGCATTTTAAAGTAAAAAAAAGCCTATATCTCCCACAATTTTTGAGCTAGAGCCACCAAATTTGGTGCCAAGATAGGCGATGACGACCCCCCAAAAGCTGCATCAAAAGTTTGGAAGCCACGCCCACCAATACCGCCCTAGCCGCCCCCAACTGCCCCAACGCTTCGTCAAAAACGAGTATGAGTGTATCTTCCAGATTTGTGGAGCTAGAGCCACCAAATTAGGTAGGAAGATAGCTGGTAACGAACCCCAAAAAACTGCATCAAAGTTTTGGAGTCACGCCCACCCATTCCGCCCCCAGCCCCCCCCCCCCCGCTTTTTAAAATCAGAAAAGCGTATATCTCCCACAGTTTTTGAGCTAGAGCCACCAAATTTGGTGCCAAGATAGGTGATGATGACCCCCCAAAAACTGCATCAAAAGTTTGGATGCCACGCCCACCAATACCACCCTAGCCGCCCCCAGATGCCCCCATTAAAAAAAATTAAGTTTATAAAATAGTTTTGTCAGTTAGTTAGTTTTGTGTTAGTATAACACAGAACGCCTTACTATTTTTACTACTTTTATATTAATCTGTTAAATAAGTAAGAGTTTTATTTTCTCACAAAAAGTTAATTTACTGATTATGCCCACAAAGGGCAATCAATGCGTTAACATGAATTGTTTCCCCTATTGCTTAACAGGGCGATGTTAAGAAATCGTATGCTGGGTGCTCAGCGATTTGCCGGAAAGCAGAAAGCATAGGCACGTGCACAAAGCGCCTAAAATGTAAACAGAGAGAAATACACACAAAATAAAAACGAAAATAAAACACTCACGCTCTTCGATAATCTGCGACAAGCAATCCCGCTGCCGGAGCTACGATGGCTGCCGTTGTTGTTGCAGCGGCTTGGTTTGCGGGCGGCGCTGCTTGCAGAAGCTACTGTTGCTGCCGTGGCTAACATGACAACGTAACAGTGAGAAAAAGCCGATGTTGGCTGACGTTTGTCAACGATTATATACCTAACAAAGAGGAATACAGAGCACGCCACTTTAACAGAAAACGTTCAGACCTATACTTGTTTTGCTATACAAATAATTTTGCTCTCTGCCTTGCCAACTTATTCTGCCAGCAATTTGAAAATCAGCTGGTGCATAGGGAAGTAGCGAAGAATCAAAGTCAGCCATCATTGTTTTTGTTTTGATGGCCAAGTGTGCGATGCGATTGCCGAAAATAATATGTTGCCCTACTTCGTTTCTCTTGACTTGCTAAAGAACTTGAGTTTGGAAATCTTAGACTTTTTGCTTGAATCTACTTTCTGCTGCCCAACATGGTAGTATAGACTTAATATGAACTTTGCGCAATTGTGATGCTATACGTGAGACTTAGCTCAATCTGTATTTTATATGTTTATTTATACTTCGGCAATTATGTAGGACATCCTTAACTAATAAAACAATCTGTTTATAATACTACTAAACTAACACTTAAATAAACATATTTTGTATTTATATACTCAATATAAGTTATCTATATATTAAAATTATATATTCGATATAATTTTGACTATAAATGAATATTGGGACAAAGGGTATTTTTACTTTGCGCATTTTGTGCGTCTTAAGGGCTGTTTACTCTTGACTTAAGATAACGTAACTGAACTTAAGGAATGTATGCGTTTACTCTCAACTTAACTTAACGTAAGAAATCATTGTGTCAGTGTAATCAGTGATGTTAAACAAAAAAATAACTATTTACCGCTCGTTGGCGCATTTTGAATACAACGTTGCTACCAAGTTCTTTGGCAGTAGCAGTCCAAACTAGATATGGGCGTCGGGATCGGGATTTTCGGGAATCCCGCGGGTCCCGAAAAAATTATCGGGATCAGGCGGGATGAGAACGATTTAAAAAAATCCGGGAAATTCGGGATAAGTGTTCGATCCCGAAATTCCCACGGGTCCCGGTAAACCTGTCGGGTCTCGAAAATTAGTCGGGACCCAAACAAAATGTACTCGATAAATGTTCTGTATTTATCTAAATTACCCACCGATTGCATTTTTAAGTGACACGATTTGTCGCAAGTGCAATAAATGGGAGCATTTAGATGGTTTTTTCACTATCATTATTAGAAAAATTTCGATATTTTAACATTTTGGCAACAATGCAATGATTTGCCATTGTTGCAAGTGCTCTCCGGGCAAGTGCTCAACGTTCTAACGTCTTTTGCCACCGGCGAAGGGGTTTTTCTACTTACAGTAGAATTTTTTAAGAGAGAAGAACTCGATTAATGGTAAAAAATTTGGAGAGAATATTGTTTTTAAACAAAAATTTAAATTTTGAGTAAGATTTTATTTAAAAAAAATTAAAATTAAATATATACACACTAATTTGAAAAAAAAATTCGGGAAAATGTCGGGACCCGTGGGATAGACACAAAATTTTTTCGGGACAATCGGGATGGGAAAAACGAATTTGATTTCAGGACGGGATAGGATGGGAAGCAATTTCTTTCCCGATCCCATCTCTAGTCCAAACTGCTTTTTTTAATGTTATTTTTAAAGTCTTTTGACTTTTTATCATAAATTAAACTATGATTTTCAATTAAATTTATAAAATTATGCTCATCCATTTCAATATTTGAATTTGTAAACAGAGCTTAACGTTTTGCAACATAGTTTTTGATCAGCTGTTTGATTTTCACGTTAATCAACACTGTTCAACTTAAGAACTTTACGTAAGAATCTGCAATCTGCAGGTTCAGAATTAAGTTGAGTTACGTTAAGTTGACAGTAAACGCTAACATTGACAGCTTATGGCTGATGGCAGATTGAGTCAGATGACTCTTAAGTTAAGTCAAGAGTAAAGGGCTGTTTACTCTTGACTAAACTTAACTTAGACTGCGTACACACGGTGCCTTTTTAACGCTGCAACTTTGGGCTTGTAGGCAAGGGAGGTGAGGAAAGCAGTGTTGGTAAAAAGTTGCACTATGACGAAGACGTGCAACTCTTAACGTGCGTTCCCTTTTGTGCTTGTTCCGATTTGTTGCCTGCAGGGTTGTAATTTTCAATAATCACTTGGCTTCAAGGTTGTTTATTTCGATAATTTTTTACAATTACGGTTATATGTTGTCTTTGTTCAAAGTTACAAAGCATAAAAGAAAGTATGTGGACTCAAGCGAACACGGAATTGTTGCTGTCAAATTATGAGCAGTACGAAAATCTTTATAATGTACGCCATATTGATTATAAGGATCGCATTAAGCGAGAAACCTCTTTAAATGCAATATGCGATGCATTAAAAGGATCAGTGCCAAATATAAGCCCGGCGGACATTCGTCGAAAAATACACACTTTGCGTACGCAATTTATGAAAGAGGAAGCTAAGGTCCGAGCATCAAAGAAAAGTGGGATTGGGCGGGAAGACATTTATGTGCCAACGCTTTGGTTTTACAATAATTTGCAATTTTTGCGCTCCTACGTCGTGCCTCGGGAGTCGACATCTAACATTCACTCGGTAATTAAGAATGCAGAAATAGCATTAAATGATTTAAAAACCTATTACTTTGCAGGAAGAAAACGAGAATGAAATCTCGATTTGTGACGACCTGGCCGGCACAGATGACTCTTCATCGTCCCCATCAAATGTATTAAAAAGAAGAAAGGTATGTATAAAAACTACAATAACTTCAAAAAGACTTTTTAAAACAATAATATTTCCTTTTTTATTTTTAGATTACAGCATCGAACCTTAGCCAAAAAATCAACGGCGTCAAGCAATTAGTTGCCTCTCGGTTGGCTGAAAAAAAAAATACGATTGGCTGGGACAACAAGTTGTCAGCGATATAGAAACAATCACCGACGAGAGGATCCGGCGTGATGTTATTTTCAAAATACAATCGGATCTTAACGAAGCTATTTCCAAAGATATAAAGCAAAGAGAAATGAAGAGTCCGGTGCTGTTTGAAGCAATCGACGAGGCGTCAACGGATGATATAATTGAATTTGATGGGGATTATTCGTTATAAATAAATAATAATGTCGAAAATCCACAATTAGTCATGTAAAAACTAATTATAAGTACATATTAAATAGCAAAAAAATGTATGTGATTTAATAAGAAATATATTTTATTTATTTTAAATTTTATCATCCTGCCAATCTACTTTGCCTTCATTATTGAAATAGGCCATAAAACCATCCCTAACTCTTTCAGCTGCACCCCTTCCACCTGCTACAGATTCGGGTTGTGATTCTGATACCGCAACTCTCTCATTCGGCGTTAATTGCTTGTAAGCAGAATTTTTTGATAAAAGCATATTGTGCAGAAGACGACAAGTCCTGGTAATTAATTCCACATTCTCAACAGACATATTCATAGTCGTCTGGAATATGCAAAATCTATTTGATAAGATCCCAAAAGAATGTTCCACAACATGTCTTGCTCGTGACAGACTTACGTTAAATATTTTGCGTTCCTTGGCATTGGTATTATAAGCAAACGGCTTTAATAAATGGTTTCCAAGTGGGAACGCATCATCCGAAACAATAACATATGGCAGTTTTCGTCCATTGCCAATGACTTGGTCCGCTGGGAGGGTTTCTCTAGCATTGTCCAAGATGCCCTGCAGGCTGCTGTTGGACAAAACTCCTGCGTCGTGACACCTTCCATTGCATCCTACATCAATGTAGGTGAATCCACAATGTGCATTCACTAGCGCCAACAACACAATGCTGTGCGTCCCTTTATAATTGTAATAATATGAGCCATCTTTTCGCTTCGCTCGGAACTCAATGTGCTTGCTATCTAGGGCTCCCAAGCACAAAGGGAACTGCCATTTTATTGGAAACTGGTCCGAAATCACTTCCCAGTCAGTTTTAGAGGTCGGAAACTGTTTGAAAAATTAAAGTGTCAAGATGGGGGTTCTACGATAACTGGGGGGCTGGCAAATCGATAAATTCGATAACTCAAAACCGATAAATCCTCATATTTCGCACATCCTTACAGCTAGAACTACCAAATTTGGTGGGCAGATAGCTAATAGCAACCCCCAAAAAACTGCATCAAAATTTTGGAGCCACGCCCACCCATTCCGCCCCCAGCCCCCCCGCAATTTAAAGTCAAAAAAGCGTATATCTCCCACAGTTTTTGAGCTAGAGCCACCAAATTTGGTGCCAAGATAGGCGATGACGACCCCCCAAAAGCTGCATCAAAAGTTTGGATGCCACGCCCACCAATACCGCCCTAGCCGCCCCCAACTGCCCCAACGCTTCGTCAAAAACGGGAATGCGTGTATCTATCAGAGTTGTGGAGCTAGAGCCTCCAAATTTGGTAGAAAGCTAGCTGGTAACGACCCCCAAAAAACTGCATCAAAATTTTGGAGCCACGCCCACCCATTCCGCCCCCAGCCCCCCCCGCATTTTGAAATCAGAAATGTCTATGTCTCCCACAGTTTTTGAGCTAGAGCCACCAAATTTGGTGCCAAGATAGGTGATGATGACCCCCCAAAAACTGCATCAAAAGTTTGGATGCCACGCCCACCAATACCTACCTAGCCGCCCCCATCCACCCCAACGCTTCGTCAAAAACGGGAATGCGTGTATCTTCCAGAGTTGTGGAGCTAGAGCCACCAAATTTGGCAGGAAGATAGCTTGCAACGACCCCCGAAAAACTGCATCAAAGTTTTGGAGCCACGCGCACCCCTTCCACCCCCCTTTCCCCACCTTTTACAAACTTTGAGCTAGAGTCACCAAATTTTGTATGAAGATAGCAATTGACATTCCACATAGATCTGCATCAAAAATTTGGATGCCACGCCCACCCATACCGCCCCCAGCCCCCCTTTCCCCACTTTATACAAACTTCGAGCTAGAGTCACCAAATTTGGTATGAAGATAGCAATTGACATCCCACATGGATCGGCAGCAAAAATTTGAATGCCACGCCCACCCATACCGCCCCAAGCCCCATAGCCCCCCTTTCACCACCTTTACATGCTTCGAGCTAGAGTCACCAAATTTGGTATGAAGGTAGCATTTGACATTCCACAAGGATCTGCAGCAAAAATTTGGATGCCACGCCCAACCATACCGCCCCCAGCCCCATAGCCCCCCTCTCCCCACCTTATACAAACTTTGAGCTAGAGTCACCAAATTTGGTATGAAGGTAGCATTTGACATTCCACAAGGATCTGCAGCAAAAATTTGAATGCCACGCCCAACCATACCGCCCCCAGCCCCCTTTTCCCCACTTTTACAAACTTTGAGCTAGAGTCACCAAATTTGTTATGAAGATAGCAATTGACATTCCACAAAGATCTGCATCAAAAATTTGGATGCAATTCCACCCATACCGCCCCCAGCCCCCCTTTCCCCACTTTATACAAACTTTGAGCTAGAGTCACCAAATTTGGTATGAAGGTAGCATTTGACATTCCACAAGGATCTGCAGCAACAATTTGAATGCCACGCCCAACCATACCGCCCCCAGCCCCTCTTTCCCCACTTTTACAAACTTTGAGCTAGAGTCACCAAATTTGTTATGAAGATAGCAATTGACATTCCACAAAGATCTGCATCAAAAATTTGGATGCAATTCCACCCATACCGCCCCCAGCCCCCCTTTCCCCACTTTATACAAACTTCGAGCTAGAGTCACCAAATTTGGTGTGAAGAAAGCAATTAACATCCCACATGGATGGGCATCAAAATTTTTAATACTGGTATCGAGTATACCGCAGTCGGTTGCGTCCGACTGCAACGTTTCCACTTGTTTTTAAAATGTTAATATGAATATTTATGTATTTTTAACATACCATCAAAAACCCTCTCTTAAACTTATTCCAAATTGCACTACAGACTTCGGGAACTGCCTTGCCAAGGAATGAAGATGAGAGATTTGTTTGAAAGTTAGTGCTTTTAAAAGTCTCTCCTGTAGCAAGGAACCGCAAAGGAGCGGCCAACTTTTCATTCCGAGGAATACTTGTCCTCATAAAAGTGTCCTGCTTGCTTATCTCGCTGGCAACACCCGACAAAATGAAATTAAAAGTTTCTTCGTTCATACGAATATATTCAAAAAAAGATGAGCCGTCAAATTTTAACTTTTTCATAAGAAAGTTAAAAGACCCACTGGTTGGCCGACTTTTCCGCCAGTCTTTTATCCTCTCTTTCCTTTCCTTTTTTTTGGAAGCGGTTTCAACGCAACCCAACATATCCAAAACGATGTCCACTTCTTCAGAATTCGTGAAATCGATTGCTTCCACTGCAAGCATTGTAACATCTAAAAGTTCTTCAGCAATTTTGTAATTTTCACTCATTTTTTTATTTTATTTGACGCTCTGTGCAATTTGAGCTATAAACCGATAATCAAAATATATCAGTGCGGCACAATCGAAAATTTTATCGAAAAGAAGCAGCAACTAAAAAGCATCGTGTGTGTGTGAATTGCAACTCGAAGCAACTTTCAAAAGAAAATCAACAAGAATGCATGCGTTAAAAAAGCACCGTGTGTACGCAGTCTTACCGTAAGAGTCAGCTGACTCAATCTGCCTTATGGCTGTCAATGTTAGCGTTTACTCTCAAAAATAAAATAAACTAGTAATAATAAGATATGTAAAAATGTAAATTATTTATCTTATTATTACTAGTTTATTTTATTTTTCATTAAGTTCATATTTTTATTTGTATTTAAATAAAGTATTAAAATACATGTCGTATTAAAATAAACCATTTACACAAAACAATTAACAGCTGTTAAATCACTAAGCGCGTAAGCAAACAAATTTTACGCTTACAAAGATGGCGCTTACTAAGCAGAACGTTCAGCGAACGATTACTAAACATGTATTGTAAGCGCTTAGTTCCCTGAATATCTTGCTTTGTTCACGGTTTTTAAATGAATGCCACAAAAAATGGTAAAATTACCCCTTGTGTGCTGTGTTGAAATTTTTGACACACATATTTTATCTTTTTCTGCGCCCTGGATATGAAGCATGTTCAATTGTATTTTCATTCATTGACTTGCCCAAATATTATTATTTGACAATTTCAACAACTGAAATGGTAAGATCGCAGATCTAACAAGCTCTAAAAAATACATTTTAAGCTGCCATCTGATTGTCTGTTGAACTAATTTAAATAAGCTTAAAATGCATATTAATAGTTATGATTAGTGTCATTCCATTTAACTTTAATTTCATTTACATAAATATGATCCATTGATATTTTTTAAGCAACATATACACCATATGTATTTTGATAGTATAAAATAATAAGAATAATAATACATACATATGTAGATGTCTTACGATCTCAGCGCATCCAAACATTGTATGTCATAAGTATTTTAATTGTATTCATATACAGACATGCTCAAAAGTATTTGAGCCACATTTTTTTTTTCTCATTTTGCACTTTAGCGGCTTTTGTTGTTGTGATTGTGCGCAAAATCTGCACACCGTTAGAAAGCTTGGTCTGTCTAGAAGCATATGAAAGAAGAATTGATAAAGACAACGGAACATACGGCAAAACCAAAGCAAACGAAAAATTGCTTATCTCTTTTCATAACTATTTGAGCACATTTTATGCGTGTCAAAATTATGTGGGCAAAACGTTAAGTTGATTTTTTATTTATTTTATTAGCAACTATAAAGAAAATTTAGTTTATAACAATAAAATGCATTTTTTTTAAGAGACCTAGAACTTAACTAGAAATGTGTAACATCGCCTTTGACATCGATAACTTGCTGCAGTCGTGCAGGAATAGAATTAACGAGATTACGCGCAAATTCCACTGTCAATGTTGACCAAATGTTTTGAATTTCGTTTATGGCACCCTCGCGATTCCGATTTGCATCAATGGTCCGATTATGCTTTATAAAAGCCCACACATTTTCAATAATATTAATGGCTCTGTGGTGGCCATGGCAGCACATCCTGACCCGCGCCCCTTAAGAATTCGGTTGGTATCCATCCTTTGTTGTAGTATCCAGTCGGTTGTTGAAAACAGTCGGTTTCCAGAAGGAAAAGCATGTTCATTTAAAATGTGGGTATAACCCGTTTGTTTTAAAGTCCCTTCGATTGGTGTAAGGTCTCCGAACCCGTAGTAGCATACACATCCCCAAAACATTACAGTACCTCCTCCGAATTTGTTGAAGGGCTGCACAGCCTTGTGCTTTTGACTCTTTCGAAGGTGCATAAATCGCTTTCCAAATTAGCCTTGATATTTGAAAGCCGCCTCATCCGTCCACAATACGTTGCGCCAAAACTCTACAGGCTTTTGTATGAATTTCAAAGCAAACTCTAGTCGTTTTGCTTTGTTTGTCGGGCTTATGTCAACAATCTTCCAGACCACGTACGTTTTTATGTTAATTTCTTTCATCCTGCGATAGATAGTGCAACTGCTGACTTTCTTGCCAATTAAATTTTTTGATGCCGCAGCGACTTTTACAGGACTTATTGATGGATTCTCTGCAATCTCGCCCAATATTCGTCTGCATTGCCTCGGTTCAAGCGCACGTCTCCGCCCAGATTTTTTTAAATTCTCCAAATTTCCCTGTGCTTCTTTTTTTTTGTTCAAAAAGTACACAGTATTACGTGAAATATTATAAATCTGTGCCAAGGCCAAAGCGGAGGTTCCACTCTTGAATTTTGTTACGATCTCAGATCGAACCTCAACCGAAAGTTCTTTAGTTTTAACCATTTTAATTACGAGCCGCTAAAGTGCAAAATGAGAAAAAAAATATGTTGCTCAAATACTTTTGAGCATGTCTGTATTTACGTAAATAATATAAACATCAAAAATATTTGCATGTCTTACAAACACAAACTTAGCGCACACAAGCATTGTACGAAGCAACAAAACAGCGTCGCTGCATGATCAAGACAAACCATTAGGTCTGTTCGATAGCTGCACAAGGTTGCCCTAGTGAACACTAGTACACCAAAAGTGTTCGATAGCTGCACTTTTTTACATTAAACTGTTCTACCCTGTGTTTTTAGTGTGCCCTGACTTACACTTTTCTGCACTTTTCTACACCACCAAAAATCTAGAGCAGAAAAGTCTAGAACAACAAAACACCTGTTTTATGTCAGTTACGGTTTTGAGCTCTTCAAATCAGTTTAATATTGCAAGTTTTAACAATAATACAATATGCAGAGCCTGAAGTATATTCAGAGCAGGAAGCAGCAGCTGCCGCACCCAATGAAAAATAAGGAAAGGCTATTTGGGTGAATTCAACCACAAAATTCCTCTTGTAGCTCGGAAATGCGTGTGAAATTCTTAATCCGTGTAGGTTGGAATAGTTTTTGTCAAATGGTCCATCACATTTTTTGTAAAATGTTTATCACAATCCGTAAAAGATGGTATATCTAAAAGAGTAGTCATCTCTGAACTATAAGTATTTTCTAATTCTTTTCGTGACATAATATGCCTCTGAAGATGCTGCTAACATGTTGAAGAGGTCCTCATTTTGTTTCACCCTTGAAGCTTTGAAAGTGTTTAGCAATCTGTATTTTTTATAAAACTTTTTAAGGGACTCTTGTGCTTCTTCAGAGAGTTCTCTAATTGGCAAAGAATGATACTCAATTATATCCTTGCCATGCGCCAATATTTTATGAACTGTCGGGGTCAACTTTTTCTGCAGACATAATTCGAAACATGTTAGTATCCCGGTAAAATGTCAGCTCCATGTTGCCTCAAAGATGCCCGTAGTATCTCATATTTCTCTTTTGAAAGCTCTAAGTCCATAAAAAACGCCAAAGCTTCGTCGGGACCATACTTTGTAAGGTTTGTGTTTGGGGGCGTGGGAATGCTTTTCTTAATTCTTTGTAGTAGCGGTGGGCTGGCAATAGCAACTGATTTTGTAATCTGTGACCTTACTTTTTCAACATCCTTTGTACATCTAATAGACAGCGCTTCCGATAAATGTTCCGTGGATAAATTGTTCGCTGAATCAGCAAGTTTCCTCTTTCTTGTAAAAATTTGAGCACTTTTCCATGTTTTTAGGTGGCCTTCCTCTTGCTCGGCCGGTTGATGTGCTGGGTTCATTTCCTGGCAATGCATCCATGATGGTATCATTATTAAGCCAGTCCTGGTGTTTGGAGTTGAATCTCTCAATTATTCTGTTTGCTTGCATCCATCTTGAGTTTAAGAAAAGAGTTAGCTTTCATGCCTGCAAAATTTAAATAATATTTGTTATATATTTGGGCTTAGGTCAATTTGTGCCATAAGGGTACTACGCACGTGTCCGAATAAGATGCCTACCTGTATTGGATGTTACTACTTGTACACCAGGGCAATTTCTATATATGGTGCGTATCAGGTAGTTTATTTGTATGTCTTGCAACTGCACCTGAGTTTAGTTACCAGAATTTAACAAAGGGTTTAAGGCAAGCATAACTGAATGAAAGACAAAAATCATGCATCTTAACAATAAGGAAAGAATAACGGTAAGAATTGGATTTCACGGTTATGTGTCATAAATGGCCCGAAATGCATACAACACATTTTTATACCCTTAACCCATAAAATGGGTAAATAAGGGTATAATGGTTTTGTGCAAAAGTATGTAACAGGCAGAAGGAAGCATCTCCGACCCTATAAAGTATATATATTCTTGATCAGCATCAACAGCCGAGACGATATAGCCATGTCCGTCTGTCCGTCTGTCTGTCCGTCTGTCCGTCTGTATGAACGCGTGGATCTCAGGGACTACAAGAGCTAGAGACTTTAGATTTTGTATTTAAGTTCTCCTATGCCATGAGCAGAACAAGTTTGCTTCATTATCAATTATCGATAACTATTCTGGTTTCCGATATACACATAATATCGATAACAATAAAATATCGAATTTGGAAAATCTAAAAATGAGGGTTGAAGTAATGGATAATGATAGAACTTTTCTGAAAATTTTGTCCAAATCGGTTGAGAAACACAGGAGATATTGAACTTAATCGATGGAAGCTAAGCCAGTATACCAAAGTCTTATATAAATTAAATATATTTATTGCAACTGGGTTCAGGGTATCTTCTAATCGGGCTCTCCCGACTAGAGCCTTCTTACTTGTTGACCTATGACTTTTTTCACTATTTTACCTCTAAAAACCACAGAGGCAAATTCGTGCAGCTGAAATTTTTGCATTAAATAAAGGAATAATCAAAGAAATTATTTTGAAAATATGGCAGAGGTAAAAAGGGTATTTTTTTTTTAATTTTCCATCAAAGTTGAAAAATAGTGAAAAAATTGATAGTTGGTAAATATTGATTTACCTGGCCAACCGCAAATTAAACATTAAATTTTTTTTTATTCTTTTTTAATAAAAAGATCTATTAATAGAATCAAAAATAATGATGATCCGTTTTTTAGTTTTTGAGTTATTGTATCTCAAAGCCGACAAATTCACATTAAAATTGCGATTTTTATGCAACACAAAAAATCAGTCAACTGGTTGTATTAAGGATTGCAGATCTGAAATCACCAAATCAGAATATCTTGCTTTGTGTGTATATATATATATATACATATATATACATATATATATTTATATATACACACAGAGCAAGATATTCTGATTTGGTGATTTCAGATCTGCAATCCTTATTAAGCAGGCCCAGCAGAAATGTAAAACGCACATGCACACAAATACTTTAAATTTTTACAGTTCTTGGTGGCCACTGAGTGCAAGGGCAACTGAAACTCGCTCGCTCAGACTTATTGCTTACTGTTTTTGTTATTTTCTATACCATTTAAAAGATTTTTGAAGCGGATCCCTAATAGAAAGCTTTTCTTACCAAATTCACAGTCTTTATATAATTTAATATCTTTGACAACAGTATAAATGATGTTTGATTGTATCGCACACCAAAGCCAATAAAATATCGAAAACAAAATGCTTGTCGAAAGGTGTTGGTTTTGGTGGGCGGTATGAAAATACATAAATCAATGAGTGGTGGAACTCACGGGCGATGTGTTAACACCTGTTTGTTGGTGGGTTTGTAACTGTATTATTGCTATGAGCACGTTTTCTTGGACAAAAATAATATTTTATTGAATTTGGGTTTACTTTTTATACTCGATACCGAAGGTAAAGAGTATATTGGGTTTGTGCAATGTCCGTCATGGTGTCCGTCCGTCTGTCCGTCTGTCCGTCTGTATGTTCGCAACTTTTTTCCACACCCTTCAAGCTAGAGACTTGAAACTTTCCAATTCTCTTTATCTATGGGATAGTAAATTAAAGTGTCAAGATGGGGGTTCTACGATAACTGGGGGGCTGGCAAATCGATAAATTCGATAACTCAAAACCGATAAATCCTCATATTTCGCACATCCTTACAGCTAGAACTACCAAATTTGGTGGGCAGATAGCTACTAGCAACCCCCAAAAAACTGCATCAAAATTTTGGAGCCACGCCCACCCATTCCGCCCCCAGCCTCCCCGCAATTTAAAGTCAAAAAAGCGTATATCTCCCACAGTTTTTGAGCTAGAGCCACCAAATTTTGTGCCAAGATAGTTGATGATGACCCCCCAAAAACTGCATCAAAAGTTTGGATGCCACGCCCACCGATACTGCTCTAGCCGCCCCCATCCACCCCAACGCTTCGTCAAAAACGGGAATGCGTGTATCTACCAGAGTTGTGGAGCTAGAGCCTCCAAATTTGGAGCCACGCCCACCCATTCCGCCCCCAGCCCCCCCGCATTTTGAAATCAGAAATGGCTATATCTCCCACAGTTTTTGAGCTAGAGCCACCAAATTTGGTGCCAAGATAGGTGATGATGACCCCCCAAAAACTGCATCAAAAGTTTGGATGCCACGCCCACCAATACCACCCTAGCCGCCCCCATCCACCCCAACGTATATCTCCCACAGTTTTTGAGCTAGAGCCACCAAATTTTGTGCCAAGATAGGTGATGATGACCCCCCAAAAACTGCATCAAAAGTTTGGATGCCACGCCCACCGATACTGCTCTAGCCGCCCCCATCCACCCCAACGCTTCGTCAAAAACGGGAATGCGTGTATCTACCAGAGTTGTGGAGCTAGAGCCTCCAAATTTGGTAGAAAGCTAGCTGGTAACGACCCCCAAAAAACTGCATCAAAATTTTGGAGCCACGCCCACCCATTCCGCCCCCAGCCCCCCCGCATTTTGAAATCAGAAATGGCTATATCTCCCACAGTTTTTGAGCTAGAGCCACCAAATTTGGTGCCAAGATAGGTGATGATGACCCCCCAAAAACTGCATCAAAAGTTTGGATGCCACGCCCACCAATACCACCCTAGCCGCCCCCATCCACCCCAACGCTTCGTCAAAAACGGGAATGCGTGTATCTTCCAGAGTTGTGGAGCTAGAGCCACCAAATTTGGCAGGAAGATAGCTTGCAACGACCCCCGAAAAACTGCATCAAAGTTTTGGAGCCACGCGCACCCCTTCCACCCCCCTTTCCCCACCTTTTACAAACTTTGAGCTAGAGTCACCAAATTTTGTATGAAGATAGCAATTGACATTCCACATAGATCTGCATCAAAAATTTGGATGCCACGCCCACCCATACCGCCCCCAGCCCCCCTTTCCCCACTTTATACAAACTTCGAGCTAGAGTCACCAAATTTGGTATGAAGATAGCAATTGACATCCCACATGGATCGGCAGCAAAATTTGAATGCCACGCCCACCCATACCGCCCCAAGCCCCATAGCCCCCCTTTCACCACCTTTTACATGCTTCGAGCTAGAGTCACCAAATTTGGTATGAAGGTAGCATTTGACATTCCACAAGGATCTGCAGCAAAAATTTGGATGCCACGCCCAACCATACCGCCCCCAGCCCCATAGCCCCCCTCTCCCCACCTTATACAAACTTTGAGCTAGAGTCACCAAATTTGGTATGAAGGTAGCATTTGACATTCCACAAGGATCTGCAGCAAAATTTGAATGCCACGCCCAACCATACCGCCCCCAGCCCCCCTTTCCCCACTTTTACAAACTTTGAGCTAGAGTCACCAAATTTGTTATGAAGATAGCAATTGACATTCCACAAAGATCTGCATCAAAAATTTGGATGCAATTCCACCCATACCGCCCCCAGCCCCCCTTTCCCCACTTTATACAAACTTTGAGCTAGAGTCACCAATTTGGTATGAAGGTAGCATTTGACATTCCACAAGGATCTGCAGCAACAATTTGAATGCCACGCCCAACCATACCGCCCCCAGCCCCTCTTTCCCCACTTTTACAAACTTTGAGCTAGAGTCACCAAATTTGTTATGAAGATAGCAATTGACATTCCACAAAGATCTGCATCAAAAATTTGGATGCAATTCCACCCATACCGCCCCCAGCCCCCCTTTCCCCACTTTATACAAACTTCGAGCTAGAGTCACCAAATTTGGTATGAAGAAAGCAATTAACATTCCACAAAGATCTGCATCAAAAATTTGGATGCAATTCCACCCATACCGCCCCCAGCCCCCCTTTCCCCACTTTATACAAACTTCGAGCTAGAGTCACCAAATTTGGTATGAAGAAAGCAATTAACATCCCACATGGATGGGCATCAAAATTTTTAATACTGGTATCGAGTATACCGCAGTCGGTTGCGTCCGACTGCAACTTTCCACTTGTTTAATTTGGGTTCATCATTCGTCAGTTCATTCTCTTATTAAAGAAGCTCGCTATGTTAGTCTGTGCGTGTGTGTGTGTGTTTGTGTGTGTGTGTGTGTGTGTGTGTTTTTTTTTTTTTTTTTTTTTTTTGGTCGCCGCCGGGAGGTGAGAATCTTCAAAAGATATTGGCGGTCCACCAATATGCACGACTCATCAACACCGTCGACGCCTACGTACTAAACTCACCCCCCCACACACACCGCATCCCCCGCGGGATCCACCGCAAAGTATTACTTCGCGGGGGGCGGCAGCCTGCTTAGGCTAACAACCTTTCACGTCGCTCTTTCTCACATCGTCTCAGATTAATCTGGATGCCTATTATGAGCTGACGCATACTCTCCCAGTTGTCCTCCGACTCCAGCATGAACTTCAGCAAGTTCTCCGTTGATGGCACTGTTCTTGTTCTTCCAGCGTATCGTCTGCAGCTGTACAGAACGTGCTCCGGGTCCTCATCCTCCCCTTGGCCGCACTGGCACACCGGGCTGTCCTCGTGTTTGAAGCGGTGGAGATACTTCCTGTATCCTCCGTGGCCCGTGAGGAATTGCGTTAGGTGGAAGTCCACCTGTCCAACTCCGCGGCTAAGCCAACCGCTGACATCTGGGATCAGGCGGTGCGTCCATCTACCTCCGCTGGCCGCATCCCACCTTCTCTGCCACCTGATCAGGGATTCCTGTCTTGCCTCCTTCTTGGCCTCTGCAGCGGACACGCCCGTGTCTCGCCGTGCTATGCGGATCCTCTTCGCCTCCTCAGCCAGGATGTCCACCGGCACCATCCCAGCCAGCACCAGGGCTGCGTCTTCGGAAACCGTCCTGAACGCAGATATTACGCGTAGCGCCGAAAGCCTGTATGGCGCCGCCAGCCTCTTCTTCATGCCACTATTTGTGGTCACCGCTGATGCCCATATAGGCGCTGCATACAGTAGAATAGACGAAACTACTTGTGACAGCAGTCGTCTTCTACCTGCTTTCGGTCCTCCAATGTTCGGCAGCATGCCTGCCAGTGCCGCTTGCGTCCTTAGCGCCTTTCCTGTGACATACCTGATGTGAGCTCCAAAGTTCAATCGGTTGTCGACCATGACACCGAGATACTTAATGGCTTCCTTCGACTTCACGAGCGCATTGCCCACTCTGAAGGTAGCGAACTCCAACACCTTCCTGCTCGTAATGAGCACTGCCTCCGTCTTATAGCATGCTAGTTCCAGTCCGGCCTGCTCGAGCCACTCCGCGATCGTGTCGGCTGCCGCGCTAACGGCCGCTTCCACCTGCTCGACCTTTTTGGCCACTACCACAAGCGCTAGGTCGTCTGCGAAACCGATCAGTCTGCACCCATTTGGAAGTTGCAGTCTCAGGACGTCGTCGTACATCAAGTTCCAAAGGAGTGGTCCGAGGACCGATCCTTGTGGAACACCCGCCGTAACGTTGTGCCGCTTCAAGCCATCGTCCGTGTCGTACTCGAGCACCCTCTCCGACAGATAACTGTTGATTATTCGTAGGAGGTAGTCCGGAACTCCTATTCGAGCGAGCACATCCTGAATCCGTGACCATCTGGCCGTGTTGAACGCGTTTCTTATGTCCAACGTTACCACCGCACAGTACTCCTTCGTCCCCATCGCCATCTTGCTCCTGCGATTGCCTTTGAAGCTATATCCACCACCATCTCTATTGCGTCCACCGTTGACCTGGCTTTTCGGAAGCCAAACTGGTGCTCCGAAAGTGCTCCATTCTCCTCGGCTACTTTCAGCAAGCGACCGTAGATTATCCTCTCGAATACTTTACCCACCGGTGTGTGTGTGTGTGTTTGTGTGTGTGTGTGTGTGTTTTTTTTTTTTTTTTTTTTTTCCTTTATTGCTTATTTTATATATACAGTCTTATTATTAGGTAATAAAAGCGAAACATAACATTGGCGGTACGGCCGTTAGGTAATGCGTCACCAATGCCTATGTTCCACCTAATCCTCTTGCTCTCTTCGCTCGCGCTCAGCCTTACACAGATTGGTCATGACTGCCGCCGCGAACGCGCTGAATGCTTCCCAATTGGCGTTGCTGGCCAGTATCAATGTCACCAGGTTGTCCAACTCGATGCCACAGCCGAAAGCCCTCTCCAGCTCATCTCGGAGCCCGGTAAAGCGTCCGCAGTGAAACAAGACGTGTTCGGCATCCTCTACGAACCTATCACCACAGGAGGTACAGAACGCTGCACTTTCATGCCCAAGTCGGTGCAAGTACTCACGGAAGCAGCCATGACCACTTAGGAGTTGGGTGGTGTAGTAGTTGAGCTGCCCATGCCGCCGGTTTTGCCACGCTGAAATGCTCGGGATGAGGCGATGCGTCCAACGCCCTTTGCTAGACGCATCCCATTGCCTCTGCCAGTTTTCCAAAGTGCGCGTTTTGGCCGCTGTGCGCACTTCATGCTTCTGGGGATCCGAAAGTTCCTTGCCATGAGTTCCCTCGTAGATCTCCGAGATTTCCCTAGCCAGCTCGGCTATGGGGGCTATTCCAGCCAGGACCAGACATGCGTCATCAGAGATGGTTCTGAAGCCGCTACAAACTCTGATCGCTCCAAGACGGTGAGTGGCTCTCAGTCCGCGGGTGTAGCTCTCAAAGCGGCAAGCTGATTGCCATATCGGCGCCGCATACAGCATTGTCGCTCTTATGACGCTGGTTAAAAGGAGTCTCTTAAATTGCTTCGGACCTCTCGTATTTGGCATGATACGAGAGATCGCACGATTTGCTAAGGCGGCCTTTGTGCTAGCGTACTCCAAATGCTCCTTGAAGCATAGCCTGTTATCCAGCATAACGCCCAGATATTTAATCACCCTCTTAGACCTGACTGCAGTGTTAGCCACGATTATGTTTGCTGTCTCCACCGCTTTTCGGCTGCTAATGAGCACTGCCTCTGTTTTTTGGGGTGCTATCTGCAGTCCTACTGAGGAGAGCCACTGTATGGCTTTCGAGATGGCTAGGTTGCACTTTTCCTCCACTACCTTGAGATCCTGTGTGTGTGTGTGTGTGTGTGTGTGTGTGTGTGTGTGTGTGTGTATTCACAAAAGAAGCAATACAGAATTGCACTATGGCTTTCGAGATGGCTAGGTTGCACTTTTCCTCCACTACCTTGAGATCCTGTGTGTGTGTGTGTGTGTGTGTGTGTGTGTGTGTGTGTGTGTGTGTGTGTGTGTATTCACAAAAGAAGCAATACAGAATTGCACTAGACGAATGATAAATGTTGGATACTTTTATAATGTTGGAAGATGATTTGTTATTAAACTGTTTTGACTTATGTATTTCTCAATTGTGTTCTAACGCCAACCTTTTCTAATCAAAATATGCAATTATTGCAAAAATATTCTTAACTACATATCCACAATAGCACTTTATATTTTACTAGTAAGTGGCCCGCTTACTTCGCTGCGCGGATAGTTTATATACATTTTAGCAATAGAAGATAGATACAAAATAAATAAATTAGAAAGTATTTCACAAAATATTAAAGCAAAGTATTTAATATTCTCTTTTCCACGCCACCATTGAGGTAGAGAATCAGGCGCGTCATTTTTATACTCGATACCGAAGGTAAAGAGTATATTGAGTTTGTGCAATGTCCGTCATGGTGTCTGTCCGTCTGTATGAAGGCAACTTTTTTCCACACCCTTCAAGCTAGAGACTTGAAACTTTGCAATTTTCTTTATCTATGGGATAGTAAATTAAAGTGTCAAGATTGGGGTTCTACGATAAGTGGGGGGCTGGCAAATCGATAAACTCGATAGCTCAAAACCGATAAATCCACATATTTCGCACATCCTTACAGCTAGAACTACCAAATTTGGTAAGCTAGCTACTATCAACCCCTAAAAAACTGCATCAGGAATTGGAGCCACGCCCACCCAATCCCCATTTTAAAGTCAAAAAAGTGTATATCTCCCACAATTTTTGAGCTATAGCCACCAAATTTGGTGCCAAGATAGGTGATGATGACTCTCCAAAAACTGCATCAAAAGTTTGGATTCCACGCCCACCAATACTGCCCTAGCCGCCCCCATCCTCCCCAACGCTTCGTCAAAAACGGGAATGCGTGTATCTTCCAGAGTTGTGAGGCTAGAGCCACCAAATGTGGTAGTTCTAGCTGTAAGGATGTGCGAAATATGTGGATTTATCGGTTTTGAGCTATCGAGTTTATCGATTTGCCAGCCCCCCCAGTTATCGTAGAACCCCCATATTGACACTTTAATTTACTATCCCATAGATAAAAAAAATTGCAAAGTTTCAAGTCTCTAGCTTGAAGGGTGTGGAAAAAAGTTGCGTTCATACAGACGGACAGACACCATGACGGACATTGCACAAACTCAATATACTCTTTACCTTCGGTATCGAGTATAAAAATGACGCGCCTGATTCTCTACCTCAATGGTGGCGTGGAAAAGAGAATATTAAATACTTTGCTTTAATATTTTGTGAAATACTTTCTAATTTATTTATTTTGCTAGTAAAATATAAAGTGCTATTGTGGATATGTAGTTAAGAATATTTTTGCAATAATTGCATATTTTGATTAGAAAAGGTTGGCGTTAGAGCACAATTGAGAAATAAGTCAAAACTGTTTAATAACAAATCATCTTCAAACATTATAAAAGTATCCAACATTTATCATTCGTCTAGTGCAATTCTGTATTGCTTCTTTTGTGAATACACACACACACACACACACACACACACACACATACACACACACACACACACACACACACACACACACACACACACACACACACACTAAACCTTAATCATTGCATGGCTGCTCAGTCGCTTCTGGAGCAGTCAACCAAAGAGAATTGCATTGATGTATGCATACTAAGTGAGCCTCATCGGGTGCCGATCGCACCATCAGGTATCTGGGCATCGGACACTAGCAAGAAGGCTGCGTTGTGGGTATGTGGTACAACCCAGCAGCTGACTGAAGTGCAGGAGTTTGAAGGTTTTGTGAGAGCAGGACTGGGCAGCTTTTGCATCTACAGCTGTTACTTCGCGCCAAGCTTATCACTCACCGCTTTCTCAGCAATCTTGGAGCAACTTGTTGACGATGCCAGGGGTCGCAGCAGAATTATTCTCGCGGGCGATTTTAATGCATGGGCACTGGAATGGGGCAGCGTTCTAACGAATTCCAGAGGCAGAGTGCTCTTGGAAGCACTGGCTCCACTGGATCTCGCGCTACTCAACAGTGGAAGCGGGCACACCTTCTCCAGAGCTGGGGCTGGCTCAGTAATAGACCTTACCTTCGTTAGCCCCTCCCTATTCAACGCAGCACAGTGGGCAATTAGTGACGTCTATACAGCAAGCGACCATAACGCCATATTATGCTCACTTGGTGGCCAGCGAGAGCGTAATGTGCATAGCGCACCAATCCGAAAGCACTACCGCCAGGACGCCTTTGACGCTCTGGTGTTCTCTCGAGCAATCGCGCAGCTCTCTACGTCAGGACCTGCAGACGATAGTGCAGCTCAAATGGCAGAGCAAATTTCCTCGGCCTGTGATGCCAGTATGGCACTGCGACGTCCATACAGGCGCTCCCATGCCCCCACATATTGGTGGAACGCTGAAATTGCGATGGCACGCCACGCCTGTATCAGGGCCAGAAGGCTAAGCCAACGTGCAGCTAATAGGCCGGACTGTGCGAGAAGACGAGAGGAGTACAGACGGGCGAGAGGCGCACTCAAAAAGGCTATCAAGGCGAGCAAGAGGGAGTGCTACCTGCAATTGTGCGACTCTGCTGAGCAAGATCCGTGGGGTAGAGCGTACAAAACGGTGGTCAAGCGCATCCATGCAGGGAATCAACACTACCCTTCGATGAGGCTCGACAGGATGAAGGAGGTCGTGGAGTGCCTGTTTCCACGTGGCAGTCCGCTGACCTTTTCCGCAGCACAAATGGAGCACCAACAACACACCGTACCAGATACTATCACGCCGGAGGAGGTACTCGAAGTGGCCAGAAGCATCGTGGCGTCCAAATCACCAGGTCCAGACGGTATACCGAACCGTGCGCTGAAGCTGGCTTTGACTCTGAAAGCCGATCAATTTGCCGCTCTTTTTACTGCCTGCTTGCATGAAAGGACTTTTCCACAGGTCTGGAAGGTGCAGAATCTACTGCTTTTGCCGAAGCCGGATAAACCACCGGGGGAGCCGTCTTCATACCGACCAATTTGTCTTATCAACAACATTGGGAAAGCTTTTGAAAAGCTGCTGGCAGCAAGGCTGAGCCATGCGATAGACAGAGCCGGCGGGCTGTCCCCGCACCAATATGGGTTCCGTAAGGCGAGGTCAACCATTGACGCCCTAAGAAGGGTGGTCGAATTAGCAGCCAGTGCTATTCAGGGCACCAGGTGGGCAGGAGGCGACAAGAAGTATTGCCTTATTGTCACGCTGGACATCAAGAATGCGTTCAATACTGCCAATTGGGGCGTCATACTTAACGCACTGGATACCCTGCAGGTCCCCATATACCTACAGGACACAGTGAGGAGCTACTTTGAAGGCCGGGTTCTACGGTATCAGACCAGCGAAGGTATCAGAGAACTCAATGTTTCTGCAGGAGTGCCCCAGGGATCTGTACTTGAGCCACTACTGTGGAACATTATGTACGACGGTGTTCTAAGGCTGCAACTTCCGGAGGAGGCGCACATTGTTGGTTTTGCCGATGATGTTGCTATCGTCGTCGTGCGCAAAGAATTGGATGATGCTGAGACCACATGCAATACATGCATTGCTCGCGTGCAGGATTGGCTTACCCAGGCGGGACTGAAGCTGGCTGCGCACAAGACGGAGGCGGTCCTTGTGAGTAGTCGCAAAACAGTAGAAACGGCAAAGATTGTGGTGGGCAGCTCTACTGTTATATCCAAGCGGGCCATTAAATATCTCGGCGTGATGCTGGACACGAGACTGTCATTCAAGGAGCACATGCAATACAATGCATCCAAGGCAGCTGGGGCTTGTCGTGCACTGTCGCGCATAATGCTCAATACGCGCGGGCCAAAGCAGGAGCGCCGGCGCCTTCTAATGAGCGCAGTCCGTGCCACCATTTTGTACGCAGCGCCGATCTGGTGGAGAGCCGTGCAGGTCCAGACCTATTGCCGTGACATAGGCGCAACTTACCGCCTTTGCGCTATCAGGGTATGCTGTGCGTTTAGGACAGTTTCCGACGAGGCTGCCTTGGTTATTGCAGGCATGGTACCCATTGAAGAGCTAGCTATTGAGTCCGGTGAGCTATCAAGCCAAACAGACGGTACATCGGAGCGCAGTGGTCGTCTTATGGCGAGAACAAACACGATGGAGCGATGGCAGGCACGTTGGAACACTGCAGCGAAGGGGCGATGGACATATGCCTTGATCCCACAGCTCTCACAATGGATCAACCGTAGGCATGGAGAAGTAAATTTTTACCTGACTCAGCTCCTATCTGGTCATGGGTGTTTTCGGAGCTATTTGAAGCGATTCGGTCACATGCAAAGCGATGAATGCTCATGGTGTGGACTGGGTGTTCAGGAGGACGCACACCACGTGTTGTTCTTCTGAGGGCGGTTCGCTAACCAGCGAAGAATGCTTGAGCAAGCAATGGGTGGTCCCATCACTGTGGATAATCTTGTTGAAGGAATGCTGGAGTCTTCGATGAAGTGGGAAGCGGTCAGCACGTTTGCAGCGGTGACCATGAAAGAACTACGGAGAGTGGAGCGGAGCCTCACTGTAGTATAGGTAGCGAATGTTGTTTGCGAAGCAATTCTTAACGTACCGCAAACTACTGTCGCTCCTATACTCACAAATACTATTGTTATTTATTTAGTTTAACCATGATTAGGTAATAAAGAATATAAAAAAAAAATAAAAAAAAAAAAAACACACACACACACACACACACAAACACACACACACACACACACACATACGCACAGACTAACATGGCGATCTTCTTTTATAAGAGAATGAACTGACGAATGATGAACCCAAATTGAAAAAGTAAACCCAAATTCAATAAAATATTATTTTTGTCCAAGAAAACGTGCTCATAGCAATAATACAGTTACAAACCCACCAACAAACAGGTGTTAACACATCGCCCGAGAGTTCCACCACTCATTGATTTATTTATTTTCATACCGCCCACCAAAACCAACACCTTTCGACAAGCATTTTGTTTTCGATATTTTATTGGCTTTGGTGTGCGATACAATCAAACATCATTTATACTGTTGTCAAAGATATTAAATTATATAAAGACTGTGAATTTGGTAAGAAAAGCTTTCTATTAGGGATCCGCTTCAAAAATCTTTTAAATGGTATAGAAAATAACAAAAACAGTAAGCAATAAAAGTGAGCGAGCGAGTTTCAGTTGCCCTTGCACTCAGTGGCCACCAAGAACGGTAAAAATTTTAAGCATTTGTGTGCATGTGCGTTTTTTACATTTCTGCTGGGCCTGCTTAATAAGGATTGCAGATCTGAAATCACCAAATCAGAATATCTTACTTTGTGTGTATATATATATATATATGTATATATATGTATATACATATATATACACACAAAGCAAGATATTCTGATTTGGTGATTTCAGATCTGCAATCCTTAATACAACCAGTTGACTGATTTTTTGTGTTGCATAAAAATCGCAATTTTAATGTGAATTTGTCGGCTTTGAGATACAATAACTCAAAAACTAAAAAACGGATCATCATTATTTTTGATTCTATTAATAGATCTTTTTATTAAAAAAGAATAAAAAAAATATTTAATGTTTAATTTGCGGTTGGCCAGGTAAATCAATATTTACCAACTATCCATTTTTTCACTATTTTTCAACTTTGATGGAAAATTAAAAAAAAAATACCCTTTTTACCTCTGCCATATTTTCAAAATAATTTCTTTGATTATTCCTTTATTTAATGCAAAAATTTCAGCTGCACGAATTTGCCTCTGTGGTTTTTAGAGGTAAAATAGTGAAAAAAGTCATAGGTAAACAAGTAAGAAGGCTCTAGTCGGGAGAGCTCGACTAGAAGATACCCTGAACCCAGTTGCAATAAATATATTTAATTTATATAAGACTTTGGTATACTGGCTTAGCTTCCATCGATTAAGTTCAATATCTCCGGTGTTTCTCAACCGATTTGGACAAAATTTTCAGAAAAGTTCTATCAGTATCCATTACTTCAACCCTCATTTTTAGATTTTCCAAATTCGATATTTTATTGTTATCGATATTATGTGTATATCGGAAACCAGAATAGTTATCGATAATTTGAAGCAAACTTGTTCTGCTCATGGCATAGGAGAACTTAAATACAAAATCAGAAGTCTCTAGCTCTTGTAGTCTCTGAGATCCACGCGTTTATACAGACGGACAGACGGACAGACAGACGGACAGACGGACATGGCTGCATCGTCTCGGCTGTTGATGCTGATCAAGAATATATATACTTTATAGGGTCGGAGATGCTTCCTTCTGCCTGTTACATACTTTTGCACAAAACCATTATACCCTTATTTACCCATTTTATGGGTTAAGGGTATAAAAATGTGTTGTATGCATTTCGGGCCATTTATGACACATAACCGTGAAATCCAATTCTTACCGTTATTCTTTCCTTATTGTTAAGATGCATGATTTTTGTCTTTCATTCAGTTATGCTTGCCTTAAACCCTTTGTTAAATTCTGGTAACTAAACTCAGGTGCAGTTGCAAGACATACAAATAAACTACCTGATACGCACCATATATAGAAATTGCCCTGGTGTACAAGTAGTAACATCCAATACAGGTAGGCATCTTATTCGGACACGTGCGTAGTACCCTTATGGCACAAATTGACCTAAGCCCAAATATATAACAAATATTATTTAAATTTTGCAGGCATGAAAGCTAACTCTTTTCTTGAACTCAAGATGGATGCAAGCAAACAGAATAATTGAGAGATTCAACTCCAAACACCAGGACTGGCTTAATAATGATACCATCATGGATGCATTGCCAGGAAATGAACCCAGCACATCAACCGGCCGAGCAAGAGGAAGGCCACCTAAAAACATGGAAAAGTGCTCAAATTTTTACAAGAAAGAGGAAACTTGCTGATTCAGCGAACGATTTATCCACGGAACATTTATCGGAAGCGCTGTCTATTAGATGTACAAAGGATGTTGAAAAAGTAAGGTCACAGATTACAAAATCAGTTGCTATTGCCAGCCCACCGCTACTACGAAGAATTAAGAAAAGCATTCCCACGCCCCCAAACACAAACCTTACAAAGTACGGTCCCGACGAAGCTTTGGCGTTTTTTATGGACTTAGAGCTTTCAAAAGAGAAATATGAGATACTACGGGCATCTTTGAGGCAACATGGAGCTGACATTTTACCGGGATACTAACATGTTTCGAATTATATCTGCAGAAAAAGTTGACCCCGACAGTTCATAAAATATTGGCGCATGGCAAGGATATAATTGAGTATCAGTCTTTGCCAATTAGGGAACTCTCTGAAGAAGCACAAGAGTCCCTTAAAAAGTTTTATAAAAAATACAGATTGCTAAACACTTTCAAAGCTTCAAGGGTGAAACAAAATGAGGACCTCTTCAACATGTTAGCAGCAAAAAAGCGAAAAGAATTAGAAAATACTTATAGTTCAGAGATGACTACTCTTTTAGGTATACCATCTTTTACGGATTGTGATAAACATTTTACAAAAAATGTGATGGACCATTTGACAAAAACTATTCCAACCTACACGGATTAAGAATTTCACACGCATTTCCGAGCTACAAGAGGAATTTTGTGGTTGAATTCACCCAAATAGCCTTTCCTTATTTTTCATTGGGTGCGGCAGCTGCTGCTTCCTGCTCTGAATATACTTCAGGCTCTGCATATTGTATTATTGTTAAAACTTGCAATATTAAACTGATTTGAAGAGCTCAAAACCGTAACTGACATAAAACAGGTGTTTTGTTGTTCTAGACTTTTCTGCTCTAGATTTTTGGTGGTGTAGAAAAGTGCAGAAAAGTGTAAGTCAGGGCACACTAAAAAACACAGGGTAGAACAGTTTAATGTAAAAAAGTGCAGCTATCGAACACTTTTGGTGTACTAGTGTTCACTAGGGCAACCTTGTGCAGCTATCGAACAGACCTAATGGTTTGTCTTGATCATGCAGCGACGCTGTTTTGTTGCTTCGTACAATGCTTGTGTGCGCTAAGTTTGTGTTTGTAAGACATGCAAATATTTTTGATGTTTATATTATTTACGTAAATACAGACATGCTCAAAAGTATTTGAGCAACATATTTTTTTTCTCATTTTGCACTTTAGCGGCTTTTGTTGTTGTGATTGTAAGTCTGATGCGCAAAATCGATAAATAAAGATAAGATCGATTGATAAAGATAACGGAACATGCGGCAAAACCAAAGCAAACGAAAAATTGCTTATCTCTTTTCAAAACTATTTGAGCACATTTTATGCGTGTCAAAATTATGTGGGCAAAACGTTAGCCGCCCCCATCCTACCCAACGCTTCGTCAAAAACGGGAATGCGTGTATCTTCCAGAGTTGTGAGGCTAGAGCCACCAAATTTGGTAGGAAGATAGCTGGTAACGAACCCCAAAAAACTGCATCAAAGTTTTGGAGTCACGCCCACCCATTCCGCCCCCAGCCCCCCCACGTTTTAAAATCAGAAAAGCTTATATCTCCCACAATTTTTGAGCTATAGCCACCAAATTTGGTGCCAAGATAGGTGATGATGACTCTCCAAAAACTGCATCAAAAGTTTGGATGCCACGCCCACCAATACTGCCCTAGCCGCCCCCATCCTCCACAACGCTTCGTCAAAAACGGGAATGCGTGTATCTTCCAGAGTTGTGAGGCTAGAGCCACCAAATTTGGTAGGAAGATAGCTAGTAACGAACCCCAAAAGACTGCATCAACGTTTCGGAGTCATGCCCACCCATTCCGCCCCCAGCCCCCCCCCGCATTTTAAAATCAGAAAAGCTTATATCTCCCACAATTTTTGAGCTATAGCCACCAAATTTGGTGCCAAGATAGGTGATGATGACCCCCCAAAAACTGCATCAAAAGTTTGGATGCCACGCCCACCAATACTGCCCTAGCCGCCCCCATCCTCCCCAACGCTTCGTCAAAAACGGGAATGCGTGTATCTTCCAGAGTTGTGAGGCTAGAGCCACCAAATTTGGTAGGAAGATAGCTTGTAACGAACCCCAAAAATCTTCATCAAAGTTTTGAAGCCACGCTTACCCATTTCGCCCCCCTTTCTCCACCTTTTACAAACATTAAGCTAGAGTCACCAAATTTTGTATGAAGATAGCAATTGACATTCCACACAGATCTGCATCAAAACTTTGGATGCCACAACCACCCATACCGCCCCCAGCCCCCCTTTCCCCACTTTTTACAATCTTCGAGCTAGAGTCTCCAAATTTGGTATGAAGATAGCAATTGACATTCCACAAAGATCTCCAGCAAAACTTTGGATGCCACGCCCACCTATACCGCCCCCAGCCCCCCTTTCCCACTTCTTACAATTTTCGAGCTAGAGTCACCAAATTTGGTATGAAGATAGCAATTGACATTCCACAAAGATCTGCATCCAAAATTTGGATGCCACACCCACCCATAACGCCCCCAGCCCTTCTTTCCCAACCTTTTGCAAACTTCGAGCTAGAGTCACCAAATTTGGAAGGAAGATAGTTGGTGGCATCCCCATCTGCATCGGAGAATCTTGAAGGCAGCGTAAACCCCTGCACCATCCGTACCCCTTTGCAATCAGGCCTCTTTTTAAGCGGTTTTAATACTGGTATCGAGTATGCCGCAGTCGGTTGCATCCGACTGCAACGTTTCCACTTGTTTATTGTGGTTTCTCCAGCAGGCCTCATCCACTTATTGAATTTAATTTGCAATTATTAACAACTTTTAAGAGCTTCTTTACAAACGATATTGGTTGTTTTTCCGTCAGGTGCTAATACAAATAAACTTTTTGGTGAACTTGAGCAGGCTACATAAAATTGGCCATGAGAAAAACAATCGTGTCTTAAGCCTTGTCCGGCTAATTTCCCTGTAATTTATTAATTGTTAAGGCAAAGCAAACTTTTAAAGGAATTTGCAATTTTTTAAATTGAATTGGCAATTCATTATCAGAAGGTATTAATGGAATTCTCGGTATAAAAACCGTTTCCCCTTTACCATTGCCAGTAAAGATAATTGCTTCGACAACATTCCTATGAAGGACTTTAACTTACAATCTTGTACCATTGCAAAGTTTCGGCGGTTTCAAGTTACGAATCAACATTACAGGTGAACCAGCTGGCGTTAATGAATTAAGAAACTCGACGGGGTAATGAACTGCATCTTCGATTTCAGTCACAGAATCAATAGAGTTATATGTCATTTTTTCACTTTGAAATGATTTTAATAAAAACTCGTTTATTTCCAATGCATTGTCATTTCTCGCAGTCAAAATAGCACGTTCTGAAAACCATTCGAGTGATTTTTTTTAGAGATATTTGTAATATCCGGAAATATTTTTAGAGTTAGCTCTTCATTACTTTTCACAACATGACAAAAAGTTGATGGTAAAGTTATTTTGCCATCATGGGTTGAAAATAATCCATTTCCTATTTGAAGAAGCATTTCTTCAAATTCACCAGCTATGCTATCACCTTTTAAGTGCACTCGCATATTTTTCGTTAATGCAATTTTCTGTATTTTGGGCCACAAAATTGAAGACTTTAAGCAAGCATTTATTTTATCTGCTCTTGTTCCTCTGGGGATCACTGGAAGAGTTTGTCGAAAATCACCAGCTAAGAGAACAGTTATGCCACCCATTAAGTGTTCACTATCTCGAATGTCTTTCAAAGATCGATCTACAGCTTCAAAAGCACATTTATGGCTCATAGTACACTCACCCCAAACAATAAGCTTGCAATCTTTGAGCACAGCAGCAATATTAGATTGCTTTGAAATTGAGCAATGTGGTGTTTCTAAATGAATCAAATTAAATGGAATCTTAAGTGTAGAATGCGCTCTGCGACCACCATTAAGTAAAGTGGCTGCGATACCGGAAGAAGCAACGGCCAATGCAATGTTTTTACTTTGCCTTACCTTTGCCAATAATAAATTTAAAAGATACGTTTTACCTGGTCCACCAGGTGCATCTAAAAAATAGATTTCTCCCTCTATTGTTTCAACGCTATGTAGTATCTTTTCGTATACTTGTTTTTGCTCAGCAGTAAGGAGTAGCTCATTATTAACAACAAAATTATCGCAATTTTCATAACTTGTTTCTCTATGATATTAAATATTTGGAACAATTTCCTCGGATCTAATTGGTTGTGGAAGTCTTAAAATATCTTCTGAGAAACTCTCTTTATAAGTATTCCAAAGTTTAAGAGCATCCGAAATTGGGCAAAATACTAACATTATTGCAAAAAGTTCTCCCAGTTTTGTAGGATTTTGACATATGACAGCTTCGGCTATAGTTGAATCCCAGTGCTTATCATCTTATAGTAATCCTAGAGCTTCACACGCCAATTGAAATGATGCGTATGCTATACCATTAAAGGTTTTTAAATTTAGTCTTAAATAAAAACATTCTGTTAAACTCTTCCCAAAGCTGAATCTCTTTTAACTCCAGGAAAATTTAGCACATTTTTTATTGTTCCATGTAAAATACGATGGAACTTCATAATATAGAAGCGTTCTTGCAAACTCATCACGTGTGCATAGCTCAAAGAAGGTTAGCAAAGTGGTTTTGGGTGTAGTGCTTAATCTGTCAAGTAAGTGTTGCGGATTATTGGGGTTAAAATATATCCGTTGACCATTTTCTAAATGAACAGCTAAGTGTGTAATAGCCGGAAAACGTTCATGTATGGGAAATGCAAGGATTCTCCATACCGCTTCTGAGCTACTTATACAACGGCCACTTTCGTACATATTAATTTCATTACGTTGGTCTTCAAGAGTAAATGATGCTTGATCACTGCCCTTGTTAACATATTTACAAATGTATTTAATAGACTTTACAGAACTACAATACTCAACATTTATGTGAGCTTCAAATGTTCTCAATAGTACACAGTTATAAGGCACAACCCAACGATTATCTATGCAATTACCATTTATATTAACTGCATTACCACTATCTTCTATCGCTCTTCTACGATATAGAGGGTAACTATCTTTTCCAGTCACAGTTTCTTTAAGTAATTGTCGAGGAAACCTTTTGGTTCATTTTCCATTTTTCATGCATGGCGATTTATTATTAAATGCACCGCAAGGACCATGAATCATATTTGACTTAACAATGTTAAATAACAAAGGATCCTCATCTGCGTTTGGTATTTCGGCACAGATAATTTTATCGATTTTATCTGGTCTTATTTTATTTTCTAACCAAAGTAGAATGTATATATGTGGTAAGCCCCGCTTTTGCCATTCCATAGAGTACATGAAACATTGCACGCTTCCAAACAAAGAACCTTTTGTCAATAGTGACATTAAAGCCTTAACTTTTAAATGAAAAACTCGAGCTATAATATCGTGACGATCATGCGGTTTTTGACCCGGTAATAAAACACTTTTGATGTCATTCCATTGTAGATTGCATGTGAATGTTATGAAAAGATCTTGTCGCCCATAATGGCGGACATATGTCATAGCATCTTGAGTCTTTTCATGCATATATCGTGCAAAGCTTGTAAAAGAAGATGGTAAAATTACCATCTGACTAAGTTGAGCTGCGATAAAATCTTGTTGGCCTATTGCATCTTGTAGATGTATATAGCTATCTGCTCTGAGTTTCGCTTGATTGTAGCGAATATAATTTAACCTTTCTATTTCAATTTTAGCATACTTATCAACCAAAAACTGACTAAAAAGGGAACGACAATAAATTAAATGATTTATCTCAGATTGACGAATCATTATTTTATAGCTGTAAAAGCTTAACGCAGATATATTTTTTTTGGTTCCTCTTTTTTTAATAATGGATTCCATTGTGGTATATTAACTGAATATCCATCTTCGTCATAAGGAAATAGCAAAGGGTACTGAAATACATCGTAAGATCGATGAACCTCACTTATACGTTGTAATCTATTATTATGATTTCAATAATAATATTGCGCTATTCAAATTGCTGATCAACAATAAATATAGCTACTACGCTTGATAGAGGTGCATTGTAAAGCCCTTAATGTTCAACAGCGGGTGTTCGATCAGCATGTATAACGAATTTATAATCTTTAGTATTTGGTGGTATTTTATTGAGAGCCATTTTTAGATATTTTAAAAAACAATTATTATGATGAAACATACATTGAAGATCCTTTAATACGCTTAAATCAACATTGGAAATATTTTTGCAACGTAGTTGAGCTTCCTTTTCATCATCACCAACAAAATAAATTTGAAGAAACTGCATTTTTTCATTTGGCAAAGGTCGGACACTACCAATTAAGTGATACATTTCTCCTTGGACTTTAAAGGTTGACCAACTTTCATTTTTCATATTTTTACTTCCAAAAAGATGTAATTTCAAAGCAGCTGTTATACTTTCTTATACGATCAATGAAATGATCATGCTTGGGATGTCCATCAATTATTAAGCTTTTAAGTGGATCAGGCAAATTTTCATTTTGGGAAAGCTTAACTTTTCCTGCCTTGCAACAGATACCCAAAGGCTAATTTTTCCATTTTAAAGCATTAGAATGTTTGCTTATAAAATTCATACTACCAAGTTGAGTAACTTTATCTGACTTGTAAGCTATTTCAAAATAATAGTTTAAGCCAGACATGGCTTTAACGCTCCATGCACGCAAATGCCTTTCTTGACGTGATTTAGGATTATTAGCCTGATTTCTTCTCACTGCAACTCTATGAGCTTCAGAATTATTAACCTGAAATTTTTTTGATGCTTCTATGCGCTTACCCATATTGATATCACGATTTTTTTCAATTCAATGTTTTAGTACCTTTTTTCTGTTTTGTCGGCGAACCGACTAAGTCTTTCAACGGGATTTTTAACATTTTTAGTTTTACATTCACTTGACGTATCAGAATCTTGAGTTAATACTTCCTCGAAAGGAATATAAACACCAAAATGTCCATTCATTAATGGACCGGTAAAATGCAACAGAATGCATATTATTTCCAAATGCTTGTAATAAATTTCCATTTTGAAAAACTTGGAAATTGTTATTTTTAATTAATTTAAATTTTGAAATTGCGTCATATCAAGTCGGCTCATAGGTCATATTCAAATATGACCCCATTACATTTGTAATGGCCTGCTCGTGGTGTTCCCTGGGTACCGATTGACTATTTATGTGATTCGGGAGCCAATATGAGCGGCGATCATAGATATTTACATACATATACTATGTAAATATGTTTATACCATATTTAATATTATTTAACATAAAAATTATAATAAATATAGTTGCCCACCCAAAATCCCAGCACCAGCGTGCAAATGTACATGTAAAAATCATATAGTAGAATCTACAATATCTACAATATTACACTGTAAAATTAAAATATTGCTGCCCTATAGCCAGATATAGGAAACGCTAAATGTGCCGATCGCTGTTTTAGATGCTATTGACGGCCACCAGCAGATCAACAAAGCGCACGCATGTATACGCATAAAATATATATAGGTACATATGTGCACGCACACATCAAACGAAATTCGTTCTTCTCTGCCTCTACCAAAATGACAAAGCCAGTGCAATTCTGTTTTGCTTCAACGTACAAAATGCACGAAGTAAAAATACCCTTTGTACCAAAATTCAATAATAGTCAATTAAAACTCAAATCTTTATTTGTTTATATATTTATAGTTTATTTTCGATACATAAATATCTAACGTTTTGCTATATATTTTGACAAAGTTCATATTAAGTTTATGCTACCCTTCCAAGTTGGACTGCATAAAGCAGATTCAAGCAGAAGTCTGAAATTGTCGATTTTATATGCTGTGCGGCAGTTCTGTTTTGCTTCTTTTGTGAATACACACACCACGGTTGCCACAATTGGTGTTTTGGCACCAAAACTGGCTCTTTTTTCTCCTGATGGTGCAATGGCACTTTTTTTTCAATTTGGCTCTCTTTTTCTTGTCATTGGCTTCAGAAAATATAAAGGCCCAACCCATGATACAATTATACAAGGTAGTCCACTCGGCTGCAGAAGTCATTCGGTTTTGGTCCCCTATTTTCAGTGCGTGCTTGCTTGTCGAACTGAAAGGTTGTGTGCGGACGCTTATTTTTCTGAGCTTTAACCCTTAAGTCTCAAGCAGAAAAATGGCTTTTTGCATGTACAATTTGATTTTGATGACAGCATAGCAGCAGACATAGACGAGTTGGTGGAGGATGCGCTTGAATACCTGGCTGGTTACGGCATAAAAAAACTAAGTTTGTCTAGTGAGTTTGCCAAAAAGTCGACATTCACATACGTAGATGAGTAGTCGCATGGGGGACTGATTAAACCTTCATCGACATTTAAAAACAAAATAAAACAATTAGAATTAATATTTTTACATATTGTAAAAGATACATTTAAAATAACAGAAAATGTAAAACAGACATTGTTAAACGCCGCTGAGCAGGTCGATATCAGTGTAAATATAAAACAATTTTTTTTTAAGATACGTATATTCTTAAGAATTTAGAGCTTAAACAAAAGAATGGCTGTTAAACAACGAAAACAAAGAATAATGGCAAACTCAAAACTAATAAAAATAAAATTATAAACACTAAAACTCTTGTCATAACTAAGGAAACTTTTAGCCCCATGCGTGGGTTAATCGGCGCACTGTGTAGCCGTTTCACTCACACTCACTATTCAACGCTCTTTCACTCGCACTTATATTAAGGGACTATGATTTTGCCGAGTGGACTACCTTGTATAATTGTATCATGGGCCCAACCAAACAACAATGAGTATCGTTTATAGCACTGCAAATTATCGATACATCGGCGTACCAAAATAAAAAAGCAATCTCTAAACAATCGTGGCATAAGCCCATCGCGTACTTGTCGAACACCGGTAGCTCGTGAAATGGAAAAGTTAGTTAACAATTAAATAAATTATCATAGCTTGTGCTTTATAAATTTACTATGCACATGAATGCTTAGGTTCCTTACAAAAATAAGTGAAACTGGCGCTGACGCCGCTCAAAAAACCAGTGAGACCACGATCACAAACCCACCGGTGAATAGCAAAAAGTTAGTTTGAAAAATCATTTTAGAGTAGCAGTCGCATTATTTTGATTCTTTTTTTAGATCTGCTGTTCCGGCTAATAGAAAATTTCGGTCGACGGACGTTCGTTTTGTGCGGCTTGTAGCAAAAGCTTATTGAATCATCTGAGTGGTCTTCATAGGCATGACAAACTGCCGGTGCATATTAGAAATCTGCAGTCCAAGGAAAATCAGGTGAAAATAGACGCCTTCACAAAGGAAAAGACAACACATAACAGAAATGTGCAAAATGCGGAATACGTGCTCGTAATGTTCCTGGTGATGCATAACCTGCCATTTCTTTTGATGGATTTTTTGCCAAATTTGCTGCGTGAGTGCTGTCCGGATTCGAAAGTTGCGAAAGATATTAAATGTGGTAGAACCAAGGCGACACAGTTAACCAAAGAACTTGGCAATCGTTGCAGTGCATTGTAAGTGATTTAAAAAATACAAAGTTCTCGCTAATTGTGGATGAGACAACCGATGTTTCTAACCGGAAAGCACTCGTGCTAGTGGCACGTTACTTCCAAGCTGTAAAAAGCATGGTGAAAGATACCTTTTTGACTTTATTAGAGTTGGAAAAATGTGACGCAGATTCAATCTATAAAGCCCTAAAATCTTTCCTTTTAACAAATGGAATTCCACTAATCAATTTGATCGGCCTAGCAACAGACGGCGCAAACACTATGGCTGGCAGCGTCAGTAGTCTTAAAACCAGACTATGTGGGGACACCAATTTGTTTTATTTAAAATGCACTTGTCATTCCTTGCACCTATGTTCGGGCTATGCATGCAAGAAACTACCTTCGAGCATTGAGACTCTATGTCGAAACATATATTCCTACTTCGCATGGAGTCCAAAAAGGACTCAGAAATTAAAGGAATTTCAGGAATACTGTGACATAAAACCTCACAAAATCTTGGGTATAGCCATGACAAGATGGATATCTTTAGAAAAAGTAATTGGGCGCATCCTTGAGCAATGGGAAGCACTACAATTGTTTTTCTTGGCCCAGACTTTAGAGGTCAATAACATAAAGCCAAAGGAGGTAGCCAACCTAATGATTGGTTCGGAATTGAGAATTTATTATTCTTTTTAAATTATATTTTGAAAATTATAAATAATTTAAACACCGAATTTCAGTCTGAGCAAATTCGTTTACCTTATCTTTATGTACGATTGGAATCTACTATTAAAGTAATTCTGACTAATTTTGTCGCACAAACTTACGTTAAGAATTTGGAACTAAAAAATATGAAAGTTAGCGAATTAAAATCGAATTTATTGCCCACTGATAAAATATTTATTGGAGTTAAAGCCCAACAGTATATTGAAAACAAGATATTTCCACAATTTTAAAAGTTAAGGAAACAGTCCGGAGCTTTTACACCGAGCTCGTTCTGCAAATCTTGCAGCGCTTTGACTTTGGTCGAGAGGATATTACGTCACTGATAATGATCACACCGGCTAATGTTATTTCGAACGAAGGGTCAGACATTATGCCTCTGCTTAAAAATTTTGATTATTTGTGTGACTCTGATCAGGACGCAATTATTACTCAGTGGACCATGCTAAAATTTACTGCCAATAAAATTAAAAAAGAAGAGGATATATCCGTATTTTGGGAAGAGGTTGCTAAACATAAAAACGGTCTTAATGATGCAGTATTTAAAGACTTGGTTAGCTTTATAAGAAACACATTGTCCCTGCCACACAGCTCCGCTACTGCAGAGCGTAAATTTTTTGAAACAAGTTTAATAAAAGCAAAATTAAGAAATAAACTTGAATTTGATTCGGTTGCGAACATAATGCTGTGTAAAGAACTTTGTAACATTACAAACCCACATTATGTGTGGTCTGTTAAAGACTTTTAAAACTATAGAAACCTCGATCATTTAAGAATAATGAATGTTGACTATGTATTTTTTTTTTCTAGTGCTAAGAAATTATTATATGAAATATTTTTTTATTTTTTTTTATATAAGGAAACATCTGATCTCAGAGTGTGACTTCTGCTTTAAGATTATTGAATATTATTTTGGTTTTATAATGTTAAGAGATTAATTTAGGAAATATGTTTTTATTTTGATTTATGGTGATAAAGGTGAAAATGTGAAATAATTTGGAAATATATTGTTTTATAGCTATAAGTTTTTAAAAAAATATTTTATATTTAATTAAATGCAAAATTAATAGCAAAAAAAAAAAAAAATGGTTCTTTTTTGTGAATAAGACACTTTTTTTTTTTTTTGGCTCTATCTTTAATTTTTAAGTGGCAACCGTGACACACACACACACACACACACACACACACACACGCACTAATAGAGTTAAATAGCGAACATGTTAAATCCCTGCAAGCAATTGGAAGATTGTTTTGATCATAAACCCCATGCCTTAAATATGATGAATCACCTAAAATTTGAAGCAATCAAAAATTGAGCATGCCATCTATTAAAATAAGCTTACTTTGTCGTGACGTCAGTAAAACGACTACTTTGAACAGCTTGGCGACTCAATAACGACTCGCTTGCATGTTCAAAATATGATTAAATGCTTCAAATGTAAAGCTATCAGAAATTGAGCATGAAGGTGAGTAAAATATGCTTTATATCATAAATATAACTTATGGGCAATTAGGCTATGCTAGTCAATGACGCCTGATGGTTGAGCTGCCTAAAGGCCCAACCAAACGATGCTTGCTTGCGTAAAGCATCGAAGTTGGCAAAGTTTCAACATATGCTACGTCGTGTATCTGCCCAAACGATGCTTACGCACGGTTTCGTTGAGTTTTGTTTTTTTAACGAATGCTTAACCGCCTAAGCATAAGTTCAATCATTGAAAACATGCTTCGATGCTTTGTGCTCTAGAGCTGTCGCTGTTTTTTTATTATATGGGAAATATTTAAAATAATTGTTAGATCTTCATTTTATTGCTTAGAAACATATTGATATAATATATACTATTTCTATAAACCTTGTGTTATCTTTATTTTTAACATAATATTACATAAAATGGTACTATTTATTTTTTAATGGAATAAAAAAAGAACATGTGGCAACAATGGTTGGCAAAAAGAAAGAAGAAGAAGAGACAAAGCACTTAAGCAACGTATGGTCATAGGCTTTCATGCTCAATGCTGTTCGTTCAGTCTTTCTCCGAGACGCGAAGCAAGCAAGCATCGTTTGGTTGGGCCTTAAGATGCCGCAAAAACGAAAGTCCCCGGTTCAAACCCTCGTTGGGTTAAAATAAAAGGTAAGTTTAAATTGCGTAATCTATAATAAGCATTTACATTAACATTAATTGTTAACATTAAAATTAACATTAAAACAATTATGATACATAAAGGCTCAAAAAACAACAAAAATTTTTGACCAGCTTTCAAAAAATACGACTCGAAAAATACTCGCTTTTGATTCGAAAAACGACTCAAAAATTATTGAAAACTGCTGTAGCATACGAACTCTCAAAATGCGTCACCAACGCCGACCAAAAAATAGTTCCTAAATGTTTACTTTCAATCATATGGTGACTCGAAAAACACTCGTTTGTCATTACAAATGCTTGCTGAGATAAGACGAATATTGAGCGTTGGATACCCTAATATAATATAAGTTCTATTGTTGATATGTGATTTAATAATATATTTGTTATGGTTGTATATATGTATGTATATTATTAGAATAGGTTGGAACTAAGCTAACAATTGAGAAATCGCTTAAAATAGTCTAATAAAATAACATACATATATCAATGTGATTAACTCTTCGATCGGCAAACTTGATAACGTAGCAAATAAGCTTCTTCGAAATAGCATTTTCTTGTGTTGCTGTTTGTGGGCATACAAAAAGGAATTCATAGATTTCTGGGTGTTTACACTTTTTTGTTGCTGCTTGTAAAAATGCTTTATCTAAAATGTATTGTTTTCATATGACTTAATTATATGTTCATAGAAAATAAATTTATTATGTAATCATCAATCATAGATATAATTAAATATATAAATAGTATGGCAAAATTTTAAGATTATTTCATATGTGCTTTTAAATAAACAATATAAGAAAGTCTTAAATATATACACCTGTAAAAAAATAAAAACATCATAAAAACTGAGACAGGTTCTTGTACAATTGACATGCATACAAATAACTATTAATACATAAATGTGAGCGCAAGCATTCATTCACTGTTCAAATTTAAAAATCCCACCCCAAAAATAACAAAAGCATCACACGCAAAAATAACAAAACCATACACGCAAATCCCACACCAAATAATCAGCAGAGCTGCGTGGACCAACCGTCTCAGTCGGCTGTCTCTCTACATCTAAGTAGAGCTGAAAAAACATCGATGTCAACATCGATTATATCGATGTTTTCCAAATCGTTCGATGCATCGATGCATCATTTTCAACATCGATGTTTCATTGTATAGTGAAGCTTCAGGTTGCGAGTTTGTTATGTAAAATAAATAGTTAATTTTGTTACATAAATTCGTTGTTTTAATAGTTTCTTACAGCCGTACGTGAATAAATAAATAGTGGCGGTGCCTCTTAATAAAATGGAAAAGTTTTTGTGCATACTTATGCGTTCCAGCTAGCTCGACAGAGTCTGAGCGAACTTTCAGCAAGGCTGGAGATATCATTTCCCAAAAACGTGCGCCACTGACGTCAAAGGCGGTCAACATGATACTGTTTTAACAAAAAAATTAATGGATTTCTCATAGATCTCGTATCTAGATCCAGAAAGAGCTAGATGTTATTAGTTTTAAGTTCAAAACCGGAAAGAAGCTTTAAAAATTGTGAAGTTAAGAAAACTGACAGACTATTTTTTATTATTTTTGTTTTTTATAATTTTCTTTATTAATACAAAATTTTTGTGTTAAATTAGTCGTGAGGTGATAAAACAAATCGATTATTTCTGTTAGTTTAACTATAAGAAGAAAATGGGACAAAAACTAAAATAAAACAGTCGGTTTCAATTAAAGAATGATTTTTTTTTAAATTATTTGAATAAAAAAATCGAAAACATCGATGTTTCAAAACATCGGTGACGAAAACATCGATGTTTCAAAACATCGGTGACGAAAACATCGATGTTCTGGCCATCGATGTTTTTGCAGCTCTACATCTAAAGGCCCAACCAAACGATGCATTCGTGCATGCAGAGCCGCTGCACGGAAATATTCAACATATGCCACGCCGTGTATCCGCCCAAACGATGCTTATGCAAGGGTTCGTTCAGTTTTATTTTTTAACGAATGCATGAGTGCCGCATGTATGGTTTCACTGAATTGAAACCATGCAGCAATGCATTGGGCATAGAGTTGTCGCAGTCTTTTTATTGTATGGAAAATATTTAAAAAAATTGTTAAATCTTCATTTTATTTTTTATAAACACATTAATATAATATACTAGATATATGAAACATGTGGTGGCTTTATTAGTATTACATAATATGTTAACATTTATTTTTTAATGGAATAAAAATCAATTATGTGGTAACAATGGTTGGCAAAAAGAAAGAAGAAGAAGAGACAATGCACTTAAGCAACGTATGGCTATAGACGTTGATGCATAATGCATAACATGCATTTCGTTCATTCGTGCAGCGGCTCTGCATGCACGAATGCATCGTTTGGTTGGGCCTTAAGCCATGATGGAATAACATAAGGTGGTCCAAGGCATACTTATATAGGTAGTCTCACTCCGCTCTCTCGTTGCCTTACGAAAATAAAACGCAAAAAAAAATCGTGCGCGTATGTGCATCGCTCACCAAGGCGTATTTAACAAGGTGGCAGCGACGTCAACGTCGCCCTCTTTGCTGTTGCCTTACGGTTTCTCGAATGTTGCGAGCGACGCACGACAACGGACGAATTTTTAGCTGCTTTGTGATTTAATGTATATGTGTGTGTGCTCTCACTTTTCGTAAGGCAACGCGACGTCGACGCAGCTGCCACCTTGTTAAATACGCCTTGTCGCTCACAACGTTCGCAACAAGACTGAATCGTAAGACAACAGAAAAAGAGAGCGAGCAAAAGAGCTGGACCAAGGCATACTTACATATATAGGTAGTCCAGCTCAAGGCGTATTTAACAAGGTGACAGCAGCGTCGACGTCGCGTTGCCTTGTTAAAAATGAGAGCAATCGAGAAAAAGAGAGCGAGAGCAAGAGAGTAATAAACTCAAAGAAATTTGTTCTCGCATGCACATGTATACACACACACATATGCATAAAATCACAAAGCAGCTAAAAATTCGTCCGTAGTCGTGCGTCGCTCGCAACGTTCGAATCGAGACTGAAACGTGAAGGCAACAGCAAAGAGGGCGACGTCGACGTCTCTGCCACCTTGTTAAATACGCCTTGGTCCAGCTCAAGGCATACTTAAGCAGGTAGCCTAATGCGTCGCGTCGCCCTCGTTCTTTTGCCTTATATTTCAGTCTCGAGCCGAGCGTTGTGTGCGACGCATCTCCACGAACGATTATTTATGAATATGTATATGCATGCACGCACACATTTTATTGTGTTGACGCAAGCCTCTTTCGTTCTCATTTTGTGTACACTTTTTAAGGCAAGACGCGAGAGCGAATGCGGCTACCTGGTTAAGTATGCCTTGGTCCAGCTCTTTTGCTCGCTCTCTTTTTCCGTTCCCTTACGATTCAGTCTTGTTGCGAACGTTGTGAGCGACGCACATACGTGCACGATTTTATTTTTGCGTTTTATTTTGTGATTTTAGCTGAGACTTTTAAGATGCCGCCATATTGTTTTTTGTTTTTTTTTTTTTAATCAAACTAGTCGTTGTTCAAGCAAAAAATGGCATGCATATATATATGTATATGCGTATTCGTTAATTTTCCGTTGTGTTTGCCTTGGGCACACATAACCAAAACAAATGCATTACTCTTTCGCTCTCACTCTCGCTCTCTTTTGCTCTCATTTTTCGTAAGGCAACGAGAGAGCGGAGTGAGACTACCTATATAAGTATGCCTTGAGCTGGACCATGATACAATCAATACGGTAGTGTCATGCGAGACTGTGCCCTCTTTTTTTCGGTACTAGTTGTCAGTCGCTAAGTGCTTGTCGTTGAGGTAAGACGTTGACGCGATTTTTTTTTTGTTTGTTATTTTTGTTGTTTGTTTTCAGCTGACATAATTGGAAACTAAAAAACTATTAACTATATTACTTTAAATTAATAATAATATATAAATAATATATCATAATAAATAATAAATAAATTAATAATAATATATCATAACAAAGCAACCAAAATGTATCGGCCGCATGAATACAACCAAGGCATACTTATTAAGTATGCCTTGCATACAACAAAACAGTTTCTATACCTCACTCTATTGCACTTGCAAAACAGCCCTTTAACAGACTCAAGAGAGTAAAATTAAGAGAGCAGCTTAGCCCTCTCCTTCGCACTCGCACATCATATGGCAAGTACGGGCTGGGCTCGCATGACACTACCTTATTGATTGTATCATGAGCTGGACTACCTATATAAGTATCAACGAGAATGGAACTTATATAGAGTCGTCATGAGGCCAAATTCTGACTGCCAGTTGGAATCAACGAGAATGGAACTTATATAGAGTCGTCATGAGGCCAAATTCTGACTGCCAGTTGGAATAGGCAATGGTGGCGACACCTCTCTCACAAAGCGCTGCTGCGGCTTTTTTCTCTGCCAGCGCGTTTCGTGCCCGATCATCAAGTCACTCGGCTTGGCGACTGTTATATGCTTTTGTTTTCTCATAGCACAGCCAGCCAGCCATGCTTTGAGTATATGCCCATAGCCAGCGATTTTGCAGCGCGCAGTCGCTTCTTCGCTTGCTGTTCGCCCTTCTTTTCCTTGTATAAACATATGAGCGTGTCTACGTCACACGTATTATCATTTTTTATAATTTTTGCGACGTTGCCTTAGTGAAGCTATGCATTATACACATATTCATATATATTTATATATGTTTGCTGTTTTGCTAGGATTTCTACTGATTTTTTGTTATTTTGTTTGGGCTGGCTAGTGTTAGTGTGTTAGTGATTTTGTATTTCTACATGACATATTTTAACGTAGTATGCGTAGCATTTGCCATGGCATTCATTGACCTTTCTCTACTATTAAATAAATTTGGTGTATTTTGCCTACAAAAACCTAAAAAGCAATACTTCCAAGGCAGCCAAATATCATATTTTGTGCTGATCGACCATTTGCAGTATCAGGCGAACAGCAATATAAACAAGCGTCTAGTAAAATAAGCAGCCGAATATCAGTTTTGCATTGCTGGTCATATATACTCTTTCATGTTTTCAGCTCTATGACCATTTTCAGCAATTTTCCCATCGCAACTACCATACAAAAAATCAATAGAAATCCTAGCGTATAACGGTCGCCAAGTCGAGTGACTTGATACTCGGACACGAAATGCGCTGGCAGAGAAAAAAGCCGCAGCAGCGCTTTGTGAGAGAGGTGTCGCCACGATTGCCTATTCCAACTGGCAGTCAGAATTTGGCCTCATGACGACTCTATATGAGTTCTATTCTTGTTGATAAGCATGCCTTGCCTTGGGGCATGGTTGAATTATACATGGTAAGGTCGAGAGAGAGAGCTCGCTCAATTTTTAGGAGCCTGTTGTTAGTCGCAAAGCAGCTGTCAACGTGGTAAGTTGTGAGTGCGGACGAATTTTTCGTGCAAGTTTTAGGTTGAATTATAAATGGTTAGGTCATGATACAATTATACAAGGTAGTCCACTCGGCAAAATCATAGTCCCTTAATATAAGTGCGAGTGAAAGAGCGTTGAATAGTGAGTGTGAGTGAAACGGCTACACAGTGCGCCGATTAACCCACGCATGGGGCTAAAAGTTTCCTTAGTTATGACAAGAGTTTTAGTGTTTATAATTTTATTTTTATTAGTTTTGAGTTTGCCATTATTCTTTGTTTTCGTTGTTTAACAGCCATTCTTTTGTTTAAGCTCTAAATTCTTAAGAATATACGTATCTTAAAAAAAAATTGTTTTATATTTACACTGATATCGACCTGCTCAGCGGCGTTTAACAATGTCTGTTTTACATTTTCTGTTATTTTAAATGTATCTTTTACAATATGTAAAAATATAATTCTAATTGTTTTATTTTGTTTTAAATGTCGATGAAGGTTTAATCAGTCCCCCATGCGACTACTCATCTACGTATGTGAATGTCGACTTTTTGGCAAACTCACTAGACAAACTTAGTTTTTTTATGCCGTAACCAGCCAGGTATTCAAGCGCATCCTCCACCAACTCGTCTATGTCTGCTGCTATGCTGTCATCAAAATCAAATTGTACATGCAAAAAGCCATTTTTCTGCTTGAGACTTAAGGGTTAAAGCTCAGAAAAATAAGCGTCCGCACACAACCTTTCAGTTCGACAAGCAAGCACGCACTGAAAATAGGGGACCAAAACCGAATGACTTCTGCAGCCGAGTGGACTACCTTGTATAATTGTATCATGGGTTAGGTCATGAGCAACAGAAGGAGCCTGTTGATAAGACCACGCGAGTGCAAGAGAGATAGCATAATTGCTCTCTCGATATTGCTTTATCGTCTTGTTTTTGTGAGCAAAAAAGAGATAGAACGATGTGTGATTTTGTTTACATTTTTCAACCGCGGTTCTAATTTCAGAGCGTTCAATGCCTTGCGACTAACAACAGGCGAGCTGTCTCTCTCGACCTAACCATGTATAATTCAACTATGGACCTAACCAATGCATACTTAAGTATGCCTTGGACCTAACCATGTATAATTCAACCATGCCTTGGGGCACACATAACCAAAACAAATGCATTACTCTTTCGCTCTCACTCTCGCTCTCTTTTGCTCTCATTTTTCGTAAGGCAACGAGAGAGCTGAGTGAGACCAAGGTATACTTAAGAAGGTACTCGATCTCGCTCTGTCACTCTCTCTGTTCACTTCTTAAATTGTCAGTCTGTTAGCAGCAGTTGTGAGCGACGCATCTCCGCGGACGATTTTTTCGTGTTAAACTTTTTGTGCTACTGACTTTACGCATTTTGCTCGCTCTCTCTCTCTCTTCTGTCAATTTGACAATTAAGTAAGATGTCGTGAGCGAGCAAGTGCGGCTACCTTCTTAAGTATACCTTGAGTGAGACTACCTATATAAGTATGCCTTGGTCCCGTCCATGATACAATTACTAAAGGTAGTTTCATGCGAGACTGTGCCCTCTTTTTTCGGTACTGGTTGTCAGTCGCTAAGTGCCTGTCGTTGAGGTAAGACGTTGACGCGATTTTTTTCTGTTTGTTATTTTTGTTGTTTGTTTACAGCTGACATAATTGGAAACTAAAAAACTATTAACTATATTACTTTAAATTAATAATAATATATGTTGTTTATTTGAATATGAATATTTATTAAAATGTTTTAATGTTACATGAATCGAAAGCGTTTTACTTATTTTTTTATATAATTTAAATATCACAACAAAGCAACCAAAATGTATCGGCCGCATAAATACAACCAAGGCATACTTATTAAGTATGCCTTGCATGCAACAAAACACTTTCTATACCTCACTCTATCGCACTTGCAAAACAGCCCTTTAACAGACTCAAGAGAGTAAAATTAAGAGAGCAGCTTAGCCTTCTCCTTCGCACTCCCACATTTTATGCATACACTCATTTCAGTGCACGTTTGCTTGATGATGAGTAAAGTTGTGTGCGGACGAATTTTTTAAGTTGTTTATTAACCCTAAAGCGTGCACCTAATAATTCTAATAATTCTCTCTATTTTAAAATAAGAATATATTTTAAAGTTAATTACTTACACAAAAAAATTTGTATCAAGAACCAAAAGCAGCGTTTAATTGGTAAATCAATATTATTAAAAATTAATTTAAAAAAAATGTCTCGTCTTTTTATTATAAATGGCATATTCAAACCCAACGTGCATGCTAAGGGTTAATCAACAACCACATTGCCGCCTCACTCACACTCAATACGACACTCAGTATACTCTGTTTTTTTTCACTCGCACTTATTGCGTTTCCTCTTCACAAGAGGATTATGAAGCCATACGGGTCGCGCTCACTTAGCGCAAGGCGTATTTAACATACAAACATATTTAAATACGCCTTGACTTAGCGTACCCGAACGTGTTTTTAATTAAAGGCTCAGTCGAGGCCGCCGCTGCATTGAAAATGCATTTGGCATTTAGATCGCCAAATGGATGGCTGTGCAAATTTGTTAGCAATAACATTAAGGAATATGTAAACCAGCGATCGGCACATTTAGCGTTTCCTATAGCTGGCTATAGGGCAGCAATATTTTCATTTTACACTGTACGCTATAAAAAACTAATACCAGCGCACGCTGTTCGGCTTTCGGCAGTTGTGTTGCTCCCACTTCGGCAAAGCAAATCAAAGGCCCAACCAAACGATGCTTTCGTGCATGCAGAGCCGCTGCAAGAATGAATGCGCTGCGTGTAAGTATATAATTTTCAAGTATGCTTAGTCGAAACGACGAAGGATGAACTTTGTGTCAGTTTTTCGTTTGACAGGAAACATAAAAAATTTTCTTATTATACTCGATACCGAAGGTAAGGAGTATATTGGGTTTGTGCAATGTCCGTCATTGTGTCTGTCCGTCTGTATGAACGCAACTTTTTTCCACACCCTTCAAGCTAGAGACTTGAAACTTTCCAATTCTCTTTATCTATGGGATAGTAAATAAAAGTGTCAAGATTGGTGTTCTACGATAAATAGGGGGCTGGCAAATCGATAAATTCGATAACTCAAAAACGATAAATCCGCATATTTCACACACCCTTACAGCTAGAACTACCAAATTTGGTAAGAAGATAGCTACTAGCAATCCCCAAAAAACTGCATCAAACATTTTGGAGCCACGCCCCCCCCGTTCCGCCCCAGCCCACCGCATTTTAAAGTCAAAAAAGCCTATATCTCCCACAGTTTTTGAGCTAGAGCCACCAAATTTGATGCCAAGATAGGCGATGATGACTCCCCAAAACTGCATCAAATGATTGGATGCCACGCCCACCAATACCGCCCTAGCCGCCCCCAGCTGCCCCAACGCTTCGTCAAAAACGAAAATGCGATTATCTTCCAGATTTGTGGAGCTAGAGCCACCAAATTTGATAGGAAGATAGCTGGTAACAAACCCCAAAAAACTGCATTAAAGTTTTGGAGTCACGCCCACCCATTCCGCCCCAGCCCACCCGCATTTAAAAATCAGAAAAGCTCATATCTCCCACAGTTTTTGAGCTAGAGCCACCAAATTTTGTGCCAAGATAGGTGATGATGACCCCCCAAAAACTGCATCAAAAGTTTGGATGCCACGCCCACCAATACCACCCTAGCCGCCCCCAGATGCCCCAACGCTTCGTCAAAAACGGGAATGCGTGTATCTTCCAGAGTTGTGGAGCTAGAGCCACCAAATTTGGAAGGAAGATAGCTTGCAACGACCCCCAAAAAACTGCATCAAAGTTTTGGAGCCACGCGCACCCCTTCTACCCCCTTTCCCCACTTTTTACAATCTTTGAGCTAGAGTCACCAAATTTTGTATGAAGGTAGCAATTGACATTCCACAAAGATCTGCATCAAAAATTTGGATGCCACGCCCAGCCATACTGCCCCCAGCCCCCCTTTCCCCACTCTTTACAAACTTCGAGCTGGAGTCACCAAATTTTTTACGAAGGTAGCAATTGACATTCCACAAAGATCTGCATCAAAAATTTGGATGCCACGCCCACCCATACCGCCCCCAGCCCCCTTTCCCTACATTTAACAAACTTTGAGCTAGAGTCACCAAATTTGAAAGGAAGGTAGCAATTGACATTCCACATAGATCTGCAGCAAAACTTTGGATGCCACGCCCACCCATACCTCCCCCAGCCCCCCTTTCCCCACTTTTTACAAACTTCGAGCTAGAGTCACCAAATTTGGTATGAAGATAGCAATTGACATTCCACACAGATCTGCATCAAAACTTTGGATGCCACGCCCACCCATACCACCCAAGCCCCCCTTTCCCCACATTTAACAATTTTCGAGCTAGTCACCAAATTTGGTATGAAGACAGCAATTGATATTCCACAAAGATCTGCATCAAAAATTTGGATGCCACGCCCAGCCATACTGCCCCCAGCCCCCCTTTAACCACTCGTTACAAACTTCGAGCTGGAGTCACCAAATTTTTTACGAAGGTAGCAATTGACATTCCACAAAGATCTGCATCAAAAATTTGGATGCCACGCCCACCCATACCGCCCCCAGCCCCCCTTTCCCTACATTTAACAAACTTTGAGCTAGAGTCACCAAATTTGAAAGGAACGTAGCAATTGACATTCCACATAGATCTGCAGCAAAACTTTGGATGCCACACCCACCCATACCGCCCCCAGCCCCCCTTTCAACAGCTCTTACAAACTTTCAGCTAGAGTCACCAAATTTGGAAGGAAGATAGTTTGTGGCATCCCTATCTGCATCGGAGAATCTTTAAGGCAGCGTACACCCTTGCCCCATCCGTACCCCTTTGCAATCAGGCCTCTTTTTACCTGTTTTAATACTGGTATCGAGTATGCCGCAGTCGGTTGCGTCCGAATGCAACGTTTCCACTTGTTACTTCTATTTTGGGTTTGTGCAGTGAAAACAAAAAATGAGTGCTTCAAAAAAATTCACCGACGAGTAATTGACAAAAACTGTACATGGCTCAATTAGAAACGTTACCATGGACAACTGGTTTACGTCAGTCCCTTTTGCGAAATCACTTTTATGCGCACCACTGCTCTCATACAAACCGAAACTGAGCAATATAATATATTTATTGTCATCTTGTAATGAAGAAGGAGTAGTCAATCCGAAATCTAATAAGCCTTAAATCGAATTCTACAACAAAACAAAAGGTGGTGTTGACTCTTTTGACCAAATGTGTAGTGTCATGAGCTGTTCACGCAAAACAAATAGATGGCCAGTATGCTACTTTTTTGGGATATTGAATATGACTTTAAAAAACTGTTATATAATTTACTCACATAATTTGTTTCAAACAAAACAAACACCCTTCAGTCGCGCGGCTTTTATGAAACAATTGTATTCTGCCCTTGTCAAAAGTCATGTGGCAGACAGACTTGATGTACCACAATTGTCTACGCCGCTGCGATCAAATATTGAAAATTTAATTGCTACTGATGAGAACGCTGAAGTTGAAAATCGTGAAACGAATGTAAAACAAGTAAGAAGGCTCTTGTCGGGAGAGCCCGACTAGAAGATACCCTGAACCCAGTTGCAATAAATAAATTAAATTTATGTAAGACTTTGGTATACTGACTTAACTTCAATCGATTAAATTCGATATCTCCGGTGTTTCTTAACCGATTTGGACGAAATTTTCTATTATTCTATTATTCTATTAATACCCATTACTTCAACCCTCACTTTTAGATTTTCCAAATTCGATATTTTATTGTTATCGATATTATGTGTATATCGGAAACCAGAATAGCTATCGATAATTTGAAGCAAACTTGATCTGTTTATGGTATAGGAGAACTTAAATACAAAATCTGAAGTCTCTAGTTGTTGTAGTCTCTGAGATCCACGCGTTCATACAGACAGACAGACGGACGGACAGACGGACATGGCTATATCGTCTCGGCTGTTGATGCTGATCAAGAGTATATATACTTTATGGGGTCGGAGATGCTTCCTTCTGCCTGTTACATACTTTTGCACAAAACCATTATACCCTTATAAACCCATTTTATGGGTTAAGGGTATAAAAACGCAAGATCTGTGCTATTTGCCCTTCCGCTAAGCGACGTATGACAAAAACATCAATTGTGCTTTGTGCCTCTTGCTAAAAATGAAAAGTTATCTTCCTCAAAACGTGTTCCTATTTTAGTTTAAAGCATTAATTTTAAGAAATAAAATACTTTTAATAAGCAATGTTGCATTAATTTGGTTATTTTTTATGATTTTTGTTAATGTTTTGTTAAACAAGCCAAATGGAAAAGTTCACAGCTCTTTTCCATTTGTATTTATAAACTAAAGACTGCAAGAAAACGACATGAATTCGTTTTTTTCTATAAATATATGAATTAAATAATACAAAACTAACATGTTTTGTGAGTTTCATGCATAGGATTTTTTTTAAAAGATTATTAAAAATAACGTCGTCGAATCGACGAACGATGAGCTTTACGTTATAAAAATAACGATGACCTTCCAGGGTTAAGTGCTTTGCCTCTTCTTCTTCTTTTTTTTTGCAAAAAAACCATATGACAGTAGCAGTGATACATTGTTGCCATGCGTTATTTTTTTATTCCATTTAAAATAAATGTAAAAATTTAATGTAATATTATGTTAATAATAAAGACAACAATTTTTTTAAATATTTTCCATACAATAAAAAGACTGCGACAAGTCTATGCCCAATGCATTGCTGCAAGGTTTCAATTCAGTGAAACTATGCATGCGGCGCTTATGCATTCGTTAAAAAATAAAACTGAACGAACCCGTGCATAAGCATCGTTTGGGCGGATACACGACGTAGCATATGTTGAAACTTTGCGTGCAGCGGCTCTGCATGCCCGAAAGCATCGTTTGGTTGGGTCTCAAGTCAGTTGCTGTTCAGCATTCACAAAGGCAAGACCTCGCTGCGCAATTTTTCGGAATGCTAAATATTTAACACTGCAAAAAAACCGAATAATGAATGATTTTGTTTCAATGAAAAAATGTTTCACAATTGGGGTGTTCAACAGCTCCGTTTCATCGTTTCATGTTTCAAAGCTGAAACGATTAACTCGTGAACGGCATTTTGGGTGTCAATGCGTTTCATGTTTGTGCAGTCATCTGTTGTTTGTTTACATTTCTTATTCTTCAATTTTTGCCACTGTTGCTGTTTACTGCGGTTATATTTTACTTGTAAAAATGCCATTTAAAAGTGCTAAAGATATACTATGCGATGCTTTAGCAAAGCAAGATATTAGAGAAATAGAGGATATTGAATGTGAGAAGAGCTCGTTGTTTGAATTAGTTGCTCAATTACATGCTTTTAACATTTGTAGATGTTCCCCGGCAAGACAAAGTTGATTCGGAGATTGAAGAATCAAGAGCTTTTTCTTGACTGTTGTAATAATAAGTAGATGGGGGTGCAAGTTTTATTCAAAGGTGATTTAGATTTATTTTCTTTAATGAGGCTTTTCGTTGCACCACTTTTCACTTCACGATCAGATAAAATTTTTTTTTTCATATGTATGTTATGTTTCTTATGCTTACCAGGGCTCTGCGCTTATGTTATCTTAAGCTTAATAGGGTTGTACGCGTACTTAATGTAATAAAAAAAAAAAAATAAAATAAAATAAAATAATAAAGATTAAGGCGCGATATTCAAAAATATATTACAATTCAACAATTAAACTACATAATAAGAAATATAATTGGGTTTTGATCCAACGGAGATTACTCTTGTTTGCGGCGGCCATTAATCAGATGTGTTTATACTTTTTTGCACAAAAATACACCAAATATACTTAAAAGTACTGAACATCGATAACAAATATCGAAAAAATATCGTGCTCTTCCCATCTTTACTTTCTTAAAACTTGAAACACTTTTGTATGCATAGGCTGGGGTGTTTCAACGTTTCAAGAAATTTTCTAAGTATGTTGTTGTTGCGGGACGTTTCAACTTTGAAACGTGAAACGATGAAACGAGCTGTTGAACACCCTAAATGCTTAATTTGCCACCAAATTTTAAATTATAAGAATTAATATATTTTAATTTTCTTATACTCGCCCACAACTTAGAATTGCGAAACAACGTTCTCAACATTAAAAAAAAAAAAAAAATACAAATAAAATTCCTAATAAACATTTAGACGACCTACTTAGATTAAAATGCTATAGTGAATAAATAGACCTAGACCAAATAGTTATAGAATAAGAATAAAAAATAACGTGAACTTTTTTTTGATTTGCCAACTTTTTCATTTTACTCAGTGCACTGTTTTCTTCGTGCGCGAACACAGTTTTCAATACAAGCAAAGAGCAATAACAGTATAGTTGTGTGAGTTTGACGGTCGCTGATGTTAACTCAGGCTGATGTTAACACATCATTGAATTCATTTATAATTAAATTGAATTGTTTTTTTTTTTCATGTTCATTGATTAATGCGATTTTATCTTCTCGAAAAAAGCTTTGAAACCGCTTTCGTTTTACATTTTTTTGTTCGTCCATTTCTAATGCTGCGTGGAATAATCTAAAGCTTTTATTCCGTTTTTAAGAACAGTTGATTTCGGAATCCACAATTGTTTCACTGTCGGAACTATCGATTAACTTTTCTGATGGTTGCTGGGAATTTTAAAACGGAACACAGACAAGAAAATTTCTGACAACTGTTTTTTTTTTTTAATATAGAGTTGCACATATAAATTCCGTTTCGCAGCTGCTGGGAATGAGCCTTTAGCGAAATTATTTTTTCCCACAAAAAATGTGTTTGTTATACGAAATGTGCGTAATGCGGGGTGCACGTTAACCGAGGGTCCACCTTACATACAGTAAGTATCGAACAAAATAAAAAAAAGCAATGCGCCGCGTTACGCATAGCAGCAGCAGTGATAAGCGAAAGACGACGACGCCGTCCGACGTTTAATTAAGCTGATGCTACGGCTGCAATAACAAATTTGGCAACGAGAACACACGACCCACTCACTGAGGCGACCAAGCGACGAACGCAGCGACGGTAGCGACCCACGACCAAGGCGTATTTAACAAGGTGGCAACGACGTCTTGCCCACGACAACACCAAATGTAAGCGCAGCCAAGGCATACTTATTACTACGTTTATGCTTGCTGTTTCATGATTTTTTAAAATACGCCTGTTTATGCTATTTTATAAAAATCATGATTTTTCTGAAGGGTGGAGCCACCTATGCAGCTTCATATGAAAAGGTGGCAGCACATCAGCACAAACAGCTGATAAACCGAAAGCCAAAACGTTAAACGAATTAAATCTTCAAAATGTTAAACGAAAATGCAAATTTTTTTTAATTCAACGACAAACGCGAACATCAGAGATGGTTCGTTGTCTCTTAAAGTCAAGAATGGAGCTGCTGTTCGCAGCAATTTAATTAGTGCGGAACAGCTGATTTCACACAGTAGCGTTGCCAGACTGCTTACACAAAAATCATGATTTTTCCAAAAAATCATAGTCAAAATACGTGTGTAGAAAAAATCACGATTTTGTGTTTATGCTAGTATTTTTTTAAAAAAGCATGATCTGAATTCATGCTTCTTTGCAAGCATAAACGTAGTATATATTAAGTTAAGTTAAGTATGCCTTGAGCGCAGCGAGTTAAAACGAATGAGTTGCGCCGCCTATGCGTGCCTTCCTTCGTGCTACGTCTCAAAGCGATGCTCACTCACTCAATCACGAATGCTCTCGCATACTGCAGAAACAGCGGCAGCGACAGACAACATCAGCAGCGGCAGGTAACAGCGCCGAATTGGTGGGTTTTTATAATAGTTTGCTATTAAGCAAGAACAAACGCACACACACTCACAAAAGCAATGGCAAATACAAACGCAAAGAAATATAATTAATGAAACACACACAAAGACAAACAATAGATAGAAAAATTGTAAAAGTAAAAAGTGTAAAGTAAAGCAAAGCAAGGTAAAGTTAATTAAACTGACGTTGACGGAATCGTCGTTTTAGCCGCGTGTATTTTTCGATTCAGCTATTATTGAAGCACAAACAAATTGAGACTAAAATTGCGGCGTGAGATTTGATTGTAAGTAAGCACAAGCGTCGCGTTCATGACGTTGCCGCTGGCAGCGACGTCGGCGCCGCCGTCACATTTTAAATAAAGGCAAACAAATATACAAAAGTGAGAGCCATAGAACGCAAGGGGAACGAAATTCAATGAATATATATGTATGTATGTAGGTATACCTGATTGTGTGTGTGTAATGCATGTGCGAGTTTGGTGAGAAATGAAAAAAAAAAAAAAACACGCAGAAAAAGCAACCACAATAAAAAAAGCAACTTTAATGTAAAACTAAAGCTTAGGGACTGGGCACCGAGACGATTACACGACTGTGGCTTCGACGCGCAAAGTGTGATGGGTGTGGTAGCTGAATTGTACGATTTGGGTGGCTTAATGCATGGTGCATCTGCTTGAATGTATGCATATACATATGTACATATGTACATAGTACATACATAAATAGTATGTTTACATTCATATGTGTTCAGCAAATGTTGTTATTATTGTTGTTGGGTTGTCAACATGTCAAGGCATTAGCCAAGACCAGCAACAACAACCAAACTTCATAATGAAAATATCAATTACAAACTTAAAAAAAATGTTTAAAAAATTTAACGCATCGTATGAGGTAATCATGTGCAGCGGCTTTTTTCAAGAGTTTGCAATTGGTAAGAAAATCTATGTCACAAACATCCGAGGTAGGCAATACCTCTAATTTGCCTTTGCTTGCGGTGTTTTTGAATGGTAAAGAGAATAACATAAGCAGTAAGCACACAAACACATGCTAACCAGTGTTTAAAAAACTGCAAGAAGTTTCATTTATGTTGCTGCTGCTTCTGCTTATGCTTCTGAGAAAAACGAAAGTCGCAGTCGAAGCAACAGCAGAAAGCGATCGCTGACGACAAGCGAAGCAGCAGCAGCAGTCGCCGTTTAAGAATTTTTGATTTTGCTTTGCTGCTGCTTTCGATCAGAAACGCAAGTTGAAGCAGCAGCAACTGTTCGACTTCTGCAAGTCGCCGCAAGTCGCAGTCGCGACTGACTTTTTGCTGCTTATTCTGTTTGCTGCTTATGCTGTTTGCTGCTCCCCTTGAATCCTAATAAATTTGACCGTGTGATAATATTTTTGTGCGTAATATTTTAATTCATTATTTTTTTTCCATACGGAAATTAAAACATAAAAAACAAGAAATTAACAATATTATTAAAAATTAAAAAATACAAAATTCATAGCAATCACACTTAAAATTATAAGAACGAAAAAATAAAAGTCACAGACTCTCAAAGTCTTCGTCATCTTGAAAAAGAGATAAGTTGTCAATCGCTGAGTCCAAAAAGCTTGGATTCAATTTAACCAGCAGTATATTGTCTAGTACTTCCTGACTTAGTCGATTGCGGTAATCAGTAAATACAAGTCTTAACGTCGAAAACGCTCGTTCAATCGTCACCTGTTAGAAAACATATTTATGAAAATATGAACATTAATTTATTAAAACATTCGTATTTACCTGAGTTGGTGGTACAGCAAAGCAAACATTAGCTCCTGGTATAGCTCCTGGTCAGTGCACTGCTTTCCTTTCCAAAATGTGAGAACGTCTACATCGATTCTTTGGAAAGGAAGTTGAAGATTTTCAATCTTTGAGTAGACGTCGAATGTGCTATTGACTTCCGTTTGGATCCCTTGCACTAAGTAAGCGTTTAACAACTCATCTTCTTCATCAAAAAAAAAAAAACGGTTCAGAGATTGCGATGAGCCCGAATTTGGTGTTGAGCACAAATTTCCAGTAGGATTTATGTCGTATATTCTATCCCATATCAATTTTAAATGACACACTGCATCAGTTCTTTGTTGTGGTGTTAGTGTATGTTGGAAACGAGGATCAAAAAACAAACACGATATGAGAAATTTATTATTCAATAATGTTTTGGATCGCACTTCTATAGAGCTAAGAATTTTTTCGCCAATCGTTTTTGTCATTTCGTGACATGCATTATTTACAATTTTTTCAGTGCAAATTTTTAGTTTTAGCCATTGGGCGTAGAAATTTCCATAATGCAGTTGCTCCTCTTGGCATTTTTTTATTGTTTTCTGCAATGGACTAAAAACTAAGCAATAGTTTTCAATAAAGTCCCAAAACGATGCATCCACTTCAAAATTGTCTTCTTCAACTTTGTTTTTAGTTGACTCAATTTTAGTTAAGACATCTTTAGCCACTAACAAATCCTTTAGCATCGTATAGGTGGATCCCCATCTGGTTGGACAATCTAGTTGCGGCATTTTTAGCTTTTTCAGCTCAAATATTTCGCGAAACCCATTTGAGGTTTTTCTTATAAATTTCGTCATGTTACGACAGTTAAATAGATATTGCAACATATCCGACGATTTAGTTACGTCGAGAGCAACCAGTTGAGCTGTATGTGCAGCACAACGACAAACTTGAATATTGCCTATTAATTAGCACGCTTGGCACTTTTTCTATACTTTCAATTTTTTTTAAATATGCCTCGTTAGAACAAAATTCGTCTTCCTCGTCAATATTTTCATCGAAAACAAATGATAAAATATTTGTTGCCTTAAGCATGTTGGCACCATTGTCAGATGTAATTGACACTATTTGGTTTAAGTTTATATTATATTTATTTAGAACTTTAAGCACTTCAGCGGCGAGATTTTTGGCTGTGCTCGATCCAACACCTTTAAGCTCTACCATGCCCAATATAAGGGATTTTATTTGAGCTGAACTAATATATTGTGCACTTATGCCAAAAATGTTTCTGTTCAGCCGCGTGGCACTGTCTATTTTTAGAGACAATAAATTATTTCTCACTTCAGTGGTTATATGCGCTTTTATATTGTTTGCCACTGTTTGCAAAGTTTTTTTTACAGTTTGATGCATTTAATGTAATTTTTTTTCCGTCGGCGGCTTTAAGTCCATCACAAATTGGGTCAACGATATTTCTCATATTTTCAGAGTTTAAAACATTAAAAGGAATGCTGTCTTCTGTTACCAATCCAATATAAGATCTTAGCAGTTGTTTTTTATTCACTTCAATTTTAATTTTTTTTTTTCTAATCATTTTTATTAATTTTGCTGAAGAATTCGACGACGACGTTTCAAACTGTTCGACACTTGCGGCATTTAAAGTTATTTTGTGCAATTTAAACAAATGAGTTTTTAAATTTGAAAGTCTATTATTTTTTAGCTTATTTTTACATGTTTTACATGTAGCTATACCATCATCTACATTATTTTCAAAATACATCCAAATTTCACTTTGCGCCATAGTTAAACAATTAAGCTCCTGTTTCGATGTTGCTTCAATTGAGACTGATGCATAACACACAACAAATAAAAAATGAAATGATCAAGAATCAAACAGCATAAGCAGCAAAAAGTCAGTCGCGACAGTACTCGAGACAGCAGTCGCGACTGCGACTTGCAGAAGTCGAACAGTCGCTGCTGCTTCAACTTGCGTTTCTGATCGAAAGCAGCAGCAAAGCAAAATCAAAAATTCTTAAACGGCGACTGCTGCTGCTGCTTCGCTTGTCCTCGGCGATCGCTTTCTGCTGTTGCTTCGACTGCGACTTTCGTTTGTTCTCAGAAGCATAAGCAGAAGCAGCAGCTCATATTGAACAGTTGCAAACAGTCAAAGCAGTAATAAGTCGAAATTTTGTATGTTTTGCTGCTTCGACTGAAGCATTTTAATCACTGATGCTAACCGCTATCGCGCTCGCTTACAGGCAGAACAAAGGAAAATAGCGTTATACCCTACCACCGTCTGCTTGAGACGAAAAAGCTATGTTTTTTGCTTGCTCTTAAGCTGCCTTCACACGGTCGGTTTTTCTGTAGCTTTTTTTAACCGACCAAAAAGGTTGGCATTCACATTATTCGCATCGGTTAAATCCAAAATCCCATCACTTTTTATTGTTACACAATCTGGTCAGACTTCCCTATATATATAAGTTTGTTTACATTATTTTTTGCCAACAATTACTAAAAAATACCATAAACGCCTTTTTTACGTTAACATGTTCGTGGCACAAATTTAACCGACTCAAAAAGAGCAGAAATAAAACACGTTCTATTTTTCTCATTTTGAGTCGGCTTTTGATCGGACCTAAAAATTTTTGTGTGTTAACACGAGAGCGCTGGCTTTAAAAAACAAAAACCGATGAAAAACCGATCGTGTGAAGGCAGCTTTACCAATTGCAAACTCTTGAGATTCTTCACACTTTGACTACGAAATAAATTTATTTTTATACCCTCAACCCATAAAATGGGTAAAAAAGTGTATAATGGTTTAGTGCAAAAGTATGTTACAGGAAAAAGGAAGCATCTTCGACCCCATAAAGTGTATATATTCTTGATCAGCATCAACAGCCGAGACGATGCAGCCATGTCCGTCTGTCTGTCCGTCTGACCGTCTGTATGAACGCGTGGATCGCAGAGACTACAAGAGCTAGAGACTTCAGATTTTGTATATAAGTTCTCATATACCATGAGCAGAACAAGTTTGCTTCAAATTACCGATAACTATTCTTGTTTCCGATATACACATAATATCGATAACAAAAAACATCGAATTTGGAAAATGTAAAAATGAGGGTTGAAGTAATAGATAACGATAGAAATTTTCTGAGAATTTCGTCTAAATCGGTTAAGAAACACCGGAGATATCGAATTTTATCGATTGAAGTTAAGTCAGTATACTTAAGTCAATTATAAATTTAATTTATTTATTGCAACTGGGTTCAGGGTATCTTCTAGTTGGGCTCTCTCGACTAGAGCCTTCTTACTTGTTACATATGAATAAAAATATTTTTGTTCGAGAATTTAGGCCTTCGGTTGCATAAGGCAAATATAATTTTTATGAACAGTCACAAAAACAGCAGCGCAAAACGCAGCTTACATTTATTTATAGATTTCAAGACATAGATAGCGCAACACTGCCAGATAAAAGAGGCAGTGCAATCGCAGGTCTCCAAAGTGATGGAGAGTAAGAGGAGGGAGGTGGGGAGGGGTATGGTGGGGGCAGTGTGTAAGTAACGGTTCACTATGCCGACGAGTATAATATATACATATATAATAGAGAAACAGTGGGGGTGTAAATGAGGGAGTGCATGTGTTTCTGCTTAGAATTGTTTAAGACAAGAAAAAACCAACTAATTTGCAACATGTTCATATACATAATTATCTACATTAAAAGAAGTCGATAACAGTATTCCAAGGTTTTTTTGCGAAGAAACCCTTCGTCTTAAATCAATATTAATCACACATACGATTTTTTGTTAAAAGAAGTTTATCTGCCTTAATGTACATAATTTCAATTTATGTAATTAAGTGTGGTGGTATCTCTGGCAGATCAAGTGAATTTAAAAATTCCGTTGAATAATGAACTACTTCATCTTTTCCAACAACGGTGTCTAAAAAAAACAAGTAAGAAGGATCTAGTCGGGAGAGCCCGACTAGAAGATACCCTGAGCCCAGTTGCAATAAATATATTACATTTATAATTGACTTTGGTATACTGACTTAACTTCAATCTATTAAATTCGATATCTCCAATGTTTCTTAACCGATTTTAACGAAATTTTTCAGAAAAGTTCTATCGTTACCCATTATTTCAACCCCCATTTTTAAATTTTCCAAATTCGATATTTTTATACCCTTAACCCATAAAATGGGTAAAAAAGGGTATAAGGGTAAAAGGGTATAATGGTTTTTTGCAAAAGTATGTAACAATCAGAAGGAAGCATCTCCGACCCCATCAAGTACATATATTCTTGATCAGCAGCAACAGCCGAGTCGATATATATTTTATTCATCCCAAACAATTAGATTAAATTTTTCTTATACTTTTCCCATACCCGATGCTTTGGAAATATTGCACGTAGGAGGCTCGATGATTTGCATGTTTAATGGCAATTTTAGATTTGAATGCGCAGTTCTTTCACCTGGTAACAATGTCGCAGCTATTCCAGACAAAGCTAGAGCTAAAGCTATGTAATTTTTTGATCGAACCTTTGTTAGAATCAATCTAATGAGGAATGTTTTCCCAGTTCCCAGGATCATAAATGCCTTTCTGTTCATGCGTTAATTTGGAAATGTTCGATTGGACATATGCCTTTCTTTTCATACCTAGAACTGTAATGCAAAAACATGAAAGGGATTGCAAAAAACAATGACAACCTCTCATGAATATATACATACATACAAATATACATACAGTTTGTCAATAAACACTTTACACACTGCAAAAAAACTGATTAATTCGACTTTGAACGCAAAAAACAAAGGCTTTAACTAATATTTTTAAAATTTCTTTGATGGTAAATTAATCTATAATGAATTCTGAATTAACTAGTCGAAACCCCCTAACAAAACAATCAATAATTAACAACCAAATAGATAAAATGCATGTTTACACACTTTTGACACTGTCAAGAAACTGTTTACACATTTTCTTTTTCGATTTTCTTTTGCTCTCATTTCTAAGAATAACGGAACTTTACCGTTATTGTTGCTTTCTCGACACATACTGCAATGCTAAATCTGCACAACCTTTACATTTGGTTGTGAAATTTGGGCGATTGAGCAGTAAAAATTTGATTTTATAAATATTTAAAATGCCAGGCAAAAGATTGAGCTTTGAGGTTAACCAGTTGATTTTTTAAAATTTTCTGTATCTCGGAAAACAATTTACAATGTTCTTAGTCGCGCAGAAAACGAAGGCAGTCTTGAGGTGAAGATTGGAGGTGGCCGAAAAAAAATAAGCCAACGCGCTGACCGCAAAATATTAAGAAAACTTATTAAAAATCCGCAAATATCCTTGCGATCTCTTGTCAACGATCTTAAGGAGGAATGTGATTTAGATGTCTCACATGAAACAGTGCGCCAAACCATTTTACGCTATAAGTTTAGTTCGAAAGTTGCAAGGAAGAAGCCGCTACTTTCAAAAGTAAAAATGGAAAAACGCCTAACATTTGCAGCGTGAATGATAAATCAGCCGGCAGATTATTGGAACAATGTCATACTTGTGACGAATCAAAAATAATGATGTTTTACAACAATGGCCCTAACAGGGTGTGGCGCAAGCCATTAACTGCGCTAGATAACAAAAATTTCATATCCAGCAGCGGAGTCGGAGAGCTGGCGTTTATTGAAAACACAATGAATGCTGCGAAATATCTCCAAATTTTAAAGAAATATTTAAGAGCAAGTGCGGAAAAATTTGGGTTTATTGAGAACAACAAGCCTAAATTTCATTTTTACCAAGATAACGACCCCAAACATAAAGAGCTTAATGTGCGGACTTGGCTGTTGTATAACTGCGGCAAGGTCATTGAAACTCCACCCCAAAGCCCAGACCTTAGCCCCACAGAAAATTTGTGGGCACACCTTAAGAAAAAAGTTGGCAAAAGGGAACCCAAAAACCGCACCGCACTAAAACGTGCTATTCTGGAAGAGTGGCACAAAATTCCACTTGAATATGACCTACCTAAGTTGCTAAATTCTATGAAAAACGACTTCAATATGTTATTAATGCTAAGGGGGGTCACACAAAATATTAAATGTATTCATTATGTTAATTTTGCGTTATAAAATAAATAAAACCATACAATGGATTACTTTGTGTAACCAGTTTCTTGACAGTGTCAAAAGTGTGTAAACATGCATTTTACCTATTTGCTTGTAAATTATTGATTGTTTTGTTAGGGGGTTTCGACAAGTTAATTCAGAATTCATGGTAGATTAATTTACCATCAAAGAAATTTTAAAAATATTAGTTAAGGCCTTTGCTTTTTGCGTTCAAAGTCGAATTAATCAGTTTTTTTTGCAGTGTGTAAAATGTTTCTTGACAAACTTTATATATATGTACATATACACACATATATATATTATGTATCTATATATCTATATATACATACAGAGGTAGTCAAAAGTATTTACACAACGAGCTTTTTTTTTGCATATTCAAATGAAATAGCTTTGTTTCGTGTTGTTGTTGTTGCAGTGCAACAAAATCATATGTTGTTGTAAAGCTTGATCTATTCTTAAGCTATTGCAGTCGATTTCGTAAAGTTAACGGTACATAGGACAGAGAACAAAGCTAATGAACCAATGTTTATCAGTTGTCAAATGTATTTACATACATTTTATTTGCGTCAAAAGTATTTACACACAACTCAATTTTATTTATTCAAGTTTAATATTCAATGGTAAAGGCCTATTCCCAGTAGCTCCGAAACGGTATTTTTATGTGCAACTCTATATAAAAAAAAAAACAGTTGTGTAAAGTTTTCTGTCTGTGTTCCGTTTTTAAATTCCCAGCAACCATCAGAACAGTTAATCGATAGTTCCAATAGTGGAACAATTGTGGATTCCAAAAATCGGCTGTTCTTAAAAACGGAATAATAGCTTTACAAATATTACGGACAGCATAAGAAAGGGACGCTCATAAAAATTTAAACCGAAACCGGTTCGAAAGCTTCCGTCAGGAAGATAAAATCGCTTTAATGAATGCGATAAAAAAGTAAGCAATTTGGAACACGTAATCCAGATAACGTAGCAATAAGAAACGCCTGGGAATGTGTTGGCGCGGATATGAATAAAGAAAAAATTGATTTAAAAAAAATATAAATAAAAAAGTAGAAATAATAAAAATAATAATTAATTATATTTTATTTGCCGAATGCAAAATAAAAGACAGTTTGCGTTACCATCGCAACAAAAAATTAAAAAGTGAAAGCGCTGGTGCAACCCGGCAGAAGCAGCAAAGTGTTGGGGACGCAATATATTGTGAATTTGCCTAGTACATGGATTTTTTCTCTACACCCTTGGCGTCACCGGCTACTGACTCTATGGAGTTTTTATTTGACGACAACAGCGCAGCTGTAGAGACGGCAAATGAACCAAGCAGATCTAGTGCCCAAGGCCAACGAGGTGGATCCAACCAATCAGCAACTGGTGGGCATTATAGACTTCCGCCAAACTTAGCCACTGATGTGAAAGTGGAATTTACAAATTTATTATATAGTAAAATAAAAGCTGTTGTGTATTTTTTATTGATTAAACCTTTTCAAGTCAAGTTTCAGGTCAAGTTTCCAACACAATCAGCTGCTCTTCCCTTGTTTTTGTGAATTTGTTTTTTTTTTGTCCTTTTTGTTTGCATTTAACTTTTTATAGTTTCTATTTTGTTTTGTTTTTATTGGCGCTCGTCCTTGAACTTTGGTGCACAGAAGAGGGCACAAAAACATAAAAAACTTAGAGCGTGATACATTTAGCTAAAATTAGCACTAAAAACAAGGGATACGCAGTTGAGTTAAGTAAGCTTAAGGAATGCATTGTTTATATTTGCAAGAGAATGATTGCTTATTGGGCTAAATATAAACGTAATAAGAGTTCAGTTATACGATTTCAATAGGCTAAATGCTAAAGAAGCTAACTTGAATTGCCTCATTTTATACCCTTAACCCATAAAATGGGTAAATAAAGGTATAATGGTTTTGTGCAAAAGTATGTAACAGGCAGAAGGAAGCATCTCTGACCTCATAAAGTGTATATATTCTTGATCAGCATCAACAGCCGAGACGATATAGCCATGTCCGTCTGTCCATCTGTATGAACGCGTGGATCTCGGAGACTATAAGAGCCATATAAGCTATATAAGCTATATAAGCTATATAAGTTCTCCTATACCACGAGCAGAACAAGTTTACTTCAAATTATCGATAACTATTCTGGTTTCCGATATACACATGATATAGATAACAAATAACATCGAATTTGGAAAATGTAAAAATGAGGGTTGAAGTAATAGATAACGATAGAACTTTTCTGAAAATTTCGTCTAAATCGGTTTAGAAACACCGGAGATATCGAATTTTATCGATTGAAGCTAAGTCCTTATACCTAAGTCAATTATAAATTTAATTTATTTATTGCAACTGGGTTCAACGTATCTTCTAGTCGGGCTCACCCGACTAGAGTCTTCTTACTTGTTTTTTTTTTGCTATTTAATTTCTCTGTTATTATAATTTTTAACAACTTAAATTAAACTTAAAATTACATGTGCTAAGCAACTTATAATACAATATAAGTATGGTGTTTGTAGTGTACAAATTTAAGCTATGACTTCGTTGGGCAAGTCGATGGGGTGAACCCTTCTAAGACGTCTTCTTGAGCGTTGCCTGAGGACCCTTCTGGCTAGTGCGTTTGGGTGGCCTCCCAAACGTTGGTGGTAGGCTGCCGATTGCCGGGTGTCGGCCACTTTATCTACATTTAAATCTCTCTCTATCTGAGTTGTACGGATGTACCATGGGGCACCAGTGGGCATTCTTAAAGTTCTTGCCTGCAGGACTCTCACCTTGTTGAGGTGTGATTTTGCGGCAATACCGTATACTTGAATTCCATAACGCCAGACTGGTGCAATGACGGTTTTGTAAAGCAGTACTTTATTTTTGAGAGACAGTTTGTTCTTGCAGATTAGCAGCCAGCACAGTTTTTGGATTCTTTTTTTTAGACAGCTTTTGAAATATGTGGTGTGCGCATTGAACGTGAGCCTACAAATACACCGAGATATTTGTATTTTAAAAGGTGGGGTACAAGTTCTCCATTTAAGTAAACGCCTGGACAAATAAGTGGTCGAAGAGCATACGTAACCTCGGCGCATTTGCTGGCATTTATGCCAATGTTCCAGTTCGTGGCCCATTGAGCATACGTGGTTAAATAGTCTTGTAACTCATTTGTGGCATCTAGAATACAGCTGTCCTTAGATAAGATTGCCGTGTCATCTGCAAATGTGGCTACAATAAAGTCCTGGCTATCAAATCCATTGGGCATGTCATGTGTGAACAGGGAGTAAAGAGTCGGGCCGAGTACACTGCCTTGGGGGACATCTGCACGAGCCATCTTGACGCTTGATGTAACTCCATTTAAGACCACAGAGAACTGTCTGTCGCAAAGGTAGCTCCGAACAATCAACCAAAGCTGAGGCGGCAGAATATTTTTAAGTTTGGAAAGCAGTCCATCGTGCCAAACTCTATCAAAGCTTGTCTAACATCAAGAAACACCGCCACCACGTACTCCTTGGCTTCAAATCCTTCAAGGATAAAATTTACCACTCTGTGCAGCTGTTCTGGAGTTCCATGAGATAAACGGAACCCAAACTGAAAAGGAGGTATACTTATCTTTACTTCATCAATTCTAAGCAACCGAGTTAGTAGACAGCTTCGAAAAGTTTTGATGTGGAGGTCTAATTCCTTTTTTTTTTTCCATTTTTGTAAACCATACAAATTCTGGCTTTTTTCCACTGCTTTGGAAAGTATCCAAGTCTCAGCACCGAATTGAAGAGGAGAACTAGGAATAACACCGCCTTAAAGGAAAATTCCTTAAGGGTGTAGTTATCAAGTCCATCTTCGCCTGGAGCCTTTTTGGTTTTTAACCCATTTATGTGACAGAATACTTCCTGTGGTGTAATGGGAGCAACAGGGAGGCACAACTGACCAGGGATGTTAAGAATTTTTTGAACCATTTGCTTGCAGCTTTCTGGTGTGGTATCAAATGGCTGGAACCGTCCTTCCAAGTCTTCAGCAAATGCTTCAGCCCGTTCACTAGGCAAACGAGCCCAAGATCCATCGGATCTCTTAATTGGGAATTCAGCTGACACTTGCCTTTTGTATCTATTCGTCAATTTCCATAGAGAATGCTTAGCAGAATCATTTGGTGAAACTTTTTCAAGAAGGTTGTCATTTTACTGTTGTTTATGAAGCAATAGCAGTTTTTTCACTCTATTAGATATTCTGCATTACACTCTATAAGCCGTGCGATAACGAGTGCGACAAAACAGTCTTCTTAACCTCCTTTTGATAAGCAGCAGTGCCTTTAAAGCAGGGGGTAGAATATTTACATGCCTAATACTATGCGACGGCATTGATGCAGAAGCGTCGGGAGCAGCTGAGTGCATCTTGTTTAGAAAGATCTTGTGAGCGTTTTCGATGTCTTCTGGCAGTTAGATTTATATATTAAGATCCAAAGTTTTCTCCAGTTCCTGCCGAAAAATTTTCATATACGCTCCCCTTTGTAGTAATCGACTCATTTTCACAGTGATAACCGGAGCAGAGTCATATGTAACTTCTAATGGTAAATGATCCGAAGAAAGCTGATATTCTGTCCTTATCATGAGATGTTTTTGGCGCTGACCATTGCCCTGCAAGCAATTGGAAGATTGTTTTGATCAGAAACCCCATGCCTTAAATATGATGAATCGCGCAAAATTTGAAGCAATCAAAAATTGAGCATGCCAGCGATCGAAATATGCTTACTTTGTCATGACGTCAGTAAAAACTATTACTTTGAACAGCTTGGCGACTCAATAGCGACTCGCTTGCATGCTCAAAATATGATTAAATGCTTCAAATGTAAAGCAATCAGAAATTGAGCATGTAGGTGAGTAAAATATGCTTTGTATCATAAAAAGAACTTATGGGCAATTAGGCTATGCTAGTCAATGACGCCTGATGATCGAGCTGCCTAAGACGCCGCACAAGACGCCGTCCCCGGTACAAACCCTCGTTGGATAAAAATAAGTAAGTAAAAATTGCGTAATTTATAGTAAGCATTTGTATTAACATGAACATTTACATTAACATTAACCTCAACACAATTTTAATACATGGAATGCTGTTAAGTTTACTCAGTTGCAATAAATATTAGATAAAAATGTTAATCTGATAATAAAAATAGTGAAAAAAATTTTTTTAACCAGCTATCAATATATACGACTCGAAAAAGACTCGCTTTAGATTTGAAATGAGAGTCGAAATTGATATGAAATATGACTAGTTTCTGACTCGAAGAAGATCCGCTTTTGATTCGAAATACGAATCGTAAATGAGTCGAAACTGCGCTCACAAGTTACCCCTCAATAAGAGTCGCGTTCGGGAACATTTTCCTCCCGAACAGAGTATCATTTTCGATCAGAAAAAGAGCACACAAATGTTTACTTTCAATCAGTTGGCGACTCGAAAAAGACTCGCTTGTGATCCAAAATGCTGGCTGGGTTGTTAGCAAATAAATTATGTCAGCAGGATAGTGTGTTGCTTGACCAGTTGCCAGAATTTGAACAGGGGAGCTTTCTACGGCGTGCAGCCTCTCGCATCGCACCTAAAGCTTACCCAAAGTCTGCTTTTAGCATTAAAATCGCCGCCAATAATTAATTCACTGCCCAGATTCCTGAATAACTGGTTAAAGTCCGCTTCTGACCATGGGATCATCGGAGGAAGGTAAGGAGAAGAAATTCCCAACTCACCCGAGGCTGTGTCAATTTTAATGGAGGCCATTTGCAGTTGCGCCGTCAACACCGGGTCGCAAGGAAATTGAGATATATCCTGTTGTACTAGGATCACCGCTCCACCTCTAAGTCTATTGCTGGGATGGTCTGCTCTTTGAATAATGTAGCCGAGGAGATAGATGTGTATATTTTCCTGGAGCCAGGACTCAGTGATAAGCATAACGTCTATGTTATGTTCGGTTAGAAACTGCTTTAGCTCCTCAACATGCCCTTAGATTCCCCGAGCATTCCATAATACAAGGCTAAGTGTGTGTGGATTCATAAAAAACAATTGCGGCATAGATAATTTTGGCTATGCCAAGACTATGATGCCCTTCACAATTGAATTTTTTTTTTTTTTTGATGGTACGATATGGTCAATGTGTATGGTGGCTATGTCGTAGAAAGCTCCGAGCAGGATGAAATTTCATAGTGAACAAACCCGACATGATCTAAGCAATCTGTGAAAGTTTCATCAAGATCGGTCCAGCAGTTTGGCCAGAAATCGTGTTGAAACAGACAGACGGACACTCGGAAATAAATTCCTGAGCTCGTCCTGATCATTTTGATGTATAGCTTATGAGGCTTTCCATCATTACTTTAAAGCGTTGCAGATTCATGACAAACTCAATATACCCTGTTTCACATGTGTGAAGGGTATAAAAATAAAAATAAAATAAATTTTTCGAAAAACAAATAAATAATTTTTGAGCTTTTATCTGTGCAATATTTGCTCAATTCAAAATCTTTGGACGCTGTTTCGTGCAGTGTCGGCAAACGTTAAACAACCTCAAACAATGGAAAGGAGTGTTAAAGCGGTATTCCTTGCCTGTCGGGCAGTGCAGTGACTGGTGATTTCAAGCTATGGATGGTAAATCACATTCAAACTCAGATTCCAGTCTGTCTAGACATGTGATGATGTCGGTAGCAGGCATAAGGCCAAAGGACCTTAGGACACAACTACTAAATGATTTTACCTTAAGGACATCTTCAGGACCCAAAAGCAACATGTCCAATGCAGGGTGCAATGAAAACAATATGGCTGCTACTGACCGCAGCTCAACTTATGTGACCTCTACCACCTCAACTCAAACTCTTTATGTGGATCAGTTATTTCAACTCCTTCAGCAATAAGCCACATAGCAGCTAACGTAACTGGTCCAATTTCTTCTCCATCAATTGCTGGTAAATCTATGAAGTGGCACAATTCTCGTCCCAAGCGCAAAGTGTACCATCGTCCCTCTTCAGAAAAGAGCAAAAAAATCGCATTAGGTAGTCAAACTACTAAGAATTTGGCAACTTCGACAAATCGCTTTGAATTGCTCGCAAATGAGTTGGAAAATGAGGATCCAACAGAAGCTGAAATCGCGCTTGCAGATGAATAAGCGGATGAAATGGAAGTAGAACAAAGCAATACTCACCGTTCACATAAGCCACCTCCTATCAACTTTGAAAACGTCACAGATGTGATCGTTGTGGAGAATGACTAAGATGGCGAAATTGCACAGTTAAAGTCTTTGTTGAGGACTCTCATTCATATTGTAAGCTTGTGGAACACCTTAAAACAATAGATGTGCACCATTACACATATCAGCTTAAGGATGACAGGCCTTATAGGGTAATCTTTCGCAATTTAGCAAGTTCTACTCCAGAAGAACGAATAAGAAAGGCGTTCATCGAGTCTGGTCACACCGTTTGTCGTGTAAGCAACCCTCGCCCCCGGAAGGTCATTAATAATGACGGAAAGAAACAAACCATACCAAGAAACTTTTTCTTCGTTGAATTAGATCTTGCGGCAAATAACAAAGATACACTTAAATTTACTAAAATCGGTCATAAGACAGTAATGGTTGAAATCCCTAAAAAATCATTAGACGCCATTCTCTGTCACAGATGCCAAGGTTTCGGGCACACCAAAAACTATTGTTGGAGACCATACATATGCTGAAAATGTGCTCTAGATCATCCAGCTTCGCAGTGCAAGGTAACTGCAATGGAAAACTACTATTGTATCAATTGTGGGGGAATGCATCCAGCCTGGTCGCATGGATTGTCGCATGTATAAAGCAAATACGGATGAAAGAAGTCCAAAAATCGATGCAAGAAAAAAAAAAAATTCCAAATTCTCGAATGGACAACAATTTGTGCCAGCAACATCGGTGCAAGGGAATATCTCCTATGCAGAGGCGCTTCGCTTCAATGGAGCCCCGCAAAAATTTTCGGCCCGGAACATCAGTGCAGATCGGAACAAAAATATTCCAACTTCAGGTACTTTTTTGAACTCAACCGAAAAAGGACCCTGGCAGCAAATGCCAAATGTTAAAAACTCAAGACTGGAGGCGGCTATTGAAGCTCTCACAGCAAAAGTTGATGTATTACAAGCCATGTTTAAAGAGATGCAGGAGACCAACCAGTTTCTTAAACAAATGTGCCTCAGTCTTTTGAACAAACAATATTTTTTTTTGTTTAAACATTATTTATTCAGAATCTGCCATGTTTTGACAATGGCTAAATTTTGTGGAGTCATTGACGGTTACGTATACTTAACACTGACGTTAAATATGGTCTGATAGCTGTTGTCCAGCAGCTGTTGCGCCAATACATTGCTGTGGTTCTCAAGTTTTATCATGTATTTCTGGCTATATTTAGTGATTGTTTCTTGGATCGTGGTCATCTTTAGGTCATTATGAACTACGTTGTTTCTAACAAAGTACGGTGCACCCACAAATGTGCGCAGAACTTTGTTTTTTAATCTCTGTATAATTTGGATGTTAGAGGCAGCTGCAGTTCCCCAGATCTGAATACCGTAAGCCCAGATGGGCTTGAGAATCGCCTTGTATAAAAGGACTTTGTCGACTAGACTGAGACGAGAGAAGGGTCTTAGCAGCCAGTACAGACCTTTGAAGCGAATATTGAGCTGTGCTCTCTTGTTTGCCAAGTATGCTCTCCAATTCAGTTTGCTGTCCAATGTAAGGCCCAAGTACTTGGCACTTGACGCTGTTGGAAGCAGCTGTCCAAAGAGGTGCACTTCTGGGCATGTGAGAGTCCGCAGAGTAAAGACAACTTGCACGGATTTTTCAGTGTTGATGCTTATATTCCATTTACTTAACCAAGGCTCTAGTGCTGAGAGCTGCCTCTGAAAAATAGCAGCGGCTTCAGTTAGGCTGGTATTTGAGGCCAGGAAAGCGGTGTCATCCGCGTACGTAGCGATGAGGGATTGATCTGGGTTTTTTACTGGTAGGTCGGCAGTGAACAAGGAGTAAAGAACTGGCGCAAGCACGCTGCCTTGGGGTACACCAGCCTGAATAGGGCACAGTTCTGACTCAGCGTATTTAAATCTGACCAAAAATTTACGATTATGCAAATACGACTTCAGTACCAGGTAGTACGGCATAGGAAGACTTTTTTCAGCTTGTACAAGAGTCCTGGGTGCCATACATTGTCAAATGCCTGTCAGACATCCAGAAACACTGCAGAACAATACATTTTTTCTCCAGTGCGTCGGAAATATAGTTGGCGATCCTGTGGCACTGCTCAGGTGTACCATGATGTCTTCTGAAACTGAATTGGTGGTCCGGAATGAGCTTCTTCTCTTCCAAAATAGGTAAAAGCCTACGCAAAAATATTCTCTCGAAAATTTTGGAAACGATCACCAAGAGACTAATTGGACGGTAAGAGCTGGCAATATGCACAGGTTTGCCAGGGTTAGGAATCATAATGATCGTAGCGGACTTCCATATGGGAGGGGAAATGGTGAAGACGTAAGATCCCATTGAAGACAAGAGTGATCAGTTTGATAACGTTAGGTGGCAGCATCTCCATGGCAAGTGCGTTAATCCCGTCATAGCCTGGAGCTTTTTTGTTTGACAGCGAATTTATCTCCTCTTGAACCTCGTCCTCGCTCGGTTTAAAGCGGCTTTGTCTTGGGGGTTTCTACTTAGCTGCCAGATGTGCCTTAGTCGCCTTTTTTCCTGGATTTCCAGCTTAATTTCTCCAGACCAGAGATGTCTGTCCCTTTTGGGTATGCCATGAGTTTGCCTCGATGATGATGTGGCAAAGCTAGCAGCGTTGTGTATATGCCTAGTTAGTGCTTCAGCAGCATCATCAATGTCATTGCCAGAATGAAGGGATATGTTTATGTCAACATTCTGCTCAAGCCAGGCGCGATACTTTGCAGCGTTGGTGTATTTACCAATTATACGACGAGGTTTGACGGCGGCTGGTATGGGTATGTTCACCTTCAATAGCATAGCACTGTGGTCAGACTGAAGGTACGCGCAGATGGACGTGCGGATTTGCCTGGGATGAACTCCTTTGGAAACAGCAAAATCCAGAACGTTCGGCAGTTTTGTAAGGTCAGTAGGCCAGTTGGTGGGCTCCCCGGCCGAGTGGCAGGTGAGGTCCCTGCTCCAGATGCAATTTAGGAGTGCTGTACCTTTAGTATTTGTAAGCCTGGATACCTACCAGGTGTTCTTGGCATTAAAGTCGCCTCCAGCGATGAATTTGGGGCCCAATCGGTCAGCCACTTGCTCGAACATTCCCTGGGTTACCTTATGCCGTGGAGGGAAGTACAGCGGTGATAGCTTTATATCTCCCTGAGGGCTGTAGATCTGTAAAATAGAAGCTTGCACCCATGGAAGCTGGATAGGATCGAGTTCAGAGTGTGAGATACCCGACTTGATGAGTATAGCGGAGCCACCTCTAGCAGCGCCACTGGGGTGGTTACAAACTATAAGCTCTTATCCTGGTATGTTGAAGAACGAGCGTTCGTAGAAATGGGTCTCTGCAACAAGGAGTACATCAATGTTGTTTGTTTTGAGAAAATTCTCGACTTCGGGTCTCCTTTGACAAAAACCGTTTGCATTCCAAATGGTCATTTTAATTTTTACTTGCATTGAGTCAGGAATGACATGAGGTTCTCGAGCATCTGCGTAAATTGTGCAGTTAGCTGCATAACCATTTGCTGAATGAGGACTTCCACTTTTCTCATTATGGATTCCTCGCTGATGGGTGGTGTTGGCTTGTGGTTTGGAGAGTTGAATTGGGGAAACTGAGTACCATTGCCATTGCGGAAGTGGCCTGCATAACTTACTCCATCAGTGACGTGGCTGATTGGCTGGCTACCGGAGTGAGCACGTGGACTAAGGATGAGAGGGGATGCGCTGCGTTGAAACTGGCGTTAGGCTGTTTGCTTGTACACACGACAACCTTTGTATGACGCCGTGTGCTTCATGCCGCAGTGAGCACACCAAGCTTCGGCTTCTCTGACTTTGGTACAGTCAGTTGTATTGTGATTCTGTGCATATTTAACACACCTGAATGGTTTGATGCAGAACCTCTGTGTGCGACCGAACTCCTGACATCTATGGCACTGGACGAGATCATCAAACTTCTTTGGCGGCTCTATCGTCACCACAGCGTGGCAAAGCCTCTTGATGTCGTACACCTTTTTGTTGGTTGAGTTGGGCTCTAAGTCAATGAAAAACAATGACATTGGTACCTTGGTGAGCCTGTTCTTGGCTACAGCAATGTGGCGTACCTTATGACCCAACTTGAAGAGCTCGCTTTTGACGTGGTCCATTGAGGTGGCGAAATGCATCCCTTTAAGCACTATCTTATACGCTCTATCTTCCTTCATTTGATACGAGTGGAACTCCATCTTCTTGGCAGTAAACAGTCTGATCACGTTGCGGAAGTCATCACTTTTGTGAAGCATCAATCTGACCTTGCCATCTCTACCCGAATTGTGAGTGAAGGAGTCCTTACGAGCAGCTTCCTCTACCATGCTCAGCATACCTTGTATGTTGTGTACATTATCTATGAAGATAGGGGGCGGCTTATCAACAAGAGGAGTAGGAACATGATTCTCGTTTCCCATGACAACGTCAGCCGAATCATTGTCATCTGCTAGCATAGCAAAGCGGTTCGAGCTAGTCACGTCACTTGCAACTGACTTTTTGATAACTGGAGCTAAGGTCGGTTTTTTGACTTCTACTTTTACCGTAGTGTCAGAGTTCGAGGAGGAATCCAATGAGAGGGTGCATTCACTTCTTGGCGTCTTCTTTTAAATTGAAATTATTTTGAATTTGATTTTGAATTTGCCTGCTTGACGCTTCAACAAAGCTGATGAAACAATATGAAAAGATTTTTAAAATTATTTTAGGTTTTTTACTAAATATATATTTATATTTATATATATATATATATATATATATTAGAGCGGGTCAATTTGTATGGGCCTAAAAAAATCGACCGGGAGTATAGCAAAAACACAACCTACGGCAAATTTTAAGAAACTTTTCCCAATAAACTATGAGTCGGAAATCAATTTCGAGCCAGCGGTTTTTTGGGTGAAAATTTGTATATACGAAAATGCAAAAATATTTGACATATCATCAAAAAATCTGTTGAAGGTGATGGAAAACTGGTTTGGATCGTTCTCAAAACAACTTGTCTGAACAGAAATTTTCTTCTTCTTTCAAATAAGGCCCAAATATATAGAAAATGCAGAAGCGCTGATAAGCAAAACGAGACTGATGTTAGAAAGCGTCATGAGAGCGACTTATCTAAGCGAGCGCACATCACCGGTCGCCGCTTAGTGAGAGAGCTTTTTTTACAGTTACATTATTTAAAAGCGAGGTCCGTATACGGAAAGATTCGATGCACTTAATTTTGCAACAGCATGCGATAGATTCGGCATATCTAACAGAGTCGCATCATTTTTGGCTACTGCACTTTTTAAAGACTTTGGTGTAAAAGATAAGATGGGAAACTTCATTATAATGGACAAAGCCAAAGTCGCTCGTGAAAGAAAGAAAAGCAGGACACTGTTGCGTACACAACGGCACGACAACTCGGATATAATTGCATTTTCTTTTGATGGCAGAAGAGATAATTCGTTATCCATATCAGAAATGGGTGGCAAGTACCATACCAGATCTACAAAAGAGTCACATTTAGTTGTAGCTAAGGAGCCTCAAACCGAGTTCTTGGGCCACGTTATAGTTAACGGTGAAACCGCTGACATTAAGCACAAAAAATTGAATGAATTTTTTCAAGAAAAAGGTTTCCCGCTTACCAATTTGATTGGTATCTGCTCTGATGGTGAACCTGCCAATACTGGCACTGAGAATGGAATACTGCGGAGGTTCGAAATCTCGTTGGGTAGACCTTTACATTGGTTTGTTTGTTTGCTCCATTTTAATGAGTTGCCGTTCCGGCATTTCTTTGCCGAAATTGAAAAATCGATGTCAATAGGACCAAGAAGCTCCACTGGAAACAACAAAGCAACAGGTAAGGTAAAATTTTAAAGCTTTTACCTTTAATATAATTTTTTTTTTAAGTTATACAAGTACAATTATTTTTCAATTACTTTTTGTAAAAATACTTTCTCGCAGGCTGTTGCTGATTTTGTGCCTATTTCGTTGGGAAACATGCCACCAAGGATAGATGTTAGTGTTGAACAAACACTTTCTACTGATTAAAATACTTGCATCGCATAGCTAATGCTGTTAGCAGTGGTTTGTGCCCAGAAGACTTGGCCAATATTAAGCCGGGCCCGATTTGTCATTCGCGGTGGCTGACGAAGGCCAGCAGAGTTTTAAGACTGTATGTGGCGACGAATTCACCAACTGATGGCTTGAAAACACTGGCAGAATACATTATGAAAGCTTACGTACCAATGTATTGTAAAGTACTACAATTCAGCTGTGTACGGAAGTTCTTTGTTATTTAATTTTATACAGTCAACCAAATATTTGCCAGAAAAGCTAAGAACTATTGTAAATAATGTTGTGCAGTACCATTCCTACTTTGCACATTCTGAAAATGTTCTATTAACGATGCTCTTTGACAGCAGAAAATCTATACGTGAGAAATGCATCAAAATAATTATTTTCTATCGCGATAAGCTTTTAAACCATGAAGAAGTAAGGACTTACAAGAAACCATCGATAAACTTTGATTGCTTGGACTACGTCGATATGATTAATTTAGATGACGAAAGTATTTTATTTGAGCCGCCATTCACTGCCAATATTCTTCTTAAGTTTATTCTTCGAAAAGTTAAATGCTATGTATTTTTTATCGCTTTCTTTCTTGTTGTTGAATAGAGCATTACAAGAATATTATTAATAAAATTTAAATTGTTATTTTTTCTTAAGTTTGAAGAATAAGGTACAGTATTGAACCGTTTTTATGGTTTTCAGAATATTAGCAAAAATTCGAAAAAAAACAAGTTGAAACGTTGCAGTCGGACGCAACCGACTGCGGTATACTCGATACCAGTATTAAAAATTTTGATGCCCATCCATGTGGGATGTCAATTGCTATCTTCATACCAAATTTGGTGACTCTAGCTCGAATTTTGTATAAAGTGGGGAAAGGGGGGCTGGGGGCGGTATGGTTGGGCGTGGCATCCAAATTTTTGCTGCAGATCCTTGTGGAATGTCAAATGCTACCTTCATACCAAATTTGGTGACTCTAGCTCCAAGCATGTAAAAGGTGGTGAAAGGGGAGCTATGGGGCTTGGGGTGGTATGGGTGGGCGTGGCATTCAACTTTTTGCTGCCGATCCATGTGGGATGTCAATTGCTTTCTTCATACCAAATATGGTGACTCTAGCTCGAAGTTTGTATAAAGTGGGGAAAGGGGGGCTGGGGGCGGTATGGTTGGGCGTGGCATCCAAATTTTTGCTGCAGATCCTTGTGGAATGTCAAATGCTACCTTCATACCAAATTTGGTGACTCTAGCTCAAAGTATGTATAAGGTGGGGAAAGGGGGGCGGAATGGGTGGGCGTGGCTCCAAAACTTTGATGCAGTTCTTTTGGGGTCGTTACCAGCTATCTTCCTACCAAATTTGGTGGCTCTAGTTCCACTACTCTGGAAGATACACGCATTCCCGTTTTTTACGAAGCGTTGGGGAATCTGGGGGCGGCTAGGGCGGTATTGGTGGGCGTGGCATCCAAACTTTTGGTGCAGTTTTTGGGGGGTCATCATCAGCTAAATTGGCACCAAATTTGGTGACTCTAGCTCAAAAACTGTGGGAGATATAGGCTTTTTTGACTTTAAAATGCGGGTGTTCTGGGGGCGGAATGGGGGGGCGTGGCTGCAAAATTTGATGCAGTTTTTTGGGGGTTGCTAGTAGCTATCTTCTTACCAAATTTGGTAGTTCTAGCTATAAGGGTGTGTGAAATATGCGGATTTATCGTTTTTGAGTTATCGAATTTATCGATTTGCCAGCCCCCCAGTTATCGTAGAACCCCAATCTTGACACTTTAATTTACTATCCCATAGATAAAGAGAATTGGAAAGTTTCAAGTCTCTAGCTTGAAGGGTGTGGAAAAAACTTGCACACATACGGCGGACAGACGGACAGACGGACAGACACCATGACGGACATTGCACAAAACCAATATACTCTTTACCTTCGGTATCGAGTATAAAAAGAAGAAAATATCTCTTTAAAAGTGGTTTTTAAGAAGGACGCAAGTCGGCTTTCCATCAATTTCAAAAGTCCTGGTCATAATTTCTGTGATTACAGTGATAATATTTATATTTAGAGGCTCTTTTCCACATAAGCACCTATTTTTTCTATACATTTGGGCCTTATTTGAAAGAAGAAGAAAATTTCTGTTCAAACAAGTTGTTTTGAGAACGATCCAAACCAGTTTTCCATCACCTTCAACAGATTTTTTGATGATATGTCAAATATTTTTGCATTTTCGTATATACAAATTTTCACCCAAAAAACCGCTGGCTCGAAATTGATTTCCGACCCATAGTTTCTTGGGAAAAGGTTCTTAAAATTTGCCGTAGATTGTGTTTTTGCTATACTCCCGGCAGGTAAAAAATTTGACCCGCTCTAATATATATATATATATATATATATATATACTATACTACTATATATATATATATATATATATACTAGTAAGTGGCCCGCTTACTTCGCTGCGCGGATAGTTTATATAAATTTTAGCAATAGAAGATAGATACAAAATAAATAAATTAGAAAGTATTTCACAAAATATTAAAGCAAAGTATTTAATATTCTCTTTTCCACGCCACCATTGAGGTAGAGAATCAGGCGCGTCATTTTTTAATGTGGTTTCCCCAGCAGGCCTTATCCACTTATTGCATTTAATTTGCAATTATTAACAACTTTTAAGAGCTTCTTTATAAACGACATTGGTTGTTTTTCCGTCAGGTTCTAATACAAATAAACTTTTTGGTGAACTGATTCTTGAGCAGGCTACATAAAATTGGCCATGAGAAAAACAATCGTGTCTTAAGTCTAGTCCGGCTAATTTAAGAGTTTGTCCCTGTGATTTATTAATTGCTAAGGCAAAGCAAACTTTTAGAGTAAATTGCAATCTTTGAAATTGAATTGGCAATTCAGAATCAGAAGGTATTAATGGAATTCTCGATATAAAAACCGTTTCCCCTATACCATTGCACGTAAAGATAATTGCTTCGACAACATTCTTATAAAGAACTTTAACTTGCAATCTTGTACTATTGCACAGTTTCGGCGGTTTCAAGTTGCGAATCAACAGTACAGGTGAACCAATCTTTAAAGTTAATTTATGTTGAGGCAGGCCAGCCGGCCTTAATGAATTAAGAAACTCGACGGGGTAATGAACTGCATCTTCGATTTCAGTCACAGAATCAATAGAGTTATATGTAATTTTTTCACTTTGAAATGATTTTAATAAAAACTCGTTTATTTCCAATGCATTGTCATTTCTCGCAGTCAAAATAGCACGTTCTGAAACCATTCGAGTGATTTTTGAGAGATATTTGTAATATCCGGATATATTTTGAGAGTTAGCCCTTCAATACTTTTCACAACATGACGCAAAGTTAATGGTAAAGTTATTTTGCCATCATGGGTTGGAAATAATCCATTTCCTATTTGAAGAAGCATTTCTGCAAATTCACCAGCTATGCTATCACCTTTTTAGTGCACTCGCATATTCTTCGTTAATGCAATTTTCTGTATTTTGGGCCACAAAATTGAAGTCTTTAAGCACGCATTTATTTCATCTGCTCTTGTTCCTCTGGGGATCACTGGAACAGTTTGTCGAAAATCACCAGCTAAGAGAACAGTTATGCCACCCATTAAGTATTCACTATCTCGAATGTCTTTCAAAGATCGATATACAACTTCAAAAGCACCTTTATGGTCCATAGTACACTCATCCCAAACAATAAGCTTGCAATCTTTGAGCACAGCAGCAATATTAGATTGCTTTGAAATTGAGCAATGTGGTGCTTCTAAGTGAAACAAATTAAATGGAATCTTTAGAGTAGAATGCGCTGTGCGACCACCATTTAGTAATGTGGCTGCGATACCGGAAGAAGCAATGGCCAATACAATTTTTTTGCTTTGCCGTATCTTTGCCAATAATAAATTTAAAAGATACGTTTTACCTGTTCCACCAGGTGCATCTAAAAAATAGATTTCTCCCTATTCTGCTTCAACGCTATGTAGTATCTTTTCGTATACTTGTTTTTGCTCAGCACTAAGGAGTAGCTCATTATTAACAACAAAATTATCGCAATTATCATAATTTGTTTCTCTATGATATTCAATATTTCGAACAATTTCCTCGGATCTAATTGGTAGTGGAAGTCCATAATAAGTCAAGTTTTGACCACCAATTGGCAGTACTATATCTTCAATGTACAAAAGACATTTATTTAATACATTATTCACAATACTGTGAGGAGCCATATTCACTTATAGCGCCTCACAAAAGCGATTGCATTTATAACCGCATCCGGACCTGAGCTGCGGCGAATTCGCATGCTGTCTCGCTCTGACACAGGATGTCAGCGCTAAGGTACGTGTTTGGCACATGGGAGCCGCAAAACACGTACCGCAAAAGTCGTGGCAAAGTGCCGTTGGTGTGCGAGCGGTGCATCCACGGAATATAGTGATCACCGTCACACCAACGACAGGCGTGACCAGCAACGAGGAACCGTTGTTGCTAGGCAAATCTCACTGGAACGATCACGCCACCTTTGCCCTTGGCGCGACATTGACAGCGCTGACAGGCCCCGGTCCAGCGAGACAGCAGAAGAGTATAAAAGGAGCCGCCTTGGACAGAGCGGGGAGTTAATCAAGTACGAGTTAATCGAGTGCAAGAGTGCGAAGTACGGAGTCAATAAGAAATAAGTGGAAATCAGTGCGAAATATAAAGAAATCCTACGCGAAAGGATTATTTAAGAATTTAAAGGATCCATATCGCAATAAGGACAAAGCTGATCGTGTCCTTCGCGACAAACAAACAATTTACTGTGGAATCGATACGCGAAATTTAACAAGTTCTTGTGGCGCGTTGCACTTGCAAAGCAACCTCGAATTAAAACCAAGTGTCAGACAAGTGAGCCTGGCGAAGGACAGGTGAAGCTAAAGCCAGAGCCGGAGAGTAGGCGGCATTATTGGCGAAATCCTTGTGGTAACAAGGAGGCCATAGTAGAGCCTGGCGAATTCAGCGTTGCTAGCTAAAACCTCGTTTAGTAGGCGTAACATTGACTCTGAATATTTGGTGCAACGAGAGCGCCAGCATTGCAAGTAAAACTACGACACAAGAGCCGTGCGATTCCCTAAAACTCAAATAAGAAATATTATTAAGTGCAAAGCAATTGTAAAACCCAAACGTGAAAACTAGCAGAGAGTGCAGTTTTAAAATATATGTATTAAAAATAAAACCAAACTGTGTTCTTATTGCCGCAGCCGCCACAAATATAAATTTGTTGGCACGTACCCTCAACACCGCGAGAGTTAGCCCAGCTAAAAACCGCGTAACTTCTAGGTTCGTTACAATACTTTGATCAATATTTCTGTCTTGTGAAATATGAAAGACTCTTAAAATATCTTCTGAGAAACTCTCTTTATAAGTATTCCAAAGTTTGAGAGCATCCGAAATTTGACAAAATACCAACATTATTGCAAAAAGTTTTCTCAGTTTTGTAGGATTTTGACATATGACAGCTTCGACTATAGTTGAATCCCAATGCTTATCATCTTCTAGTAATCCTAGAGCTTTACACGCCAATTGAAATGATGCGTATGCTATACCACTAACGGTTTTTAAATTTAAAAATTAAGTTGGGCCCTTAAAACATTTAATCTAGTCTAATAGTCTTAAATAAAAATATTCTGTATTATTGGGATGACTAGTGTGAACTATTCCAAAAGCTGAATCTTTTTTAACTCCAGGAAAATTTGGCATATCATGCCCTCGTTTTCTTCTTTGAAATTCTTTATTATTCCATGTAAAATACGATGGAACTTCAAAATATAGAAGCGTTTTTGCAAACTCATCACGTGTGCATAGCTCAAAGAAGGCTAGCAAAGTGTTTTTGGGTGTAGTGCTTAATCTGTCAAGTAATTGTTTCGGATTATGGGGTTAAAATATATCCGTTGACCATTTTCTAAATGAACAGCTAAGTGTGTAATAGCCGGAAAACGTTCATGTATGGAAAATGCAAGGATTCTCCATACCGCTTCTGAGCTACTTATACAACGGCCACTTTCGTACATATTAATTTCCATACGTTGGTCTTCAAGAGTAAATGATGCTTGATCACTGCCCTGTTAATATATTTACAAATGTATTTAATAGACTTTACAGAACTACAATACTCAACATTTATGTGAGCTTCAAATCTTCTCAATAGTACACAGTTGTAAGGCACAACCCAACGATTATCTATGCAATTACCATTTATATTAATTGCATTACCACCATCTTCTATCGCTCTTCTACGATATAGAGGGTAACTATCTTTTCCAGTCACAGTTTCTTTAAGTAATTCTTGAGGAAACCTTTTGGTACATTTTCCATTTTTCATGCATGGCGATTTATTATTAAATGCACCGCAGGGACCATGAATCATAATTGAGTTAACAATGTTAAATAACAAAGGATCCTCATCTGCGTTTGGTATTTCGGCACAGATAATTTGATCGATTTTATCTGGTCTTATTTTATTTTCTAACCAAAGTAGAATATATATATGTGGTAAGCCCCGCTTTTGCCATTCCATAGAGTACATGAAACATTGCACGCTTCCAAACAAAGAAGCTTTTGTCAATAGTGACATTAAAGCCTTAACTTTTAAATGAAAAACTCGAGCTATAATATCGTGACGATCATGCGGTTTTTGACCCGGTAATAAAACACTTTTGATGTCATTCCATTGTAGATTGCATGTGAATGTTATGAAAATATCTTGTCGCCCATAATGGCGGACATATGTCATAGCATCTTGAGTCTTTTCATGCATATATCGTGCAAAGCTTGTAAAAGAAGATGGTAAAATTACCATCTGACTAAGTTGAGCTGCGACAACATCTTGTTGGCCTATTGCATCTTGTAGATGTATATAGCTATCTGCTCTGAGTTTCGCTTGATTGTAGCGAATATAATTTAACCTTTCTATTTCAATTTTAGCATACATATCAACCGAAAACTGACTAAAAAGGGAACGACAATAAATTAAATGATTTATCACAGATTGACGAATCATTATTTTATAGCTGTAAAAGCTTAACGCAGATATATTTTTTTTTGTTCCTCTTTTTATATACCCTTAACCCATAAAATGGGTAAATAAGAGTATAATGGTTTTGTGCAAAAGTATGTAACAGGCAGAAGGAAGCATCTCCGACCCCATAAAGTGTATATATTCTTGATCAGCATCAACAGTCGAGACGATATAGCCATGTCCGTCTGTCTGTCCGTCTGTCCGTCTGGCCGTCTGTCCGCCTGTCTGTCTGTATGAACGCGTGGATCTCAGAGACTACAAGAGCTAGAGACTTTTGATTTTGCATATAAAATCTCCTATACTATGAGCAGAACAAGTTTGCTTCAAATTATCGATAACTATTCTGGTTTCCGATATACACATGAAATCGATAACAAAAAATATCGAATTTGGAAAATGTAAAAGTGTGGGTTGAAACAATGGGTAACGATAGAACTTTTCTGAAAAATTCGTCCAAATCGGTTAAGAAATATCGGAGATATCTAATTTTATCGATTGAAGTTAAGTCAGTATACCAAAGTCAATTATAAATTTAATTTACATATTTATTGCAACTGGGTTCAGGGTATCTTTTAGTCGGGCTCTCCCGACTAGAGCCTTCTTACTTGTTAATAATGGATTCCATTGTGGTATATCCACTGAATAGCCATCTTCGCCATAAGGAAATAGCAAAGGGTACTTTAAGGCATCGTATGATCGATGCACCTCACTTATACGATGTAATTTATTATTATGGCTTTCAATAATAATATCGCGCTTTTCAAATTGCTGACCAACAATAACTAAAGCTATTTTGCTTGATTGAGGTGCATTGTAAAGCCCTTTGTGAGCACCAGCGGGTGTTCGATCAGCATGTATAATCAATTTATAGTCTTTAGTACTTCTTGGTATTTTATTGAGAGCCATTTTTAGATCTTTTACATAACGATTATGATGATGAAACATACATTGAAGATCCTTTACTACGCTACAATCAACATTGGAAATATTTTTGCAAAGTAGTGGAGCTTCCTTTTCATCATCACCAACAAAATAAATTTGAAGAAACTGCATTTCTTCATTTGGTAAAGGTCGGACACTACCAATAAAGTGGTACACTTGTCCTTGGACTTTAAAGGTTGACCAATGTTCATTTATAGTTTTTGTACTTCCAAAAGAAGTCATTTGAAAGCAGCAATTATTAAGCTTTTAAGTGGATCGGGCAAACTATCATTTTGTGAAAGATTACCTTTTCCTGCCTTGCAACAGATACCCAAAGGCTAATTTTTCCATTTTAAGGCATTAATTACAATGTTTGCATATCAAATTCATACTACCAAGTTAAGTAATTTTATCTGACTTGTAAGCTATATCAAAATCATAGTTTAAGCCAAACATGGCTATAACCGTCCATGCACGCAAACGCCTTTCTTGACGTGCATCAGGATTAGCCTGATGTCTTCTCACTGCAACTCTAAGAGCTTCAGGATTATTAGTCTGATCTCTTCTCACTACAACTCTAATAACATCAGGATTGTTAACACGATATCTTTTTGATGCTTCTATACGCTTACCCCTATTGATATCACTATTTTTTTTCTAATGAACGTTTTTTTTTAATTTTTTTTTCTGTTTTGCGGGTGAACCGACTACGTCTTTTAACAGGATTTTTAACATTTTCAGTTGACGTATCAGAATCTTGAGTTAATACTTCCTCTAAAGGAATATAAACATCAAAATGTCCATTCGTTAATGGACCGGTAAAACGCAATCTTTTTAAAGGATGCATATTATTTCCGAATACTTGTAATAAATTTCCATTTTGAAAAACTTGGAAATGTACAGTCGGGAGAGCCCGACTAGAAGATACCCTGAACCCAGTTGCAATAAATATATTTAATTTATATAAGACTTTGGTATACTGGCTTAGCTTCCATCGATTAAGTTCAATATCTCCGGTGTTTCTCAACCGATTTGGACGAAATTTGTAGAAAAGTTCTATCATTATCCATTACTTCAACCCTCATTTTTAGATTTTCCAAATTCGATATTTTATTGTTATCGATATTATGTGTATATCGGAAACCAGAATAGTTATCGATAATTTGAAGCAAACTTGTTCTGCTCATGGTATAGGAGAACTTAAATACAAAATCAGAAGTCTCTAGCTCTTGTAGTCTCTGAGATCCACGCGTTCATACAGACGGACAGACGGACAGACAGACGGACAGACGGACATGGCTATATCGTCTCGGCTGTTGATGCTGATCAAGAATATATATACTTTATAGGGTCGGAGATGCTTCCTTCTGCCTGTTACATACTTTTGCACAAAACCATTATACCCTTATTTACCCATTTTATGGGTTAAGGGTATAAAAAGACAGGCTCCATCACCAATTATGGCAACAACTGAATGCGGCACTAAAACACCACTAATATCGAAAGCTTCAATAGACATATTTTAATTTGGCTGTAAGTCAATTGACTTCACTTTAAAACGATTGTTACAACGTTACAGTGTATATACGTAAGTATAGAATTCAATAAAATTGAATATACTATCTTATATTAATTTAATAGAATATTCAGACTGCTTAGTTTTATTTGATTTTTAAATGCACTTAAGCAGCGTCTATATAACTATTATATAATATGCAAAATAGAAGACAACTATACATAATGTTGCTTCAATTATTAAGTCTAAAATCGACTTATTAATTTTGCTGAAAAAAAAAACAACAAAACAAATTAACAACTTAATTTATAGTAAGTATTATAAATACTTCAAAATAAGTCAAAAATTGACATCACTGTACAACATTACGTCGAAAATCGACTTAATTTTCTTGTGTTTAAAAAACAAAAAAATAAATTAAAATACGTTGATCGTTATTTAAATATTTTAATAATAGCAATTAAATTTTTTTCAACTCTTAACTGCAGCCTCTTAGTTATGGCAAGCTTAGCTAAGTGAGCGCAGAGGAGATAGGGATATTAAGATTTATGTTTGACATGCAGAGCGCGCGCATAAACAAAAGAGTGAACGTAAATAACAACAAAGACGCATGATTGCATTCAAATTGAATAAGCTTCAAGCCGCTCTTTGTGATGCAGACATGCATATATTCCCTCAGCTGTGCATGCTGCTTGCAGTGAGTACCATGCACAGTCATATTTCTTCTTCTTTGTTCTTCTCTCTGTCATCTGACTGTGGCTACAAAATATAAGAAAACTTTGTTTTGAAAGTAATCGATACGTAAAATATTAAATTTTTTATACCCTGAACCAAGGGTGTAGCCAGGGGGGGGGGGCAGGGGGGGGGCAGCTGACCCCCCCCTTGACAAAAACTAAATTAAATTTTTTTTTGTGAAAATTCATTATTCATACGCAAAAATAATAAAATTTATCGCAGTGTTTGCTCATTGCTTGTTATCGACATTCACATCGAAACTTGCGTCTGATAATTTCGATAAACAATAACAAATAAACAATAACATCGCGTACAATTATATTTGGAAAAAACAAAATATGGACATTCGACTGTTTTTTAAATGTAAGTTATATTAGCACGCTACAGTTTCAAGTGCACTGGTCACATTTATTGCTTTTTATTTAGCATCCAAAAGAAAGCATAGATCAAGCAGCTCTGATTGCAGCGAAAAAAGTCCTGAACGAACAAACACAGAAAACTGAATGCGACGTTACTACTGATGACAATTGTCACCCAAATGATATTGGTTTCTGGATTAACGGAGCAAATGCTATGAACGAAACAAAGAAACGTGAGCTCCTGACGAAATGCTGGGTGCCCTCTCCAAATTACGATTTTGCCGCTGACGCCAGTCATTTAAAACGCAAATTTAACTACGAGTGGCTTAATTTGTACAAGCCTTGGCTTGTATATTCGCGTAGACTCAAGGGCGTGTTCTGCTTGCATTGTGTGTTTTTCAAGCCGCCTAAGATTCGTGGTGTGGTATCGTCGTTTGTCGTACGCCTTTTTTCAAAATTTAAGAACATTCATGAGTATTGCAAATCTCATGCTTCATCACCGGTGCATAAGGAGTCTACTTGTTCGGCTAAATCGTTTTTGGAGCAGCAACCTGTCGACATGCAATTGCAAAGTGGACACGACAAAATAGTAATTGAAAACAGACAGTTTTTAAAATCCATCGTTTCAACAATTATCTTTTGTGGCACCCATGATCTACCACTTAGAGGAAAATCAAATGCTGAAGGTACTTATCACTGCCGTCTTTTAAGAAATTTTTACTAAAAGTAAACGAAAACAATAAAAGTATTTTCATTTTGCTTTAATTTTAGGGGTGCTACATGATTTGTTGCTGCTGAAAATAGATACTGGAGATAACGTCTTAAAAAATAACTTCGAAGCTAAAAAAAATGCAAATTACACGTCCCCGACTATTCAAAATGAACTTATTTGTCTAAGCGGTGACGTTCTGCAATCCTTCATAATTGAAGATATAAAAAAATGTGCAGCATATTCGTTTTTGGCAGATGAAACAGCAGACTTGTCTGGAAAAGAGCAGTTATCAATTGGTGTTCGGTTTTTTGACCAAAGCAAATCGCTTATTCGTGAAGAATTTGTTGGATTCGTGGTTCTCACGGGCATGGATGCGGAGAGCATAGCAGCGAGCATTAAAGCTTTTGCAGTTAAAATGGACCTTGATCCAAAAAAATGTGTAGGCCTAGGATTTGATGGCTGCGCTACAATGGCTGGCAAAACTGGTGGTGTGCAGCAAATTCTGAAAGAATGTTTTCCAAACAGCTTGTATATTCACTGCGCCAGTCACCGACTTAATCTGGTTGTAAATGACTTAAATTCCGTCGCTGAGATTCGAAACACGATTTCAACCATAAGAGACATAATAATTTTTTTTAAAGAGTCGGTGATACGCAGAAAATATGTACCAAACATACCCTCTTTTTGCGAAACGCGCTGGTTGGAAAAATATGCTAGCATTAGAGATTTTAAAAAAAGCTTTTTGGAAATTATGTCCGGGCTGGAAAAGCTCAACACAGAAGGGAACGCTTCTACAAGAAAATCAGCGTTTTAACTGCACAGCGCTGCTTGCAAGAGCACATTTATTATAAGTCTCTGCATTATTTCCAAATACTATGCTTTGATTGAGCCTGCAGCAAATATTTTGCAGTCCAATAATATGGATATCATTAAATGTGCAGACCACATCCGCCAAATGTTGGATATACTTCTAGCTCACAGGTCGACCGCCGATGTGGAGTTTGATAATTTATTTTTGGACGCTACTTATACCCCGATTCCACTATGCTGCATTCTTCATTAACAGCAAGTCGGGAATGTAGGTGATTCCACTATACATCCAATTGGTTTCGGCATTCTTTTTTAACAGGGTCTGTTAAAAGACAGCAGACAGCTGTTTGTGTATTATACGTTTATATATAATTGGAAGCAAATATGAGCTCGAACACAAATAAAATTAGTGAAGCCAAAAAAGTAAAAATTATTGCTTTAATTTGTGCGCAAAATGCAAACCTGGTTTAGCGAATATCCCAGTTTGTTTGGACATACACTTGATGACAAGCTGTTTTACTCAAATCGGCACTGTTTAAACCAAGCATCGATTACAAATTTCATAGTATCGACTATGTTAAAGTTCTGTTCAGTGCTCTGTGATGTTAACTTCTAACATTCCCACTTGGTCGGTTTTCAACCAACTGGGAATGCAGCCAACCAACGGGGAATATTTGAACAAGATTCCCATTGTACAAATGGGAATCCAATACAAAAGAATGAAGCATTCCCGAGTTCCAATTACATACTTGCATTCTGCTTGTAGTGGAATCAGGCTATAAAATTGCAAACGAACTTTTTATAGAACTAACTGTTCCAAGAGTTGTTGAAAAACAGAAAAATAGATCGAATCCGCCGTTCACCTCCACGTATATTTATACCATATATCGACTCTTTAATTACTTCGATCAATGAAAGATTTTCAAGTGAAAACAATGCAGCTTTTTACCTCACGGCGCTACATCCAAACCGCATACAAGGCACTACTTTCGAAGATATGAAAGTCAAAATTGACGAAGCTACGGCATTTTACTGCTTAGATGGCATTGAGCACGAGCTTGAAATGTGGTATAATGCGAGCAAAAACAAACAAATGGATGATTTGATAGCTGCTCATGCCGAATGCGAATTTTTCCCTAAAGTCGGACGGGCGCTTGAAATTTTACTTGCTCTGCCTTGCACAACAGCGACAGTTGAACGATCGTTCAGTACTTTGCGTAGAGTGAAGACTTGGCTAAGGACTACAATGACGGAATCACGTCTTAATGGTAATGAAAATATTTTTCCTGTAAAAATCCAGTTAAAGCATTCTTTTCATTTCAGGGCTATGCATGCTAAGTGCGCACAGGCGTTTAGTAAAAGAAAGAAAAGCGGAGCTGGAAGAGCTTGTCTTGGAGGAGTTCGCCAAAAATAAACGTAAATTGATGCTTGCATAATTTTTGTTTTTTCTACTTTTGTTAATGTAAAAAAAAACGTTGGTAAAAAAACGTAAATAAACACAAAACCACACTACCAATACCTTACAAGCCTTCGTTTTTTTGCTTTCTAAAAAAAATTTTTTTTTGCCCCCCCCCCTTCCTCGGATTCTGGCTACGCCCTTGCCCTGAACCATGAAATGGGTAAAAAAGGGTATAATTTTTTTGAGCAGGCAGAAAGAAGCATCTCCAACCCCAAATAAAATATATATATTCTTGATCAGTATCAACAGCCATGTCGATATAGCCATGACCTTCTGTCCTTCTGTCCGTTTGTCCTTCTGTCCGTCTGTCCGTTCGTCCGTCCATATGTACGAACGCGTCAATCTCAAAGACTAAAAGACCTAGAGACTTCAAATTTGGAACATAACTTCTCCTAAGCCATAGGCAGATCAACTTTATTTCAAACTATCGATAACTATTCTTGCTTTCGATATACATATGGAATCGATAACGAAAAAATCTCGAATAAAGAAAGTTTAAAAATAGAAGTTGAAACTATGGATAACTTCCATGAAAATTTGATCCAAATCGGTTAAGAAACACTGGAGATATTTTATATTAAAGTTAAAGTCAAGAAAAACTCACTTCTGCAAGTCATTTTAATACACGGGTTCAGGGTATCTTTTAGTCGGGATTTCTCGACTAAAACCTTCTTACTTGTTTTCAGATTCGCTCGATCATCGCTCTTCATGTTCGGCACTAGATGACAAATTATTTTTAAATCGCGCCTTCGTTGTTGGCTATTTCTGCTAACTCTCTTATGTATGCGCGCGCTCTGCAAGTCAAACAAAGAGCGTAGTATCGCTACCTTCTTCATACGCACTGAATCAATGCAAAACATATCTAAGAGGCTGCAGTTAAGTGAATTGTATATTGTCTATAGATTTAATTTAGTGTGTGTGCGGAGGAGCTAGGGGTATTAAACTTTATGATTGACATGCAAAGCGCGCACATAAGATAGAAAGTGAACGTAAATGAGCAACAACAAAGGAGCATGATCGGAGCGAGATTTCAAATTATCTGATTATCATAAGAGCAACACACGCGCTTTTGTGAACGCCCTTTGCTTATTCGAAATTGCATATCAATAATATATCAATAAAAATTAGTGTATTACGTTTTGTCTAAGTTCAATAAGCAGCAATTGGGCGAATCCACCCCCATAACATATTCTGTTGTGGGAAATTTTTCTAGACAAACCAAGTTTTGTTATGTTGTTGTTGTTTTTTTTAAATCAATGACACCAACAAAAAGTAGCAGTGCGGGCCCAACAACAACACTGACAACAACAGCAACAAACGCTACTTGGGTCGTAAATCCATTGTCAAAGGCACACAAATTTGAAAAAAAAAAATGTGCACTGTGCGAAGTGATACATGTACATAAAATTATGAAAATTATTTTCAAGCGCATTGTTCACTAAATTGTGTATGCACTTATTCATTAAGAAGCGGAAATCCGTTTCATTTTTGCAAATGTCGAACCTTTTCTTATGACTTTGCTTGCGCGACGCGAAGGCGTCACTGCGCATTTGTTTTGTTTTTGTATTCTCGCTCGCGATCAAACTCTCAGCTTGTGCGACAATCAGGCTACAGTAGTGGAATGGGTACTTGTTGTTATTTTAATTTGTTTTTTAAAATGGGTAAAAAGTGCTCCAAATCGTATGGGAGGTACTTGAAGGAGTTGTCCAAATAAAAATTCCCTTCTTAGTGCTCACCTCCTACCTGCATGGAAAATTGTGTGAAAATTTCAGCCTTCTAGCTCTTTTCGTTAAGGCTGTGGCTCTTTCATTCTAGTCAGGACAAACTCTTTTATATATATAGAGATATATATATATATGTATCCTGCGAGCAATATTAATGCATACCCGAACAGTTGAACGTTTCCACTCAAATCTTGTAACGATCGATCAAGAGCTTCAAGCGATTTTTCATGTACCATCGTACATTCATCCCAAACAATTAGACTGCATTTTTGTAATACTTTTCCCATACCCGATGCTTTGGAAATATTGCACGTAGGAGTCTTGATGATTTGCATGTTTAATGGCAATTTTAGAACTGAATGCGTTCTTCCACCTGGTAACAATGCACTATGGGGAAAATGACCACTATATCTGGCATTTGCATGTTTTTTAAAAGTTTTCTTATTAGCACAAATTTGCTATTAACGCATTAAGAAAAAACGTCAGACTGCTATGCCCCAAACTCAAAATGTTAAATTTAACAGCCGATGTGAGAATAACAGCTGTTAAGTTAGCTGTTGCAATAGAAAACACGTGCGGCTAAGTTTTGTAAATTATTGCATAGAGTTTTGTTTTTAATATTTTGTGATGGCAACACAATTAGAAGAAAATCAAGTCATGAACACTGATTTCGCTGGTTTGCACTGTGTGTTTAATATAACAAATCTTTCAAATTGTGCCTGTGTAGACTTATATTTTGTCTTTTTATGAACGCTTCTAAGACTGGATTTTTATCAACAAATTTCAACTTTGGAAAAGAATTTTGTAAAAGAGTTTATGTGTTTGTCCAAGTGTTTGTTGCGTTGTCAATTCTGAGTTAACAGGTATTGGTCTTAATTTCCTTTTTTTTTTTTTTCCTCTTTTGGCACAACTTGCATTTATAATAGGTAACCTCGTTTTTTCCAACGACGCGTCGATTTTTTTTGCTGTGTGGAATAGCGAGAGAGGCCGGCACGAACGAGAGAAGGCAATTCAAAGATAATTTGTACTGCATGCGTGCAATAATGTGGATGAAAATATTTTAAAAGTAAAAAGCCACCAATTTTGCAACAATTTGCATTATAATTGGCTTAAATTTAATAGCACTTTTAAGAACTTTGAAAGAAGACTTTCGCAATGGATAAACGGTACTACAACTTTGCCTTTAAAAAAAAGTATTAGACCGGTTGGACGGCCACTTCTTCCATTTGAATCGAAAGGCAAAGGGCTTAAAGACTGCAAGCAGCGGAACTATCCAAATTCAAAGGTGATAATGTTTTCTTGCTAGTGTGAAGTAGGCCGCATCGGCCACTTCACAAAGAGTTATATTTATTATATTTATAGTTAAAAGTCGCAAATGAGCGCATTGTTGATTTAATTTATATTTATTATTTTTTATAGTTTTAAGTCGCAAAGGGGCGCATCAATGATTTAATTTACATATTGTATTATATTTATAATTTTTTAAGTCGCAAGAAGCGCATCTGTTGTTTGAGTTACCTGTATTATATTTATAATTGTTAATGGTCCGTTTCCAGTACAATAAAAGATTGCTGGTAGGAATTTGTGATATATTTTGGAAGCGTGGTCACAAGATTTCATAGTGTCACCATAGTCCACTAATTTGTGGTAAAAATATGGCATTTTGCCTTATATAGCTTAGGAGAGACATGGCAATACTGATGCTTCAAATGCAAAATGTAAACAAACCCACAAACACAAAATAAAAAATAAAAGTGCTAATATGCTTATTCTGTTGTTGGTAGTATATGTTGTTGCAGTGCCAATACTTTCCCATGCCTGTCTCACCGAAATAAAGTCAAAATGTTTTTTGTCTGTCAACCTCCAAAGGCATGGTAGCAACTCGACAGATTGAATAAGCAAAAACTTCCCCTCGTGACTAAAATTTTCCACCCGTTTTTTGGTTTTTCTTTCCATTATTATTTATAAGTTTTTATAAACGTTTTATAAAATGTGGTTGCTGGCCTGGGCACAAAAAGATATATGAATTGGTATTTCGTGCGCCCAGCGCCAGTGTATACATCTATATATATAAAAGAGTCTGTCCTGATGATAATGGAAGAGCCACAGCCTAAACCAAAAGAGCAAAAAGGCTGAAATTTTCACACAATTTTCCATGCACGTAGTAAGTGAGCACTAAGAAGGGAATTTTTATTTGGAAAACTCCTTCAAGTACCTCCCATACGATTTGGACCACTTTTTACCCATTTTAAAAAACAAATTACAATTGCAACCAGTACCCATTCCACTTCTGTCGCCTGATTGTCGCACAAGCTGAGGGTTTGATCGCGAGCGAGAATACAAAAAGAAAACAACATAAAAAAAGGTTCGTACACTTGCAAAAAAGAAACGGATTTCCGCTTCTTAATGAATAAGTGCATACACAATTAAGTAAACAATGCGCTTGAAAATAATTTTCAAAATTTTTTGTACATGTATCACTTCGCACAGTGCATATTCTTTTTATTTTTCAAATTTGTGTGCCTTTGACAATTGATTTACGACCCAAGTAGCGTTAGTTGTTGTTGTCAATGTTGTTGTTGGGCCCGCGCTGCTACTTTTTGCTGGTGGCATTGATTAAAAAAGAAAAACAACAACAACATAACAAACTTAGTGCGTCTAGAAAAGTTTCCCACACCAGAATATGTACTGGGGGTAAATTCGCCCAATTGCTGCTTATTGAACTTAGACAAAACGTTACACACTAACATTATTGATATATTATTGATATACAATTTCGAATAAGCAAAGGGCGTTCACATAAGCGCGTGTGTTGCTCTTATGATAATCAGATAATTTGAAATCTCGCTCCGATCATGCTCCTTTGTTGTTGCTCATTTACGTTCACTCTCTATCTTATGTGCTCGCTCTGCATGTCAATCATAAAGTTTAATAACCCTACCTCCTCCGCAAACACTAAATTAAAGCTAAAGGAAATATGCAATTTACTTAACTGCAGCCTCTTAGATAGAAGGTAGCGATACTACGCTCTTTGTTTGACTTGCAGAGCGCGCGCATACATAAGAGAGTTAGCCGAAATAGCTATAATTGGTGATGGCCTTTTTATACCCTTAACCCATAAAATGGGTAAATAAGGGTATAATGGTTTTGTGCAAAAGAATGTAACAGGCAGAAGGAAGCATCTCTGATCCCATAAAGTGTATATATTCTTGATCAGCATCAACAGCCGAGACGATATAGCCATTTCCGTCTGTCCGTCTGTCTGTCCGTCTGTATGAACGCGTGGATCTCAGAGACTACAAGAGCTAGAGACTTCTGATTTTGTATTTAAGTTCTCCTATACCATGAGCAGAACAAGTTTGCTTCAAATTATCGATAACTATTCTGGTTTCCGATATACACATAATATCGATAAAAATAAAATATCGAATTTGGAAAATGTAAAAGTGAGGGTTGAAATAATGGGTAACGATAGAACTTTTCTGAAAAATTCGTCCAAATCGGTTAAGAAACACCGGAGATATTGAACTTAATTGTTTGAAGCTAAGTCAGTATACCAAAATCTTACATAAATTTAATTTATTTATTGCAACTGGGTTCAGGGTATCTTCTAGTCGGGCTCTCCCGACTAGAGCCTTCTTACTTGTTATAGTCTTCTAAACAATATGAGTGCGCTATGTCATACTTATGGTACTGCATGTGAGCTTCAAGAAGCAGCAGCAATTTTTGCTGTAAATGACACGATATTATAGCTCGAGATTTTCATTTAAAAGTTAAAGCTTTAATGTCACTATTGACAAAAGCTTCTTTGTTTGGAAGCGTGCAATGTTTCATGTACTTTGTGGAATGGCAAAAGCGGGGCTTACCACATATATATATTCTACTTTGGTTAGAAAATAAAATAAGACCAGATAAAATCGATAAAATTATCTGTGCCGAAATACCAAACGCTGATGAGGATCCTTTGTTATTTAACATTGTTAACTCAATTATGATTCATGGTCCTTGCGGTGCATTTAATAATAAATCGTCATGCATGAAAAATGGAAAATGTACCAAAAGGTTTCCTCGACAATTACTCTAAAGAAACTGTGACTGGAAAAGTTAGTTACCCTCTATATCGTAGAAGAGCGATAAAAGATGGTGGTAATGCAATTAATATAAATGGTAATTGCATAGATAATCGTTGGGTTGTGCCTTACAACTGTGTACTATTGAGAAAATTTGAAGCTCACATAAATGTTGAGTATTGTAGTTCTGTAAAGTCTATTAAATACATTTGTAAATATGTTAACAAGGGCAGTAATCAAGCATCATTTACTCTTGAAGACCAACGTATGGAAATTAATATGTACGAAAGTGGCCGTTGTATAAGTAGCTCAGAAGCGGTATGGAGAATCCTTGCATTTCCCATACATGAACGTTTTCCGGCTATTACACACTTAGCTGTTCATTTAGAAAATGGTCAACGGATATATTTTAACCCCATAATCCGAAACAATTACTTGACAGGTTAAGCACTACACCCAAAAACACTTTGCTAGCCTTCTTTGAGCTATGCACACGTGATGAGTTTGCAAAAACGCTTCTATATTTTGAAGTTCCATCGTATTTTACATGGAATAATAAAGAATTTCAAAGAAGAAAACGAGGGCATGATGTGCCAAATTTTCATGGAGTTAAAAAAGATTCAGCTTTTGGAATAGTTCACACTAGTCATCCCAATAATACAGAATATTTTTATTTAAGACTATTAGACTAGATTAAATGTTTTAAGGGCCCAACTTAATTTTTAAATTTAAAAACCGTTAGTGGTATAGCATACGCATCATTTAAATTGGCGTGTAAAGCTCTAGGATTACTAGAAGATGATAAGCACTGGGATTCAACTATAGCCGAAGCTGTCATATGTCAAAATCCTACAAAACTGAGAAAACTTTTTGCAATAATGTTAGTATTTTGTCAAATTTCAGATGCTCGTAAACTTTGGAATACTTATAAAGAGAGTTTCTCAGAAGATTTTTTAAGAGCCTTTCATTTTTCACAAGACAAAAATATTGATGAAAGTATTGTGAATAATGTATTAAATAAATGTCTTATTTACATTGAAGATATTGTACTGTCTATTGGTGGTCAAAACTTGACTTATTATGGACTTCCACTACCAATTAGATCCGAGGAAATTGTTCCAAATATTGAATATCATAGAGAAACAAATTATGATAATTGCGATAATTTTGTTGTTAATAATGAGCTACTCCTTAGTGCTGAGCAAAAACAAGTATACGAAAAGATACTACATAGCGTTGAAGCAGAAAAAGGAGAAATCTATTTTTTAGATGCACCTGGTGGAACAGGTAAAACGTATATTTTAAATTTATTATTGGCAAAGATACGGCAAAGCAAAAAAATTGCATTGGCCGTTGCTTCTTCCGGTATTGCAGCCACTTTACTAAATGGTGGTTGCACAGCGCATTCTACTCTAAAGATTCCATTTAATTTGTTTCATTTAGAAGCACCACATTGTTCAATTTCAAAGCAATCTAATATTGCTGCTGTGCTCAAAGATTGCAAGCTTATTGTTTGGGATGAGTGTACTATGGGCCATAAAGGTGCTTTTGAAGTTGTAGATCGATCTTTGAAAGACATTCGAGATAGTGAATACTTAATGGGTGGCATAACTGTTCTCTTAGCTGGTGATTTTCGACAAACTGTTCCAGTGATCCACAATGGAACAAGAGCAGATGAAATAAATGCGTGCTTAACCCTAAAACCGTAAATTGGGCATTGAGTGCCCAGAGCGTTTTTCAAGGCCGAATATCTCGTAGTGCAGGTGTCGAAACCATTCCATTGGTATGACTTTTTGATTGTCTGTACTCTTGCCTACGTAGATTCCAAAATTTCATAAAAATCCGCCCATATTTGGCAAAGTTATGAACGAAATCATGAAATATGCCCCTAAACCGTAAATAAGGGCACTCAGTGCCCATACTTTTTCCAGGTAGTTTGTATGAAAAATTTGTTTTTTAGCCCCTAAATGATGCTTGTATAGGTTTTTTTTGCTTGACACGTGTTACTTCTTATACCTAGACCGTTTTTTTTGCTTGACACATGTTTACTTCTTCTACCTGGACCTTGTTTTTTTGATACTCACAAGGGTAAAATGCTGTTTTATTTCAAAGTTTTGGGCAGTTTGATTTCAATTGTAGCAGCAGCAAGATACAATTTTTAGTTTGTGGAAGTGAAAAAAATCAAAATGAATCAAGACGCGAAAAATATAAACCAATATTTATACAACAAGGACAATTTGACTGAGGAAGAAGAAAGGCAGTTGGAAGAGTATTTAGGCCAGGACAACAATGGAATTGGTGGACGTAATTACAATTTATTATCAACGAATGAATCAAATGGCGAAGAAAATATTATCCCAAGTGATGATGAGCCGCTTTCCAACATACGCTTTGGAGAGTACTTGGAACAAAACACTGAACTTTTGGAAGACACTGAATTAGAGGAACAACCTATACCAGTTGAGCCAAATCATGGACATAAATATTCTAGTCAAGGTAGAAACAATAATAAAGTATGGTGGTCACAGGCAACTGCTGCTGAAAAAACAAGGACGCAACATGCAAAAAATGTATCAAAGAAGCGATATGACACCAAGTTAGATGCGTTCAAGGACATAATGCCCAGCAACTTGATCGAAACAATTGTAATAGAAACAAACAGGAAAGCAAGAAGAGTATTTGCAGAAAACAGCCGAAGAGACTCAGGTCCGACGATGAGGCATTGGCGCAACACTGCCGCAGACGAGATTTATGCATACATTGCCATTATATTGTATGTAGGAGCAGAAAAATCAAACACTACATTAGGAGTTGTCAACCCTGCTATATTCGCAAATTCAATTATGAGTCGGATTCAGACAGCGACAGTGATAATAATCAGCCAACAACATCAACAGCAGCAAATAGCAGAAAACGCCGTAGAAATTCGCCAATAATTTTATAATTTTTAAGTTTTATTTCAAAAAAATATTTTATAACATATATATTATGCATGATTTTTTTGTTCATTAGGCTTAGTTTTAACAATAAATAAAAAAAACATTTTATCTCAAACCACCGAAATAATAGTGTTTTTATTGAAAAATGCATGCAAAAAGACGTTTTCCCATAAGAAAAGCATTGTGGGCACTCAGTGCCCATATTTACGGTTATGTGTTGTAAAACCTATTTACGGTTTGAAGGTTAAAGACTTCAATTTTGTGGCCCAAAATACAGAAAATTGCATTAACGAAGAATATGCGAGTGCACTAAAAAGGTGATAGCATAGCTGGTGAATTGGCAGAAATGCTTCTTCAAATAGGAAATGGATTATTTCCAACCCATGATGGCAAAATAACTTTACCATCAACTTTGCGTCATGTTGTGAAAAGTATTGAAGGGCTAACTCTCAAAAAATATCCGGATATTACAAATATCTCTCAAAAATCACTCGAATGGTTTCAGAACGTGCTATTTTGACTGCGAGAAATGACAATGAATTGGAAATAAACGAGTTTTTATTAAAATCATCGCAAAGTGAAAAAATTACATATAACTCTATTGATTCTGTGACTGAAATCGAAGATGCAGTTCATTACCCCGTCGAGTTTCTTAATTCATTAAGGCCGGCTGGCCTGCCTCAACATAAATTAACTTTAAAGATTGGTTCACCTGTACTGTTGATTCGCAACTTGAAACCGCCGAAACTGTGCAATAGTACAAGATTGCAAGTTAAAGTTCTTTATAAGAATGTTGTCGAAGCAATTATCTTTACGTGCAATGGTATAGGGGAAACGGTTTTTATATCGAGAATTCCATTAATACCTTCTGATTCTGAATTGCCAATTCAATTTCAAAGATAGAAATTTACTCTAAAAGTTTGCTTTGCCTTAGCAATTAATAAATCACAGGGACAAACTCTTAAATTAGCCGGACAAGACTTAAGACACGATTGTTTTTCTCATGGCCAATTTTATGTAGCCTGCTCAAGAATCAGTTCACCAAAAAGTTTATTTGTATTAGAACCTGACGGAAAAACAACCAATGTCGTTTATAAAGAAGCTCTTAAAAGTTGTTAATAATTGCAAATTAAATGCAATAAGTGGATAAGGCCTGCTGGGGAAACCACATTAAAAAATGACGCGCCTGATTCTCTACCTCAATGGTGGCGTGGAAAAGAGAATATTAAATACTTTGCTTTAATATTTTGTGAAATACTTTCTAATTTATTTATTTTGTATCTTCTATTGCTAAAATTTATATAAACTATCCGCGCGGCGAAGTAAGCGGGCCACTTACTGGTTTTGTAATAAAATAGTAACCGCGATAAACAGCGCCAGATTAATAGTGAAAATGTTTGCAAAAGTGGAAAAAATTCGTGTGACGCCGGGACATGAGGGAACATTTTTTTTTTTATCGCGATAAACTGTATTAAGCTACCAGGAAAATGTTGGTTCTTTTTGCGAAGCGGAACATATACGGCTCGAGACGGAATTGTTTTTTTGCGTTCTTTTTTTTATATAAGATGGAGAAACCCAAGACTATCGAGCCCGCCCGAGTGGAGGTCGTAGAAAGCAGCAATCCTGGCGTGGGTGTGCAATGGGTCTACCACTGCCATAAGGAGGATCTGGAGGACATCGTCCGGGAGTTTGGTTTAGAAAAGTGTGCCACGGTAACTGACTACCGGAAGCTGGTATGTACTTTCATAAGACAAGGTGGTCATACCACTGATATATGGGCCCGGTTAGCGGAATGGGAGTTGCGGTTCGCAAAGATCCCAGTGTCGCCTACCCAGGTAAAATTCGCACCTGCATTCTAGCAAAAAAACACCTAAATATATTTTTGCTCCCTAACTACAGCGATGGAGACAACACAGCTGTCTGCCTGGAGTTGAAGGCTGGGAATGTGAGAGTTTGCTCAACATACTTGGCCCATGACCACCAAGGGCCATTCCCACATCCACTCCTGCAAGGGTTGGTGACCGACAGCGAAACCACGCACACCGACCTCATAATTGGGTGTGACGCCAACGCCCATCATCATCAGTGGGGAAGCACTGACACAAATGAACGGGGTGAGTTGCTTTTTAACTACATTCTGTCCACTAACCTCATGATTTGTAATACGGGCAACGACCCAACCTTCATTACAAAGAACAGGGAAGAAGTACTAGATATTACGCTAGTCTCAACCTCCCTCTGTAGCAAACTAACAAGATGGAGAGTGCTAGACGAGCACTCCTTCTCAGACCATAGATATATCGAAATAGTCTTGTCGTTCGACGTACCCAAGCCCAAATGGCACCAGAATGTTAGACGTACAAACTGGTCCACTTTCAAAAATCACTTAAACACTCTCGTCCCTGAGTCCCCCCCACTGGGAAACCCCACTACTGAAACCACAGACCTACTTATAAAAAGCTTACGGAGGCATGCGAGTCCGCCCTAAACGAGTCGTGCCCCCGTAGCAAACCCAGAGGTAAGACTAAGCCACCATGGTGGTCTCCCCAACTGGGTGAGCTGCGTAAGACATCACGCAAGCTTTTTAATAAAGCTAGGTCTCTCGGAGATGACCAGTCATGGAGTCTCTACAAAACCAGCCTCGCCTCCTAAAGAAGGCACTCAGACAAGCTAAACGCTCCTCATGGCAGACATTCTGCTCTAATATCGAAAGTACCACAGAGGCCGCAAGGCTCAGAAAAGTTCTTTCTCAAACCACCCCATCGGTAGGTTTTCTCAAAAAACCAGATGGCTCATGGACTTCGTCCAGCTCTGAGTCCTTAGAACTCTTGATGGAAACTCATTTTCCGGGCTGCTCAGCAGTAGCAATCCCACAGACAAACACAGGGGTTCATATGGATAGACCTTCCACAAACTTCCTGACTAAAGAATTAATCTCATGGGCTATCAACAGCTTCATGCCCATCAAATCCCCAGGGCCAGACGGCATCTTTCCAGCCCAACTGCAGCATGCAGGTGAGACTGCCCTAAACTGGCTCCTACAAATTTTCACTGGAGTCTGGACGACTGGACTCATCCCAAAGCCCTGGCTTGAATCCAAAGTCGTCTTCATTCCAAAGGCGGGCAAAGCCTCCCACACAACTCCCAAGGACTTTCGTCCAATAAGCCTAACATCCTTTCTACTCAAGACCTTTGAAAGGGTGCTGGGCCTTCACTTAAGGAATTCGATACCGACACATCAATTCTCCCGTGCGCAACATGCTTATCAAAAAGGCAAATCCACGGAAACAGCACTTCATGCTGTAATCTCCACAGTGGAAAAATCGCTTCACCAGAAGGATTATTCTCTAGTCGCCTTCCTTGACATAGAGGGTGCTTTCAACAACGTCAACCCAGAGGCAATCACAGAGGCGCTAACGGATCTGGGTGTCGGGCACCGTGCTGTGCATCTGATCGATCAACTGCAAAGATGCAGGATCGTCAGGTCAACTCTCGGTTCCACGACAATCTCCAGGTCCGTCTGCAGAGGCACCCCTCAAGGTGGAGTTCTCTCTCCTCTCCTTTGGAACGTGGCAGTAAATCCTCTGCTGCGCTCCATTGAGGGAGGTGGCTGCAGGGTGATTGCCTATGTGGATGATGTTGCGATTGTTTTCTCGGGAAAATTCCCCCAAACCCTGTGCGAACGCATGACCGTAGTGCTGCGCACTCTGTCCACTTGGGCAAAGAAAAACGGACTTGGACTGAACCCAGCGAAGACTGATCTTGTCCTCTTTACTAGGAAATATAAAATCCCGAATCTTAGGCCGCCCACCCTTGACGGGGTGGAACTAACCTTCAGCAAATCAGCCAAATACTTAGGGCTCACTTTAGACAGCAAAATGGACTGGAATCTTAACACCGAAGAGCGTGTTAGGAAAGCCCTAGTTGCTCTTTACACGTGCAGAAAGTCGATCGGACTGAAATGGGGCATGGCCCCCCACATAACTCTGTGGCTGTACACGGCCATCATTCGGCCAATCCTACTGTACGGAGTATCAGTATGGTGGCCAACACTCTCAAAGAAAAAGTCAGTTCGCTTGCTAGGCAAGGTGCAGTGCGCTGCAGGACTGACCGCCACTGGAGCCCTCAGAACAACCCCTAACGAGGCTCTCGATAATATACTCAATCTTTTGCCTATCGACCAGATGGGCAAACTAGTAGCAACCCTCTCAGCACTTCGCATGAGGGAAACAAACCAGTGGACCGCACAGACACACGGTCACTCAAGTATTCTCAATGGAAACTCGCTTCTTCCCCCTGCAACTGACTACTGCTGCCCTCAGGAGTTTCTAAATACTTCTTTCCACTCAATTATCCCATCGAGGGAAGAGTGGAGAGAAGGGATACCAGGGCCGACAGACTCAATTAGAATTTTTACGGACGGTTCAAAGCTAGACAACCGGGTAGGGGGAGGTGTCTTCTGCGAAGAACTGTCCATAAATAATTCCTTTAATATACCTGACCATTGCAGTGTTTTCCAGGCAGAAATCACCGCTATACAAGAAGCGCTCAAATCCTTACAAGGAATTGAACGCTCTGCAGCCAAAATCTGCATCTTTTCTGATAGCCAAGCAGCTATCAAATCGCTCAACGCGATATCGTCGAACTCGATATCCGTCACAAACTGCAAATCTCTGCAAGAGATGGCAGAGCAGATCGATCTCTACCTCATATGGGTGCCCGGTCACAAAGGCATCGAGGGCAATTGTAGGGCGGATGAGCTGGCAAGACATGGTACTACCATGCCCCTCCTCTCGGATAAGGAGGGTTTGGGCATGCCCATGGCCAGCTGTAAACTTAAGATTCGCGAGCATTTCGAACGCGAAGCAAATAAAAGGTGGCAACACACCACCGGTAGATGCAATATAGCCAGACAGACATGGCCAACGCGCTGTAAAAAGCGCTCTTCAAGCCTAATCCACCTAAATAGATCAGGTTGTGCCTCCGTAGTGAGGGCTGTTACGGGGCACTGGCTAGTGGGATCTCATGCAGCGAGACTACTAGCCCCTTCTAACGATTTCTGCAGAAGCTGTCGGGACGAGGAAGAGGAGGAAACTGTTTCCCATCTTTTCTGCGACTGTCCTGCACTCTGCAAAAATAGAAATCGCTTTCTCGGTTCCTATTTCCTAACAGACCTCTCAGAGATAGCGAACACCACCCCCAAGAGTATTCTCTCCTTTATTCATGCTTCGGGCTGGAACCACGCCCTCTCAAATAGTATCACACACCCTGTTCTCGGGTAGACGGAGTTGTGGACGCAGTCCATCGCGGCATCACAATGGGCCAACAATTGGCCTAAGTGAGTGGAAGGGTCTCTCACCTGCCCACTACCGCTCTAACCTAACCTAACCTAACCTAACTGACTACCGGAAGCTGGTATGTACTTTCATAAGACAAGGTGGTCATACCACTGATATATGGGCCCGGTTAGCGGAATGGGAGTTGCGGTTCGCAAAGATCCCAGTGTCGCCTACCCAGACTACCGCTTCTGCTGGAGGAATACGACCCAGGCAGAAATCTGAATCAGATGCGGCCATCCCGTCAATACGGACCGGTGGCAAGGAACACTTGCTTCCGCCCTCCAACAGTACGATTTATAATGAATTTTCCCCACAAAATACAGCATGAATCCCCGATATACGAGTAGGGTCGCCTCTAGCATCCGGGGAAGATACCCCGGTGAGACAGGCGAACCCCCATCTTAATTCTAGCGATAGCTATAGTACCCATCGGAACGGGATGGTCGTCCCGAACTAGTCCGGAAGTGGGGTATCCGGTTCGATGAGTGCACCGAGGACAGGGCGTTGTCATACGACATAGCCTTAGACCGGTTGCCGAGGGCAATGAGCGAGGCTCTAGCGGGTAAGGCAGCACGGTGGCTAACTATAAGTAGGCTAAGGGACGTGACTTGGGCGACTTGAAATTTTCACACAATTTTCCATGCAGGTAGTAAGTGAGCACTAAGAAGGGAATTTTTATTTGGAAAACTCCTTCAAGTACCTCCCATACGATTTGGACCACTTTTTACCCATTTTTAAAAACAAATTACAATTGCAACCAGTACCCATTCCACTTCTGTCGCCTGATTGTCGCACAAGCTGAGGGTTTGATCGCGAGCGAGAATACAAAAACAAAACAACATAAAAAAAGGTTCGTACACTTGCAAAAAAGAAACGGATTTCCGCTTCTTAATGAATAAGTGCATACACAATTAAGTAAACAATGCGCTTGAAAATAATTTTCAAAATTTTTTGTACATGTATCACTTCGCACAGTGCATATTCTTTATACTCGATACCGAAGGTAAAGAGTATATTGGGTTTGTGCAATGTCCGTCATGGTGTCCGTCCGTCTGTCCGTCTGTATGTTCGCAACTTTTTTCCACACCCTTCAAGCTAGAGACTTGAAACTTTCCAATTCTCTTTATCTATGGGATAGTAAATTAAAGTGTCAAGATGGGGGTTCTACGATAACTGGGGGGCTTGCAAATCGATAAATTCGATAACTCAAAACCGATAAGTCCTCATATTTCGCACATCCTTACAGCTAGAACTACCAAATTTGGTGGGCAGATAGCTACTAGCAACCCCCAAAAAACTGCATCAAAATTTCGGAGCCACGCCCACCCATTCCGCCCCCAGCCCCCCCGCAATTTAAAGTCAAAAAAGCGTATATCTCCCACAGTTTTTGAGCCAGAGCCACCAAATTTGGTGCCAAGATAGGCGATGACGACCCCCCAAAAGCTGCATCAAAAGTTTGGATGCCACGCCCACCAATACCGCCCTAGCCGCCCCCAACTGCCCCAACGCTTCGTCAAAAACGGGAATGCGTGTATCTATCAGAGTTGTGGAGCTAGAGCCTCCAAATTTGGTAGAAAGCTAGCTGGTAACGACCCCCAAAAAACTGCATCAAAATTTTGGAGCCACGCCCACCCATTCCGCCCCCAGCCCCCCCCGCATTTTGAAATCAGAAATGGCTATATCTCCCACAGTTTTTGAGCTAGAGCCACCAAATTTGGTGCCAAGATAGGTGATGACGACCCCCCAAAAACTGCATCAAAAGTTTGGATGCCACGCCCACCAATACCACCCTAGCCGCCCCCATCCACCCCAACGCTTCGTGGAAGAGCCACCAAATTTGGCAGGAAGATAGCTTGCAACGACCCCCGAAAAACTGCATCAAAGTTTTGGAGCCACGCGCACCCCTTCCACCCCCCTTTCCCCACCTTTTACAAACTTTGAGCTAGAGTCACCAAATTTTGTATGAAGATAGCAATTGACATTCCACATAGATCTGCATCAAAAATTTGGATGCCACGCCCACCCATACCGCCCCCAGCCCCCCTTTCCCCACTTTATACAAACTTCGAGCTAGAGTCACCAAATTTGGTATGAAGATAGCAATTGACATCCCACATGGATCGGCAGCAAAAATTTGAATGCCACGCCCACCCATACCGCCCCAAGCCCCATAGCCCCCCTTTCACCACCTTTTACATGCTTCGAGCTAGAGTCACCAAATTTGGTATGAAGGTAGCATTTGACATTCCACAAGGATCTGCAGCAAAAATTTGGATGCCACGCCCAACCATACCGCCCCCAGCCCCATAGCCCCCCTCTCCCCACCTTATACAAACTTTGAGCTAGAGTCACCAAATTTGGTATGAAGGTAGCATTTGACATTCCACAAGGATCTGCAGCAAAAATTTGAATGCCACGCCCAACCATACCGCCCCCAGCCCCCCTTTCCCCACTTTTACAAACTTTGAGCTAGAGTCACCAAATTTGTTATGAAGATAGCAATTGACATTCCACAAAGATCTGCATCAAAATTTGGATGCAATTCCACCCATACCGCCCCCAGCCCCCCTTTCCCCACTTTATACAAACTTTGAGCTAAAGTCACCAAATTTGGTATGAAGGTAGCATTTGACATTCCACAAGGATCTGCAGCAAAAATTTGAATGCCACGCCCAACCATACCGCCCCCAGCCCCTCTTTCCCCACTTTTACAAACTTTGAGCTAGAGTCACCAAATTTGTTATGAAGATAGCAATTGACATTCCACAAAGATCTGCATCAAAAATTTGGATGCAATTCCACCCATACCGCCCCCAGCCCCCCTTTCCCCACTTTATACAAACTTCGAGCTAGAGTCACCAAATTTGGTGTGAAGAAAGCAATTAACATCCCACATGGATGGGCATCAAAATTTTTAATACTGGTATCGAGTATACCGCAGTCGGTTGCGTCCGACTGCAACGTTTCCACTTGTTTTTTTTTCAAATTTGTGTGCCTTTGACAATTGATTTACGACCCAAGTAGCGTTAGTTGTTGTTGTCAATGTTGTTGTTGGGCCCGCGCTGCTACTTTTTGCTGGTGGCATTGATTAAAAAAGAAAAACAACAACAACATAACAAACTTAGTGCGTCTAGAAAAGTTTCCCACACCAGAATATGTACTGGGGGTAAATTCGCCCAATTGCTGCTTATTGAACTTAGACAAAACGTTACACACTAACATTATTGATATATTATTGATATACAATTTCGAATAAGCAAAGGGCGTTCACATAAGCGCGTGTGTTGCTCTTATGATAATCAGATAATTTGAAATCTCGCTCCGATCATGCTCCTTTGTTGTTGCTCATTAACGTTCACTCTCTATCTTATGTGCGCGCTCTGCATGTCAATCATAAAGTTTAATAACCCTACCTCCTCCGCAAACACTAAATTAAAGCTAAAGGAAATATGCAATTCACTTAACTGCAGCCTCTTAGATATGTTTTGCATTGATTCAGTGCGTGCAAAGAAGGTAGCGATACTACGCTCTTTGTTTGACTTGCAGAGCGCGCGCATACATAAGAGAGTTAGCCGAAATAGCTATAATTGGTGATGGCCTTTTTATACGCTTAACCCATAAAATGGGTAAATAAGGGTATAATGGTTTTGTGCAAAAGAATGTAACAGGCAGAAGGAAGCATCTCTGATCCCATAAAGTGTATATATTCTTGATCAGCATCAACAGCCGAGACGATATAGCCATTTCCGTCTGTCCGTCTGTCTGTCCGTCTGTATGAACGCGTGGATCTCAGAGACTACAAGAGCAAGAGACTTCTGATTTTGTATTTAAGTTCTCCTATACCATGAGCAGAACATGTTTGCTTCAAATTATCGATAACTATTCTGGTTTCCGATATACACATAATATCGATAAAAATAAAATATCGAATTTGGAAAATGTAAAAGTGAGGGTTGAAATAATGGGTAACGATAGAACTTTTCTGAAAAATTCGTCCAAATCGGTTAAGAAACACCGGAGATATTGAACTTAATTGTTTGAAGCTAAGTCAGTATACCAAAATCTTACATAAATTTAATTTATTTATTGCAACTGGGTTCAGGGTATCTTCCAGTCGGGCTCTCCCGACTAGAGCCTTCTTACTTGTTATAGTCTTCTAAACAATATGAGTGCGCTATGTCATACTTATGGTACTGCATGTGAGCTTCAAGAAGCAGCAGCAATTTTTGCTGTAAATGACACGATATTATAGCTCGAGATTTTCATTTAAAAGTTAAAGCTTTAATGTCACTATTGATAAAAGCTTCTTTGTTTGGAAGCGTGCAATGTTTCATGTACTCTGTGGAATGGCAAAAGCGGGGCTTACCACATATATATATTCTACTTTGGTTAGAAAATAAAATAAGACCAGATAAAATCGATAAAATTATCTGTGCCGAAATACCAAACGCTGATGAGGATCCTTTGTTATTTAACATTGTTAACTCAATTATGATTCATGGTCCTTGCGGTGCATTTAATAATAAATCGTCATGCATGAAAAATGGAAAATGTACCAAAAGGTTTCCTCGACAATTACTTAAAGAAACTGTGACTGGAAAAGTTAGTTACCCTCTATATCGTAGAAGAGCGATAAAAGATGGTGGTAATGCAATTAATATAAATGGTAATTGCATAGATAATCGTTGGGTTGTGCCTTACAACTGTGTACTATTGAGAAAATTTGAAGCTCACATAAATGTTGAGTATTGTAGTTCTGTAAAGTCTATTAAATACATTTGTAAATATGTTAACAAGGGCAGTGATCAAGCATCATTTACTCTTGAAGACCAACGTATGGAAATTAATATGTACGAAAGTGGCCGTTGTATAAGTAGCTCAGAAGCGGTATGGAGAATCCTTGCATTTCCCATACATGAACGTTTTCCGGCTATTACACACTTAGCTGTTCATTTAGAAAATGGTCAACGGATATATTTTAACCCCATAATCCGAAACAATTACTTGACAGATTAAGCACTACACCCAAAAACACTTTGCTAGCCTTCTTTGAGCTAGGCACACGTGATGAGTTTGCAAAAACGCTTCTATATTTTGAAGTTCCATCGTATTTTACATGGAATAATAAAGAATTTCAAAGAAGAAAACGAGGGCATGATGTGCCAAATTTTCCTGGAGTTAAAAAAGATTCAGCTTTTGGAATAGTTCACACTAGTCATCCCAATAATACAGAATATTTTTATTTAAGACTATTAGACTAGATTAAATGTTTTAAGGGCCCAACTTAATTTTTAAATTTAAAAACCGTTAGTGGTATAGCATACGCATCATTTAAATTGGCGTGTAAAGCTCTAGGATTACTAGAAGATGATAAGCACTGGGATTCAACTATAGCCGAAGCTGTCATGTGTCAAAATCCTACAAAACTGAGAAAACTTTTTGCAATAATGTTAGTATTTTGTCAAATTTCAGATGCTCGTAAACTTTGGAATACTTATAAAGAGAGTTTCTCAGAAGATTTTTTAAGAGCCTTTCATTTTTCACAAGACAAAAATATTGATGAAAGTATTGTGAATAATGTATTAAATAAATGTCTTATTTACATTGAAGATATTGTACTGTCTATTGGTGGTCAAAACTTGACTTATTATGGACTTCCACTACCAATTAGATCCGAGGAAATTGTTCCAAATATTGAATATCATAGAGAAACAAATTATGATAATTGCGATAATTTTGTTGTTAATAATGAGCTACTCCTTAGTGCTGAGCAAAAACAAGTATACGAAAAGATACTACATAGCGTTGAAGCAGAAAAAGGAGAAATCTATTTTTTAGATGCACCTGGTGGAACAGGTAAAACGTATCTTTTAAATTTATTATTATCAATTTCAAAGCAATCTAATATTGCTGCTGTGCTCAAAGATTGCAAGCTTATTGTTTGGGATGAGTGTACTATGGGCCATAAAGGTGCTTTTGAAGTTGTAGATCGATCTTTGAAAGACATTCGAGATAGTGAATACTTAATGGGTGGCATAGCTGTTCTCTTAGCTGGTGATTTTCGACAAACTGTTCCAGTGATCCACAATGGAACAAGAGCAGATGAAATAAATGCGTGCTTAACCCTAAAACCGTAAATTGGGCATTGAGTGCCCAGAGCGTTTTTCAAGGCCGAATATCTCGTAGTGCAGGTGTCGAAACCATTCCATTGGTATGACTTTTTGATTGTCTGTACTCTTGTCTACGTAGATTCCAAAATTTCATAAAAATCCGCCCATATTTGGCAAAGTTATGAACGAAATCATGAAATATGCCCCTAAACCGTAAATAAGGGCACTCAGTGCCCATACTTTTTTCCAGGTAGTTTGTATGAAAAATTTGTTTTTTAGCCCCTAAATGATGCTTGTATAGGTTTTTTTTGCTTGACACGTGTTACTTCTTATACCTAGACCGTTTTTTTTGCTTGACACATGTTTACTTCTTCTACCTGGACCTTGTTTTTTTGATACTCACAAGGGTAAAATGCTGTTTTATTTCAAAGTTTTGGGCAGTTTGATTTCAATTGTAGCAGCAGCAAGATACAATTTTTAGTTTGTGGAAGTGAAAAAAATCAAAATGAATCAAGACGCGAAAAATATAAACCAATATTTATACAACAAGGACAATTTGACTGAGGAAGAAGAAAGGCAGTTGGAAGAGTATTTAGGCCAGGACAACAATGGAATTGGTGGACGTAATTACAATTTATTATCAACGAATGAATCAAATGGCGAAGAAAATATTATCCCAAGTGATGATGAGCCGCTTTCCAACATACGCTTTGGAGAGTACTTGGAACAAAACACTGAACTTTTGGAAGACACTGAATTAGAGGAACAACCTATACCAGTTGAGCCAAATCATGGACATAAATATTCTAGTCAAGGTAGAAACAATAATAAAGTATGGTGGTCACAGGCAACTGCTGCTGAAAAAACAAGGACGCAACATGCAAAAAATGTATCAAAGAAGCGATATGACACCAAGTTAGATGCGTTCAAGGACATAATGCCCAGCAACTTGATCGAAACAATTGTAATAGAAACAAACAGGAAAGCAAGAAGAGTATTTGCAGAAAACAGCCGAAGAGACTCAGGTCCGACGATGAGGCATTGGCGCAACACTGCCGCAGACGAGATTTATGCATACATTGCCATTATATTGTATGTAGGAGCAGAAAAATCAAACACTACATTAGGAGTTGTCAACCCTGCTATATTCGCAAATTCAATTATGAGTCGGATTCAGACAGCGACAGTGATAATAATCAGCCAACAACATCAACAGCAGCAAATAGCAGAAAACGCCGTAGAAATTCGCCAATAATTTTATAATTTTTAAGTTTTATTTCAAAAAAATATTTTATAACATATATATTATGCATGATTTTTTTGTTCATTAGGCTTAGTTTTAACAATAAATAAAAAAAACATTTTATCTCAAACTACCGAAATAATAGTGTTTTTATTGAAAAATGCATGCAAAAAGACGTTTTCCCATAAGAAAAGCATTGTGGGCACTCAGTGCCCATATTTACGGTTATGTGTTGTAAAACCTATTTACGGTTTGAAGGTTAAAGACTTCAATTTTGTGGCCCAAAATACAGAAAATTGCATTAACGAAGAATATGCGAGTGCACTAAAAAGGTGATAGCATAGCTGGTGAATTGGCAGAAATGCTTCTTCAAATAGGAAATGGATTATTTCCAACCCATGATGGCAAAATAACTTTACCATCAACTTTGCGTCATGTTGTGAAAAGTATTGAAGGGCTAACTCTCAAAATATATCCGGATATTACAAATATCTCTCAAAAATCACTCGAATGGTTTCAGAACGTGCTATTTTGACTGCGAGATATGACAATGAATTGGAAATAAACGAGTTTTTATTAAAATCATCGCAAAGTGAAAAAATTACATATAACTCTATTGATTCTGTGACTGAAATCGAAGATGCAGTTCATTACCCCGTCGAGTTTCTTAATTCATTAACGCCGGCTGGCCTGCCTCAACATAAATTATCTTTAAAGATTGGTTCACCTGTAATGTTGATTCGCAACTTGGAACCGCCGAAACTGTGCAATAGTACAAGATTGCAAGTTAAAGTCCTTCATAAGAATGTTGTCGAAGCAATTATCTTTACGTGCAATGGTATAGGGGAAACGGTTTTTATATCGAGAATTCCATTAATACCTTCTGGTTCTGAATTGCCAATTCAATTTCAAAGATTGCAATTTCCTCTAAAAGTTTGCTTTGCCTTAGCAATTAATAAATCACAGGGACAAACTCTTAAATTAGCCGGACAAGACTTAAGACACGATTGTTTTTCTCATGGCCAATTTTATGTAGCCTGCTCAAGAGTCAGTTCACCAAAAAGTTTATTTGTATTAGCACCTGACGGAAAAACAACCAATGTCGTTTATAAAGAAGCTCTTAAAAGTTGTTAATAATTGCAAATTAAATTCAATAAGTGGATAAGGCCTGCTTGGGAAACCACATTAAAAAATGACGCGCCTGATTCTCTACCTCAATGGTGGCGTGGAAAAGAGAATATTAAATACTTTGCTTTAATATTTTGTGAAATACTTTCTAATTTATTTATTTTGTATCTATCTTCTATTGCTAAAATTTATATAAACTATCCGCGCGGCGAAGTAAGCGGGCCACTTACTGGTTTTGTAATAAAATAGTAACCGCAATAAACAGCGCCAGATTAATAGTGAAAATGTTTGCAAAAGTGGAAAAAATTCGTGTGACGCCGGGACATGAGGGACAATTTTTTTTTATCGCGATAAACTGTATTAAGCTTCCAGGAAAATTTTGGTTCTTTTTGCGAAGCGGAACATATACGGCTCGAGACGGAATTGTTTTTTTTGCGTATTTTTTTTTTTTTATTAGATGGAGAAACCCAAGACTATCGAGCCCGCCCGAGTGGAGGTCGTAGAAAGCAGCAATCCTTGCGTGGGTGTGCAATGGGTCTACCACTGCCATAAGGAGGATCTGGAGGACATCGTCCGGGAGTTTGGATTGGAAAAGTGTGCCACGGTAACTGACTACCGGAAGCTGGTATGTACTTTCATAAGACAAGGTGGTCATACCACTGATATATGGGCCCGGTTAGCGGAATGGGAGTTGCGTTTCGCAAAGATCCCAGTGTCGCCTACCCAGACTACCGCTTCTGCTGGAGGAATACGACCCAGGCAGAAATCTGAATCAGATGCGGCAATCCCGTCAATACGGACCGGTGGCAAGGAACACTTGCTTCCGCCCTCCAACAGTACGATTTATAATGAATTTTCCCCACAAAATACAGCATGTATCCCCGATATACGAGTAGGGTCGCCTCTAGCATCCGGGGAAGATACCCCGGTGAGACAGGCGAACCCCCATCTTAATTCTAGCGATAGCTATAGTACCCATCGGAACGGGATGGTCGTACCCGAACTAGTCCGGAAGTGGGGTATCCGGTTCGATGAGTGCACCGAGGACAGGGCGTTGTCATACGACATAGCCTTAGACCGGTTGCCGAGGGCAATGAGCGAGGCTCTAGCGGGTAAGGCAGCACGGTGGCTAACTATAAGTAGGCTAAGGGACGTGACTTGGGCGGCGTTTAAAGCCGAGTCCTTGGAGTTCTTTCTTCCACCCCAGTATTTCGACAAGTTAGAAGACGGTATCCGGGCACGACGGCAACATGATAACGAGCCGTTCAAGGACTACTTGCTCGAGCTGTGGGGTATGATGTACCACGCAGGGTACAGGGTAGAGCAAGAATTGCATAGGGTATACGAGAATTTGGCGCCAGAGTACCGTTTGTACATTCGTAGAAGGGACTTCTCCTCTCTGGCGCAGCTAACTCAGATGGCAGCTGAGTACAAGAGTGTGAGACGACAAAGCCGCGAGTGTGCAATGCGTGGTAGGACCGGGACTAGTAGGTATTCGGACGGATTAGCCGGCGAGGTAGGTAACCCATTCAGGACGCAGTCACAGCCAGGGTCAAGCGGTAACGTGGGGAGTACGCCGCCGCTCGGGCATACGGGAGTAATTTCAAACGGAATGATCAGCCAAGAGCGGTCGAGGGCTCTAGACGGGAAGAGGCTATGCTACAAGTGTTCGCAAGAGGGTCTTTTTGCCAAGAAGTGCCCCAATCCACGGGTACAGTTTTGTCGGTAGTGCGGGATCAAGGGGGTCAATACCTGCCAGTGTTGTCAGCAGTTAAGGGCGGGAAACGATATGCGGCACCATCTGGGACGGGATCCGATGGGGGCCGACGTGAACCAGTCCCGAACCTAGAATACCCTTTAAGAGTGGAAGACGGGTGGATAGTCACTACTGTAAGAGTCGGGGACCAAGTAGCGACTGCGACAGTAGATATAGGGGCGACTAGGAAATTTATTAGTGAGAAGTTTTCCGGTAAGGTGACCAGAGGTGGCGAGATGCTGGCCGCCTGCACGAAAATTCGCCTGGCCGATGGGTCCACCTTAGAGGTAAAGAAGCTGTTGAGGGTAAAGGTTGGTCTAGCAGGGACAGAGGTCACGGTGAGTATGCTCGTGATGCCCTCGATGCTAGACAACATTATACGAGGGATAGACTTTTTGTGCCGGGTGGGGACGACCATCGAGTTTGGCAAGGCTAGGTTGATTTTGGAAGCTGTAGAAGTACCAGATATAAAGGAGGAGAAAGTCCTAAGGGAACGTGAGCCAGTTGTGGGTAAACCGGAGGGGGACGGCGGATCATGGCAGGAGGAGGATGCCTCGGGGGCACCTCAGCCCAGCATCGCCGTGGGAACGGTTCGAGGAGACAGCGTGGATGCGACAACGGCGGATGGAGTACAACGGTTCGGCGAGGTGGGAGGGTGCGTCATACCCGGCCTCGCAATAACACCACTGGAAAACTTCGAAACCAAGGAAAACGAGTGGCCAGATGATTTTGAACCAAAGATAAAGGAAATATTGAAAGCGGAATTGGCTCTCTTTGACAAGCTGCAAGGGGTGTCCCACGTAGCTGAGCACCAGATCATCATGAAGGACGACAAGCCAATTAAGCAGAGGTACTACCCTAAAAACCCTGCGATGCAACAGGTGATAAACGAGCAGGTAGACGAGCTGCTGCAAGCCGGTGCGATAGAGCCCTCCCGCAGCCCACACAGCGCCCCGATCGTGCTAGTTAAAAAGAAAACAGGCGACTGACGGATGTGCATCGACTATAGGCAACTTAATGCACATTCCTTGCCGGATGCATACCCCGTACCCAGGATTAATCACATTTTGGAGCGATTAAGACACGCGCGGTACATCTCCACGCTCGACCTCAAGCACGGTTACTGGCAAATTCCCATGGCTGCGGATAGTCGGAAGTGTACAGCGTTTACGGTACCCGGTAGAGGCTTATTCCAGTGGCGCGTAATGCCTTTCGGCTTGCACTCGGCGTGTGCGACATTCCAACGAGCTTTGGATACGGTTATCGGACCAGATATGGAGCCGCATGCATTTGCCTATCTGGACGATATAATAGTGATCGGAGCGACAAAGGAGCAGCACGTGACAAATTTGAAGGAAGTCTTCAGGCGTTTAAGAGCTGCCAACTTGAAGCTGATTCGTAAGAAGTGTTTGTTTTTTCAGAAGGAGCTGATATACCTGGGACACCTTGTGAGCGGCGACGGGATCAAAACCGACCCCGCCAAAGTAGAAGCGATCCGGAACTTGAAGGCCCCAACCATGGGCATGGCCTCCTGGTATCGACAATTCGTCCCGAATTTCGCTACAGTAGTGCAACCGATCACCGCTTTGTTAAAAAATCTAGGAAAAGGTCATGGGGAGAGGAACAACAGGCAGCGCTAGAGGCCCTCAAACATAGCTTGACCACCGCACCGGTCCTGGCCTGTCCGGATTTTGCGGAAAAATTTGTTCTGCAGACGGACGCCAGTGATTTTGGTCTCGGAGCGGTACTCACACAGACGATGGCTCAACAGGAACGCGTGATAGCTTACACGAGTCGGAAGCTGAATAAGGCTGAAGAAAATTATTCAGCGACCGAAAAGGAGTGTCTATCGTATGGTCAATCCGGAAGACGAGATGCTACCTGGAAGGATATCGGATCGAGGTAGTTACCGACCATATGGCTTTGAAATGGTTGAATTCGATCGAGAGCCCGTCGGGGAGGATAGTTCGCTGGGCATTAGAGCTGCAGCAGTACCAATTCGACGTACCGTACGTACGAGGGAAGCTCAACGTAGTAGCGGACGCCTTATCCCGGAAACCCGTGGAGAACTTTCAACAAGCGGTACAGGAAAATCAGCCGGCAAGTGGGTCGAAAGGATGAAAGAAAAGATTGCTAAAGACCCAGTGAAATACGCCGATTATATGAAAGAGATTGGTTAACTCTATAGGCACCTCGGACACCGTGCGGATGACGACGACTCCATACCCTGGAAGCTATGCATCGATGAGGATCAGAGGAAACGAGTGTTGTTGTAGGGCCCTTACCGCGCTCGAAACACGGGAACACGATGCTCCTGGTTTTCCACGACGCGTTTTCAAAGTGGGTGGAGCTGGTCCCCTTGAAGCGAGCGACAGCGGCCCAACTGCAGAAGGCGTTCCGTGAGCGTGTGTTATGTCGATTTGGTATACCCAGAAAGTTTGTATGCGACAACAATGTACAGTTTACGAGCCGGAATTTTAAGTCATTTTTTAACTCGTTGGGCTTAGAATTGCAGCATACTGCCCCATATTGTCCACAAGAAAACCCTACAGAGAGAACCAACCGTACAGTAAATACGATGATCCCGCAGTTTATAGCAGGTCACCAAAGTTCGTGGGACGAATTGTTACCGGAAATTTCGTTGGCGGTTAACTCCAGTGTGGCGAATTCTACAGGATTTTCACCGGCTATTCTGATGCAGGGGAGAGAACCTCGCTTACCAGCTTATTTGTACGACGAGAAGACACCCGGATCCGGAAACATGCCGCAAGCGCCAGAAGACCGGGCAAGCAGATTAAAGGAAGTTTTCAGCATCGTTCAGAAAAATTTACAGCGAGCGTCGAAGGACCAAGGGAGGAACTATAACCTCAGGAGAAGAGAATGGCGACCAGGACTCAATACGTTGGTGTAACTTAGAGCACTCCAACTCTCTAAAGCCAGTGAAGGGTTCGTGGCGAAACTCGCTCCCAAGTTTGATGGCCCATTCCTCGTGAAAAAGTTCGTATCACCGAATATCGTGCGATTGGTAAAGGAAGGACAAAGAAAGAGCAAACTCGCCAGCATTGCACAACTGAAGCCATTTTATCACGAGGGAGAGGAGCACGGAATGGAGGTGACCAACCCGACCGAGCGCCTGACAAAAAGCAGACTTGTCACAGTTTTAATTAATCTCTTTATTCTGTTTTTTATTAACACCAACCAAATTTGAAATCAGAAGGCCCGTTCATCAATTAAGACTAACCGATTGTGTTTATAAACCCCACAGAATACCCAAGATGAGCGACTAATTCCCTTATGAGATCAGCAGCGGTGACGAGGAGGACAGCGAGGGTACCACCGAGGGTCCCGAACAGGAGCAGCGAAAACCAGCGCCTTCGACGTACAAGCACACGCTGCACCACCACCGGAAAGATACCGCCTGCGTCGTGGAGGGTGAAATCATTTTTATGACGGTGGAGACTTCCACGGTATTCGTAAAAATACCAAGCTTCCGAGCACCGCGTTCGGACTCTGAAGAGCCCGCTTCACAGCCCAGACGCCCGACAACCGACCGGAGACCCACCGTTGGAGCTCAGCGTGGCCGCATACCCGTTGAAGGAGCACCCGCAGCTGGAAGGGTTGTAGAAGACATGGCAGGAACGAGCGAGGAGGGGCGAAGAGTGGAGGACGCAGTCGTTCCGCCCAAGGATGTCATAGATTTGTGGGAGGAGGGCCTGGAATCTGTAGTGGCCGAGTTAGAGTCGGCGAGGATGACAGAGCCGCCAACCCAGGTGCAGGTATTACCGCCGAAAATGTGGGCGATACGCCCCGCCAATTGGGCTGTCTTCCCGGACGAGGAGGAGCTGACCGACGCCGCGGTCGCGGCCATATCAGAGGCGTTTGAAAATTGTGCGTCGAGAGCCCGCCGTTCCAGGTTCAAGGTGGAGGTGGACGGGTAGCTACACGGCGTCACGAGTAACGCGTACGGACACGTAACTGTCACACTATCCAGAAAGGGTGGGGGGGGGGGGGGGGTGTGAAGTAGGAAGCATCGGCCCCTTCACAAAGAGTTATATTTATAGTTAAAAGTCGCAAAGGAGCGCATTGTTGATTTAATTTATATTCATTATTTTTCATAGTTTTAAGTCGCAAAGAGCCGCATCAATGATTTAATTTACAATTTGTATTATATTTATAATTTTTTAAGTCGCAAGAAGCGCATCGGTTATTTGAGTTACCTGTATTATATTTATAATTGCTAAGTCGCAAGAAGCGCATCGGTTGTTTAAGCTGTAGGTATAGTTTTTGTTAGACGCAAGGAGTGGGCAGTATTTATATTTAATAAACGTAAGGAGCGTAATATATTTGTATTTAGCAAACGCAAGGAGCGTAAAGCATTTATATTTATTAGATTTACATATTTTTGATTGACGCCTAACGTCCCAAGTCTCGATATAAGAATTTAAATATATCCGCCCCAAAACGCAGAGTCGCAAGATGCAGCGCGCCAGCTGCGATCATCAAATCCACCACGGTCACAAGCAAGCGTGGGGAGTGGCAAAACTGCAACTTGGGCCGAAGCCGAAGCGTGGGCGAGGTAGTTGCGATTTACCTCCGAAAGTGAGCAGACGTGTACGCGACAGAGATAGAAGAGAAGGGTTAGCAAAGTATAAGAACGGAAAAGAGAGACAGCGTGTTCGCAGCAAAGGTATAGGGTTTTATAGAGATAAGGTAAGAGGGGATAGTTCATCGCAGTTCATATACATATATATAGTTAGGTTTAGGTGTTTTTTCTTGTATGTATATACGATCTGTTAGAGAAGTGAAATAAATTGGTCGCCGGTAAGTCCGTGACCCAGTGAAATTGAGTTGCTGTGTTTTCTCTCTTTTTTTTTTGGTTTTGTACACGTGCGCACGCGAGTTAAGCTGAGTCGTTTTATACCCTGGATGCTTAGTGTGCCGGTCGTCGCGTTGGTGCCGACGCCGGCGCACAGTGGCGCCCGTAGAACAAGTCAAGTGTCAAAAATCAAAAATTGCATGTGCCTCTAAAAAATATTGAATGAACCCTCTTTATAGGAAATTTTCCAGCGATTTCAAATCTGCAATCCATAATGTAACCGGATTTTTTGTTTAGAAGATATAGCTTTTCAAAGTTGTCTGATTTTTTGTGTTACATAAAAATCACAATTTTAAGGTAATTTGGTCGGCTTTGAGATACAATATCTCAAAAACTAAGTTACGGATCGTCATTATTTTTGGTTCTATTGATAGATCTGTTTATTAAGAAAAGAATAAAAAAAATTATACTGTTTGCTTTGCGTTTGGCCAGGCAATTCAATATTTACCAACTATCCACTTTTTCACTATTTCTCAACTTTGATGGAAAATAAAAAAAAATTATATCACATTATATCGGCTATTTTTTTAAATTAACTTCTTTGATTATTCCTCTATTAAATGCAAAAAGTTTCATGTGCCCGTTTTTGCCCCTTTTTTTTAAATGTAAAAAAAGTGAAAAAAGACATAGTTCCAAAAATGGGTTGCATGCATTTTTGGGCAATTTATGACATATAACTGTGAAAACCCATTCTTACTGTTGTTGTTTCGTTCGTTATTGTTAAGATACATGATTTTTGTTTTTCATTCTGTAATGCTTACCTGAGATGATTTGTCAAATCCTGGTCCCTAAATTCAGGTGCAGTTACAGGATATGCAAATAAATTACCAGGTACGCACCAATACGTTTGCGTACAACTAGTCACAAATCCCATTCAGGTAGGCACAAATCTTATTCGGACACGTGCGAAGTACCCAAAGTGCATAAATTGACCTTATTGACCTGGACTTATACAAACAATAGGTAAATTTGTTAGGCATGAGAGCTAACTCTTTTCTTGAACCCTTAATCCAAACGGTATCTAACAGGTAGTAGATTAGACTATATATGTGTTTTTCAAAAATGTTGGACTTAAAGTAGACTGCCCCAAGTATGGATACGGAAACTCAAACGATGGAAACACTTCAAGGAGATTTTTTTTTCAAAATTATGAGGCTGTAACTCGAATCACTGGAATCAACAATCAAATCTTTAAGAGATTGGGAACGATCTTAAATGTTTTGAACTGCAAGAACTGCCAAGTATGGAGAATATGCTTCAAAAACTGCATCACTTTTAGCAGAATTATATCCGCAGAAAAAGTTTACCCCGACAGTCCATAAAATATTGGCGCATGGCAAGGATATAATTGAGTATCAGTCTTTGCCAATTGGAGAGCTCTCTGAAGAAGCACAAGAGTCCCTTAATAAGTTTTATAAAAAATACAGATTGCTAAACACTTTCAAAGCTTCAAGGGTGAGACAAAATGAGGACCTCTTCAACATGTTAGCAGCATCTTCAGATCCACTAATTTCATCACTGAGGCATGTTTAGTAGATTAGACTATATATGTGTTTTTCAAAAATGTTGGACTTAAAGTAGACTGCCACAAGTATGGATACGGAAACTCAAACGATGGAAACACTTCAAGGAGATTTTTTTTTCAAAATTATGAGGCTGTAACTCGAATCACTGGAATCAACAATCAAATCTTTAAGAGATTGGGAACGATCTTAAATGTTTTGAACTGCAAGAACTGCCAAGTATGGAGAATATGCTTCAAAAACTGCATCACTTTTAGCAGAATTATATCCGCAGAAAAAGTTGACCCCGACAGTCCATAAAATATTGGCGCATGGCAAGGATATAATTGAGTATCAGTCTTTGCCAATTGGAGAGCTCTCTGAAGAAGCACAAGAGTCCCTTAATAAGTTTTATAAAAAATACAGATTGCTAAACACTTTCAAAGCTTCAAGGGTGAGACAAAATGAGGACCTCTTCAACATGTTAGCAGCATCTTCAGATCCACTAATTTCATCACTGAGGCATGTTTAGTAGATTAGACTATATATGTGTTTTTCAAAAATGTTGGACTTAAAGTAGACTGCCCCAAGTATGGATACGGAAACTCAAACGATGGAAACACTTCAAGGAGATTTTTTTTTCAAAATTATGAGGCTGTAACTCGAATCACTGGAATCAACAATCAAATCTTTAAGAGATTGGGAACGATCTTAAATGTTTTGAACTGCAAGAACTGCCAAGTATGGAGAATATGCTTCAAAAACTGCATCACTTTTAGCAGAATTATATCCGCAGAAAAAGTTGACCCCGACAGTCCATAAAATATTGGCGCATGGCAAGGATATAATTGAGTATCAGTCTTTGCCAATTGGAGAGCTCTCTGAAGAAGCACAAGAGTCCCTTAATAAGTTTTATAAAAAATACAGATTGCTAAACACTTTCAAAGCTTCAAGGGTGAGACAAAATGAGGACCTCTTCAACATGTTAGCAGCATCTTCAGATCCACTAATTTCATCACTGAGGCATGTTTAGTCACGAAAAGAATTAGAAAATACTTATAGTTCAGAGATGATTTCTCTTTTAGATATACCATCTTTTACGGATTGTGATGAATATTTTACAAAAAATTAATAAAAAAAAAAAAAAAATTATTTTGAATTATTTTAATATTAATTTTAGATTATAAAAACCATTAAAACGAAACAATAAAAATCAAAAAATTTAAAACATATTTTTTTTCCTTCCCGTAAAGTTGATTTTTCCACAAATTTCAACTTTGCATACCCATAAATAGGCACAGAAAAATCGTAGAATTCATTTCAAACGCTCATTTTATAGGTTGATTAATTATCTATCATATGCTTTTTAAATTGTTCGATTATCTCATTTGGTTCAAAAGTTATGATTTTTGATATGAAAAAACTCAAATGGCCCCACTGTGCGGCGTTCCCCCTTCCGACTTGTAAGCCGCGCGCGTTATAGTCCCCATATACAAATATTATTGTGTGGTGGATCTGGCCGGACTGAGTTTATACCCTGGCTAAATTACTCCTTTACAAGTGGCACCCGAGCAGGGAATATAAAGTGCACAGGTGTGGTATAATCTGGTATTAAAGCCCCAGAAATATCACCAACAAGTGTGAAAGGAAAAGTGCATAAAAGTGAAGTGCGGGTATACCCGGCGATACCCTGCTTTACAAGTGGCTAGCGAGAACGGTTTTCGAGCGTGGTTTTGTGCAATCGTCGCGGCAAAACGAAAGTAACGGCGCAAGGCAAGTGCCGATAAGAATAACTGTTCGCGTTCGAGTTGTGCCTTAGAAACATTTGCGGCGCAACGAAGTTGACGGTGGAAGAAGACACACCGATCAAACTAGCGGTTCGCGTTCGAGGCTGTGCATAAGTGAACACCTGCGGCGCAACGAAAGTGTCGGCAAAGTGTGTGAGCGGTCAATGAACGGCGTGACAGTAGCTGGTACAAGCCGCTGCAAAAGTCGTGGTCGCGTCGCACAGTGGGCCTCGACCGCAAAAGTAAGAAAATTAAAATTGACTATTGTTTTGAGTGCGGAGTTGTCCCTTCGGTTCTGGTCGAGTATCGAACTATCGTGAAGTCACCGCACAGTGGGCCTCAACCTTAAAAGCGTACAAGGGCACAAAAAAAAAAAACAAGTAAGAAGGCTCTAGTCGGGAGAGCCCGACTAGAAGATACCCTGAACCCAGTTGCAATAAATATGTAAATTAAATTTATAATTGACTTTGGTATACTGACTTAAGTTCAATCGATAAAATTAGATATCTCCGGTGTTTCTTAACCGATTTGGACGAATTATTCAGAAAAGTTCTATCGTTACCCATTGTTTCAACCCTCATTTTTACATTTTCCAAATTCGATATTTTATTGTTATCGTTTCCATGTGTATATCGGAAACCAGAATAGTTATCGATAATTTGAAGCAAACTTGTTCTGCTCATGGTATAGGAGAACTTAAATACAAAAGCAGAAGTCTCCAGCTCTTGTAGTCTCTGAGATCCACGCGTTCATACAGACAGACAGACAGACGGACAGACGGACATGGCTATATCGTCTCGGCTGTTGATGCTGATCAAGAATATATATACTTTATGGGGTCGGAGATGCTTCCTTCTGCCTGTTACATACTTTTGCACAAAACAAGTATACCCTTATTTACCCATTTTATGGGTTAAGGGTATAAAAAATAATAATATATATATATATATATATATGGCTTTGAAATGGTTGAATTCGATCGAGAGCCCGTCAGGGAGGATAGTTCGCTGGGCATTAGAGCTGCAGCAGTACCAAGCTCAACGTATTAGCGGACGCCTTATCCCGGAAACCCGTGGAGAACTTTCAACAAGCGGTACAGGAAAAATCAGCCGGAAAGTGGGTCGAAAGGATGAAAGAAAATATTGCTAAAGACCCAGTGAAATACGCCGATTATATGGAAGAGATTCGTCAACTCTATAGGCACCTCGGACACCGTGCGGATGACGACGACTACATACCCTGGAAGCTATGCATCGATGAGGATCAGAGGAAACGAGTGTTGTTGGAGTGCCACGACGCACCGACGGCCGGGCACCAAAGAGTACGAAGACGATAATACGTCTGGCACAACGCTACTACTGGCCTGGAATGTTCCGAGACGCGGCTGTACTATGCGCCGACTTTGTAGGGCCCTTACCGCGCTCGAAACACGGGAACACGATGCTCCTGGTTTTCCACGACGCGTTTCCAAAATGGGTGGAGCTGGTCCCCTTGAAGCGAGCGACAGCGGCCCAACTGCAGAAGGCGTTCCGTGAGCGTGTGCTATGTCGATTTGGCATACCCAGAAAGTTTGTATGCGACAACGATGTACAGTTTACGATTCGGAATTTTAAGTCATTTTTGAACTCGTTGGGCTTAGAATTGCACAAACGTAAGGAGCGTAATATATTTGTATTTAACAAACGCAAGGAGCGTAAAGCATTTATATTTATTAGATTTACATATTTTTGATTGACGCCTAACGTCCCAAGTCTCGATATAAGAATTTAAATATAACCGCCCCAAAACGCAGAGTCGCAAGATGCAGCGCGCCAGCTGCGATCATCAAATCCACCACGGTCACAAGCAAGCGTGGGGAGTGGCAAAACTGCAACTTGGGCCGAAGCCGAAGCGTGGGCGAGGTAGTTGCGATTTACCTCCGAAAGTGAGCAGACGTGTACGCGACAGAGATAGAAGAGAAGGGTTAGCAAAGTATAAGAACGGAAAAGAGAGACAGCGTGTTCGCAGCAAAGGTATAGGATTTTATAGAGATAAGGTAAGAGGGGATAGTTCATCGCAGTTCATATACATATATATAGTTAGGTTTAGGCGTTTTTTCTTGTATATACGATCTGTTAGAGAAGTGAAATAAATTGGTCGCCGGTAAGTCCGTGACCCAGTGAAATTGAGTTGCTGTGTTTTCTCTCTTTTTTTTTTGGTTTTGTACACGTGCGCACGCGAGTTAAGCTGAGTCGTTTTATACCCTGGATGCTTAGTGTGCCGGTCGTCGCGTTGGTGCCGACGCCGGCGTTCCGCCTTCCAACTTGTAAGCCGCGCGCGTTATAGTCCCCATATACAAATATTATTGTGTGGTGGATCTGGCCGGACTGAGTTTATACCCTGGCTAAATTACTCCTTTACAAGTGGCACCCGAGCAGGGACTCTAAAGTGCAAAGGTGTGGTATAATCTGGTATTAAAGCCCCAGAAATATCACCAACAAGTGTGAAAGGAAAAGTGCATAAAAATAAAGTGCGGGTATACCCGGCGATACCCTGCTTTACAAGTGGCCAGCGAGAACGGTTTTCGAGCGTGGTTTTGTGCAATCGTCGCGGCACAACGAAAGTAACGGCGCAAGGCAAGTGCCGATAAGAATAACTGTTCGCGTTCGAGTTGTGCCTTAGAAACATTTGCGGCGCAACGAAGTTGACGGTGGAAGAAGACACACCTATCAAACTGGCGGTTCGCGTTCGAGACTGTGCATAAGTGAACACCTGCGGCGCAACGAAAGTGTCGGCAAAGTGTACGAGCGGTCAACTACCGGGGATACAAAAAAAAAAAAAATGTATAAGATTTTTTTTAATATCGTGATAAAAGGAACAGCCGCGCTAAACAGTAACAAGTTTAAAATAATATTTTTATACCCTTAACCCATAAAATGGGTAAATAAGGGTATAATGGTTTTGTGCAAAAGTATGTAACAGGCAGAAGGAAGCATCTCCGACCCTATAAAGTATATATATTCTTGATCAGCATCAACAGCCGAGACGATATAGCCATGTCCGTCTGTCCGTCTGTCTGTCCGTCTGTCCGTCTGTATGAACGCGTGGATCTCAGAGACTACAAGAGCTAGAGACTTCTGATTTTGTATTTAAGTTCTCCTATACCATTTATTTGGACAACTCCTTCAAGTACCTCCAATACGATTTGGAGCACTTTTTACCCATTTTAAAAAACAAATTAAAATTACAACAAGTACCCATTCCACTACTGTAGCCTGATTGTCGCACAAGCTGAGAGTTTGATCGCGAGCGAGAATACAAAAACAAAACAAATGCGCAGTGACGCCTTCGCGTCGCACAAGCAAAGTCATAAGAAAAGGTTCGACATTTGCAAAAAAGAAACGAATCTCCGCTTCTTAATGAATAAGTGCATACACAATTAAGTGAACAATGCGCTTGAAAATAATTTTCATAATTTTATGTACATGTATCACTTCGCACAGTGCAAATTTTTTTTTCAAATTTGTGTGCCTTTGACAATGGATTTACGACCCAAGTAGCGTTTGTTGCTGTTGTTGTCAGTGTTGTTGTTGGGCCCGCACTGCTACTTTTTGTTGGTGTCATTGATTTAAAAAAAACAACAACAACATAACAAAACTTGGTTTGTCTAGAAAAATTTCCCACAACAGAATATGTTATGGGGGTGGATTCGCCCAATTGCTGCTTATTGAACTTAGACAAAACGTAACACACTAATATTTATTGATATATTATTGATATACAATTTCGAATAAGCAAAGGGCGTTCACAAAAGCGCGTGTGTTGCTCTTATGATAATCAGATAATTTGAAATCTCGCTCCGATCATGCTCCTTTGTTGTTGCTCATTTACGTTCACTCTCTATCTTATGTGCGCGCTTTGCATGTCAATCATAAAGTTTAATACCCCTAGCTCCTCCGCACACACACTAAATTAAATCTATAGGCAATATACAATTCACTTAACTGCAGCCTCTTAGATATGTTTTGCATTGATTCAGTGCGTGTGAAGAAGGTAGCGATACTACGCTCTTTGTTTGACTTGCAGAGCGCGCGCATACATAAGAGAGTTAGCAGAAATAGCCAACAACGAAGGCGCGATTTAAAAATAATTTGTCATCTAGTGCCGAACATGAAGAGCGATGATCGAGCGAATCTGAAAACAAGTAAGAAGGTTTTAGTCGAGAAATCCCGACTAAAAGATACCCTGATCCCGTGTATTAAAATGACTTGCAGAAGTGAGTTTTTCTTGACTTTAACTTTAATATAAAATATCTCCAGTGTTTCTTAACCGATTTGGATCAAATTTTCATGGAAGTTATCCATAGTTTCAACTTCTATTTTTAAACTTTCTTTATTCGAGATTTTTTCGTTATCGATTCCATATGTATATCGAAAGCAAGAATAGTTATCGATAGTTTGAAATAAAGTTGATCTGCCTATGGCTTAGGAGAAGTTATGTTCCAAATTTGAAGTCTCTAGGTCTTTTAGTCTTTGAGATTGACGCGTTCGTACATATGGACGGACGAACGGACAGACGGACAAGGACAGACGGACAGAAGGACAGAAGGACAGAAGGTGGCTATATCGACATGGCTGTTGATGCTGATCAAAAATATATATATTTTATATGGGGTTGGAGATGCTTCTTTCTGCCTGCTCAAAAAAATTATACCCTTTTTTACCCATTTCATGGTTCAGGGCAAGGGCGTAGCCAGAATCCGAGGAAGGGGGGGGGGGGCAAAAAAAAATTTTTTTTAGAAAGCAAAAAAACGAAGGCTTGTAAGGTATTGGTAGTGTGGTTTTGTGTTTATTTACGTTTTTTTACCAACGTTTTTTTTTACATTAACAAAAGTAGAAAAAACAAAAATTATGCAAGCATCAATTTACGTTTATTTTTGGCGAACTCCTCCAAGACAAGCTCTTCCAGCTCCGCTTTTCTTTCTTTTACTAAACGCCTGTGCGCACTTAGCATGCATAGCCCTGAAATGAAAAGAATGCTTTAACTGGATTTTTACAGGAAAAATATTTTCATTACCATTAAGACGTGATTCCGTCATTGTAGTCCTTAGCCAAGTCTTCACTCTACGCAAAGTACTGAACGATCGTTCAACTGTCGCTGTTGTGCAAGGCAGAGCAAGTAAAATTTCAAGCGCCCGTCCGACTTTAGGGAAAAATTCGCATTCGGCATGAGCAGCTATCAAATCATCCATTTGTTTGTTTTTGCTCGCATTATACCACATTTCAAGCTCGTGCTCAATGCCATCTAAGCAGTAAAATGCCGTAGCTTCGTCAATTTTGACTTTCATATCTTCGAAAGTAGTGCCTTGTATGCGGTTTGGATGTAGCGCCGTGAGGTAAAAAGCTGCATTGTTTTCACTTGAAAATCTTTCATTGATCGAAGTAATTAAAGAGTCGATATATGGTATAAATATACGTGGAGGTGAACGGCGGATTCGATCTATTTTTCTGTTTTTCAACAACTCTTGGAACAGTTAGTTCTATAAAAAGTTCGTTTGCAATTTTATAGCCTGATTCCACTACAAGCAGAATGCAAGTATGTAATTGGAACTCGGGAATGCTACATTCTTTTGTATTGGATTCCCATTTGTACAATGGGAATCTTGTTCAAATATTCCCCGTTGGTTGGCTGCATTCCCAGTTGGTTGAAAACCGACCAAGTGGGAATGTTAGAAGTTAACATCACAGAGCACTGAACAGATACTATGAAATTTGTAATCGATGCTTGGTTTAAACAGTGCCGATTTGAGTAAAACAGCTTGTCATCAAGTGTATGTCCAAACAAACTGGGATATTCGCTAAACCAGGTTTGCATTTTGCGCACAAATTAAAGCAATAATTTTTACTTTTTTGGCTTCACTAATTTTATTTGTGTTCGAGCTCATATTTGCTTCCAATTATATATAAACGTATAATACACAAACAGCTGTCTGCTGTCTTTTAACAGACCCTGTTAAAAAAGAATGCCGAAACCAATTGGATGTATAGTGGAATCACCTACATTCCCGACTTGCTGTTAATGAAGAATGCAGCATAGTGGAATCGGGGTATTAGTAGCGTCCAAAAATAAATTATCAAACTCCACATCGGCGGTCGACCTGTGAGCTAGAAGTATATCCAACATTTGGCGGATGTGGTCTGCACATTTAATGATATCCATATTATTGGACTGCAAAATATTTGCTGCAGGCTCAATCAAAGCATAGTATTTGGAAATAATGCAGAGACTTATAATAAATGTGCTCTTGCAAGCAGCGCTGTGCAGTTAAAACGCTGATTTTCTTGTAGAAGCGTTCCCTTCTGTGTTGAGCTTTTCCAGCCCGGACATAATGTCCAAAAAGCTTTTTTTAAAATCTCTAATGCTAGCATATTTTTCCAACCAGCGCGTTTCGCAAAAAGAGGGTATGTTTGGTACATATTTTCTGCGTATCACCGACTCTTTAAAAAAATTATTATGTCTCTTATGGTTGAAATCGTGTTTCGAATCTCAGCGACGGAATTTAAGTCATTTACAACCAGATTAAGTCGGTGACTGGCGCAGTGAATATACAAGCTGTTTGGAAAACATTCTTTCAGAATTTGCTGCACACCACCAGTTTTGCCAGCCATTGTAGCGCAGCCATCAAATCCTAGGCCTACACATTTTTTTGGATCAAGGTCCATTTTAACTGCAAAAGCTTTAATGCTCGCTGCTATGCTCTCCGCATCCATGCCCGTGAGAACCACGAATCCAACAAATTCTTCACGAATAAGCGATTTGCTTTGGTCAAAAAACCGAACACCAATTGATAACTGCTCTTTTCCAGACAAGTCTGCTGTTTCATCTGCCAAAAACGAATATGCTGCACATTTTTTTATATCTTCAATTATGAAGGATTGCAGAACGTCACCGCTTAGACAAATAAGTTCATTTTGAATAGTCGGGGACGTGTAATTTGCATTTTTTTTAGCTTCGAAGTTATTTTTTAAGACGTTATCTCCAGTATCTATTTTCAGCAGCAACAAATCATGTAGCACCCCTAAAATTAAAGCAAAATGAAAATACTTTTATTGTTTTCGTTTACTTTTAGTAAAAATTTCTTAAAAGACGGCAGTGATAAGTACCTTCAGCATTTGATTTTCCTCTAAGTGGTAGATCATGGGTGCCACAAAAGATAATTGTTGAAACGATGGATTTTAAAAACTGTCTGTTTTCAATTACTATTTTGTCGTGTCCACTTTGCAATTGCATGTCGACAGGTTGCTGCTCCAAAAACGATTTAGCCGAACAAGTAGACTCCTTATGCACCGGTGATGAAGCATGAGATTTGCAATACTCATGAATGTTCTTAAATTTTGAAAAAGGGCGTACGACAAACGACGATACCACACCACGAATCTTAGGCGGCTTGAAAAACACACAATGCAAGCAGAACACGCCCTTGAGTCTACGCGAATATACAAGCCAAGGCTTGTACAAATTAAGCCACTCGTAGTTAAATTTGCGTTTTAAATGACTGGCGTCAGCGGCAAAATCGTAATTTGGAGAGGGCACCCAGCATTTCGTCAGGAGCTCACGTTTCTTTGTTTCGTTCATAGAATTTGCTCCGTTAATCCAGAAACCAATATCATTTGGGTGACAATTGTCTTCAGTAGTAACGTCGCATTCAGCTTCTGTGTTTGTTCGTTCAGGACTTTTTTTCGCTGCAATCAGAGCCGCTTGATCTATGCTTTCTTTTGGATGCTAAATAAAAAGCAATAAATGTGACCAGTGCACTTGAAACTGTAGCGTGCTAATATAACTTACATTTAAAAAACAGTCGAATGTCCATATTTTGTTTTTTCCAAATATAATTGTACGCGATGTTATTGTTTATTTGTTATTGTTTATCGAAATTATCAGACGCAAGTTTCGATGTGAATGTCGATAACAAGCAATGAGCAAACACTGCGATAAATTTTATTATTTTTGCGTATGAATAATGAATTTTCACAAAAAAAAATTTAATTTAGTTTTTGTCAAGGGGGGGTCAGCTGCCCCCCCTGCCCCCCCCCCTGGCTACACCCTTGGTTCAGGGTATAAAAAAATTTAATATTTTACGTATCGATTACTTTCAAAACAAAGTTTTCTTATATTTTGTAGCCACAGTCAGATGACAGAGAGAAGAACAAAGAAGAAGAAATATGACTGTGCATGGTACTCACTGCAAGCAGCATGCACAGCTGAGGGAATATATGCATGTCTGCATCACAAAGAGCGGCTTGAAGCTTAATCAATTTGAATGCAATCTTGCGTCTTTGTTGTTATTTACGTTCACTCTTTTGTTTATGCGCGAGCTCTGCATGTCAAACATAAATCTTAATATCCCTATCTCCTCTGCACTCACTTAGCTAAGCTTGCCATAACTAAGAGGCTGCAGTTAAAAGTTGAAAAAAAATTTAATTGCTATTATTAAAATATTTAAATAACGATCAACGTATTTTAATTTATTTTTTTGTTTTTTAAACACAAGAAAATTAAGTCGATTTTCGACGTAATGTTGTACAGTGATGTCAATTTTTGACTTATTTTGAAGTATTTATAATACTTACTATAAATTAAGTTGTTAATTTGTTTTGTTGTTTTTTTTTTCAGCAAAATTAATAAGTCGATTTTAGACTTAATAATTGAAGCAACATTATGTATAGTTGTCTTCTATTTTGCATATTATATAATAGTTATATAGACGCTGCTTAAGTGCATTTAAAAATCAAATAAAACTAAGCAGTCTGAATATTCTATTAAATTAATATAAGATAGTATATTCAATTTTATTGAATTCTATACTTACGTATATACACTGTAACGTTGTAACAATCGTTTTACAGTGTAGTCAATTGACTCACAGCCAAATTAAAATATGTATATTGAAGCTTTCGATATTAGTGGTGTTTTAGTGCCGCATTCAGTTGTTGCCATAATTGGTGATGGAGCCTGTCTTTTTAGTTATATTTCCTACCTTTTATTTGGTAGGCAAGGCTTCCATGGCATCATACGCCAAAATATTGTTGAACATGTTGTAACCAACTGGCAAACTTTTGCTTGCTTCAGCATTAACTTAAATGGAGAGTGTTATGGCTCTTCTGAAAAATATGAGTGCGCTATGTCATACTCATTACTTATGGTACTGCATGTGAGCTTCAAGCAGCAGCAGAAATTTTTGCTGTACATTTCCAAGTTTTTCAAAATGGAAATTTATTACAAGTATTCGGAAATAATATGCATCCTGTAAAAAGATTGCGTTTTACCGGTCCATTAACGAATGGACATTTTGATGTTTATATTCCTTTAGAGGAAGTATTAACTCAAGATTCTGATACGTCAACTGAAAATGTTAAAAATCCTGTTAAAAGACGTAGTCGGTTCACCCGCAAAACAGAAAAAAAGGTAAAAAAACACGTTCATTAGAAAAAAATAGTGATATCAATAGGGGTAAGCGCATAGAAGAATCAAAAAGATATCGTGTTAACAATCCTGATGTTATTAGAGTTGTAGTGAGAAGAGATCAGACTAATAATCCTGAAGCTCTTAGAGTTGCAGTGAGAAGACATCAGGCTAATAATCCTGATGCACGTCAAGAAAGGCGTTTGCGTGCATGGACGGTTAAAGCCATGTTTGGCTTAAACTATGATTTTGAAATAGCTTACAAGTCAGGTAAAATTACTAAACTTGGTAGTATGAATTTGATATGCAAACATTGTAATTAATGCCTTAAAATGGAAAAATTAGCCTTTGGGTATCTGTTGCAAGGCAGGAAAAGGTAATCTTTCACAAAATGATAGTCTGCCCGATTCACTTAAAAGCTTAATAATTGCTGCTTTCAAATGACTTCTTTTGGAAGTACAAAATCTATAAATGAAAGTTGGTCAATCTTTAAAGTCCAAGGACAAGTGTATCACTTAATTGGTAGTGTCCGACCTTTGCCAAATGAGGAAATGCAGTTTCTTCAAATTTATTTTGTTGGTGATGATGAAAAGGAAGCTCAACTACGTTGCAAAAATATTTCCAATGTTGATTGTAGCGTAGTAAAGGATCTTCAATGTATGTTTCATCAGCATAATCGTTATGTTAAAGATTTAAAAATGGCTCTCAATAAAATACCAACAAGTACTAAAGACTATAAATTGGTTATACATGCTGATCGAACACCCGCTGGTGCCCACAAAGGGCTTTACAATGCACCTCTATTAAGCGAAGTAGCTATAGTTATTGTTGGTCAGTAATTTGCAAAGCGCGATATTATTATTGAAAGCCATAATAATAAATTACATCGCATTAGTGAGGTGCATCGATCATACGATGCCTTACAGTACCCTTTGCTATTTCCTTATGGCGAAGAAGGCTATTCAGTGGATATACCACAATGGAATCCATTATTAAAAAAAGAGGAACCAAAAAAAATATATCTGCGTTAAGCTTTTACAGCTATAAAATAATGATTCGTCAATCTGAGATAAATCATTTAATATAGTGTCGTTCCCTTTTTAGTCAGTTTTTGGTTGATAAGTATGCTAAAATTGAAATAGAAAGGTTAAATTATATTCGCTACAATCAAGCGAAACTCAGAGCAGATAGCTATATTCATCTACAAGATGCAATAGGCCAACAAGATGTTGTCGCAGCTCAACTTAGTCAGATGGTAATTTTACCATCTTCTTTTACAAGCTTTGCACGATATATGCATGAAAAGACTCAAGATGCTATGACATATGTCCGCCATTATGGGCGACAAGATATTTTCATAACATTCACATGCAATCTACAATGGAATGACATCAAAAGTGTTTTATTTCCGGGTCAAAAACCGCATGATCGTCACAATATTATAGCTCGAGTTTTTCATTTAAAAGTGAAGGCTTTAATGTCACTATTGACAAAAGGTTTTTTGTTTGGAAGCGTGCAATGTTTTATGTACTCTATGGAATGGCAAAAGCGGGGCTTACCACATATATATATTCTACTTTGGTTAGAAAATAAAATAAGACCAGATAAAATCGATCAAATTATCTGTGCCGAAATACCAAACGCAGATGAGGATCCTTTGTTATTTAACATTGTTAACTCAATTATGATTCATGGTCCCTGCGGTGCATTTAATAATAAATCGCCATGCATGAAAAATGGAAAATGTACCAAAAGGTTTCCTCAAGAATTACTTAAAGAAACTGTGACTGGAAAAGATAGTTACCCTCTATATCGTAGAAGAGCGATAGAAGATGGTGGTAATGCAATTAATATAAATGGTAATTGCATAGATAATCGTTGGGTTGTGCCTTACAACTGTGTACTATTGAGAAGATTTGAAGCTCACATAAATGTTGAGTATTGTAGTTCTGTAAGTCTATTAAATACATTTGTAAATATATTAACAGGGCAGTGATCAAGCATCATTTACTCTTGAAGACCAACGTATGGAAATTAATATGTACGAAAGTGGCCGTTGTATAAACAGCTCAGAAGCGGTATGGAGAATCCTTGCATTTCCCATACATGAACGTTTTCCGGCTATTACACACTTAGCTGTTCATTTAGAAAGTGGTCAACGGATATATTTTAACCCCATAATCCGAAACAATTACTTGACAGATTAAGCACTACACCCAAAACACTTTGCTAGCCTTCTTTGAGCTATGCACACGTGATGAGTTTGCAAAAACGCTTCTATATTTTGAAGTTCCATCGTATTTTACATGGAATAATAAAGAATTTCAAAGAAGAAAACGAGGGCATGATATGCCAAATTTTCCTGGAGTTAAAAAAGATTCAGCTTTTGGAATAGTTCACACTAGTCATCCCAATAATACAGAATATTTTTATTTAAGACTATTAGACTAGATTAAATGTTTTAAGGGCCCAACTTAATTTTTAAATTTAAAAACCGTTAGTGGTATAGCATACGCATCATTTCAATTGGCGTGTAAAGCTCTAGGATTACTAGAAGATGATAAGCACTGGGATTCAACTATAGCCGAAGCTGTCATATGTCAAAATCCTACAAAACTGAGAAAACTTTTTGCAATAATGTTAGTATTTTGTCAAATTTCGGATGCTCTTAAACTTTGGAATACTTATAAAGAGAGTTTCTCAGAAGATATTTTAAGAGTCTTTCATATTTCACAAGACAGAAATATTGATCAAAGTATTGTGAATAATGTATTAAATAAATGTCTTTTGTACATTGAAGATATAGTACTGCCTATTGGTGGTCAAAACTTGACTTATTATGGACTTCCACTACCAATTAGATCCGAGGAAATTGTTCGAAATATTGAATATCATAGAGAAACAAATTATGAAAATTGCGATAATTTTGTTGTTAATAATGAGCTACTCCTTAGTGCTGAGCAAAAACAAGTATACGAAAAGATACTACATAGCGTTGAAGCAGAATAGGGAGAAATCTATTTTTTAGATGCACCTGGTGGAACAGGTAAAACGTATCTTTTAAATTTATTATTGGCAAAGATACGGCAAAGCAAAAAAATTGTATTGGCCATTGCTTCTTCCGGTATCGCAGCCACATTACTAAATGGTGGTCGCACAGCGCATTCTACTCTAAAGATTCCATTTAATTTGTTTCACTTAGAAGCACCACATTGCTCAATTTCAAAGCAATCTAATATTGCTGCTGTGCTCAAAGATTGCAAGCTTATTGTTTGGGATGAGTGTACTATGGGCCATAAAGGTGCTTTTGAAGTTGTATATCGATCTTTGAAAGACATTCGAGATAGTGAATACTTAATGGGTGGCATAACTGTTCTCTTAGCTGGTGATTTTCGACAAACTGTTCCAGTGATCCCCAGAGGAACAAGAGCAGATGAAATAAATGCGTGCTTAAAGACTTCAATTTTGTGGCCCAAAATACAGAAAATTGCATTAACGAAGAATATGCGAGTGCACTAAAAAGGTGATAGCATAGCTGGTGAATTGGCAGAAATGCTTCTTCAAATAGGAAATGGATTATTTCCAACCCATGATGGCAAAATAACTTTACCATCAACTTTGCGTCATGTTGTGAAAAGTATTGAAGGGCTAACTCTCAAAATATATCCGGATATTACAAATATCTCTCAAAAATCACTCGAATGGTTTCAGAACGTGCTATTTTGACTGCGAGAAATGACAATGTATTGGAAATAAACGAGTTTTTATTAAAATCATTTCAAAGTGAAAAAATTACATATAACTCTATTGATTCTGTGACTGAAATCGAAGATGCAGTTCATTACCCCGTCGAGTTTCTTAATTCATTAAGGCCGGCTGGCCTGCCTCAACATAAATTAACTTTAAAGATTGGTTCACCTGTACTGTTGATTCGCAACTTGAAACCGCCGAAACTGTGCAATAGTACAAGATTGCAAGTTAAAGTTCTTATAAGAATGGTTGAATGGTGATTCTGAATTGCCAATTCAATTTCAAAGATTGCAATTTACTCTAAAAGTTTGCTTTGCCTTAGCAATTAATAAATCACAGGGACAAACTCTTTAATTAGCCGGACAAGACTTAAGACACGATTGTTTTTCTCATGGCCAATTTTATGTAGCCTGCTCAAGAATCAGTTCACCAAAAAGTTTATTTGTATTAGAACCTGACGGAAAAACAACCAATGTCGTTTATAAGAAGCTCTTAAAAGTTGTTAATAATTGCAAATTAAATGCAATAAGTGGATAAGGCCTGCTGGGGAAACCACATTAAAAAATGACGCGCCTGATTCTCTACCTCAATGGTGGCGTGGAAAAGAGAATATTAAATACTTTGCTTTAATATTTTGTGAAATACTTTCTAATTTATTTATTTTGTATCTTCTATTGCTAAAATTTATATAAACTATCCGCGCGGCGAAGTAAGCGGGCCACTTACTGGTTTTGTAATAAAATAGTAACCGCGATAAACAGCGCCAGATTAATAGTGAAAATGTTTGCAAAAGTGGAAAAAATTCGTGTGACGCCGGGACATGAGGGAACATTTTTTTTTATCGCGATAAACTGTATTAAGCTACCAGGAAAATGTTGGTTCTTTTTGCGAAGCGGACCATATACGGCTCGAGACGGAATTGTTTTTTTGCGTTCTTTTTTTATATTAGATGGAGAAACCCAAGACTATCGAGCCCGCCCGAGTGGAGGTCGTAGAAAGCAGCAATCCTGGCGTGGGTGTGCAATGGGTCTACCACTGCCATAAGGAGGATCTGGAGGACATCGTCCGGGAGTTTGGATTGGAAAAGTGTGCCACGGTAACTGACTACCGGAAGCTGGTATGTACTTTCATAAGACAAGGTGGTCATACCACTGATATATGGGCCCGGTTAGCGGAATGGGAGTTGCGGTTCGCAAAGATCCCAGTGTCGCCTACCCAGACTACCGCTTCTGCTGGAGGAATACGACCCAGGCAGAAATCTGAATCAGATGCGGCAATCCCGTCAATACGGACCGGTGGCAAGGAACACTTGCTTCCGCCCTCCAACAGTACGATTTATAATGAATTTTCCCCACAAAATACAGCATGAATCCCCGATATACGAGTAGGGTCGCCTATAGCATCCGGGGAAGATACCCCGGTGAGACAGGCGAACCCCCATCTTAATTCTAGCGATAGCTATAGTACCCATCGGAACGGGATGGTCGTCCCCGAACTAGTCCGGAAGTGGGGTATCCGGTTCGATGAGTGCACCGAGGACAGGGCGTTGTCATACGACATAGCCTTAGACCGGTTGCCGAGGGCAATGAGCGAGGCTCTAGCGGGTAAGGCAGCACGGTGGCTAACTATAAGTAGGCTAAGGGACGTGACTTGGGCGTCGTTTAAAGCCGAGTCCTTGGAGTTCTTTCTTCCACCCCAGTATTTCGACAAGTTAGAAGACGGTATCCGGGCACGACGGCAACATGATAACGAGCCGTTCAAGGACTACTTGCTCGAGCTGTGGGGTATGATGTTCCACGCAGGGTACAGGGTAGAGCAAGGGTATACGAGAATTTGGCGCCAGAGTACCGTTTGTACATTCGTAGAAGGGACTTCTCCTCTCTGGCGCAGCTAACTCAGATGGCAGCCGAGTACGAGAGTGTGAGACGACAAAGCCGCGAGTGTGCAATGCGTGGTAGGACCGGGACTAGTAGGTATTCGGAAGGAATAGCCGGCGAGGTAGGCCTCGCTAAACATTTTAACCCATTCAGGACGCAGTCACAGCCAGGGTCAAGCGGTAACGTGGGGAGTACGCCGCCGCTCGGGCATACGGCAGTAATTTCAAACGGAATGATCAGCCAAGAGCGGTCGAGGGCTCTAGACGGGAAGAGGCTATGCTACAAGTGTTCGCAAGAGGGTCACTTTGCCAAGAAGTGCCCCAATCCACGGGTACAGTTTTGTTGGTAGTGCGGGATCAAGGGGGTCAATACCTGCCAGTGTTGTCAGCAGTCAAGGGCGGGAAACGATATGCGGCACCATTTGGGACGGGATCCGATGGGGGCCGACGTGAACCAGTCCCGAACCTAGAATACCCTTTAAAAGTGGAAGACGGGTGGATAGTCACTACTGTAAGAGTCGGGGACCAAGTGCGACAGTAGATATAGGGGCGACTAGGAAATTTATTAGTGAGGAGTTTTCCCGTAAGGTGACCAGAGGTGGCGAGATGCTGGCCGCCTGCGCGAAAACTCGCCTGGCCGATGGGTCCACCTTAGAGGTAAAGAAGCTATTGAGGGTAAAGGTTGGTCTAGCAGGGACAGAGGTCACGGTGAGTATGCTCGTGATGCCCTCGATGCTAGACAACATTATACTAGGGATAGACTTTTTGTGCCGGGTGGGGATGACCATCGAGTTTGGCAAGGCTAGGTTGATTTGGGAAGCTGTAGAAGTACCAGATATACAGGAGGAGAAAGTCCTAAAGGAACGTGAGCCAGTTGTGGGTAAACCGGAGGGGGACGGCGGATCATGGCAGGAGGAGAATGCCTCGGGGGCACCTCAGCCCAGCATCACCGTGGGAACGGTTCGAGGAGACAGCGTGGATGCGACAACGGCGGATGGAGTACAACGGTTCGGCGAGGTGGGAGGGTGCGTCATACCCGGCCTCGCAATAACACCACTGGAAAACTTCGAAACCAAGGAAAACGAGTGGCCAGATGATTTTAAACCAAAGATAAAGGAAATATTGAAAGCCGAATTGGCTCTCTTTGACGAGCTGCAAGGGGTGTCCCACGTAGCTGAGCACCAGATCATCATGAAGGACTACAAGCCAATTAAGCAGAGGTACTACCCTAAAAACCCTGCGATGCAACAGGTGATAAACGAGCAGGTAGACGAGCTGCTGCAAGCCGGTGCGATAGAGCCCTCCCGCAGCCCACATGCACATTCCTTGCCGGATGCATACCCCGTACCCAGGATTAATCACATTTTGGAGCGATTAAGACACGCGCGGTACATCTCCACGCTCGACCTCAAGCACGGTTACTGGCAAATTCCCATGGCTGCGGATAGTCGGAAGTGTACAGCGTTTACGGTACCCGGTAGAGGTTTATTCCAGTGGCGCGTAATGCCTTTCGGCTTGCACTCGGCGTGTGCGACATTCCAACGAGCTTTGGATACGGTTATTGGACCAGATATGGAGCCGCATGCATTTGCCTATCTGGACGATATAATAGTGATCGGAGCGACAAAGGAGCAGCACGTGACAAATTTGAAGGAAGTCTTCAGGCGTTTAAGAGCTGCCAACTTGAAGCTGATTCGTGTAGTCGGACCGATACATGCATAGACCCCCATAACATTAACATAAGCATAACCATAACTCTAACATGAATACATTTAACATACATGTACATGAGATTATTATCGTAAGTTACTCTATGTTCTCAAATTCTACATGCACTGGTGTTAGTGCAGGCGCGGTTAAGGCATACACTTTGTACTGAGTAGTTTGGAAGAACAAAGACCTCGAGTCAGTCTGTTTCGAGCTGTGAAACAAAGCGATCGTGTGCCAATAAAGCGTGAAAAAATAATAAACTACAAAGAACTTTTGTCTTCTACAAAATCAGAAGTGGTCATCAAACCTCGTCCAAAATAAAAAATGGACAGAATTAATTTAAACGATTTTTCGATTTGCCAGCTAAAGAAATGGCTTTTAGTACTAAATAAATCAACAATGGGAACAAAACATGAACTAATCACTCGCCTTAGCGAAATAACGCCGGAGATTCGTGGCGACGCCCCAATCTTCGACGACGACGATGATGCTGATACACAACAAACTCTGCAAGAAGATCAGGAAGTCTCACCAGTAACTCCAAACGACGGTCAGCAAAGCGCACAAGGCGACCAGAATGCCGCATTGTCACACCAACAAGCAGCAGCCGGAATACAGTTAGCCGACGTGCTCAAAGCAGTACAAAATTTGCAAAACGAAATCAACGCAAACAAAGCAATGCTACAGCAAGTAATGCAACAGCAAGCGACAAGCGCCGTCATAGGCGCCGAGAACACAGACAACGACGACAACAACATTGCCAACAACGAATTCCTCAATAGAGAGAGAGTTTCAGCATTAGCTATGAACGACGAAGAAGAAAACATAAGAAACGCACAGACTACAAACAACGGTGCATCTACAGCGCTCTCATTCGCAAAAGAAACCACAAATGAGTACGACGGGCAAACGTGTGCACGCAAATGGATTAACCAGCTGAGAAACGTCGCACAAATTTATGGGTTAGACGCCGCTCTCACACGTATGCTTTTGGTATCGAAGCTCAAGGGAAAAGCTCAACGCTGGCTTCACGCTAATTCAGCGCGTATGTTGATTCCACTGCCAACTTTATGCGATCAACTAGTTCTGGCTTTCGGCGACAAAATTTCTAAGGCAGAAATGCGACGCAACTTTGAGCAACGCAAATGGCAGCCGGGTGAAAAATTTGCCATCTACTTTGAGGATAAAATGATGCTAGCCCAGGACATCAACATTGACACCGATGAACTACTGGATCAACTCATCGAGGGAGTATCATCAACATCTCTACGCGATCAAGCGCGAATCCAAAGCTTCAGTGACCCGGAACAGATGCTGTTAGCATTTGCCGATGTTTGCCTGCCACAACAAACATCAACAGTGGTCACAGCAAAGACGTCGACAGCAGCTGGAAACAACGGTGATATTCGGTGCCGCAACTGCAACTCGAGAGGTCATTTATACAGGGAGTGCCGTAAACCTAAACGGGAACCTGGTTCGTGTTTCGCATGTGGCGAAATGGGGCATTTTGTTGCGCAATGCTTGAAGAAAAAGAGCGCAAACAACAACGAAAACTATGTAAGGTATTTTAAAATTTATTTCAAGTGCAACCCTAATTTTCCCATTATTGCAGAGTGCATCATAGATTCAGGCAGCGCGATCTCATTTATTAAAAAATCTTGTATGCCAGTTACAATTAGTCTTAATTTGTTATCAATTCGTATTTTGGCCTAAATAGAAGCCGTCTTAATGTGTTTGGAAAAACTTTATGTTACATTATAAAAGAATCATTAAATGTTTATTTTGAGTTAATTGTTGTGTCTGATGAATCTATGTGTCATGATGTAGTACTGGGAAGAGATTTCATGTCTGCGTGTGGTTTAAGTATAAATTTGAATACGCTCAAAATAGTTGAACTCATTAATGTTGATAAGGAAAAGAAACTTAAATCGGAAAATATTGTAAAATTTTCAAATGACCAACAGATAGTTGTCCCTAAATCAGAAAAAGAATCGACCAAATTAAACAATACAGCAACGTTTATTGTTAGCAGTGAACAGCTAACATGCGGTGCAGCTGTAAACGCTAAATTTATTACAGAGCCAATGTTAAATGCAACTAAGAAAAGACAGATGTTAAAAGGTCACACTGTTAATGATCGACTGTTAAGTAGCGAAAATGTTATTGAACAAACTGTTAGTGATCGACTGTTAGGAAGCGAAATTGTTATTGAACAAAGCCAAAATGATAAAGATATTAGTGAGCAACCGTTACAGAAGGAAACCGGTATGGATGATTTATTGGAAGATAAAAATGTTAATGATCGAATATCAGGAACAAATCATGTTAATAAGCAACTGTTAGAAACCAAAACTGTTAGTGACTTACTGTTAACGAACACAACAGCAAGTGAGCCGCTGTTTATGAACAATACTGAAAGAGAACAAAATTTTAATCAACCAAACGCTAATGAACAATACTTACATAGCAAAAATATTATTGAAAAGATAGTTAAGGAACCAACTTTTAAGGAACGATTTTCGACAGATAATGACAACATCGACAAAACAATGTTATGCATAAACCTGGTAGACAACGAAAAGTTAGACTATAATTGTGGAGAAAATGTACCTTACAGTACAAAACGTGACTTCAGTGAAATGTTTGAGAAAACTTATGTAAATGCAAAAAGACCGACTGACCCATTCATCAAATGTGAGATGAAGATAACATTAGAGAAAAGTAAACCATTTAGTTGCTCACCTAGACGACTTTCTTGTACCGAAAAAGAAAAGTTGCAGAAAATGTTAGACGATTATATTGGTGACGGCATAATACGAAATAGTGATTCGGAGTACGCTTCACCAATTGTACTCGTTAAAAAGAAAACTGGTGATCTGCGTTTATGCATCGATTTTAGGAAATTAAACAAAGTTTTAATAAAAGACAATTACCCGTTACCTTTAATTGAGGATCTGCTAGATAGGTTGGTTAACAAAACAGTGTTTACTAAACTGGATCTGAAAAATGGATATTTTCATGTCTATGTCAACGAAGATTCCATAAAGTACACATCATTCGTTACCCCTTTAGGTCAATTTGAATTTTTAAGAATGCCAATGGGCATTAAAAATGCATCTGCTGTCTTTCAAAGATTCGTTAACAAAATTTTTGCAGATTTGATAAGAGAGAATAAGGTTATTGTATACATGGACGACATAATGGTAGCGAGCAAAGATATGACAGAACATTTAGATGTTTTAAAAGAAGTATTCACAAGATTAGTTCAAAACAAACTGGATCTACGTTTAGATAAATGTGAGTTTCTACAGTCAAAAGTTAAATATTTGGGATTTCTCATAACAAGCCAAGGTATAAGAGCAGATGACAAAGGCATTGAAGCAGTGAAAAACTTTCCCGTCCCCGAAAAGATACAAACTGTTCAAAGATTTTTAGGATTATGTTCATACTTTAGGAGATTCATTAAAGATTTTTCAATACAAGCTAAGCCACTTTATGATCTACTTAAAAAAGATAAGCAATTCGAATTTAATGAAAAAGAACTAGAATGTTTTATGTCTCTTAAAGAAAAACTAGTCCAATCGCCAGTGTTAGCTATTTATAACTATAAAGATGAAGTTGAATTACATTGCGATGCAAGTTCATTTGGATTTGGTGCTGTGCTCATGCAGAAGAAAGAGGATGGCAAGGTACATCCAATTTTCTACTTTTCAAAGCGAACAACAGAAACAGAGTCCAAGTACCACAGTTTTGAACTGGAGACGTTAGCTATTATTTACGCACTTCGCAGGTTTCGAATTTATTTACAAGGGAAACGATTCAAGATCATTACAGACTGCAATTCGTTAACACTAACATTGAACAAAGTAGAATTAAATCCCAGAATAGCCAGGTGGGCTTTAGAATTGCAAAACTATGACTATGAGTTAGTACATAGGTCAGGAAACAAGATGCAGCACGTAGACGCTTTAAGCAGGTGTACAAACATTTTGATTATTGATACAAACAGTTTTGAGGACAATTTGATTATTTGCCAAGGAAAAGACGTTAATATTCAAAAAATTAAGAAACTTTTAGAGGAAAATGAGCACAAGTTATATGAAATGAGAAACGGAGTTGTTTATAGAAAAACGGACGACAACAGACTACTCTTTTACGTTCCAGAAGATATGGAGAATCATGTATTACACAAATACCACAATGAGCTTGGTCACATAGGCAGAGATAAAATGATGGGTAGTATTTGTAAAAGTTAATGGATAGCTAATCTAAAGAAAAAATGTAATAACCATATAGAGAATTGTTTGAAATGTGTTGCGTTTTCCCCAAAAACTGGTAAACCTGAAGGATTTTTGAATAGTATTCCTAAAGGTGATAAACCCTTTGAACTAATACACATAGATCACTTTGGCCCGGTATCAGCAGGGAGGGCAAACATACACATATTTTTAATTGTTGACGGATTTACGAAGTTTGTACGATTGTATGCAACTAGGACAACGAATACGAAAGAAGTGATTAAATCACTAAAAGACTACTTTAGAGCATATAGCAGACCAAGATGCATTGTATCAGACAGAGGCAGCTGTTTTACATCGAACGACTTTGAGCAGTTTATGTCAGATTCCAACATAAAACATATTAAAATTGCAACCGGGTGTCCACAGGCCAATGGTCAAGTAGAACGCATAAACAGAAGTTTAGGCCCAATGATAGCAAAGCTTACAGAAGTGGAAAATGGAAAGCATTGGGATACAGTTATAGAACAAGTCGAATATTCGTTAAACAACACATTACACCGGAGTATAAAACAAACCCCAAGTAAACTACTGTTTGGTGTAGATCAAAAGGGCGAAGTCATCGATGTTTTAAGAGAAAATTTAGAAGAAATAGTTAATGCAGAAAACACAAGAAATTTAATTGAATTAAGAAAAGAAGCAGAGAAAAACCAGGTACAAGCACAAACCCAAAATGAATTAAATTATAGCAAAAAGAAACGGAAAGCTAAAGTTTACGAAAAAGGAGACTATGTCATGGTGAAAAATTTCGATAGCACAGTTGGGGCAGCAAGAAAATTGATTCCCAGGAATAAAGGTCCTTATGTTATTGAAAAGGTGTTACGAAACGACAGATTCCTTTTGAAAGACGTAGAAGGATTTCAAGTTTCTCGAAATCCGTATAGGGGTATCTGGAGCGCTCAAAACATGCGACATTGTGTCGCGAACAAGAGATAATGTAAGAAAATTATAATCATTAATATTAAGTTTCAAGCAATAATAATATCTATAAGACAATTGTAAAAACACCTAAGATCAGGGGATCTAATTCGCAGGATGGCCGAGTTGTAGTCGGACCGATACATGCATAGACCCCCATAACATTAACATAAGCATAACCATAACTCTAACATGAATACATTTAACATACATGTACATGAGATTATTATCGTAAGTTACTCTATGTTCTCAAATTCTACATGCACTGGTGTTAGTGCAGGCGCGGTTAAGGCATACACTTTGTACTGAGTAGTTTGGAAGAACAAAGACCTCGAGTCAGTCTGTTTCGAGCTGTGAAACAAAGCGATCGTGTGCCAATAAAGCGTGAAAAAATAATAAACTACAAAGAACTTTTGTCTTCTACATTCGTAAGAAGTGTTTGTTTTTTCAGAAGGAGCTGATATACCTGGGACACCTTGTGAGCGGCGACGGGATCAAAACCGACCCCGCCAAAGTAGAAGCGATCCGGAACTTGAAGGCCCCAACCAATTGTAAAGAGTTGCGACGTTGCCTGGGCATGGCCTCCTGGTATCGACAATTCGTCCCGAATTTCGCTACAGTAGTGCAACCGATCACCGCTTTGTTAAAAAATCTAGGAAAAGGTCATGGGGCGAGGAACAACAGGCAGCGCTAGAGACCCTCAAACATAGCTTGACTACCGCACCGGTCCTGGCCTGTCCGGATTTTGCGGAAAAATTTGTTCTGCAGACGGACGCCAGCGATTTTGGTCTCGGAGCGGTACTCACACAGACGATTGCTCAACAGGAACGCGTGATAGCTTACACGAGTCGGAAGCTGAATAAGGCTGAAGAAAATTATTCAGCGACCGAAAAGGAGTGTCTATCGTATGCTCAATCCGGAAGATGAGATGCTACCTGGAAGGATATCGGTTCGAGGTAGTTACCGACCATATGGCTTTGAAATGGTTGAATTCGATCGAGAGCCCGTCGGGGAGGATAGTTCGCTGGGCATTAGAGCTGCAGCAGTACCAATTCGACGTACGGTACAGACGAGGGAAGCTCAACGTAGTAGCGGACGCCTTATCCCGGAAACCCGTGGAGAACTTTCAACAAGCGGTACAGGAAAAAGCAGCCGGCAAGTGGGTCGAAAGGATGAAAGAAAAGATTGCTAAAGACCCAGTGAAATACGCCGATTATATGGAAGAGATTGGTTAACTCTATAGGCACCTCGGACACCGTGCGGATGACGACGACTCCATACCCTGGAAGCTATGCATCGATGAGGATCAGAGGAAAAGAGTGTTGTTGGAGTGCCACGACGCACCGACGACAGTGTGGATTTTCACCGGCTTTTCTGATGCAGGGGAGAGAACCTCGCTTGCCAGCTTCCTTGTACGACGAGAAGACACCCGGATCCGGAAACATGCAGCAAGCGCCAGAAGACCGGGCAAGCAGATTAAAGGAAGTTTTCAGCATCGTTCAGACCAATTTACAGCGAGCGTCGAAGGACCAAGGGAGGAACTATAAACCCAGGAGAAGAGAATGGCGACCAGGACTCAATACGTTGGTGTAACTTAGAGCACACCAACTCTCTAAAGCCAGTGAAGGGTTCGTGGCGAAACTCGCTCCCAAGTTCGATGGCCCATTCCTCGTGAAAAAGTTCGTATCACCGAATATCGTGCGATTGGTAAAGGAAGGACAAAGAAAGAGCAAACTCGCCAGCATTGCGCAACTGAAGCCATTTTATCACGAGGGAGAGGAGCACGGAATGGAGGTGACCAACCCGACCGAGCGCCTGACAAAGAGCAGACTTGTCACAGTTTTAATTAATCTCTTTATTCTCTTTTTTATCAACACCAACCAAATTTGAAATCAGAAGGCCCGTTCATCAATTAAGACTAACCGATTGTGTTTATAAACCCCACAGAATACCCAAGATGAGCGACTAATTCCCTTATGAGATCAGCAGCGGTGACGAGGAGGACAGCGAGGGTACCACCGAGGGTCCCGAACAGGAGCAGCGAAAACCAGCGCCTTCGACGTACAAGCACACGCTGCACCACCACCGGAAAGATACCGCCTGCGTCGTGGAGGGTGGGATCATTTTTATGACGGTGGAGACTTCCACGGTATTCGTAAAAATACCAAGCTCCCGAGCACCACATTCGGACGCCGAAGAGCCTGCTTCACAGCCCAGACGCCCGACAACCGACCGGAGACCCACCGTTGGAGCTCAGCGTGGCCGCATACCCGTTGAAGGAGCACCCGAAGCTGGAAGGGTTGTAGAAGACATGGCAGGAACGAGCGAGGAGGGGCGAAGAGTGGAGGACGCAGTCGTTCCGCCCAAGGATGTCATAGATTTGTGGGAGGAGGGCCTGGAATCTGTAGTGGCCACGTTAGAGTCGGCGAGGATGACAGAGCCGCCAACCCAGGGGCAGGTATTACCGCCGAAAATGTGGGCGATACGCCCCGCCAATTGGGCTGTCTTCCCGGACGAGGAGGAGCTGGCCGACGCCGCGGTCGCGGCCATATCAGAGGCGTTTGAAAATTGTGCGTCGAGAGCCCGCCGTTCCAGGTTCAAGGTGGAGGTGGACGGGCAGCTACACGGCGTCACGAGGAACGCGTACGGACACGTAACTGTCACACTACCCAGAAAGGGTGAGGGGGGGGGGGGTATGAAGTAGGAAGCATCGGCCCCTTCAAAAAGAGTTATATTTATAGTTAAAAGTCGCAAAGGAGCGCATTGTTGATTTAATTTATATTCATTATTTTTCATAGTTTTAAGTCGCAAAGAGCCACATCAATGATTTAATTTACATTTTGTATTATATTTATAATTGCTAAGTCGCAAGAAGCGCATCGGTTGTTTAAGCTGTAGGTATAGTTTTTGTTAGACGCAAGGAGTGGGCAGTATTTATATTTAATAAACGTAAGGAGCGTAATATATTTGTATTTAGCGAACGCAAGGAGCGTAAAGCATTTATATTTATTAGATTTACATATTTTTGATTGACGCCTAACGTCCCAAGTCTCGATATAAGAATTTAAATATAACCGCCCCAAAACGCAGAGTCGCAAGATGCAGCGCGCCAGCTGCGATCATCAAATCCACCACGGTCACAAGCAAGCGTGGGGAGTGGCAAAACTGCAACTTGGGCCGAAGCCGAAGCGTGGGCGAGGTAGTTGCGATTTACCTCCGAAAGTGAGCAGACGTGTACGCGACAGAGATAGAAGAGAAGGGTTAGCAAAGTATAAGAACGGAAAAGAGAGACAGCGTGTTCGCAGCAAAGGTATAGGATTTTATAGAGATAAGGTAAGAGGGGATAGTTCATCGCAGTTCATATTCATATATACAGTTAGGTTTAGGTGTTTTTTCTTGTATATACGATCTGTTAGAGAAGTGAAATAAATTGGTCGCCGGTAAGTCCGTGACCCAGTGAAATTGAGTTGCTGTGTTTTCTCTCTTTTTTTTTTGGTTTTGTACACGTGCGCACGCGAGTTAAGCTGAGTCATTTTATACCCTGGATGCTTAGTGTGCCGGTCGTCGCGTTGGTGCCGACGCCGGCGTTCCCCCTTCCAACTTGTCCCCATATACAAATATTATTGTGTGGTGGATCTGGCCGGACTGAGTTTATACCCTGGCTAAATTACTCCTATAAAGTGGCACCCGAGCAGGGACTCTAAAGTGCAAAGGTGTGGTATAATCTGGTATTAAAGCAACAGAAATATCACCAACAAGTGTGAAAGGAAAAGTGCATAAAAATAAAGTGCGGGTATACCCGGCGATACCCTGCTTTACAAGTGGCCAGCGAGAACGGTTTTCGAGCGTGGTTTTGTGCAATCGTCGCGGCACAACGTAAGTAACGGCGCAAGGCAAGTGCCGATAAGAATAACTGTTCGCGTTCGAGTTGTGCCTTAGAAACATTTGCGGCGCAACGAAGTTGACGGTGGAAGAAGACACACCTATCAAACTGGCGGTTCGCGTTCGAGACTGTGCATAAGTGAACACCTGCGGCGCAACGAAAGTGTCGGCAAAGTGTACGAGCGGTCAACTACCGACAGTAGCTGGTACAGGCCGCTGCAAAAGTCGTGGTCGCGTCGCACAGTGGGCCTCGACCGCGAAAGTAAGAAAATTAAAATTGACTATTGTTTTGAGTGCGGAGTTGTCCCTTCGGTTCTGGTCGAGTATCGAACTATCGTGAAGTCATCGCACAGTGGGCCTCAACCTTAAAAGCGTACAAGGGCACAAAAAAAAAAAAAAAAAAAAAAAAATATATATATAAGGGAGAAGCCCTAGTGACGGTCATAGCCCCTAAATAGGTCAACCGGAATATTTTGGCGAGTTTTGATGCTAGCGGGGTCTAATCACTGTGATTGATAGCTCTTAGTGCCGGCTTGCTTTTTATTTAGTCTACTGGTGTTTATACTAAGTTTTGGATGCACCAGAGACTAAAATTCAAATACCGATATTTCGACGTAAGCTTTGTAACTTTTCAACGCGTTGGAATTGTATTATTTCAAGTTTCAGCAAAGGGAAATAAATAATTTTCTTAATCGTTTTTTCTTGCCCTTTCATAATCTGTAATCCAAAATTTTTTCTGTTCAATATTTTGGGTTTAACATTAATAAATGTAAAATTATGTTTCTGCGTGTTCTGGTCACATACGATGTGATACACTTTAACACTTATCGATATTTGTATCGACTATCGTATCACTTTGCGTCTCTCGCGTTGCTCTTAATCAGAAAATCATAATTTCAAAATATCTGAAAATTCTTCAAAATTTGTTCAGTGAACCAAAATTCACATTTGATAAGTAGAAAAGCCGCAAAAGCCGAATTTCAAAATTGTGTCAAATTCACACAAGGAACAGATTCGTGTTGACTTAAGAAGAATAGAAAAATTTTATTATTATTTAGCTAAAACAATGTTAAATGAATTTGTTATGATTTGCAAGAAGAGCAAGAAAAAGTTTTATTAAGAAAAATGAAGAAAAATTAATAAAATGAATTTATTATGAGTTGGCATAAACTTGACTTAATTTTTTGTAGATTTGCTTAAAAGTTTGCGCCCTTTTTAATAGCAACATGACACAATTAAGACAGATAACGCATTGCGCAGATGACGTCACATATGATGCATATTACCAAGGCATATATTCAACACATGCATTGTGACGTCATCTGCGCACAACATAAACAAGTTTCTGGGCAATCTAAAAATTTATTGTTCTTGTGTGTGTGATGTTGAGCGTGCGATGCATAAATCGATACTTTTAGCGATACATCGCTGCATCGCTGGCGATACTGTTTTTTACGAGTAATAAATTTTAATAAATTATTAAATTCGGTTGTTTTTGAGTGTTTAATTGCATAAAATACAAAAGCATAAATAAAAACAATGATTTGGCATTTTATTTCATTTTATTGGCTCTATTTTGACAAGATTAAGGGGAGTGACTACTACAGGGGCACTTTATCGAAAATCGTGATTTTGACTTTTTTCATTAAATCCTATATATCTTTCAAAAAACGAATGAAATGTGTATAATGCCTTACACTGATCGATGGGCAATTGAACTAGCTTTCCTACGATACCAACAGATAAGCTTTACGTTGATTTCTGACAATTTAATATCCCAAAAACCTTAGGGGTGTTCACTATTAGGGCTTCTCCCTTATATATAAAATTAATTTATTTATTTATTTTATTACACTGCAAAAAAAAAAAAAAAAAATACGTTATACCGGGGATAAAAAAAAAAAATTGTAAGATTTTTTTTAATATCGTGATAAATAGAACAGCCGCGCTAAACAGTAACAAGTTTAAGATAAAAAAAAAAGATTCTCTATACAAAAAAAAAAAAATTATTTTCTTTGTTTAATCTATATCTATAAAAAAGAGTTTGTCCTGATGATAATGGAAAAGCCACAGCCTAAACGAAACGAGCTAGAAAGCTGAAATTTTCACACAATTTTCCATGCAGGCAGTAAGTGAGCACTAAGAAGGGAATTTTTATTTGGACAACTCCTTCAAGTACCTCCAATACGATTTGGAGCACTTTTTACCCATTTTAAAAAACAAATTAAAATTACAACAAGTACCCATTCCACTACTGTAGCCTGATTGTCGCACAAGCTGAGAGTTTGATCGCGAGCGAGAATACAAAAACAAAACAAATGCGCATTGACGCCTTCGCGTCGCACAAGCAAAATCATAAGAAAAGGTTCGACTCTTGCAAAAAAGAAACGGATTTCCGCTTCTTAATGAATAAGTGCATACACAATTAAGTGAACAACGCGCTTGAAAATAATTTTCATAATTTTATGTACATGTATAACTTCACACAGTGCTCATTTTTTTTTTTTCAAATTTGTGCGCCTTTGACAATTGATTTACGACCCAAGTAGCGTTCGTTGTTGTTGTTGTCAGTGTTGTTGTTGGGCCCGCACGGGCTGCGGCACGGGATGCGGCAGGAGTGCCTTAAATATTCTCCGATGCAGATGGGGATGCCACCAGATATCTTCCTTCCAAATTTGGTGACTCTCAGAGAACGGCTTCCGTTGAGCGCAAAAATGGTCATACACGGTCAATACCCGAATAATAAGCCCATTCCGCTCAAGCACTCAAACTGGCGTTTGTATATGTTATCACTCTTATGCTTAAATCACTCAACTGCGGTAAATTCATTTGCTTGCTGAGTTTATTCACGCTCATGTTCAAACTGCTCACCTCGGGCGTTCACTCATTCGGCTCAACAATGAACGTTTTGAACGAAAACAAAAACTCAAATGAGCAAACTTAACGCATATGAGTAAACTCATTGTGTTTGATCAAGTGCGCTGCCAGCACAGCTGCTGCGCTTCTGCTGAATGTGAAGAAGGTGAAACAGAAAAAATCAAAATATGTTAGGTTAGATTAGGTTATGCCGGCACATAGACCGCTGAAGGGTCCTTAGTGAGGCCGGTGTTTAGAGGTGTTGAGGGCTATCCCGATGGACTACCTCTCTAAGTGGTGTCCAGCTGGGTAAGCGTACTTCGGGCAAATGCCAGAAGCTTGTTGGGTTCCCGCTTACTGGCTTCATCGAGTGAAGCTAGAAGGGGAGCATGTAGATAGCGTAGTCTTTGTGCTGCCAGTGCTGGGCAGCTGCAAAGGAGATGCTCAAGCGTTTCCTTTACACCAATAACCTTGCATTTCCGGCATTCGTCGTTGTCAGTTATGCCTAGCCTTTTCGCGTGTACTGCGGTTAGGCAGTGGCCTGTGAAGAGACCTACCAGCCTTCGGCAGTCATGCCTTTTTAGCATTAGTGCATATTTCGTTAGTTTCTCGTCGTAGGTTTTGCACATTATTCTTGAGATTCTGCAGTCGGAGGTGTATGTCCACCTTCGTACTGCTGTGTCCCGTGCCTGTGTCTCCATATAGGAGTGTAACGTTCGCAGGGAGATCGGGACATCAACAATGTCACTGTTGAGTCCCGTTGCACCTTGCTTAGCCAGAGTGTCCGCTGTTTCGTTGCCCTCGAAGCCCTGGTGGCTTGGAATCCAGTAGATGCGCACTTTTTTAACGGTGCCGAGTGCATCTAGCGTTTCCCTGCACGCCAGGACATTCCGAGAGCTTATGTGGTGAGCCTGTAGGGCTTTGATTGCCGCCTGGCTATCTACGAATATGTTCACCATGTCCTGCGTTGTATTCGTTTTTAAGACTACTTCTGCTGCTTTCCTGATTGCGAATATCTCCGCTTGGAATATGCTGCAGTGGTCCGGGAGTTTGTAAGACAGGCTCATGGGTGGTTCGGCGCAGTATACTGCTGCGCCGACTCCCTCCATCATTTTTGAGCCGTCTGTATATACGTAGATGGCCGACTGCTCAGCTCCTGAGCGCCAATCATCTTTTCCTAGGAGCGTGGGCGTATAGTTAAAATTGTTTCTTTGGATCATATAGTCTGTTTCGACTTGGATCCCTCTTCCAATTATACTATGCCCGTAGTTGAGTATCTTCATGTTGCCTATCGTGCAAAGACGTTGAGCAGTCTTTTTTGCTGTTAGGCGTGCCTGTATGTCCACGGGGTTGACATTAAGTATTGTCTGTAGTGCTTTGGTTGGTGTTGTCCTCAGCGCCCCTGTGATGCATATAAGTGCATGTCGCTGAGTTTTTTCCATTCGTTTTAGGTATGTGGATTTCTCTGTGGCTTCCCACCATACCAGTATTCCGTAGAGTAGTATGGGGCGCACAATCGAGATGAGAATCCAGTGTGTCAGTCGTGGTGAGAGTCCCCAAGTGCTACCCAACATCTTTTGCGATGTATAAAGTGCATTGGTGGCTTTCTTCACCCTTTCCTCCACATTGAGCTTCCAACTCAACTTGCTATCCAATACTATCCCTAGGTATTTGATACTCTCTTTCGGTGTCAGTGCCTTATCGTTTATTTTGGTGGAGTCCAGCGAGGTACCTTGTATCTCTTTGTGAAGAGAATGAGGTCCGTCTTGTCCGCGTTGATACTTAGACCGGCTTCCATGGCCCATTCTAGTATCTCTTTAAGTGTGTGATCCATGACAGAGCTGATTTTCGATGGACACTTGCCTGTGATAATTATGCTTATGTCGTCTGCATAGGCAGTTATCTTCGGGGCTTTCCGTTTGAATTTTTTAAGAAGTCCGTTTACCACCAAGTTCCACAAAAGGGGTGAGAGCACTCCTCCTTGGGGAGTGCCACACTTGGCTTCGCTGATTGCGGTAGTGGTTCCCCATTCCGCTAGTATTCTCCTGCTGCTCAGTAAGCTCTGAACCCAAGAGTATACTGCTACTGCTGGGGTCACAGCTCTTAGGCTGTGCATTATTGCTTCCGTCGACACATTGTTGAATGCGCCTGAGATGTCGAGAAATGCGCCTAGGGCGTATTCTTTGTGGTGTAGTGCTTTCTCTATGGTAGCTACAAGGGAGTGTAGCGCTGTTTCCACCGACTTGCCCTTTGTGTATGCGTGTTGGTTCTGCTTTAGAGTCATTTCTGTATTCTCTCTGATGTGGAGATCTATCAGCTTTTCTAGAGTTTTCAGGAGGAACGAAGTCAGGCTAATGGGTCTGAAGTCCTTCGGCAGCACGTGGCTACATTTTCCAGCTTTTGGCAGGAAAATTACCCGTGCTGTCCTCCAGGCCTCCGGCACATAGCCATACCTAAGACAACCTCTGAAAATTTCCCTCAGCCATGGAGTGATCACATGTTTGACCTTCTGCATCATGGCCGGGAATATTCCGTCTGGACCTGGTGATTTGTAGCTCTCTCTCGCCCACATTATCCGTCGCGTTGTCGTGATACCTTCCGGAATTTCCACTGTTGTGGTTGGGTGTATCGATTGCGTGTTTGCGTTGAATTCAGTGCAGTTAGGGAAATGCGCCTCCAGGAGCACATTTGCCGCATCTTCACTGCTTTCCGTCCATCTGCCGTCTTCGGTTTTAGTTGGCTTTGTACAGTCTGTTGGCGAGCTAGCAGTTTCCTTAACCTTGCGGTGTCGGCTGTCTTCTCAATGCCTGAGCAGAAGTTTTGCCAAGCGTGTCTTTTGGCTACTCGTACTTTTTTCTTAAAGTCACGGAGCCGTATTTTGTATTCGATCCATACTAGCTCTTCTTCCGCTTGTTTTGCGAGTTTGAAGAGTTCTAGTACGTCTTTCCTTATTCCTTTGAGTTCTGGAGTCCACCACGGGGGCGTGTGTCTCTTCTTCTCTTGGGATGGTCTGCACGTTTTATTGTAGGCTGCCACTAGATTTTTGTTGAGGGTCTCTAGGGACTTCTCTAAATTTTTTGTGGAGACTATATTGGGTGGTCGTGGAAGATTTCCTTCAACCTCTTTAACGAACTGCTCCCAGTCCGTATTTCACGGGTTTCTAAACACATTTTTCTTCACTATTCGTTCAAAGTTTACCCGGAATTGAATGTACCTGTGGTCCGAGAAGGAATGTCTACTAAGGACTCTCCAATCCTGAGCCACGGTATTCGTTACCGACGCAAGAGTTATATCTAAGACGTTAGATGAGGTAGGGCCAACAAATGTTGGTTCATCTCCCTCGTTTACTATCTTAAGATTAGTCTGTAATATGAAATCAAGCAGTGACTCACCTCTTTCGTTAATATCTCTGCTTCCCCATACCGTGTGATGAGCGTTGGCGTCAGCTCCGATGGTGAGGGCCTGCTTCTTAGAGTCGGCCTCTGTCACCAGTCGAGTGAGCTTTTGAGGGGGCGCTTCGGTGTCGTGCGCCATGTAGCAGGATGCCATTAGGATTGTTCATCTCTGCCACCTTCTAGTGCGACCACAGTGAGGTCGTCAGTGCTGTAATTAGACAATAAGTAAGCATAGATACCTTTCCTTACTAGGATTGCGGTCCTTGCTCTACTCACTGTTGTTGGGTGGAATATGTTGTAGTTGGGAGTCTTTAGTCCAGAAACCTTGTTGCCTGAGGCTATCCAGGGCTCCTGGACCAAGGCTACATCTTCGAGCCCTGTCTCCAGGGTTAACAGGAGCTCCGCCGATGCCAACTTGCTCTTATGTAAGTTGATTTGGATGACCCTCAGCTCCATAATTGGCTGTGGCATCTTCCACGGATGGGACTTCCACCACGGTACTGTCCGCATCCTCGTCATCTTCTATTTCCAGGCTCTTGGTTGCGAGTGTGACCTCCGCCAGGTCTTTCTCCACCTCACCCGCCTCCAGCGTATTCGTATTTTTGTCGTCGGGGTGGCGCTTTTTGAGACGTAGGTATACGCTACCCACGCCCCACGCCATCTTCCCGAACCTTCCGTATAGCAAATCGTCGGCCTCCTTATTGATCTGGATCACCATTTGCTGACCCTTGCTATCGGGCTTCGCAACGTGGATCACCTTCCAATCGACAGTTGGCACGTCCGGATTTTGCCATCGCAGTAGCTGCAGTGCCTGGTCCGCTGGTACGACCCGCGGGAAAAGTAATTTTGCCTTTGGTAGGGACGGAATGCAAGTTCTGTCCACTACCTCCAGCTTGGCACCCTCCCACGGAGCGTCCAGAGCAGCCACGACACCGGTGACCCACTTCAGAGCATCCTTGCAGCTCAGGGTTTTAACGCCTGAGAGCCAGCCCGCTCCATCAAAAGAGATGGGTAGCGAGTCCGGTTCGCCCATACGACTCAGAAGCGCGTTGAACAGTAGCTCGTCCACCTTCTTCCACTGCTCTGGCTTCATCTTGCCGTTTGGGTCGCTCCGGTCGATGAGCGCGACGACAAGATGTAGCCTCGCCACATCACTGGCCGTCAGTTTTGCTTGCGTCACTGGCTTTTTGCAGGGCCGCTTGCTGGCTGGCACCTCTGCTTTAGCGGTTTCAGCGGAGCGCTGGCGTTTGACGGCCAAACTCTCCTCCACCTTGTTGGCAAAACTGACGTTCTCAGACGCCATGTTTTCCTCTGTTCGAAATGAGCCCTGCCCTCTTCAATCCTTTCGTCGGCCCACTTCTGCTGGCGGATCTCATCTTGTGTGAGTTCTCGCTTGCAGTTAGCGAGCCGAGCCCGGATTTTTAAGGCGGACTTGTACTTGGCTTTGGCCTTCAATCCCTCCTTTGACCTTTTGAGCCCGACCCTACTGGGGGTGCTGGTGCTCGCCGGGCCTGGAAGACATTGAGAAACCGGTTTTCGAGTCCCTTCCTGTGATTCGCAATCCGAGTCTCCTTGGACTGCGGTATCGCGCCACATTTTGGGTGTATTTTTGGCAGTAGCTATGCAACCGTCCTGGCCTGCTCCAACCAGTACGGAGGGTGGGTTGCTGGCGACACGCAGAGAGGATTTCTCCCCCCCGTGCCCGCCGGTGGTAGCACCCTTTTCCACCGACGTTTGGGTTGACATCCCAACCCGTGTTTGACCCTTAGTCACCTCCATTTGATTTTTATTTCTGGGAAGTCTACCCATAGCATTTTATCCTTACTGCCAAGGACCTCGAACCATGGTTTGCTCTACGCCCTCGCTGTGCCGAAGCTTTTGAGTGGTGTAGAGTTCACCTTAGCTAGACATAGTACTACCTCTCCACAGGCAAGTAGGTTCGTAGTACATTCGTTTGTTTTGGGGCATGACGACATCTGCTTCGGTTAGCCCCTCGCCTTCGCAGTGCCGAAGCCTTTGAATGGTTTGGGGTTCACTTTTAGCTAGACGCCGTCCTGTCCCTCCGCAAGGCAAATAGCACCTGGTACCCCTCGTTTGTCTCGAGGTAGCACGATGCCCATTGCCCAGCCGGCACCCTCGTGGAGGGTTCAGTTGAGGATTTTCGCCAGCCGATGCAGATGGGGATGCCACCAGATATCTTCCTTCCAAATTTGGTGACTCTCAGAGAACGGCTTCCGTTGAGCGCAAAAATGGTCATACACGGTCAATACCCGAATAATAAGCCCATTCCGCTCAAGCACTCAAACTGGCGTTTGTATATGTTATCACTCTTATGCTTAAATCACTCAACTGTGGTAAATTCATTTGCTTGCTGAGTTTATTCACGCTCATGTTCAAACTGCTCACCTCGGGCGTTCACTCATTCGGCTCAACAATGAACGTTTTGAACGAAAACAAAAACTCAAATGAGCAAACTTAACGCATATGAGTAAACTCATTGTGTTTGATCAAGTGCGCTGCCAGCAGAGCTGCTGCGCTTCTGCTGAATGTGAAGAAGGTGAAACAGAAACAAGTGGAAACGTTGCAGTCGGACGCAACCGACTGCGGTATACTCGATACCAGTATTAAATATTTTGATGCCCATTCATGTGGGATGTCAATTGCTCTCTTCATACCTAATTTTGTGACTCTAGCTCGAAGTTTGTATAAAGTGGGGAAAGGGGGGCTGGGGGCGGTATGGTTGGGCGTGGCATCCAAATTTTTGCTGCAGGTCCTTGTGGAATGTCAAATGCTACCTTCATAACAAATTTGGTGACTCTAGCTCAAAGTTTGTAAAAGTGGGGAAAGGGGGGCTGGGGGCGGTATGGTTGGGCGTGGTATTCAAATTTTTGGTGCCGATCTATGTGGGATGTCAATTGCTATCTTCATACCAAATTTGGTGACTCTAGCTCGAAGTTTGTATAAAGTGGGGAAAGGGGGGCTGCGGGCGGTATGGTTGGGCGTGGCATCCAAATTTTTGCTGCAGATCCTTGTGGAATGTCAAATGCTACCTTCATACCAAATTTGGTGACTCTAGTTCGAAGCATGTAAAAGGTGGTGAAAGGGGGGCTTTGGGGCTTGGGGCGGTATGGGTGGGCGTGGCATCAAATTTTTGCTGCCGATCCATGTGAGATGTAAACTGCTCTCTTCATACCAAATTCGGTGACTCTAGCTCAAAAATTGTAAAAGTGGGGAAAGGGGGGCTGGGGGCGGTATGGGTGGGCGTGGCATCCAAATTTTTGTGGCAGATCCTTGTGGAATGTCAAATGCTACCTTCATACCAAATTTGGTGACTCTAGCTCGAAGTTTGTATAAGGTGGGGAGAGGGGGGCTGGGGCGGTATGGGTGGAATTGCATCCAAATTAATGATGCAGATCTTTGTGGAATGTCAAATGCTACCTTCATACCAAATTTGGTGACTCTAGCTCGAAGCATGTAAAAGGTGGTGAAAGGGGGGCTATAGGGCTTGGGGCGGTATGGGTGGGCGTGGCATTCAAATTTTTGCTGCCGATCCATGTGGGATGTCAATTGCTATCTTCATACCAAATTTGGTGACTCTAGCTCAAAGTTTGTATAAAGTGGGGAAAGGGGGGCTGGGGGCGGTATGGGTGGAATTGCATCCAAATTTTTGCTGCCGATCCATGTGGGATGTCAATTGCTCTCTTCATACCAAATTTGGTGACTCTAGCTCGAAGTTTGTAAAAAGTGGGGAAAGGGGGGCTGGGGGCGGTATGGTTGGGCGTGGCATCCAAATTTTTGCTGCAGGTCCTTGTGGAATGTCAAATGCTACCTTCATAACAAATTTGGTGACTCTAGCTCAAAGTTTGTAAAATTGGGGAAAGGGGGCTGGGGGCGGTATGGTTGGGCGTGGTATTCAAATTTTTGGTGCCGATCTATGTGGGATGTCAATTGCTATCTTCATACCAAATTTGGTGACTCTAGCTCGAAGTTTGTATAAAGTGGGGAAAGGGGGGCTGGGGGCGGTATGGTTGGGCGTGGCATCCAAATTTTTGCTGGAGGTCCTTGTGGAATGTCAAATGCTACCTTCATACCAAATTTGGTGACTCTAGCTCAAAGTTTGTATAAGGTGGGGAAAGGGGGGCGGAATGGATGGGCTAGGCTCCAAAACTTTGATGCAGATTGTTGGGGGTCGTTGCCAGCTATCTTCCTACCAAATTTGGTGGCTCTAGCTCCACTACTCTGGAATATACACGCATTCCCGTTTCTGACGAAGCGTTGGGGCAGATGGGGGTGGCTACGGCGTTATTGGTGGGCGTGGCATCCAAACTTTTGATGCAGTTTTTGAGGGGTCATCATCATCTATCTTGGCACCAAATTTGGTGACTCTAGCTAAAAAACTGTGGGAGATATAGGCTTTTCTGATTTCTAAATGCGGGATGGCTGGGGCGGGATGGGTGGGCGTGGCTCAATAACTTTGATGCAGTTCTTTTAGGGTCGTTACCAGCTATCTTCCTACCAAATTTGGTGGCTCTAGCTCCACTACCCTGGAAGATACACGCATTCCCGTTTTTTACGAAGCGTTGGGGCATCTGGGGGCGGCTAGGGCGGTATTGGTGGGCGTGGCATCCAAACTTTTGGTGCAGTTTTTGGGGGGTCATCATCAGCTAAATTGGCACCAAATTTGGTGGCTCTAGCTCAAAAACTGTGGGAGATATAGGCTTTTTTGACTTTAAAATGCGGGGGGTCTGGGGGTGGAATGGGGGGGCGTGGCTCCAAAATTTTTGATGCAGTTTTTTGGGGGTTGCTAGTAGCTATCTTCTTACCAAATTTGGTAGTTCTAGCTGTAAGGGTGTGTGAAATATGCGGATTTATCGTTTTTGAGTTATCGAATTTATCGATTTGCCAGCCCCCCAGTTATCGTAGAACCCCAATCTTGACACTTTAATTTACTATCCCATAGAAAAAGAGAATTGGAAAGTTTCAAGTCCCTAGCTTGAAGGGTGTGGACAGACGGACAGACGGACAGACACCATGACGGACATTGCACAAAACCAATATACTCTTTACCTTCGGTATCGAGTATAAAAAATCAAAATATGTAATTTCATAACAAATATAAACGTGTATTTATTTTCATAATAATTGAAAATGGAATTGAAAAAGAAAAAAATTGCACATTCATTAAATTCATTCTTATTTCATATGTACATATACACATATTTATGTATGTTAATTATTTTTATTTAATTTTTAAAACTTTTGCTGTAAGATTTAAAAAAAAAGGATGCTATCTGCCGATTTTGGGCCAAGCTGGTTTCTCTTTTCGGTAATAACATTTCCAGCCAAAGAAAATTCGCGCTCTGCAGCAGCACTACTTGCCGGAATCCAGTGAAGTTTAAGTGACAATTTCGACAGTTGTGGATAAGAATTTTCTTTAGTTTTCCACCAATGCACTATGGGCAAAAAGTCCGAAATTTTTGCATAAAGTCCAGTTTTAAAGCTAGAGCATTCAAATTTTGCACAAAAATGTGAAATAATAATATAGAATTATGTATTTTTTTATTTTTCAATCAAACAACACCTTCAACACCTCCTCCCCACCCCCAAGAAAAAATATAAAAATTTCTATGTATTTGCTAAAAATTTTATTAACAGATATGTTTATTGTTCTTCATCGTCTAACTCAAACTGTAGATTACCATCAGAATTGTCCGCGGAGTCCGATTCTTCATTTCCCGTAGCTGACGTAATTTTTTCATTATTCTGGGGAGGTGGGCATTTTAAAACATTTATTACTTCTGCCGGCAAGGGTTTTTTCTTTATTTTATGTTGCCTTTCATTCAAACATATGCTGGATATAAGTGGATCAGAAGTATCCATAGCTCTATTAAAAACATCAGCCATATTGCTTAAACGGCTATTTTTTCGGGCGTGTCTATCGTTCTTATAGTACTTGTTTCTTGCTTCTGAAGCATTTTCTCCTAAACAACAATAGCACAAAGTTTATAAAAAATTATGATTGTATTTCGATAAGTCGAGCAAACGATTGGTCATCAGAGTTTGTTTGCGCGGCAATTTCAAACCGATAACTTTAAAATTTTTTTCGAAACATTTTTATATTCTCTTGAGTATGCATTATTAGAAAAAACATTCAATTTTGAGTTTTTAAAACATAGAAAAATATACTTTATGCAAAAATTTCGGACTTTTTGCCCATAGTGCAATGCAAGACATAGAAATCGTCTGTTATTTCCACTTGTTCCTTGCTGTCAATTTCTTCTGTAGGCGTTTTTGTTGAATTTAATTTTGACTTATTCATTAATTCCAGGAAAAAGAAGAAGGCATCTTTTCGCTTATTTGTTGTCAGGTTTGTTGCGTCCAGTAAGTCAACCGAACCAGTGGATTCAAATGAAAATTGTGATACTGTATCCGACTTTGGAGTACATGGACTTGCTGGAACAGAAGACGATGGTGATGAATTGATATCCAAGCAGTTCATTTGTGAAGTACAAAATGTTTTTAAGTCGCTTTCATCATTTGGTTGCATGTGTAAAGCAGGCGGATATAAAAAAAATGCTACCTTATGCCACTATGAGCTTTTTCGTCTTTAATTTCAGCCTTTTTCTCATCCGCTTTCTTTTGCGTAGCTCGCGACACCGTTGTTGTATCAGGGAGCATGTCGTCGATATCTACATTCTTTCCATATTTTGCTCCAATATTTAACAAAAATTTAGCAAGTTTTCTAAATCCAACTCCATTGATTGCTGAGAATGGTTGACAATCCTCAGTAACCCAGACCACACAAGCGTCAATAGCGGTTTTTTTTTTCGTCAGGTGTCACAGTTTTTAGCAGTGTCGTCTCCTTAAGCGATTTGCAGCACTTATGTCGGTTTAAATTTGACGAATTTCTTGGCAAATATTTTAAAATATTATTACAGGATTGACAGTATGTAAACCCATTTAAAATAGTGCCATCCTCCTTAACAATTTCAGATAAAATGTTCCAAACATAGCTTCTTCCCTTATGTCGGGCTGACAATGTGTAGGTATTTGCGCGAAGTTTTTCTAATATATTTTGTTGCTCCATATCAATGCGACGACAAATACATACTAAGAAATAATACATTTTGCAGAAAATTGATTGTGCAATTCCTAGATGGGCACGAAAAATAAAAAAAAGAGCCAAACAACAAATTTTAACAACAACCAGCGACGCCGCATCGGCGCAATTTTTTATTCAGTGTAGAAATTGTTGTCTGCGCAGCTATTTGCATAGATTTTTTATTGCTTGAGCTTCATGTGCGTCGAGCAATGCGATCAACTCGAGCATCGACCACCAGTGACGACATGCTAGCGCCTATTATTTGACAGACTGTTAATGAGCTGTTCGTCAGCAACGGCTGAGTTCATTTAATGCATAGCTTCGTAAAATAAGCGGAAGTGAGCGAAACATTTCGTAAACGGAGCGAACGTGTACAAAGCATTTCGGACCGAACGCTCACATTGTACATGAATGAGCGGTTCGACGCTGATTTTCACTCAATGCTGTATTTCGCTCAGTGACTGGAATAGAACAAAAACTTTTGTGTCTGAGCTGATTCAAGGAAAATGTGAGTTTTGCAGTTCTCTGGTGACTCTAGCTCAAAGTTTGTAAGTGCTGTGGAAAGGGGGGCTGGGGGCAGTATGGAAGGGCATGGCATCCAAAGTTTTGATGCAGATCTGTGTGGAATGTCAATTGCTATCTTCATACCAAATTTGGTGACTCTAGCTTGAAAATTTTAAGAAGTGGGGAAAGGGGGGCTCGGGGCGGTATTGGTGGGCATGGCATCCAAAGTTTTGATGCAGATCTGTATGGAATGTCAATTGCTATCTTCATACCAAATTTGGTGACTCTAGCTAAATGTTTGTAAAAGGTGTGGAAAGGGGGGCGAAATGGGTAGGCGTGGCTCCAAAACTTTGATGAACATTTTTGGGGGTCGTTGCCAGCTATCTTCCTACCAAATTTGGTGGCTCTAGCTTCACAACTCTGGAAGATACACGAATTCCCGTTTTTGACTAAGCGTTGGGGAGGATGGGGGCGGCTACGGCAGTATTGGTGGGCGTGGCTTCAAACTTTTGATGCAGTTTTTGGGGGGTCATCATCACCTATCTTGGCACCAAATTTGGTGGCTCTAGCTAAAAAACTGTGGGAGATATAGCTATTTCTGATTTCAAAATGCGGGGGGCTGGGGCGGAATGGGTGGGCGTGGCTCCAAAACTTTAATGCAGTTTTTTGGGGGCCGTTACCAGCTATCTTCCTACCAAATTTGGAGGCTCTAGCTGCACAACTCTGGAAGATCTACGCAGTACCGTTTTTGACGAAGCGTTGGGGAGGATGGGGGCGGCTTGGGCAGTATCGGTGGGCGTGGCATCCAAACTTTTGATGCAGTTTTTGGGGGGTCATCATCGCCTATCTTGGAACCAAATTTGGTGGCTCTAGCTCAAAAGCTGTGGGAGATATAGACGGTGGGGCTGGGGGCGGAATGGGTGAGCGTGGCTCCAAAATTTTGGATGCAGTTTTTTGGGGGTTAATAGTAGCTATCTTCTTACCAAATTTGGTAGTTCTAGCTGTAAGGATGTGCGAAATATGTGGACTTATCGGTTTTGAGTTATCGAATTTATCGATTTGCCAGCCCCCCATTTATCGTAGAACCCCCATCTTGACACTTTAATAGTAGTTAAAGAGAATTGGAAAGTTTCAAGTCTCTAGCTTGAAGGGTGTGGAAAAAAGTTGCGAACATACAGACGGACAGACGGACGGACACCATGACGGACATTGCACAAAACCAATATACTCTTTACCTTCCGTATCGAGTATAAACAACAACATAACAAAACTTGGTGCGTCTGGAAAAATGTTCCACGTCAGAATATGTTATGGGGGTAGACTCGCCTATTTGCTGTTCTAAAACATTGGAAAGCAAATGGCTGCTGCAATTCAATCTAATGTTTATTTCCAATGCTTTTACAATATTAGCACCTCTGTCAGTCACAAACTTTATTTTGTCCATATTGTATATGCCGAACTCACAAAACAATGTGTTTAATTTTGTTAAAATGTTTGCAGCAGTTGCTCGCTGGAAATCCATTGATTTTAATCCCAAAATTAAGTCGAAGAGCTGTAAATCTTGTTCGTAGTGCATAGTGACTCCCAAAAAACTTCTGTGCACATAATTGTCAGTCCACAAATCTAATGTTACAGTTGCTCCACCACTATTCACAATGTTGGCTATTTCGTCTTTAATTTCAGCCTTTTTCTCATCCGCTTTCTTTTGCGTAGCTCGCGACACCGTTGTTGTATCAGGGAGCATGTCGTCGATATCTACATTCTTTCCATATTTTGCTCCAATATTTAACAAAAATTTTGCAAGTTTTCTAAATCCAACTCCATTGATTGCTGAGAATGGTTGACAATCCTCAGTAACCCAGACCACACAAGCGTCAATAGCGGTTTTTTTTTTCGTCAGGTGTCACAGTTTTTAGCAGTGTCGTCTCCTTAAGCGATTTGCAGCACTTATGTCGGTTTAAATTTGACGAATTTCTTGGCAAATATTTTAAAATATTATTACAGGATTGACAGTATGTAAACCCATTTAAAATAGTGCCATCCTCCTTAACAATTTCAGATAAAATGTTCCAAACATAGCTTCTTCCCTTATGTCGGGCTGACAATGTGTAGGTATTTGCGCGAAGTTTTTCTAATATATTTTGTTGCTCCATATCAATGCGACGACAAATACATACTAAGAAATAATACATTTTGCAGAAAATTGATTGTGCAATTCCTAGATGGGCACGAAAAATAAAAAAAGAGCCAAACAACAAATTTTAACAACAACCAGCGACGCCGCATCGGCGCAATTTTTTATTCAGTGTAGAAATTGTTGTCTGCGCAGCTATTTGCATAGATTTTTTATTGCTTGAGCTTCATGTGCGTCGAGCAATGCGATCAACTCGAGCATCGACCACCAGTGACGACATGCTAGCGCCTATTATTTGACAGACTGTTAATGAGCTGTTCGTCAGCAACGGCTGAGTTCATTTAATGCATAGCTTCGTAAAATAAGCGGAAGTGAGCGAAACATTTCGTAAACGGAGCGAACGTGTACAAAGCATTTCGGACCGAACGCTCACATTGTACATGAATGAGCGGTTCGACGCTGATTCGCGCTCTGCAGCAGCACTACTTGCCGGAATCCAGTGAAGTTTAAGTGACAATTTCGACAGTTGTGGATAAGAATTTTCTTTAGTTTTCCACCAATGCACTATGGGCAAAAAGTCCGAAATTTTTGCATAAAGTCCAGTTTTAAAGCTAGAGCATTCAAATTTTGCACAAAAATGTGAAATAATAATATAGAATTATGTATTTTTTTATTTTTCAATCAAACAACACCTTCAACACCTCCTCCCCACCCCCAAGAAAAAATATAAAAATTTCTATGTATTTGCTAAAAATTTTATTAACAGATATGTTTATTGTTCTTCATCGTCTAACTCAAACTGTAGATTACCATCAGAATTGTCCGCGGAGTCCGATTCTTCATTTCCCGTAGCTGACGTAATTTTTTCATTATTCTGGGGAGGTGGGCATTTTAAAACATTTATTACTTCTGCCGGCAAGGGTTTTTTCTTTATTTTATGTTGCCTTTCATTCAAACATATGCTGGATATAAGTGGATCAGAAGTATCCATAGCTCTATTAAAAACATCAGCCATATTGCTTAAACGGCTATTTTTTCGGGCGTGTCTATCGTTCTTATAGTACTTGTTTCTTGCTTCTGAAGCATTTTCTCCTAAACAACAATAGCACAAAGTTTATAAAAAATTATGATTGTATTTCGATAAGTCGAGCAAACGATTGGTCATCAGAGTTTGTTTGCGCGGCAATTTCAAACCGATAACTTTAAAATTTTTTTCGAAACATTTTTATATTCTCTTGAGTATGCATTATTAGAAAAAACATTCAATTTTGAGTTTTTAAAACATAGAAAAATATACTTTATGCAAAATTTCGGACTTTTTGCCCATAGTGCAATGCAAGACATAGAAATCGTCTGTTATTTCCACTTGTTCCTTGCTGTCAATTTCGTCTGTAGGCGTTTTTGTTGAATTTAATTTTGACTTATTCATTAATTCCAGGAAAAAGAGGAAGGCATCTTTTCGCTTATTTGTTGTCAGGTTTGTTGCGTCCAGTAAGTCAACCGAACCAGTGGATTCAAATGAAAATTGTGATACTGTATCCGACTTTGGAGTACATGGACTTGCTGGAACAGAAGACGATGGTGATGAATTGATATCCAAGCAGTTCATTTGTGAAGTACAAAATGTTTTTAAGTCGCTTTCATCATTTGGTTGCATGTGTAAAGCAGGCGGATATAAAAAAAATGCTACCTTATGCCACTATGAGCTTTTTCGTCTTTAATTTCAGCCTTTTTCTCATCCGCTTTCTTTTGCGTAGCTCGCGACACCGTTGTTGTATCAGGGAGCATGTCGTCGATATCTACATTCTTTCCATATTTTGCTCCAATATTTAACAAAAATTTAGCAAGTTTTCTAAATCCAACTCCATTGATTGCTGAGAATGGTTGACAATCCTCAGTAACCCAGACCACACAAGCGTCAATAGCGGTTTTTTTTTTCGTCAGGTGTCACAGTTTTTAGCAGTGTCGTCTCCTTAAGCGATTTGCAGCACTTATGTCGGTTTAAATTTGACGAATTTCTTGGCAAATATTTTAAAATATTATTACAGGATTGACAGTATATAAACCCATTTAAAATAGTGCCATCCTCCTTAACAATTTCAGATAAAATGTTCCAAACATAGCTTCTTCCCTTATGTCGGGCTGACAATGTGTAGGTATTTGCGCGAAGTTTTTCTAATATATTTTGTTGCTCCATATCAATGCGACGACAAATACATACTAAGAAATAATACATTTTGCAGAAAATTGATTGTGCAATTCCTAGATGGGCACGAAAAATAAAAAAAAGAGCCAAACAACAAATTTTAACAACAACCAGCGACGCCGCATCGGCGCAATTTTTTATTCAGTGTAGAAATTGTTGTCTGCGCAGCTATTTGCATAGATTTTTTATTGCTTGAGCTTCATGTGCGTCGAGCAATGCGATCAACTCGAGCATCGACCACCAGTGACGACATGCTAGCGCCTATTATTTGACAGACTGTTAATGAGCTGTTCGTCAGCAACGGCTGAGTTCATTTAATGCATAGCTTCGTAAAATAAGCGGAAGTGAGCGAAACATTTCGTAAACGGAGCGAACGTGTACAAAGCATTTCGGACCGAACGCTCACATTGTACATGAATGAGCGGTTCGACGCTGATTTTCACTCAATGCTGTATTTCGCTCAGTGACTGGAATAGAACAAAAACTTTTGTGTCTGAGCTGATTCAAGGAAAATGTGAGTTTTGCAGTTCTCTGGTGACTCTAGCTCAAAGTTTGTAAGTGCTGTGGAAAGGGGGGCTGGGGGCAGTATGGAAGGGCATGGCATCCAAAGTTTTGATGCAGATCTGTGTGGAATGTCAATTGCTATCTTCATACCAAATTTGGTGACTCTAGCTTGAAAATTTTAAGAAGTGGGGAAAGGGGGGCTCGGGGCGGTATTGGTGGGCATGGCATCCAAAGTTTTGATGCAGATCTGTATGGAATGTCAATTGCTATCTTCATACCAAATTTGGTGACTCTAGCTAAATGTTTGTAAAAGGTGTGGAAAGGGGGGCGAAATGGGTAGGCGTGGCTCCAAAACTTTGATGAACATTTTTGGGGGTCGTTGCCAGCTATCTTCCTACCAAATTTGGTGGCTCTAGCTTCACAACTCTGGAAGATACACGAATTCCCGTTTTTGACTAAGCGTTGGGGAGGATGGGGGCGGCTACGGCAGTATTGGTGGGCGTGGCATCAAAACTTTTGATGCAGTTTTTGGGGGGTCATCATCACCTATCTTGGCACCAAATTTGGTGGCTCTAGCTAAAAAACTGTGGGAGATATAGCTATTTCTGATTTCAAAATGCGGGGGGCTGGGGCGGAATGGGTGGGCGTGGCTCCAAAACTTTAATGCAGTTTTTTGGGGGCCGTTACCAGCTATCTTCCTACCAAATTTGGAGGCTCTAGCTGCACAACTCTGGAAGATCTACGCAGTACCGTTTTTGACGAAGCGTTGGGGAGGATGGGGGCGGCTTGGGCAGTATCGGTGGGCGTGGCATCCAAACTTTTGATGCAGTTTTTGGGGGGTCATCATCGCCTATCTTGGAACCAAATTTGGTGGCTCTAGCTCAAAAGCTGTGGGAGATATAGACGGTGGGGCTGGGGGCGGAATGGGTGAGCGTGGCTCCAAAATTTTGGATGCAGTTTTTTGGGGGTTAATAGTAGCTATCTTCTTACCAAATTTGGTAGTTCTAGCTGTAAGGATGTGCGAAATATGTGGACTTATCGGTTTTGAGTTATCGAATTTATCGATTTGCCAGCCCCCCATTTATCGTAGAACCCCCATCTTGACACTTTAATAGTAGTTAAAGAGAATTGGAAAGTTTCAAGTCTCTAGCTTGAAGGGTGTGGAAAAAAGTTGCGAACATACAGACGGACAGACGGACGGACACCATGACGGACATTGCACAAAACCAATATACTCTTTACCTTCCGTATCGAGTATAAACAACAACATAACAAAACTTGGTGCGTCTGGAAAAATGTTCCACGTCAGAATATGTTATGGGGGTAGACTCGCCTATTTGCTGTTCTAAAACATTGGAAAGCAAATGGCTGCTGCAATTCAATCTAATGTTTATTTCCAATGCTTTTACAATATTAGCACCTCTGTCAGTCACAAACTTTATTTTGTCCATATTGTATATGCCGAACTCACAAAACAATGTGTTTAATTTTGTTAAAATGTTTGCAGCAGTTGCTCGCTGGAAATCCATTGATTTTAATCCCAAAATTAAGTCGAAGAGCTGTAAATCTTGTTCGTAGTGCATAGTGACTCCCAAAAAACTTCTGTGCACATAATTGTCAGTCCACAAATCTAATGTTACAGTTGCTCCACCACTATTCACAATGTTGGCTATTTCGTCTTTAATTTCAGCCTTTTTCTCATCCGCTTTCTTTTGCGTAGCTCGCGACACCGTTGTTGTATCAGGGAGCATGTCGTCGATATCTACATTCTTTCCATATTTTGCTCCAATATTTAACAAAAATTTTGCAAGTTTTCTAAATCCAACTCCATTGATTGCTGAGAATGGTTGACAATCCTCAGTAACCCAGACCACACAAGCGTCAATAGCGGTTTTTTTTTTCGTCAGGTGTCACAGTTTTTAGCAGTGTCGTCTCCTTAAGCGATTTGCAGCACTTATGTCGGTTTAAATTTGACGAATTTCTTGGCAAATATTTTAAATATTATTACAGGATTGATAGTATGTAAACCCATTTAAAATAGTGCCATCCTCCTTAACATTTCAGATAAAATGTTCCAAACATAGCTTCTTCCCTTATGTCGGGCTGACAATGTGTAGGTATTTGCGCGAAGTTTTTCTAATATATTTTGTTGCTCCATATCAATGCGACGACAAATACATACTAAGAAATAATACATTTTGCAGAAAATTGATTGTGCAATTCCTAGATGGGCACGAAAAATAAAAAAAGAGCCAAACAACAAATTTTAACAACAACCAGCGACGCCGCATCGGCGCAATTTTTTATTCAGTGTAGAAATTGTTGTCTGCGCAGCTATTTGCATAGATTTTTTATTGCTTGAGCTTCATGTGCGTCGAGCAATGCGATCAACTCGAGCATCGACCACCAGTGACGACATGCTAGCGCCTATTATTTGACAGACTGTTAATGAGCTGTTCGTCAGCAACGGCTGAGTTCATTTAATGCATAGCTTCGTAAAATAAGCGGAAGTGAGCGAAACATTTCGTAAACGGAGCGAACGTGTACAAAGCATTTCGGACCGAACGCTCACATTGTACATGAATGAGCGGTTCGACGCTGATTTTCACTCAATGCTGTATTTCGCTCAGTGACTGGAATAGAACAAAAACTTTTGTGTCTGAGCTGATTCAAGGAAATGTGAGTTTTGCAGTTCTCTGGTGACTCTAGCTCAAAGTTTGTAAGTGCTGTGGAAAGGGGGGCTGGGGGCAGTATGGAAGGGCATGGCATCCAAAGTTTTGATGCAGATCTGTGTGGAATGTCAATTGCTATCTTCATACCAAATTTGGTGACTCTAGCTTGAAAATTTTAAGAAGTGGGGAAAGGGGGGCTCGGGGCGGTATTGGTGGGCATGGCATCCAAAGTTTTGATGCAGATCTGTATGGAATGTCAATTGCTATCTTCATACCAAATTTGGTGACTCTAGCTAAATGTTTGTAAAAGGTGTGGAAAGGGGGGCGAAATGGGTAGGCGTGGCTCCAAAACTTTGATGAACATTTTTGGGGGTCGTTGCCAGCTATCTTCCTACCAAATTTGGTGGCTCTAGCTTCACAACTCTGGAAGATACACGAATTCCCGTTTTTGACTAAGCGTTGGGGAGGATGGGGGCGGCTACGGCAGTATTGGTGGGCGTGGCTTCAAAACTTTTGATGCAGTTTTTGGGGGGTCATCATCACCTATCTTGGCACCAAATTTGGTGGCTCTAGCTAAAAAACTGTGGGAGATATAGCTATTTCTGATTTCAAAATGCGGGGGGCTGGGGCGGAATGGGTGGGCGTGGCTCCAAAACTTTAATGCAGTTTTTTGGGGGCCGTTACCAGCTATCTTCCTACCAAATTTGGAGGCTCTAGCTGCACAACTCTGGAAGATCTACGCAGTACCGTTTTTGACGAAGCGTTGGGGAGGATGGGGGCGGTTTGGGCAGTATCGGTGGGCGTGGCATCCAAACTTTTGATGTAGTTTTTGGGGGGTCATCATCGCCTATCTTGGAACCAAATTTGGTGGCTCTAGCTCAAAAGCTGTGGGAGATATAGACGGTGGGGCTGGGGGCGGAATGGGTGAGCGTGGCTCCAAAATTTTGGATGCAGTTTTTTGGGGGTTGATAGTAGCTATCTTCTTACCAAATTTGGTAGTTCTAGCTGTAAGGATGTGCGAAATATGTGGACTTATCGGTTTTGAGTTATCGAATTTATCGATTTGCCAGCCCCCCATTTATCGTAGAACCCCCATCTTGACACTTTAATAGTAGTTAAAGAGAATTGGAAAGTTTCAAGTCTCTAGCTTGAAGGGTGTGGAAAAAAGTTGCGAACATACAGACGGACAGACGGACGGACACCATGACGGACATTGCACAAAACCAATATACTCTTTACCTTCCGTATCGAGTATAAACAACAACATAACAAAACTTGGTGCGTCTGGAAAAATTTTCCACGTCAGAATATGTTATGGGGGTAGACTCGCCTATTTGCTGCTTATATAACTTAGACAAAACTTAACACACTTACACTATTGATATATTATTGATATACAATTTCGAATAAGCAAAGGGCGTTCACACAAGCGCGCGTGTTGCTCTTATGATAATCAGATAATTTGAAATCTCGCTCCGATCATGCTCCTTTGTTGTTGCTCATTTACGTTCACTCTCTATTTTATTTTCAAACATAAATCTTCATATCCCTATCTCCTCCGCACTCACTAAGCTAAGCTAACCATAACTAAGAGGCGGCTGTTTAAGGAATTGCATTGCCTAATTTGCACCACCCATACCTAGCTCTTAAGTGCAAGCGTTGTGTGTATGAGCTCGGGATATGCTGCTTAGAGGAATAACTGTAGTGCTCTTTCCAACATTATGTTTTTACATACAATGGTAAGGGAATTGGTTATGCATATTAGTTCATATATAATGTGAACAAAGAAAGTAACTGTTCGTTTCAGTGAATTTTTTAATATTGTTTATATTAATTATATTAAATAATAACATCGAAAGTTACTTTTTGAATCAGTGAGTTTTTCAATATTCTGATTTTCGTATTTTATAGACACATATACATTCCTTAAAAATACGTATATATATAAATTCACTTAAAATACGTATTTTATGATAAGTTATAATAAAATTTAATTGATATTATTTAAATATTTAAATAACGATCAACGTATTTTAATTTCTTTTGTTGTTTTATTAAAAACAAGAAAATTAAGTCGATTTTAGACTTAATAATTGAAGCAACATTATATATAGTTGTCTTCTATTTTGCATATTATATAATAGTTATATAGACGCTGCTTTAGTGCATTAAAAAATCAAATAAAACTTAGCAGTCTGAATATTCTATTAAATTAATATAAGTTGGTATATTCAACTTTATTGAATTCTATACTTTGTATAGACACTGTAACGTTGTAACAATGGTTTTACAGTGAAGTCAATTGACTCACAGCTAAATTAAAATATGTCTATTGAAACTTTAGATATTAGTGTTGTTTTGGTGCCGAATTCAGTTGTTAACATAATTGGTGATGGAGCCCGCCTTTTTAGATCTATTTCCTACCTTTTATTTGGTAGGCAAGGCTTCCATGGCACCATACGCCAAAATATTGTTGAATATGTTGTAACCAACTGGGAAACTTTTGCTTGCTTCAGCAACAACTTAAATGGAGAGTGTTATAGCTCTTCTGAGTAATAAGAGTGCTATATGTCAAATTCAAATACTTATGGTACTGCATGTGAGCTTCAAGCAGCAGCCGATATTTATGCCGTAAATTTTCAAGTTTTTCAGAATGGAAATTTATTACAAGCATTCGGAAATAATATGTATCCTGTAAAAAGATTGCGTTTTACCGGTCCATTAATGAATGGACATTTTGATGTTTATATTCCTTTAGAGGAAGTATTAACTCAAGATTCTGATACGTCAAGCAAATGTATAAGTTATACAGTATAACTGGAAATCTTAAAAATCCTGTTAAAAGACGTAGTCCATTCACCGGCAAAACAGAAAAAAGGGTAAAAGAAAATGTTCATGTGAAAATAATAGTGATATCAATAGGGGTAAGCGCATAGAAGCATCAAAAAGATTTCAGGTTAATAATTCTGAAGCTCATAGAGTTGCAGTGGTAAGAGATCAGGCTAACAATCCTGAGGCTCATAGAGTTGCAGTGAGAAGACATCCGGCTAATAATCCTGATGCACGTCAAGAAAGGCGTTTGCGTGCATGGACTGTTAAAGCCATGTTTGGCTTAAACTATGATTTTTAAATAGCTTACAAGTCAGATAAAATTACTCAACTTGGTAGTATGAATTTGATATGCAAACATTGTACTGCTTTAAAATGAAAAAATGAGCCTTTGGGAATCTGTTGCAAGGCAGGAAAAGTTAAGCTTTCCCAAAATTAAAATTTGCCCGATCCACTTAAAAGCTTAATAATTGGTGGACATCCCAAGCATGATAATTTCATTGATCGTATAAGAAAGTATAACAGCTGCTTTCAAATAACTTCTTTTGGAAGTATAAAAACTATAAATGAAAGTTGGTCAACCTTTAAGGTCCAAGGACAAGTGTATCACTCAATTGGTAGTGTCCGACCTTTGCCAAATGAAGAAATGCAGTTTCTTCAAATTTATTTTGTTGGTGATGATGAAAAGGAAGCTCAACTACGTTGCAAAAATATTTCCAATGTTGATTTAAGCGTAGTAAAGGATCTTCAATGTATGTTTCATCATCATAATCGTAATGTTAAAGATCTAAAAATGGCTCTCAATAAAATACCAACAAGTACTAAAGACTATAAATTGGTTATACATGCTGGTCGAACACCCGCTGTTGCCCACAAAGGGCTTACAATGCACCTAAATCAAGCGAAGTAGCTTTAGTTATTGTTGGTCAACTTGGTCAGATGGTAATTTTACTATCTTCTTTTACAAGCTCTGCACGATATATGCATGAAAAGACTCAAGATGCTATGACATATGTTCGCCATTATGTGCGACCAGATCTTTTCATAATATTCATATTCAATCCACATGGTATGACATCAAAAGTTTTTTATTACCGGGTCAAAAACCGCATGATCGTCACGATATTAAAGCTCGAGTTTTTCATTTAAAGTTTAAGGTTTTACTGTCACTATTGACAAAAGGTTCTTTGTTTGGAAGCGTGCAATGTTTCATGTACTTTGTGGAATGGCAAAAGCGGGGCTGACCACATATATATATTCTACTTTGGTTAGAAAATAAAATAAGACCAGATAAAATCGATAAAATTATCTGAGCCGAAACACCAAACGCTGATGAGGATCCTTTGTTATTTAACATTGTTAACTCAATTATGATTCATGGTCCTTGCGGTGCATTTAATAATAAATCGTCATGCATGAAAAATGGAAAATGTACCAAAAGGTTTCCTCGACAATTACTTAAAGAAACTGTGACTGGAAAAGATAGTTACCCTCTATATCGTAGAAGAGCGATAAAATATGGTGGTAATGCAATTAATATAAATGGTAATTGCATAGATAATCGTTGGGTTGTGCCTTCAACTGTGTACTATTGAGAAAATTTGAAGCTCACATAAATGTTGAGTATTGTAGTTCTGTAAAGTCTATTAAATACATTTGTAAATATGTTAACAAGGGCAGTAATCAAGCATCATTTACTCTTGAAGACCAACGTATGGAAATTAATATGTACGAAAGTGGCCGTTGTATAAGTAGCTCAGAAGCGGTATGGAGAATCCTTGCATTTCCCATACATGAACGTTTTCCGGCTATTACACACTTAGCTGCTCATTTAGAAAATGGTCAACGGATATATTTTAACCCCAATAATCCGCAACAATTACTTGACAGATTAAGCACTACACCCAAAAACACTTTGCTAGCCTTCTTTGAGCTATGCACACGTGATGAGTTTGCAAAAACGCTTCTATATATTGAAGTTCCATCGTATTTTACATGGAACAATAAAAAATTTCAAAGAAGAAAACGAGGGCATGATGTGCCAAATTTTCCTGGAGTTAAAAAAGATTCAGCTTTTGGAAGAGTTTACACTATTCATCCCAATAATACAGAATATTTTTATTTATTTTTTATTTTTATTTAATTTTTTAAGGGCCCAACTTAATTTTTAAATTTAAAAACCGTTAGTGGTATAGCATACGCATCATTTCAATTGGCGTGTTAAGCTCTAGGATTACTAGAAGATGATAAGCACTGGGATTCAACTATAGCCGAAGCTGTCATATGTCAAAATCCTACAAAACTGAGAAAACTTTTTGCAATAATGTTAGTATTTTGTCAAATTTCAGATGCTCTTAAACTTTGGAATACTTATAAAGAGAGTTTCTCAAAAGATTTTTTAAGAGCCTTTCATTTTTCACAAGACAAAAATATTGATGAAAGTATTGTGAATAATGTATTAAATAAATGTCTTATTTACATTGAAGATATTGTACTGTCTATTGGTCAAAACTTGACTTATTATGAACTTCCACTACCAATTAGATCCGAGGAAATTGTTCGAAATATTGAATATCATAGAGAAACAAATTATGAAAATAGCGATAAATTTGTTGTTAATAATGAGCTACTGCTTACTCCTGAGCAAAAACAAGTATACGAAAAGATACTACATAGCGTTGAAGCAGAAGAGGGAGAAATATAATTTTTAGATGCACCTGGTGGAACAGGTAAAACGTATCTTTTAAATTTATTATTAGCAAAGGTACGGCAAAGTAAAAAAATTGCATTGGCCGTTGCTTCTTCCGATATCGCAGCCACTTTACCTAATTGTGGTCGCACAGCGCATTCTACACTTAAGATTCCATTAATTTGATTCATTTAGTGTTAAAATATGTTATGTACACACCGCTTATGTCTATTCTCTCTTTTGTTATACAAACGTCCGTTCACTGAAAGATAATGGACATTCTTCTGTTCTTCTTTGCGTTTTAGTTTGGCTGCCTTCGATGCAGCTCATATTCTTTTCAGTCTCTAATAAACCATGAACCCAATAGGTAATGGGCCCAGGCAGCAAATAAAACTGCGCGAGTAAGTCGAAAAGACACCAGTTAAATTAAATTCTTTAAAAAAGAGAGAGACTCAGTAAGTTGTGCAAAATGAGTTCCCAATTTGCTATAGAGGAACTGGATAGTGAAAACTACAATGTTTGGTCAGTGCAGATGAAAAGTCTGCTCATACATTCTGATTTGTGGTCAGTGGCATGCGGCCGATTGACAAAGAACGAAAATGATACAGTGGAACAAAAGACTATTTTTGACAACAAAGACGAAAAAGCGAGTTTCTTTTTGTGCGTGAAACCATCACAAATAAACTATATAAAGCACTGCAAAACAGCAAGTGAAGCCTGGAAAAGGTTGGCCGAGATTCATACTCCGTCTGGTCCGGCGCGTAAAATTCAGTTGTTTAACAGTTATTGTTCATTAAAATGCTAAATACGGAATGTGTTCGGGAGCATTTAAATCGTTTTTCTGATCTGGTTGAAAAACTTAGTGAAATCCAACAAGTTGTGCCTGATGAAATGCTTGCCGTAATTTTGCTAGCAAGTTTAAGTGACGAGTTCGAGAATTTTGTAGTCGCCATAGAGACGCGGGACACATTGCCGTCGTTGAACGCTCTTAAAATAAAACAAGTAAGAAGGCTCTAGTTGAGAGAGCCCGGCTAGAAGATACCCTGAACCCAGTTGCAATAAATAATTTAAATTTATGTAAGACTTTGGTACACTGACTTAGCTTCAATCGATTAAGTTCAATATCTCCGGTGTTTCTTAACCGATTTGGAAGAATTTTTCAGAAAAGTTCTATCGTTACCCATTATTTCAACCCTCACTTTTACATTTTCCAAATTCGATATTTTATTGTTATCGATATTATGTGTATATCGGAAACCAGAATAGTTATCGATAATTTGAAGCAAACTTGTTCTGCTCATGGTATAGGAGAACTTAAATACAAAGTCTGAAGTCTCTAGCTCTTGTAGTCTCTGAGATCCACGCGTTCATACAGACAGACAGACGGACAGACAGACGGACAGACGGACATGGCTATATCGTCTCGGCTGTTGATGCTGATCAAGAATATATATACTTTATAGGGTCGGAGATGCTTCCTTCTGCCTGTTACATACTTTTGCACAAAACCATTATACCCTTATTTACCCATTTTATAGGTTAAGGGTAAAATTACTCGAAGAAGGCGAAAGACGCAAAACAAACGAAATACCTACCGACAAATCGGATCAAAAAATGTATTCGTCGCGTCAAGAAAGCGGTAAAAAGGACAGATCGAAAAGAGACATGAGAAATGTAGAATGCTGGTCGTGCGGGCGGCGCGGGCACGTCGCAGCACAATGTCGATCGAAAGAAAAGAAAGATAATACAAGTGAAAAGGCACGAGAGGGCAACAAAACCCATCGTCGCTTTCGGTGTTTAGTGCAACGGTAAATAAAAACACTTTGCACAAAATTCCTATTGCGTGGACAGTGGAGCAACAGCTCATTTGTGTGCAGACAAATCGTTATTTACTTATATTCGAGAGCACAAAGAAAAAACAAGTGGAAACGTTGCAGTCGGACGCAACCGACTGCGGTATACTCGATACCAGTATTAAAAATTTTGATGCCCATCCATGTGGGATGTTAATTGCTTTCTTCATACCAAATTTGGTGACTCTAGCTCGAAGTTTGTATAAAGTGGGGAAAGGGGGGCTGGGGGCGGTATGGGTGGAATTGCATCCAAATTTTTGATGCAGATCTTTGTGGAATGTCAATTGCTATCTTCATAACAAATTTGGTGACTCTAGCTCAAAGTTTGTAAAAGTGGGGAAAGAGGGGCTGGGGGCGGTATGGTTGGGCGTGGCATTCAAATTTTTGCTGCAGATCCTTGTGGAATGTCAAATGCTACCTTCATACCAAATTTGGTGACTCTAGCTCAAAATTTGTATAAAGTGGGGAAAGAGGGGCTGGGGGCGGTATGGGTGGAATTGCATCCAAATTTTTGATGCAGATCTTTGTGGAATGTCAATTGCTATCTTCATAACAAATTTGGTGACTCTAGCTCAAAGTTTGTAAAAGTGGGGAAAGGGGGGCTGGGGGCGGTATGGTTGGGCGTGGCATTCAAATTTTTGCTGCAGATCCTTGTGGAATGTCAAATGCTACCTTCATACCAAATTTGGTGACTCTAGCTCAAAGTTTGTATAAGGTGGGGAGAGGGGGGCTATGGGGCTGGGGGCGGTATGGTTGGGCGTGGCATCCAAATTTTTGCAGCAGATCCTTGTGGAATGTCAAATGCTACCTTCATACCAAATTTGGTGACTCTAGCTCGAAGCATGTAAAAGGTGGTGAAAGGGGGGCTATGGGGCTTGGGGCGGTATGGGTGGGCGTGGCATTCAAATTTTTGCTGCCGATCCATGTGGGATGTCAATTGCTATCTTCATACCAAATTTGGTGACTCTAGCTCGAAGTTTGTATAAAGTGAGGAAAGGGGGGCTGGGGGCGGTATGGGTGGTCGTGGCATCCAAATTTTTGATGCAGATCTATGTGGAATGTCAATTGCTATCTTCATACAAAATTTGGTGACTCTAGCTCAAAGTTTGTAAAAGGTGATGAAAGGGGGGTGGAAGGGGTAGGCGTGGCTCCAAAACTTTGATGCAGTTTTTCGGGGGTCGTTGCAAGCTATCTTCCTGCCAAATTTGGTGGCTCTAGCTCCACAACTCTGGAAGATACACGCATTCCCGTTTTTGACGAAGCGTTTGGGTGGATGGGGGCGGCTAGGGTGGTATTGGTGGGCGTGGCATCCAAACTTTTGATGCAGTTTTTTGGGGGGTCATCATCACCTATCTTGGCACCAAATTTGGTGGCTCTAGCTCAAAAACTGTGGGAGATATAGCCATTTCTGATTTCAAAATGCGGGGGGGGCTGGGGGCGGAATGGGTGGGCGTGGCTCCAAAATTTTGATGCAGTTTTTTGGGGGTCGTTACCAGCTAGCTTTCTACCAAATTTGGAGGCTCTAGCTCCACAACTCTGATAGATACACGCATTCCCGTTTTTGACGAAGCGTTGGGGTGGATGGGGGCGGATAGAGCAGTATCGGTGGGCGTGGCATCCAAACTTTTGATGCAGTTTTTGGGGGGTCATCATCACCTATCTTGGCACAAAATTTGGTGGCTCTAGCTCAAAAACTGTGGGAGATATACGCTTTTTTGACTTTAAATTGCGGGGGGGCTGGGGGCGGAATGGGTGGGCGTGGCTCCAAAATTTTGGATGCAGTTTTTTGGGGGTTGATAGTAGCTATCTTCTTACCAAATTTGGTAGTTCTAGCTGTAAGGATGTGCGAAATATGAGGATTTATCGGTTTTGAGTTATCGAATTTATCGATTTGCCAGCCCCCCAGTTATCGTAGAACCCCCATCTTGACACTTTAATTTACTATCCCATAGATAAAGAGAATTGGTTTCAAGTCTCTAGCTTGAAGGGTGTGGAAAAAAGTTGCGAACATACAGACGGACAGACGGACAGACGGACGGACACCATGACGGACATTGTACAAACCCAATATACTCTTTACCTTCGGTATCGAGTATAATAAAACTGGCGGTTGACAATTACATTGAAGCAGAGGGTTGCGGTACTGTTATGTTGTACTGGCAAAACCAAACGATCAAATTAAATGATGTATTATTCGTAAAAGATCTGCAGTGTAATTTTATTTCTGTGCCTAAAGCAACCGAAAATGGATGCAAAGTACAATTTGAAAAGAACAAAGCGTATGTTAAAAACTGTAACGGTGACACTATAATGATTGCAAAGAAAAATAATGAAAGTGAAAAAAGTGTTCGCAGCAAATGCAAAAAGTCAGCTTGTAAAATGGCATGAAAGGTTCGGACATTTAAACTTCAATAGTTTAAGGATAATGATTAAACAAGACATGGTTTACGGCTTGCGAGCCAACGCGGGTGATTTAAATGACTTTGTATGTGAAATTTGCGCTAAAAGTAAAATATGCGAAAATAAATTTCCAAAAACTTCTGGTAATCGTGCTAAAGATGTTCTTGGTCTAGTACATTCTGACATTTGTGGTCCAATGCCAACGTTATCACAAGGTGGTGCGTGTTATTTTGCAACTTTTATAGACGACAACTCGCGGTATGTGTCGGTATACACGTTGAAAAGCAAAGATGAAGTTTTCGAGAAGTTTAAAGACTTTAAAGTGATGGCCGAAAATCAGACTGGCAAAAAGATCAAGGCAATTAGAAGCGATAATGGTCGAGAATATCTGAGTAATGCATTTGAAGGTTTTTTATCAAGCCACGGGATAAGAAGACAGCTTACGGTTCCCCAAACCCCACAGCAAAACGGTGTGGCTGAACGGGCGAACAGGACCTTGGTTGAAATGGAACGTAGCATGATAGTGCATGCTGGAGTCAGCGAGTCATTTTGGGGTGAGGCGATCACCACAGCAGCGTACTTACGCAATAGGTCTGAGACTGCTTCTTTATGCGACAAGACTCCATATGAAGCATGGTATGGGAAAAAGCCGAGTGTGTCCCATTTAAAAGTATTCGGTACTAAAGCCCTAGTGTTAGACAAGACACATAAAAGAAAGTTTGCACCTAAAGGAGTTGAACATGTTTTGGTAGGTTATTCTGAGACTTCCAAAGCTTATCGTTTGTATAATCCTGGCAAACGCAGCGTGACGGTTGCCAGAGATGTTGTTTTCATAGAGAACCAATTTACGTCAGATTCAGAGCCAAATCAAGGCTTATCTGATATTATGGTTTTGGAGTCTGCCCCTGAAAATGTTGGTAAACAGCGTGGATCTAATCAGCAGGATTCAGATCAAAAGCAGCAGGTGGCAGCAGTTGAGGAACTTGGGCAAACTGATGATGAATCTGATTTAGAAATAAGCCAAGCAAGACCAAAAAGAGGGCCAGGGAGGCCAAAGATTCTTCGCACTGGATGTGTTCGTCGTCCTCGTAAGGAATACAACACGGTCAATTTAGCCGCAAAAGAATTGTTGTGCCTGTAATAATAGTATAATGTTATCTTATAATGACTAAAAGACCACCCCTGGTTATGTATCGATACTTACGATATATATATGATATAATATCGAAGATCTAGTTATGATCGCTAGCGGACTTGTAAAAAATGAAGAATGTAATGTAATGAAGAACACGCATGAAGCACATTAATAAAGATATTAATAATTAAATAATAATAATTACACATAATTATTACATGGTGTCAGAAGTGGAAGAACAACAAAAGTGAACGTACACTGCATTCTTTGCAGTGGTGCAAATTAAAACATTCGCACGTGATAAAAAACATTTGTGTATGCACGTATCTAAGAACAGTAATCTGAGAAAATCAGAGCCATCAGTGATTCTTATGATCTAAACGAGATCAAGAAAAGAACATCAGAGCTGAAGGAAGGCATATCTATAAATATTTCTTGAAATTACGCATAATTTAAGAACATGTCGATAATAGACCGCTTACCTGAACCGCTTGATTGTGCTGACTTGCCAAATAAATGGCCAGCATGGAAGCGACAATTTCTCATGTATTTAATGGCAAACGGGATAAATGACCAACCGGAATCAAAGAAAATAGCAACATTTCTTTGGTTAAGTGGACAGCAGGCTCTGGAAATTTACAACACTTTGTATCCAAATGATGGCACATCAGAGGGACTTTTGGGTTTAAAAATACAACAGAAAGCAGCTTCAGTAGAGGGAGAACAACAACAGGAAGCAGCTCCAGTAAGGGGAGAAGAACAACAGCAAGTAGCGCCAGTTGAGGGACAAAAACAACAGCAAGCAGCATCAGAAAATAATCGCCAACAACGCACGTTGAATGGGATTTTAAAATCTTTCGATGAATATTGCCTACCTCGGCGTAATATTACAATGGAATCGTTTAAATTCAACACATCAATGCAAAAGAAAAACAACAATTTGCTGAATTTGAAACTGAATTGCGGAAAAAAAATGCAATTTTGTGAGTTCAAATGTAGCTGTGGCAAATTGTATGAAAATCGCTTGCTGCGTGATCGCATTATAATAGGAGTACACGACAAAAAGCTACAGCTTAAACTTTTGGATGCACATAATGAGTCACTCGCAACTGTCATCGAAAAGTGCAAAACATTTGAAGCGGCAAGCATCAACAAACAATATTTGGATATGAATGTGTCAGCAACAGCAGTGCATGCTATTGATCAAATATCGCATGCCGTTGATCAAATATCGCAAGGGAAATTTAAGGTGGCTGCAAATGAACGCTTATGCTACAACTGTGGGGCCCCATTTACATCAGCACACCTTCGTAACTGCAAGGCAATTGGTGTCACTTGCAGATCCTGTGGTCGACTGGGACATTTTAGTAAATGGTGCAAACAAGGAAAGCAAAACGAAAATGATGGGCAACGAAATATTGGAAAAAGCGACAACAAGAATGACAGCAACAATAAGGAAGGCAAGTATCAGTCAATCAACTGGAAAGAAAATGGTAAAGTAGTTAATGTGAACCAAAACAGAAATTACAATCAAACTGTGTTTTCGTCTAGAATAAATTGGATAGAAAAACCTCGCTGGAACAAAGAATATAGTATTGGAAATCAAAAAATAAGTTTTAAGATTGATACAGGAGCTGATGTGAATTGCGTTCCTTTGTCTTTAATAAGAAAGTTAAAAGTTAAAGATAATGAAGACACAAATTTTTCAATACTTGATTATAGCAGCAACAAAATTAAGGTTTTCGGAAAAGTAATTTTAAAATGCTTAGATAAAACACAGAAAAGTAAAAGTGAAGCTGAATTTCTGGTTGTCGACAACAAATGTGAGCCATTATTGGGATTGGAAACCTCTATTCAATTTGGTTTGGTTAAATGTGCTGACATCAACTCTGTAAGATTGTTGCCTAGTGAGAAGGAAAAATTTTTAGAAAAGCATTTGGACCTATTTACTGGGGTAGGTAAAAGTCCAGGAACCGTTAAAATTGTATTAAAAGAAAACTCTGTTCCAAAATTGCATTATCGTAAAAGAATTCCAATATCGTTAATGGAAAAACTTAAATTAGAATTAGAAAAAATGGTCAAGGAAGAAATCATTTCGCCTGTAAGTTACCCAACAGATTGGGTAAATAATTTACAAATTGCTGATAAGCCAGATGGATCTATACGGTTGTGTTTGGATCCAAAGCCCCTTAACAAATGCATTAGAAGGTAGCATTTCTTAATTCCTACAATTGAGGACTTTACGTCAAAATTAGCAAATAAAAAGGTATTTACAATACTTGATCTCAAAAGTGGGTTCTGGCAACTTGAACTGGATAGTAATAGCTCTGATTTCACCACATTTATGACCCCTTTTGGTAGATTTAAGTTTAACCGGGTACCATTCGGTATTAATAGTGCCCCAGAAATTTTTCATCAAAAAATGGTTAAAATATTTGGAGATATACCAGGAGTTATGGTTTATTTCGATGATATTGGAATCGCAGCAGAAAGCTATGAAGAGCATGATAAAATATTAATGACTGTGCTCGAGCGTGCCAGTAATAATAATGTCAGATTTAATCCGAGAAAATTCAGTACAGGCAATCAAATGTAGTGTTTATGGGGAACGTCATCTCAGAAGGAAAGATTAAACCAGAGTGCAAATATCGTGATGCAATAGTAAATCTCAAAACACCAAAAAACAAACATGATGTATTGCGACTTATGGGTTTATTAAAATACCTAGGTAGATATATTCAAAATCTGTCAAAGCAAACTGCCCAGTTACGAAATTTAACATGTATGGATGTTGAATTTAATTGGACAGAAAACCATGCAAAAGAATTGGAAGCAATTCTAAAAGTTATAAATTGTGAACCAGTTCTTGCAATTTATGACCCTAAACTCCCAGTCATTGTTCAAACAGACGCATCTAAAGATGGTGTGGGATGCGTTCTAATGCAAAAAGATCAACCAATAGCGTACGCCTCACGTACACTTGGAAAAAATGAGCAGAAATGGGCTCGAATTGAAAAGGAACTGTTGGCAATTGTTTTTGCATGTGAACGTTTTCACTAATACCTTTATGGACGGGAGTTCACTGTGCAGAGTGATCACAAACCTCTTGAAACACTTGTATTGAAAGACATAGATGATATTTCTGCAAGGCTGCAACGTATGTTTTTATTTTTGTTAAAGTATCCTAAAATGGAAATTAAGTACGTCCCTGGAAAGCAAATGCTAGTAGCAGATTGCCTGTCCCGTGCACAGGTGGCAGACGTTTGTGAAAGTGAGGAGTTGACAATGGTAATACATAATGTAGTGGAATCTGTATGTACATCAGAGGATAATTTTCAATACTATCACACTTTGTTAAAAAGGGATGAAAGTCTTATGAATTTAATTAAATTTGTTGAAGAAAAAAAAATGTCCAAGTTATCATCAACTTGATAGTGTGGGTCGAATATTCTATAATTACAAACATGAACTTCATTGTGAAAGAGGGCTACTATTCCGTGACCATCGGCTGATAATTCCACAAGAGTTAAGAAATAGAATTTGCAAGATGCTGCATGCACCCCACCTGGGGATTGAGAAAACTCTTTCAAGAGCTCGAATGAGTTATTTTTGGCCCGAGATGAGTAAACAAGTAAAGGAAATGGTCTCAAACTGTTCAATCTGTGAAACATTCACACGAAATAATGTTAAAGAACCATTAGTACAAGAGAAAATACCAGATTACCCATTTGATATAGTTGCTATGGACATATTTGAATATGCTGGAATTTGTTATATTTCATTAATTGAAGCGTACTCTGGATTTGTCATGCGTGAGAGACTTAATAATAAATTATCAAGTCACATCATCTCCAAGTTGCGAAGTGTTTTTAACCGCGTAGGCTACCCAACCATGATTAAGAATGATAATAATCCGTTTTCTTCACTTGAATTCAAAAAGTTTGCAGAGGATGCCAACGTAAAAATTAAGTTTTCAAGTCCGAGATATCCACAAAGTATTGGTTTAGCTGAAAAGGGTGTAGCAATTACAAAAAACATACTTAAAAGATGTTATGCAGCACAAGAGGTAGACTTATATCAATACCGATTGTTAGAATACAATACAACTACTGTAGCAAGCATGAAACTTACACCAGCAGATCTATTTTTTGGTCGTCAGGTTATAACCAAATTACCAGTTATGGGTCAATCGTTGTGTCGAAGCAACAATAAAGAATCTGATATACAGCTAAAATTAGAAAACAAGAAAAATAAGCAAAAATATTATTTTGATAGAAATGCTAAGTCACTGTCCACACTTGGAATTGGTGATCTCATTATATTTAAGAAAAATGGCAAAGAATGGCATTATGGAACTGTTGTTGGTATTGTTAACAATAGGTCTTATATAGTAAAGGACAGCTTTAATAATTTCTATAGAAGTAACCGTAGATTCATTGCAAAAACAAAAAATTTAGATTTTAATGCAAGTGACCTGATGTTTGAAGAAAATATTAAAAGTAACCATAATAACATAAAAATTAGAAAATATGAAAGAAATAGAAATTGTGCCAGCGAATAATCAGTTGAAGGAAACAAATCATGATGATAAGGAAGAAAACTTATCAGATATAGATAGTACACCTGATAGCTCATCAATAGAAATTTATGAAACAGCCACTAGTGGTGATTCTGATTTTGATACTAATGAAAACATATCCCATCCAAACATAAAAAAAACTCGAAGTGGAAGAATTGTAAATCCACCACAAAGATATGGATGGGACTAATTTGTTAAAATTATTAATTATGTAAATGAAAAAAAAAAAAAAAAATAGAAATCATGTAATAATAGTATAATGTTATCTTATAATGACTAAAAGACCACCCCTGGTTATGTATCGATACTTACGATATGTATATGATATAATATCGAATATCTAGTTATGATCGCTAGCGGACTTGTAAAAAATGAAGAATGTAATGTAATGAAGAACACGCATGAAGCACATTAATAAAGATATTAATAATTAAATAATAATAATTACACATAATTATTACAGTGCCAACAAGTGTAAAAGAGGCACTTGACTCACAGCATGCAGATAACTGGAAATCTGCGATGCAGAAGGAGTATGACCATCTGCAAGGCATTAAAACATGGCGTTTGGTTAATTTTCCTGCTGGTGAAACGGTAATCGGATGCAAATGGGTTTTCACCACCAAGAGTGATCAGTATGGAAACGTGGAGCGTTTCAAGGCACGACTAGTCGCTAAGGGCTGTGGACAACAATACGGGATCAACTACGAAGAGACTTTATCTCCTGTTGCGCGCTATTCATCGATCAGACTGGTAATTGCGTTAGCCGTCGAGCATGAGATGCACTTACATCAACTGGATGTATCAGCGGCGTATCTCAATAGTGAGCTACATGACGTAGTTTACATGCGGCAACCTGAAGGATTCGTGGATGCAGATCAGCCCAAGGGCGTTCTGAAACTGCAACGATCATTATACGGCCTGAAGCAGAGTGGCCGTGAGTGGAATCAAAAGCTAGATAACACTCTTCTAGAAATCGGATTCGAACCTTGTCCAAGCGAACCGTGCATTTACACAGCCAAAATTAATGGGTATTTAAATATTATTGTTGTTTACGTTGATGATTTTATACTTGCATGTACTCGAGAAGAAGACGTAAATCACATAAAGCAGCTCATATCAAATAAATTTGATGTAGTTGATGGCGGAAAACTGCAACATTTCCTGGGCATGGAAATCGAGAGAGTTGGCAAGACTGGCAGCGTTGCCATCGGCCATAAACAATACATCAATAATCTGCTGAGCGAGTATGGTATGCAGGACTGCAAAGCTAACGAGACACCGTTAGAAGTTGGTTACCAGACCAAGTGTGACGACAGCGAGTGTCCACAGGTGGACAAAACGCGCTACCAATCGCTAATTGGCTCGTTATTGTATTTGGCGTTAACTACACGGCCAGATATAATACATTCTGTTGCAAAGCTAGCACAGAAAAATGCAGATCCTCACAAGGAGCATGAGGTGGCTGCTAAGCGTGTATTGAGATATTTGAAGGGTACCTCAAATATTCAACTGCACTATAGAAAAACTGGTAAACCTGCTCATTGCTTTGTGGATGCCGACTGGGCTGGCGATAGTATGGATCGCAAATCCTTTAGTGGCTGGGCAGTCTTCATGGCTGGAGCAGCTGTATCTTGGGAGTCGAGGAAGCAAAACCTGGTTGCCCTTAGTAGCACGGAAGCGGAGTATGTAGCACTTTCTACAGCAATTAAGGAAGCGGTTTACATGAGAAAGCTAATGAAAGAGATAGGTTTTGGACCCATGGATGCACTTATGATCTACAGCGACAATCAGAGTGCACAATACCTTGCCAAAGACTCCAGATATCATTCACGTAGCAAGCATATAGAAATCAAGTATCACATTGTAAGGGAAATGTTTAAAAATAATGTAATAGATATAAAATACATTCCCACAAATGATATGATATCAGATGTATTAACGAAGAATTTGAGTAAGGTCAAACATGAAAAATTTTCTTATTTGTTAGGATTGAAATAAAGTTTAGACTAAGCTGTATTTTTGAATTTGAATTCTTTGGAGATAGACATCGCGTTGAGAAGGAGTGTTAAAATATGTTATGTACACACCGCTTATGTCTATTCTCTCTTTTGTTATACATACGTCCGTTCACTGAAAGATAACGGACATTCTTCTTCTTCTTTTCGTTTAAGTTTGGCTGCCTTCGATGCAGCTCATATTCTTTTAAGTCTCTAATAAACCATGAACCCCATATTTAGAAACACCACATTGCTCAATTTCAAAGCAATCTAATATTGCTGCTGTGCTCAAAGATTGCAAGCTTATTGTTTGGGATGAGTGTACTATGGGCCATAAAAGTGCTTTTGAAGTTGTATATCGATCTTTGAAAGACATTCGAGATAGTGAATACTTAATGGGTGGCATAACTGTTCTCTTAGCTGGTGATTTTCGACAAACTGTTCCAGCGATCCCCAGAGGAACAAGAGCAGATGAAATAAATGCGTGCTTAAAGACTTCAATTTTGTGGCCCAAAATACAGAAAATTGCATTAACGAAGAATATGCGAGTGCACTAAAAATGTGATAGCATAGCTGGTGAATTTGCAGAAATGCTTTTTCAAATAGGAAATGGATTATTTCCAACCCATGATGGCAAAATAACTTTACCATCAATTTTGCGTCATGTTGTGAAAAGTATTGAAGGGCTAACGCTCAAAATATATCCGGATATTACAAATATCTCTCAAAAATCACTCGAATGGTTTCAGAACGTGCTATTTTGACTGCGAGAAATGACAATGAATTGGAAATAAACGAGTTTTTATTAAAATCATTGCAAAGTGAAAAAATTACATATAACTCTATTGATTCTGTGACTGAAATCGAAGATGCAGTTCATTACCCCGTCGAGTTTCTTAATTCATTAACGCCGGCTGGCCTGCCTCAACATAAATTATCTTTAAAGATTGGTTCACCTGCAATGTTGATTCGCAACTTGAAACCGCCGAAACTGTGCAATAGTACAAGATTGCAAGTTAAAGTCCTTCATAAGAATGTTGTCGAAGCAATTATCTTTACGTGCAATGGTATAGGGGAAACGGTTTTTATATCGAGAATTCCATTAATACCTTCTGGTTCTGAATTGCCAATTCAATTTCAAAGATTGCAATTTGCTCTAAAAGTTTGCTTTGCCTTAGCAATTAATAAATCACAGGGACAAACTCTTAAATTAGCCGGACAAGACTTAAGACACGATTGTTTTCTCATGGCCAATTTTATGTAGCCTGCTCAAGAGTCAGTTCACCAAAAAGTTTATTTGTATTAGCACCTGATGGAAAAACAACCAATGTCGTTTATAAAGAAGCTCTTAAAAGTTGTTAATAATTGCAAATTAAATTCAATAAGTGGATAAGGCCTGCTTGGGAAACCACATTAAAAAATGACGCGCCTTATTCTCTACCTCAATGGTGGCGTGGAAAAGAGAATATTAAATACTTGCTTTAATATTTTGTGAAATACTTTCTAATTTATTTATTTTGGATCTATCTTTTATTGCTAAAATTTATATAAACTATCCGCGCGGCGAAGTAAGCGGGCCACTTACTGGTTTTGTAATAAAATAGTAACCGCAATAAACAGCGCCAGATTAATAGTGAAAATGTTTGCAAAAGTGGAAAAAATTCGTGTGACGCCGGGACATGAGGGACAATTTTTTTTTATCGCGATAAACTGTATTAAGCTTCCAGGAAAATTTTGGTTCTTTTTGCGAAGCGGAACATATACGGCTCGAGACGGAATTGTTTTTTTTGCGTATTTTTTTTTTTTTATTAGATGGAGAAACCCAAGACTATCGAGCCCGCCCGAGTGGAGGTCGTAGAAAGCAGCAATCCTGGCGTGGGTGTGCAATGGGTCTACCACTGCCATAAGGAGGATCTGGAGGACATCGTCCGGGAGTTTGGATTGGAAAAGTGTGCCACGGTAACTGACTACCGGAAGCTGGTATGTACTTTCATAAGACAAGGTGGTCATACCACTGATATATGGGCCCGGTTAGCGGAATGGGAGTTGCGGTTCGCAAAGATCCCAGTGTCGCCTACCCAGACTACCGCTTCTGCTGGAGGAATACGACCCAGGCAGAAATCTGAATCAGATGCGGCAATCCCGTCAATACGGACCGGTGGCAAGGAACACTTGCTTCCGCCCTCCAACAGTACGATTTATAATGAATTTTCCCCACAAAATACAGCATGTATCCCCGATATACGAGTAGGGTCGCCTCTAGCATCCGGGGAAGATACCCCGGTGAGACAGGCGAACCCCCATCTTAATTCTAGCGATAGCTATAGTACCCATCGGAACGGGATGGTCGTACCCGAACTAGTCCGGAAGTGGGGTATCCGGTTCGATGAGTGCACCGAGGACAGGGCGTTGTCATACGACATAGCCTTAGACCGGTTGCCGAGGGCAATGAGCGAGGCTCTAGCGGGTAAGGCAGCACGGTGGCTAACTATAAGTAGGCTAAGGGACGTGACTTGGGCGGCGTTTAAAGCCGAGTCCTTGGAGTTCTTTCTTCCACCCCAGTATTTCGACAAGTTAGAAGACGGTATCCGGGCACGACGGCAACATGATAACGAGCCGTTCAAGGACTACTTGCTCGAGCTGTGGGGTATGATGTACCACGCAGGGTACAGGGTAGAGCAAGAATTGCATAGGGTATACGAGAATTTGGCGCCAGAGTACCGTTTGTACATTCGTAGAAGACTTCTCTTGGTAGGACCGGGACTAGTAGGTATTCGGACGGATTAGCCGGCGAGGTAGGCCTCGCTAAACATTTTAACCCATTCAGGACGCAGTCACAGCCAGGGTCAAGCGGTAACGTGGGGAGTACGCCGCCGCTCGGGCATACGGGAGTAATTTCAAACGGAATGATCAGCCAAGAGCGGTCGAGGGCTCTAGACGGGAAGAGGCTATGCTACAAGTGTTCGCAAGAGGGTCTTTTTGCCAAGAAGTGCCCCAATCCACGGGTACAGTTTTGTCGGTAGTGCGGGATCAAGGGGGTCAATACCTGCCAGTGTTGTCAGCAGTTAAGGGCGGGAAACGATATGCGGCACCATCTGGGACGGGATCCGATGGGGGCCGACGTGAACCAGTCCCGAACCTAGAATACCCTTTAAGAGTGGAAGACGGGTGGATAGTCACTACTGTAAGAGTCGGGGACCAAGTAGCGACTGCGACAGTAGATATAGGGGCGACTAGGAAATTTATTAGTGAGGAGTTTTCCCGTAAGGTGACCAGAGGTGGCGAGATGCTGGCCGCCTGCGCGAAAATTCGCCTGGCCGATGGGTCCACCTTAGAGGTAAAGAAGCTGTTGAGGGTAAAGGTTGGTCTAGCAGGGACAGAGGTCACGGTGAGTATGCTCGTGATGCCCTCGATGCTAGACAACATTATACGAGGGATAGACTTTTTGTGCCGGGTGGGGACGACCATCGAGTTTGGAAAGGCTAGGTTGATTTTGGAAGCTGTAGAAGTACCAGATATAAAGGAGGAGAAAGTCCTAAGGGAACGTGAGCCAGTTGTGGGTAAACTGGAGGGGGACGGCGGATCATGGCAGGAGGAGGATGCCTCGGGGGCACCTCAGCCCAGCATCGCCGTGGGAACGGTTCGAGGAGACAGCGTGGATGCGACAACGGCGGATGGAGTACAACGGTTCGGCGAGGTGGGAGGGTGCGTCATACCCGGCCTCGCAATAACACCACTGGAAAACTTCGAAACCAAGGAAAACGAGTGGCCAGATGATTTTGAACCAAAGATAAAGGAAATATTGAAAGCGGAATTGGCTCTCTTTGACGAGCTGCAAGGGGTGTCCCACGTAGCTGAGCACCAGATCATCATGAAGGACTACAAGCCAATTAAGCAGAGGTACTACCCTAAAAACCCTGCGATGCAACAGGTGATAAACGAGCAGGTAGACGAGCTGCTGCAAGCCGGTGCGATAGAGCCCTCCCGCAGCCCACACAGCGCCCCGATCGTGCTAGTTAAAAAGAAAACAGGCGACTGACGGATGTGCATCGACTATAGGCAACTTAATGCACATTCCTTGCCGGATGCATACCCCGTACCCAGGATTAATCACATTTTGGAGCGATTAAGACACGCGCGGTACATCTCCACGCTCGACCTCAAGCACGGTTACTGGCAAATTCCCATGGCTGCGGATAGTCGGAAGTGTACAGCGTTTACGGTACCCGGTAGAAGCTTATTCCAGTGGCGCGTAATGCCTTTCGGCTTGCACTCGGCGTGTGCGACATTCCAACGAGCTTTGGATACGGTTATCGGACCAGATATGGAGCCGCATGCATTTGCCTATCTGGACGATATAATAGTGATCGGAGCGACAAAGGAGCAGCACGTGACAAATTTGAAGGAAGTCTTCAGGCGTTTAAGAGCTGCCAACTTGAAGCTGATTCGTAAGAAGTGTTTGTTTTTTCAGAAGGAGCTGATATACCTGGGACACCTTGTGAGCGGCGACGGGATCAAAACCGACCCCGCCAAAGTAGAAGCGATCCGGAACTTGAAGGCCCCAACCATGGGCATGGCCTCCTGGTATCGACAATTCGTCCCGAATTTCGCTACAGTAGTGCAACCGATCACCGCTTTGTTAAAAAATCTAGGAAAAGGTCATGGGGAGAGGAACAACAGGCAGCGCTAGAGGCCCTCAAACATAGCTTGACCACCGCACCGGTCCTGGCCTGTCCGGATTTTGCGGAAAAATTTGTTCTGCAGACGGACGCCAGTGATTTTGGTCTCGGAGCGGTACTCACACAGACGATGGCTCAACAGGAACGCGTGATAGCTTACACGAGTCGGAAGCTGAATAAGGCTGAAGAAAATTATTCAGCGACCGAAAAGGAGTGTCTATCGTATGGTCAATCCGGAAGACGAGATGCTACCTGGAAGGATATCGGATCGAGGTAGTTACCGACCATATGGCTTTGAAATGGTTGAATTCGATCGAGAGCCCGTCGGGGAGGATAGTTCGCTGGGCATTAGAGCTGCAGCAGTACCAATTCGACGTACCGTACGTACGAGGGAAGCTCAACGTAGTAGCGGACGCCTTATCCCGGAAACCCGTGGAGAACTTTCAACAAGCGGTACAGGAAAAATCAGCCGGCAAGTGGGTCGAAAGGATGAAAGAAAAGATTGCTAAAGACCCAGTGAAATACGCCGATTATATGAAAGAGATTGGTTAACTCTATAGGCACCTCGGACACCGTGCGGATGACGACGACTCCATACCCTGGAAGCTATGCATCGATGAGGATCAGAGGAAACGAGTGTTGTTGTAGGGCCCTTACCGCGCTCGAAACACGGGAACACGATGCTCCTGGTTTTCCACGACGCGTTTTCAAAGTGGGTGGAGCTGGTCCCCTTGAAGCGAGCGACAGCGGCCCAACTGCAGAAGGCGTTCCGTGAGCGTGTGTTATGTCGATTTGGTATACCCAGAAAGTTTGTATGCGACAACAATGTACAGTTTACGAGCCGGAATTTTAGCCGTTGGGCTTAGAATTGCAGCATACTGCCCCATATTGTCCACAAGAAAACCCTACAGAGAGAACCAACCGTACAGTAAATACGATGATCCCGCAGTTTATAGCAGGTCACCAAAGTTCGTGGGACGAATTGTTACCGGAAATTTCGTTGGCGGTTAACTCCAGTGTGGCGAATTCTACAGGATTTTCACCGGCTATTCTGATGCAGGGGAGAGAACCTCGCTTACCAGCTTATTTGTACGACGAGAAGACACCCGGATCCGGAAACATGCCGCAAGCGCCAGAAGACCGGGCAAGCAGATTAAAGGAAGTTTTCAGCATCGTTCAGAAAAATTTACAGCGAGCGTCGAAGGACCAAGGGAGGAACTATAACCTCAGGAGAAGAGAATGGCGACCAGGACTCAATACGTTGGTGTAACTTAGAGCACACCAACTCTCTAAAGCCAGTGAAGGGTTCGTGGCGAAACTCGCTCCCAAGTTTGATGGCCCATTCTTCGTGAAAAAGTTCGTATCACCGAATATCGTGCGATTGGTAAAGGAAGGACAAAGAAAGAGCAAACTCGCCAGCATTGCGCAACTGAAGCCATTTTATCACGAGGGAGAGGAGCACGGAATGGACGTGACCAACCCGACCGAGCGCCTGACAAAAAGCAGACTTGTCACAGTTTTAATTAATCTCTTTATTCTGTTTTTTATTAACACCAACCAAATTTGAAATCAGAAGGCCCGTTCATCAATTAAGACTAACCGATTGTGTTTATAAACCCCACAGAATACCCAAGATGAGCGACTAATTCCCTTATGAGATCAGCAGCGGTGACGAGGAGGACAGCAAGGGTACCACCGAGGGTCCCGAACAGGAGCAGCGAAAACCAGCGCCTTCGACGTACAAGCACACGCTGCACCACCACCGGAAAGATACCGCCTGCGTCGTGGAGGGTGAAATCATTTTTATGACGGTGGAGACTTCCACGGTATTCGTAAAAATACCAAGCTTCCGAGCACCGCGTTCGGACTCTGAAGAGCCCGCTTCACAGCCCAGACGCCCGACAACCGACCGGAGACCCACCGTTGGAGCTCAGCGTGGCCGCATACCCGTTGAAGGAGCACCCGCAGCTGGAAGGGTTGTAGAAGACATGGCAGGAACGAGCGAGGAGGGGCGAAGAGTGGAGGACGCAGTCGTTCCGCCCAAGGATGTCATAGATTTGTGGGAGGAGGGCCTGGAATCTGTAGTGGCCGAGTTAGAGTCGGCGAGGATGACAGAGCCGCCAACCCAGTTGCAGGTATTACCGCCGAAAATGTGGGCGATACGCCCCGCCAATTGGGCTGTCTTCCCGGGCGAGGAGGAGCTGACCGACGCCGCGGTCGCGGCCATATCAGAGGCGTTTGAAAATTGTGCGTCGAGAGCCCGCCGTTCCAGGTTCAAGGTGGAGGTGGACGGGCAGCTACACGGCGTCACGAGGAACGCGTACGGACACGTAACTGTCACGCTACCCTAGAAAGGGGGGGGTCTTGAGGTTCTAAGGATTCATTCTGCAATTTTAGCACAGACGATCTGCTGGTCTTGACTATATGTTTCTGTATGTTTTGCGGCCGCTGAATCCATCATCCATTTTGACAAAAAACTACTTTACATATTGGTTATATGTTATTGCATTGCATTAACTCACGTTTTGGAACATTTGTAAAAAGCCATGGTTGGAGAATTTGAAATTATTATTTGAATTTCCCTTATAACACTGTTTGCCATGATTTAAGCGTAAAGCGAGGAAATTCTTTTTCCATTTTCTTGCTACTTTTTCCTGAATTTCTAAGGGACGATTCGGCACAGTCTAAAATCATCAAAGAGCAATATAATTTTGCATATGAGAGCGTTATGGTAATTGTAAAAAAGAACTATGCACAGTGGTTGCGCTTGTATGGGGACCGCGGCCATAAATACTTTTAGTGGTGCTATCTCTCTGAAATTTTTACCAAAATTCTAAAAAAAATACTTTAAATATATAATAATAAAATTGGCGAATTCGTAAGACAATAGCATATAGCTGCCATAGGACCGATCGGTCAAAAAATCAGTTTTTATGAGAAAAACTTTGCTGTTGCAAGTGATATTTAGTTTTATTTATATGTATATCAAGTTTGATTAAAATTGGATTCTATATGCACAGTTAAACAAAAGAAGAAAGATGCGCATGTGTAGCGAGGTGGACAAAAAAAGGGAAAGTCCCTTAGAAACATTGCGTAAATTACGTTTAACTAGTATCTTCTAATAATTCATTTGTAGTTGCCAGATGTTTTGATTTGTCCTTTATTGATAACATCGTTTGGCCTGATAAAAATGGGTCTGATCTCAAAAGAAGATTTTTTATTAAGTCTGTATTCGTTAAAATACGAGACATTTTTCTGGTATGTTGTAGTCGGCATTTTTTTATCTCTTTATTGTTTGACTCTGCAGCTTCTTCTGAGAGCTCCCCAATCGACACCAACGCATGCTCTATGACCTTTGGACCATGAATTAAAATTTTATGGACTGTTGCTGGAAGATGGTACCATGGATATATTTCAATTAATTGTTTGGCCGTATCCAATGCATATCGTTCATATTTTTTAACATCTATGGTATAACCTGATGCTAAGGCTTGCAATATCGTAGCGCATCTGACTATTAAATCTTCAGCGATTCCAGTGATTTCCGTTGCCAAGCTCGGGTTACTGAAAAATTTCCTGGCTGTATTGCCATCGTTGGATGTTCCTCTGCCACCATCTCTTGGCTTATCAACAATTAAGCCCATTTTATCCCGAAATTCCGCTTGCACTCTTTCCTTTCTTTTCAACACTTTAGGCTTGAGTTCTGCTGATCTTACTTGCCGGAGATTTACTTCCAATTTATAAGAAAGGTGCAAAAAGTAATGCAGTGGAGATAAACCGAACTCGAAATACTTTTCCTGCACTTCTCTTGTAAGACAGTTTTCAATATTGTTCATCTACGTGGGCTTCGCACCACATATAAAGCAATTCATAGAGGGTGTGTTGCTTAGCAAGTTGCACACTTTACCATAGTAAGTTGAAGGGCATGCCTTATGAATAATTTTTTATCGGCAATTTTAAATTCGGTTGGCTTTAAGTCGCTTATTTTCTTCTTGAAGTACTGTTCTTCTTCAACGGATAGTTTGATGGTCTCTTTTTTAAATTGAAGTCTGATTGGCCTACAATATCGTGTAGATGATGGCCTGGGATTTTTCCATATTATTTTAGAGTCAGTTTCAGTTACAAGCTTAAGTGGCACGTATGATGTTACAAATAGACTTTTATCATCGTCGTAACAGTTGGTAAACTTTTGCTTGTATTCACTGTGACCTGTGCTGCCATCAAAACCCCATTTTCCAATAAATTTTAAATTTTTTTCCGTTTCATCAATACAATTTTCAAGCAAACTTTTTTGAAGTTGGATGATACTTAAAGCTGTGTTATCCAAAAGACTTTGCAGATCGACCTCTGCAAATGTTTCTTCCACTTTAATGTTCCTTGGATACCTTAATGTTTTGTGCTTAAGAATTTTCTCATAGCTTGGCAGCAAATCGAAGGAAGCTTCAGTATTTATGAAGGAACGTATAAGCAAATATTGGTGTTTTGATAACCCAGTTTCCATTAAAAGCGATAATACCTTTTCAACATTTGCTTCCCGACACTTAAGACTCGGTTGGAAATCGGATGAGGACAAAACAGAAGCTGCAGACTCGTCATGATTTCGCAACGCAGCTACCCGGCGACGTTTCGTCCTTTTTGAAGACTCAGCAAAATCGATCTTGGGGCGTCCACGATTATCAGTCCGGTTCATTTGTGGAGGATCACAAATACGCTTTAAAATAATTGCATCCTTTATGTTCAACCATTCGGATTTATATTTCACAAGCAAGCTTTTAATCCGTTTGTACTGAACCCAATAAGCAATGATTTTTTTGCAAATGTAATTAATGCATTTCTTAACTTTGCTTAATTCGACTTTGAAGCCATTGTTTGTAATGCTTTTTTGTATAAAATTGATTACATTTGTAGTTTTTTCAGCATTTGTACAATTTTCTCTGCACCAAAGATCTAATATATACATGCGTGAAAACACACAACTATTAGAAGAGCCTGTAAAAACAAAATGAAATGCAACATGGCGAAAAAAAATGTAAATAATAATAATAAAACATATGCCACATTCTATACTAACACACATGACGAAAACAAAAGCAAAATCACAAAAACAAAGAAACAGCAGCCCATTTCGCAGCAAAATAACCTTGAAAAAGAGTCAGACGGCTTTAGTTAGTAAACACAAATTAGTAACTATTAGCAGCCAAATTTTTCATTAATATTACCTTAAGACATTGATAAATACTGTAATAATACTCACAATGGGGGGAACCGGGGGTAACACAACTAAAACCATAGGTAAACATGAAAAAGACGTTCACAAAACACGCAAAAAAAAGTTTAATCAATCAAAACTACCGAAAAAAATTTCATTGATCAAATCAATTTTACAATAACTATATAGTAAAGAAAATACCTTCAGCTTTAAAATCCATTTTAAATTATAAAAATCGGAGCACTCTGTGGAAAGTTTGATTTGTTAGAAGTGTGCTATTGCTTTACAATAATCACAAAAAGCTGCTGCAGCTTTGCAAATATGAACACATGTTCACAACTGTAATTCTATTTTTAGAAAGTCCCGTTAGATTTCCAGAAAAATCTGGTTTGCCATGATAAACTTTGCACATTTGTGAGACAATTTGGTTACATTTCGTCAACATATTGTAAAACCGGTTTTTTTATTTTTGGCCTATGGACGCAACCACTGTGCTATGGTATGTGTTCCCAAATTTGGAAAATAAAAATCTTTTTGCCATATAAGGGATACCCTAATATGTACATATATACAAATCTATGTAATTAGGTTTATATAGATAGTAATGACAGCAATGTCGTACATATGTAGATGCCGTCCGCTTAAATTGGAGTTTCTCAAAGAAACAAAAAAGTCATTTTATAAGAGAACAATGACATAAAATTACAAATTGAAAAGTTGAAATCAACGATATTCAACGTATCGTTAAATGATACTCAATGTGTATCAGGGGTGTGCCAGCCATCAAAACCAACCGAATTTCAACCTAAAACCAACCTCGAGCTGGTTTTAGGTGTGCCAGAGCAGAGTTCGAGATGGTTTCGAAATCTCCACAAATTTGGTCAGAGATTTGATTAGTTTAAGCAATATTAAATGTCTATTGCATAACAAGTGTTACTTTTTCGAAAGGTAATTTTAAGCTAAATTGCATATTGCAAATGCAATTGAATTTTTAAATATTTTAATTCATGATTTTAGATATTGATAAATCTCTAACAAATCTCTAAGACTATTTGCCGTTCCATGTAAGCGTGCAAAACCGTCCCTGACAAGAGAGGTGCCACCTAGTTCATTTAACCATTACTATTATTCGGAGTCTTTAATAGGTCAATTTAAAAGACACTTATTTGTGGCAAATAAACATAAAAAATCGTATTTTAAGGTAAAAAAATTAAATGGTCGAGCAGTGGACAGTTTGTTGTAAATTTAACAAAGTTATTGCAGCAAACCTTTTTTATAAGGTGGCAGTTTTTGCGGTGTTTGTTAGGTGTGTGAATTTCTACAGTAAGAAGAAGAATTTAATTAATGGAAATTCATTGTGCCGCCAAAATGTAAGTTGAATAAATATTGCACTTAATTTTTTGTATTGCATTTATTTTATTTTTGGTCCATAGGGGAAAACACCGTTCACCACAACAGGACGAAATATTCGTGAAGCTTATGGAGAAGTATCGAGACATTGCACAGGGGTTCAGCCGAGGAGATAGAGTGGCCGTGTCGGCTGCTTGGATTGGGTTCGCCAAGGAACTCAACGCCAACAGACCTCCGTGCAAGTCAGGGGACGAGTGGAAAAGAGTAAGTATTGTCACATTCACATTAAACTATTAATTAACTAATTTGTTTCAGGTGTGGAAAGATTGGAAACAATCTATAAAAAAGAAGTTGTGCAACAACAAAAAAGAGCAGCGGGCAACTGGCGGCGGGCGTTTTTAACAGCAGGAGTTATCCGCAACAGAGCACGCCCTTGCTGCTGTACTCCAGCTGGAGCCCGCGGTGGATGGAGTGGCTGGAGTAGCGTCGTGTGGGCTTACTCCAATAGATAATGATATATCTGAAGTTATCGATGCCGAGGAATATGGTAATGTATACAAATAACTTTTATTAAATCGTTTTAAAAAATAAATAAATTATATAACAGTAAGTCCCACAAAGATGATGAGACTAGATAGCAGTGCTCTGGCTGTGGATGAGGAGGATGAAGATGTATTAAGTGTGCCTGTAAGGACGCCAGCCAAAACAGGCGCCGGTGGTGCGGCAAGCGGCAGCCATGCGTCACAGGCATTGGTGCTAGTGGCCGAGGAGACTGCGAGACTAAACAAAATTTCAAAAGATCTGCAGGCTCTGCACGAAACATCCAAGGCAGGCTTGGATGCCATTAGGGAGATGGGTCAGCAGATGTGTGAGATTGCCAGGCAGCAATTGGAGGAACAAAAAGCTCATAACGCACTTATGATACAAATTTTAGAAAATATATCGAAAAAATAAGAAATAATCATGTGTTTTGTTTTTTTATACTTATTACAAAATAATTCTTATCACAATTAACACAAAATTATTATTAGTTCCTTTGCAGGCTGTTGGCAAACAAGTTTCGAACTCTTGCCATGTCATTTAATTGTAGCATACTATCATTTGTATCATCTTCACTTGTGTTATTGTTCTCATCAATTGGAAACTCAAAATCAAATTCCCTATCTCGTCTTTCGCGACATAAGTTATGCAGGACACAACAGACATTTATAATTTTGGCGACCTTAGCTGGGTGATATTGCATGACATGATCTAGGTTAGGTTAGGTTAGGTTAGAGCGGTAGTGGGCAGGTGAGAGACCCTTCCACTCACTTAGGCCAATTGTTGGCCCATTGTGATGCCGCGATGGACTGCGTCCACAACTCCGTCTACCCGAGAACAGGGTGTGTGATACTATTTGAGAGGGCGTGGTTCCAGCCCGAAGCGTGAATAAAGGAGAGAATACTCTTGGGGGTGGTGTTCGCTATCTCTGAGAGGTCTGTTAGGAAATAGGAACCGAGAAAGCAATTTCTATTTTTGCAGAGTGCAGGACAGTCGCAGAAAAGATGGGAAACAGTTTCCTCCTCTTCCTCGTCCCGACAGCTTCTGCAGAAATAGTAAGAAGGGGCTAGTAGTCTCGCTGCATGAGATCCCACTAGCCAGTGCCCCGTAAAAGCCCTCACTACGGAGGCACAACCTGATCTATTTAGGTGGATTAGGCTTGAAGAGCGCTTTTTACAGCGCGTTGGCCATGTCTGTCTGGCTATATTGCATCTACCGGTGGTGTGTTGCCACCTTTTATTTGCTTCGCGTTCGAAATGCTCGCGAATCCTAAGTTTACAGCTGGCCATGGGCATGCCCAAACCCTCCTTATCCGAGAGGAGAGGCATGGTAGTACCATGTCTTGCCAGCTCATCCGCCCTACAATTGCCCTCGATGCCTTTGTGACCGGGCACCCATATGAGGTAGAGATCGATCTGCTCTGCCATCTCTTGCAGAGATTTGCGGCAGTTTGTGACGGATATCGAGTTCGACGATATCGCGTTGAGCGATTTGATAGCTGCTTGGCTATCAGAAAAGATGCAGATTTTGGCTGCAGAGCGTTCAATTCCTTGTAAGGATTTGAGCGCTTCTTGTATAGCGGTGATTTCTGCCTGGAAAACACTGCAATGGTCAGGTATATTAAAGGAATTATTTATGGACAGTTCTTCGCAGAAGACACCTCCCCTTACCCGGTTGTCTAGCTTTGAACCGTCCGTAAAAATCTAATTGAGTCTGTCGGCCCTGGTATCCCTTCTCTCCACTCTTCCCTCGATGGGATAATTGAGTGGAAAGAAGTATTAAGAAGCTCCTGAGGGCAGCAGTAGTCAGTTGCTGGGGGAAGAAGCGAGTTTCCATTGAGAATACTTGAGTGACCGTGTGTCTGTGCGGTCCACTGGTTTGTTTCTCTCATGCGAAGTGCTGAGAGGGTTGCTACTAGTTTGCCCATCTGGTCGATAGGCAAAAGATTGAGTATATTATCGAGAGCCCCGTTAGGGGTTGTTCTGAGGGCTCCAGTGGCGGTCAGTCCTGCAGCGCGCTGCACCTTGCCTAGCAAGCGAACTGACTTTTTCTTTGAGAGTGTTGGCCACCATACTGATACTCCGTACAGTAGGATTGGCCGAATGATTGCCGTGTACAGCCACAGAGTTATGTGGGGGGCCATGCCCCATTTCAGTCCGATCGACTTTCTGCACGTGTAAAGAGCAACTAGGGCTTTCCTAACACGCTCTTCGGTGTTAAGATTCCAGTCCAGTTTGCTGTCTAAAGTGAGCCTTAAGTATTTGGCTGATTTGCTGAAGGTTAGTTCCACCCCGTCAAGGGTGGCCGGCCTAAGATTCGGGATTTTATATTTCCTAGTAAAGAGGACAAGATCAGTCTTCGCTGGGTTCAGTTCGAGTCCGTTTTTCTTTGCCCAAGTGGACAGAGTGCGAAGCACTACGGTCATGCGTTCGCACAGGGTTTGGGGGAATTTTCCCGAGAAGACAATCGCAACATCATCCACATAGGCAATCACCCTGCAGCCACCTCCCTCAATGGAGCGCAGCAGAGAATTTACTGCCACGTTCCAAAGGAGAGGAGAGAGAACTCCACCTTGAGGGGTGCCTCTGCAGACGGACCTGGAGATTGTCGTGGAACCGAGAGTTGACCTGACGATCCTGCGTCTAAGCAGTTGATCGATCAGATGCACAGCACGGTGCCCGACACCCAAACCCGTTAGCGCCTCTGTGATTGCCTCTGGGTTGACGTTGTTGAAAGCACCCTCTATGTCAAGGAAGGCGACTAGAGAATAATCCTTCTGGTGAAGCGATTTTTCCACTGCGGAGATTACAGCATGAAGTGCTGTTTCCGTGGATTTGCCTTTTTGATACGCATGTTGCGCACGGGAGAATTGATGTGTCGGTATCGAATTCCTTAAGTGAAGGCCCAGCACCCTTTCAAAGGTCTTGAGTAGAAAGGATGTTAGGTTTATTGGACGAAAGTCCTTGGGAGTTGTGTAGGAGGCTTTGCCCGCCTTTGGAATGAAGACGACTTTGGATTCAAGCCAGGGCGTTGGGATGAGTCCCGTCGTCCAGACTCCAGTGAAAATTTGTAGGAGCCAGTTTAAGGCAGTCTCACCTGCATGCTGCAGTTGGGCTGGAAAGATGCCGTCTGGCCCTGGGGATTTGATGGGCATGAAGCTGTTGATAGCCCATGAGATTAATTCTTTAGTCAGGAAGTTTGAGGAAGGTCTATCCATATGAACCCCTGTGTTTGTCTGTGGGATTGCTACTGCTGAGCAGCCCGGAAAATGAGTTTCCATCAAGAGTTCCAGGGACTCAGAGCTGGACGAAGTCCATGAGCCGTCTGGTTTTTTAAGAAAACCTACCGATGGGGTGGTTTGAGAAAGAACTTTTCTGAGCCTTGCGGCCTCTGTGGTACTTTCGATATTAGTGCAGAATGTCTGCCATGAGGAGCGTTTAGCTTGTCTGAGTGCCTTCTTATAGGAGGCGAGGCTGGTTTTGTAGAGACTCCATGACTGGTCATCTCCGAGAGACCTAGCTTTATTAAAAAGCTTGCGTGATGTCTTACGCAGCTCACCCAGTTGGGGAGACCACCATGGTGGCTTAGTCTTACCTCTGGGTTTGCTACGGGGGCACGACTCGTTTAGGGCGGACTGGCATGCCTCCATAAGCTTTTTTATAAGTAGGTCTGTGGTTTCAGTAGTGGGGTTTCCCAGTGGGGGGGACTCAGGGACGAGAGTGTTTAAGTGATTTTTGAAAGTGGACCAGTTTGTACGTCTAACATTCTGGTGCCATTTGGGCTTGGGTACGTCGAACGAAAAGACTATTTCGATATATCTATGGTCTGAGAAGGAGTGCTCGTCTAGCACTCTCCATCTTGTTAGTTTGCTACAGAGGGAGGTTGAGACTAGCGTAATATCTAGTACTTCTTCCCTGTTCTTTGTAATGAAGGTTGGGTCGTTGCCCGTATTACAAATCATGAGGTTAGTGGACAGAATGTAGTTAAAAAGCAACTCACCCCGTTCATTTGTGTCAGTGCTTCCCCACTGATGATGATGGGCGTTGGCGTCACACCCAATTATAAGGTCGGTGTGCGTGGCTTCGCTGTCGGTCACCAACCCTTGCAGGAGTGGATGTGGGAATAGCCCTTGGTGGTCATGGGCCAAGTATGTTGAGCGTACTCTCACATTCCCAGCCTTCAACTCCAGGCAGACAGCTGTGTTGTCTCCATCGCTGTAGTTAGGGAGCAAAAATATATTTAGGTGTTTTTTTTGCTAAAATGCAGGTGCGAATTTTACCTTTATTTTGGGCTACTATTAGCTTATAGTCTTTGGTCCCCAGTCCAGTCACCTTGCCACCACAGACCCAAGGTTCCTGGATGAGGACAACGTCTGCTCCACATTGGCTTATGCGGAGCAGCAGAGCGGCCGCCGCCGCTTTGCAGTGGTGGAGGTTAATCTGAAGAAGTCTTAGTGACATCTTCAGGCCGACGCTCCACCACTGTCCTGTTCGCTTCCTCGTCCGTGTCATCCAAGTCAAGGGACTCTTCACTGAAGCTCGCTAGCTTGGCCATGTCATGGTCCAATTCAGAGCCCTCTGAGTGGTAGCCGGCCTCTCTTCCCATCTGCCGACTCCGTACAAAGGTCTTGACGGGGGATACCATTGTCTGTGGTACCCACTGCTACAGGCCGGTTGACACAATTGTCTGTAGTGTCAACCGGTTTATCAGGGAGCGCCTCGTCTACTGCCGAGAGCTTGTTGGTGTCGGTTTTTGAAGCCGTAGTAAGCCGCGCCATCCAAACCCGCTAGTGCCTCCGCCGATCTCTCGTTGATTATGAGGATCACCTGCCTCGAGTTGCCTTCTGGCTCGTCGACTTTGGCGACCCTCCAATCAGCTGTGTCAAGCGTGGGATTGCTCAACTGGAAGATTTTCAGGACCTTTTCGGGGTCCTCGGGCTTGGCAGAAACCCATACCCTGGCGCGAGGTCTACTGGGCACATCCTTCCAGTCCACCGCCTCCAGTTTCGCGCCAGGGTAGATCTCTCCCAGCATTGCAACCGCCTTCTTATACAGCCCGGCAGATCGCTCATCCTCACAAGCTATTGCTTTAATGTTGCCCTGATGCCAGCCTGCATCAGAGCAACGGGGGGGGACCCATGAATTCTGTCATGAGGTCGACGAACCTGTCCTGCAGCTCATTTTCGATAATCCCCCACCGATTCCTGGGGATATGACCCTCATTGTGGCCCCTGTCAAGGACCCCAATGACAATCTTCTCCCTTGTGGCTTCGGCAAAAGATTTCGTCAACGGCTGCGGACGAGGTGGAGGAGGTCTAATCCGCTTTGCTTGCGGGACCGAATCCTCAACGGACCGCTGGCGTTTCTGCTTGGACTTGGCAGAGGACGCAGGGGGGGCTGGCTTGAAATAAGGGATGATTTTTCTGGCCCACTCCACTAGTCGGACCTCATCCGGTGATGCGGGCTGAGCGGACAGACTTTTTCCGAGAATATCGGCTGCGCGCCTACGGTCCTGGAAGGACGCTTTGACTCCCTCAGGAGCAACGGACTTTGTGGTGTTGCCCGTTGGCGCTACCGTCCTGGGTGCCGAGTTGGCAACCTTTGGTTGCACACCACTTGCACTAGGAGTGGTGCTGGTCAGACCACCGAAGTGGGATGACGGCTGGCTTGCCCGTTTTCCACTTATGCCGCTGGTGGGCTTGCGGACGTCTGCTGGCTTACCAGACGTGGGGGTGTTTCCACCGACAGAGGGATTGGCTTGACCCCCCGGGTTTGAGAGTGTCCCGGTCACTGTGTTTTTGTTTTTGTTTATGTTCAAGTTCATGTTTGAATCCCACGAGTAGACGGGAAGGACGGTCACCCGCGACATAGCCCGTGTATCGCGGGAAGCCTAATTTAAACTGGAGGTCGGCAGGTATCCAGAGTTCGCAAAGTAGAGACCGAGCACCCCCTCGGCCACGAATCCCTCGGCACAATGCTGTTCCACCTTGGATTGGGGTAATTTTATAGAGTTTTCCTCTCTCGCCCGACTACAATTGGTCAGCACCCTTGGCAGAGACATGACCGTACCAAGGATCTGCTTTCAGCCGCCCTCGCGTGGAGAGTAAAGTCGCACTACCACTTGTGAGCCGCAAGGACGGAGCGCACGGCATCAAAGTACACACAAATTGTCAGTATGCATGGACGTGTGATGTCAGTACGCTTTATCCCCTTGTTGCTCCAATCGGCTGACGACCCGACTGTGAAAGTTTTATCAAGATCGGTTCAGCAGTTTGGCCGGAAATCATGTTGATATGGTAAATTTGTATGGTGGCTATATCGTAGAATGCTCCGATCGGGATGAAATTTCATAGTGAACAAACCCGACATGATCTAAGCAATCTGTGAAAGTTTCATCAATATCGGTTCAGCAGTTTGGCCGGAAATCGTGTTGATATGGTAAATTTATATGGTGGCTATATCGTAGAATTCTCCGATCGGGATGAAATTTCATAGTGAACAAACCCAACATGATCTAAGCAATCTGTGAAAGTTTTATCAAGATCGGTTCAGCAGTTTGGCCGGAAATCGTGTTGATATGGTAAATTTGTATGGTGGCTATGTCGTAGAATTCTCCGATCGGGATGAAATTTCATAGTGAACAAACCCGACATGATCTAAGCAATCTGTGAAAGTTTCATCAAGATCGGTTCAGCAGTTTGGCCGGAAATCGTGTTAAAACAGACAGACGGACGGACAGACGGAAATCAATTCCTGAGCTCGTCCTGATCATTTTGATATATAGTTTATGGGGTCTCCCATCATTCCTTTAAGGCGTTACAGCTTCATGACAAAGTCAAAATATTTTGATGATGAAATTTTTGCCGCCGTCTGATCGAGTTTTATAAAACGATGACAAAGCCTTCTTTCAAGGACTGGAAGCACAATCCATAATGTTTTACAAACTATCGATCGTGAAACAGCCAAATCCTTGTCCTTCCCAATTACTCCCTGAAAACTACCAACACCAAAAAAGCGTAGCACTATTGCCAGTCGAAGTATTGGTGAAATTGACGATGATGGCATGTCATCCTTAATTAGGTGAAATATTATCATAAAAGTGGACTTTTCAACACGATAATTACATATATCGAAATCTGTAAAGTTAAAATCAATTAAACACTTGCAACAATTCCATTGTACGCTAAAAAATAACATACGTGCTGTCACAAGTCGATAGTGGATCCGATGCGCTTCTAAGTAGCCGGCGCTCAACCTTTTCTTTCGCCAACTCTTCTTTTCTAAGCATGTCAAGCAAAAGAAAACTTCCCAGGGGCATTTCTATTTAATTTCAATTTTAATTTTGCACTTTTAAAATGTAAACAAAACAGATTTGCCATTCACGAAATTCGTAGAACAGCTGTTCAAGCAAGCTATCACGGCAGGGCTGTCAAGCAACATGAGTTATTTGGCGGGCAAAATATTAAATCTTTATTTTTTTATAAAAATTACAGGACATAACATATTTTTATTTTACCATTTACTAAATATAACACTTATGCCCTGTGGCCAACCTTGACAACAATGACAAAAGTAGCAAATACATTTTAGGCAATTTTTATTTTTGAAAGGTAGCAGCTCTTTTTGGTCATTTTCGTTTTACGTATTTTCTCCGAAAATTTTACCGAAAAATTAAATCTCCCAAACTTCTGGCACACCTACGGTTTTGTGTTAGAGATTTGAAAACCTGCTCGAGCCAAAATCTCTAGAGATTTCTGGCACACCCCTGTATATGTAATATTCAGTCCATATCTCACTGCCATGGATGGAAATGTTCTGAATGCTTTAACGGACACAAAATCTTTTCAATCATGCCCCATATGCCACTCGTGTGAACACGAATACACAAATTATTTTCCAGATCAAGATGAGTTTGAAGACAACAGCCTACTTTTTCTTGAAAACTTTGAGCTGGATAATGAAGAAAATGCTGAAAATAAAGAAAATTAATAAAAAACTGGATTTTTATAATTTTGGGGGCGGAATGCAAAATAAAAGACAGTTTGCGTTACCATCGCAACAAAAAACAAGTGGAAACGTTGCATTCGGACGCAACCGACTGCGGCATACTCGATACCAGTATTAAAACAGGTAAAAAGAGGCCTGATTGGAAAGGGGTACGGATGGGGCAGGGGTGTACGCTGCCTTAAAGATTCTCCGATGCAGATGGGGATGCCACCAACTATCTTCCTTCCAAATTTTGTGACTTTAGCTGAAAGTTTGTAAGAGCTGTTGAAAGGGGGGCTGGGGGCGGTATGGGTGGGGTCAATTGCTACCTTCATACAAAATTTGGTGACTCTAGCTCAAAGATTGTAAAAGGTGTGGAAGCGGGGTGGAAGGGGTGCGCGTGGCTCCAAAACTTTGATGCAGTTTTTTGGGGGTCGTTGCAAGCTATCTTCCTGCCAAATTTGCTGGCTCTAGCTCCACAACTCTGGAAGATACAGGCATTCCCGTTTTTGCCGAAGCGCTGGGGCATCTGGGGGCGGCTAGGGTGGTATTGGTGGGCGTGGCATCCATACTTTTTATGCAGTTTTTGGGGGGTCATCATCACCTATCTTGGCACCAAATTTGGTGGCTCTAGCTCAAAACTGTGGGAGATATAAGCTTTTCTGATTTTAAAATGCGGGGGGGCTGTTGGCGGAATGGGTGGGCGTGACTCCAAAACTTTGATGCAGTTTTTTGGGGTTCATTACCAGCTATCTTCCTACCAAATTTGGTGGCTCTAGCTCCACAAATCTGGAAGACACACGCATTCTCGTTTTTGACGAAGCGTTGGGGCATCTGGGGGCGGCTAGGGCGGTATTGGTGGGCGTGGCATCCAAACTTTTGATGCAGTTTTTGGGGGGTCATCATCACCTATCTTGGCACCAAATTTGGTGGCTCTAGCTCAAAAATTGTGGGGATATAGGCTTTTTGACTTTAAAATGTGGGGGGGCTGGGGGCGGAATGAGGATTGATGTAGTTTTTTGGGGGTTGCTAGTAGCTATCTTCTTACCAAATTTGGTAGTTCTAGCTGTAAGGGTGTGTGAAACATGCGGATTTATTGTTTTTGAGTTATCGAATTTATCGATTTGCCAGCCCCCGGTTATCGTAGAACCCCAATCTTGACACTTTAATATACTTTTCCATAGATAAAGAGAATTGGAACGTTTCAAGTCTCTAGCTTGAAGGGTGTGCAAAAAACTTGCGTTCATACAGACGGACAGACAGACAGACGGACAGACGGACAGACAGCATGACGGACATTGCACAAACCCAATATACTCTTTACCTTCGGTATCGAGTATAATTAAAAAGTGGAAGCGCTGGTGCAACCCGGCAGAAGCAGCAAAGTGTTGGGGACGCAATATTTTGTGAATTTTCCTAATACTTGGATTTTTGCTCTACACCATTGGCGTCAACGGCTGCTGACTCTGTGGAGTTTTTATTTGACGACAACAGCGCAGCTGTAGAGCAAAGAAGCCCAAGGCCAGAGAGGTGAATCCAACCGATCAGCAACTGGTTGGCATTATAGACTTCGGCCAAACTTAACCACTGATGTGGAAGTAGAAATTACAATTTTAATATAAAGTAAAATTAAAGCTTATGAGCATGAAAAAGAAAAACAATAAAATTAAATTATAATTGAATTCAATGTTTTATTTAATTTAAACAGAAGCAAAATTATTTTCCCAAGGAACAGATACTTCGCTTGTTATTTCTAACAAATTTTGGATAATCTTCCAGGCATCCCCTAATGCTATTCGACCCAAGATCAGGAGTGCTTTCAACTCGATAAGCCTCTTGATGCTGAGACCTATAATCAATTGGATTGCAGATAACAGCTGGCAGAAGGCGCTCAATTTGAACAATTTAATCAAATAAGGTGACCAAAAAATATTTACATTTTGCCATACAAAAATTGGCACAGATTGTCACTCTAACTTTATGTGGAGCCTAACGAAATATTTGAACACTTTCCATAAATGAATTTTTTTTTCTAATTATACTAAAAAACGTAACTAATATTAAGTTACACCACCTTTGGCAATAATGAAAGCTTGCAGCCTGTCGGGCAGTAATCTTATCAAAGCTTGTGCAAATTCTATGGTCAATTTGCTCCTTCGCATTTTCGATTTTTATCAATTGTCCTCTTGTTTTTAACAAAAGCCCAAACGTTTTTAATGATATTCAGATCAGGAATTTGTGGGGGCCACGGAAGAACTGCCTGATTAAGGTCTTTCAAAAATTTGGTTGGTACCCCACCCTTATGTCATGGAGCATTGTCATGCTGTAGAATACAGTCATACGTTGAAAAAAGTCTGTTTCGTGATGTAAAAGCATGATCATTTATTATATGGAGGCATCCGTTTTGGTTTAATGTCCCTTCCCAAGCCTCCGAATCCATAGTAGGAAAGGCATCCTCAAAACCTTTTAATTGGCTGGGCTGCCAAACGCTTTTGGTTATTTTAAATGCATAAGATGCTTGCTATATGACCCCTGGAACTGAAATGCAGCCTTATCTGTACATAAAACAGGAGTCAGGAGGCTTTTTGCTGCACTCCAATGCAAATGCGAGACGTTTTGACTGGTTGGTTGGTGTGATGTCAATCACTTTACGGACAACATACGTGTTAAAGTCAGCGTCCCTTAGCCTGCGACGCAGTGTTGATTCACTAATTTTTTGCCAATTATGTTTTTTGACTCTGCGGCAATTTTAACGGGACTTGCAGTTTGATTTTTAACTACAACTCCAAGTATGTGCCTACATTGTCTTTGGTCCAACACAGGTTTTTGGCCTGTTCTTTTAAGATTTCTTAAACCGTTTACCGGCGAACAAATTGAAAATGTAGGGGGGCTTCGCAGTAGAATTAAGACTTGAGGGAACTTCTTGCTTACTCGTCGGATTAAAAAACACTCGAGGTTATAATATTAAAATCGGAGTTTATTCTTTGTGAACGTTAATGAACCTCTGTGTTACACTTGTAATTAGGAACTCACCCCCTCCGCTTAAGCCTAAGCAAAGCAAGGTTGCCGTCGGCTAGAAGGCTCGGCTTGAGGTGAGTTTTCTAGTCGCGGCAGCAGTGCTGCGCAGTTAGCAGGAACGCAGCTGTTTGGCACAAACATACTCCCCCCCCTTGCAGGGATTGCAAGATTGAGACGGATGGGGGGATCGGAAATTGTGCCGGGATGCACGCTGGAGTTATGCCGGACACGATCGCGAGAGCATCCAACCAAATATGGTGTTCTGTGCCACCGGAAGACCATTCTGGCCGGGAAAGGATCTACTGGCTGCAAGTCCCGGATAGAACCCAGCCAAATACTGAGTTTTGGGCCATTGGATAATTGTTGGTGCTAGGGAGGATTCCGTTGAGGATAATGTGAGGATACAACTCCGCCCCGAGCGCCAAACACACCGTTGAAGGATGATACCAGCGTTCATCGGCCAGAACAATGCTCTTGAAGTGCTGGGCGTCAGCAATGATTGGCCTTATTGGAGTGCGTATGCCGAAGTCAGGATCCACATGGACTAAAACTTCACGGCTGAAGTCGGTCATCCTTGTTCGCAGGAGCACCGTGCAGACGCCCTCCGCACCAACACGGGTGACGGATAGCCCGAAAGCCGTTGCCAGTGACGTGGTGATGCGGTTAGTGGTGCTGCACGGGTCGATCATTACCCGGATGTCGAACGTTTTCAGCCCAGTGTCAAGCTTGACGATGGCTGTCGGCAGGACACTTACAGCATTGTGCTGCATTATCGATGTCAGCGATGTCTGGATGGACCTGGGATGAGCTGGCAACGGTTGGCGACGGGTGTTTGGAGACCGCATATGCGGAGAACTTGTGGCCCTAGGCGAAGCTGCTCGCTCACGCCTTCCGGTTGGGTGGATGTTGTGGTGAGCCTCGCGGAAGTGCAGTAGGGTGTGGTGGTTCTTATGGCAGACCTTGCACGTGCCGGTGCTGCGGCAGGATTGCCCGGAGTGCTGGTGGGAGGTGTTTTTCAGCCGTGAGTCGCTAGAACCTTTGGCACTTCCTCAATGGATGCACTCCTCTGCACATCCTACACCGGAAGGAGTTGGTATTGATGGGACGGTCGTGGTACGTGGCCTTGTGCGACGGCATCTTGTAAAACTTCTGGAAATAAAAGGAAGGATATAAGTATTTGTCGTCTGATCGTACTGAGTTGACAGATAACACGGAGGCACAGGACGATTGAACAAACGGTGTAGAGATTTGGGATAGGACATCCCTCTTTATGTAGGATTGTGACGTCTGTAGCAACGCTGGCTCTGATACTTTAGGGAAAATGCCGATTTTGACCTTGACGGACAAAAAAACGCTTCTTGCCTTGACCAAGATGATAAGCTTGTCGCTGCTGTCGAAGCTGGTGGTGCGGCGTACAAGGGAACATCTTGATTTATTTCTGATTTAGACTCCGTTCCTGTAGTCAGTTGTGGAGTGAAAAGCATAGGCTGTGAGGAGCCGAATAAGGAATATTCCTGAATAGCCACTGATGAGGCTGTAGTAGTTGGCTCAACATATAGGAGGAATTCCTGCGTTGGAGCTTGAGAGACGCTTAGTTTTTGGGTCTGCGGCACTGGAACATCCTCCACCTCCCAAAATTTGGAAATGCGATGGTCTAGCTGCATCCCGTCGCTGGTCGAAATTCTTGCGGAGAACGAGCCGCAAAGGTTAGGAAGAGAGCCGCTTAAAATGACAGACTGAAGGATATCCGCGCCAATAAGAACATCAATCGGCGAACTCTGATGGAAAGTCGGATCGGCCAGCTCAATGGCTGGGAGGCTCCTCAGGGAACTTTTAGGAACCGATATGGCGGGCAAGTTGCCGGCCAACTGAGGAAGAACGAACTCCGAAGCTTCTATATGAAGTCTTGGTTTTGTAGGAGAGCCTATAGTAAAATGGCATAACTTTTGCGCTTGGGCTGCAACTGTCTGATTTAGCCCAGAAACTTGAGCTTGCACGGATTCGAATGGCAGCTTAATCTGTCGGAATAATCGCTCAGAGATAAACGTAGCCTCTGAGCCTGAATCGATTAGAGCTCGAGCGGTATACATAGCTCCCCGATGGCATACGTTAATGACCGCCGTGCCGAGTAGGACACTCTGTTCGTTGGCAGCAAAATACGTTTGGACATTTGCTGCTGGTTGTAGGGTAGTGGACTGTATATTATTGGAATGAAGAGTAGCGGACTGTATGTTGGAATTGGTATTTGCATTGGAATCTGTATTGGAATTGACCGGACCACTGTCGCCTCGATGTAGTAAAGTGTTGTGCCGCCCTTTGCATGTAAAACAATTGTGCACACTCGTACACTCTCGTAACTGGTGCCCTCTTGCGAAACAATTCAAGCAGAGTTTTTTTTGCTTGATGTAAGATGCCCGCTCATTAACGGGCATCTGTAGAAAACGAGGGCACAGACGGACAGGGTGGTTCTCTTTGGAGCATAAGTCGCAAGATTTTACCTTGGAATGTACCTTTGCTTCAAAGGTTTGGAGATTCCTTGAAGACGCTTGAAGCTTGGACCTCGAATTGGATTGAACGCTGGAACTAGGCTTGACATCCTCAATAGCTTCCAGCGTCCTATAGCGTTCACCCAGGAAACTATTTAAATCCTCCCATTTTGGAATTTCCGCTTTATCTGAAAGGGACTGTTCCTACAGAGACAGTGTGCCCTTTGGTAATTTGGAAGAGCACAAGAATACGAGAAGGCAGTCCCAGTTGTCTGTCGACACATCGGAATGTTCCAAAGCTGTGAGACAACTCTGGATGGTGGTCTGAATTTCTTTGAGGGCGGAACCGGTTTCTACACTGACTGTCGGCAAGTTGAAAAGTATTTTTAATTGGCTGTTGACCAGAAGTCTCTTGTTTTGAAAACGCTCATATAACGCCTGCCACGCAGAGGCAAAACCGTCATGAGTGAGCGGGGATTTGGAAACGATTGCCTTTGCTTCACCTCCAGTTTTTGAATTTAGGTGAAACAATTTTTCGACTGGAGTTAGTCGAGGGTTGTCAATGTAGATAGCCGTAAATAGGTCTCGGAAAGTTGGCCATTTTAAATAGTCCCCATAGAACACTTCTGTGTCAACAGGTGGGAGACTACAGCCTCGAGAAACAGACGCTATCGGGACTGCGGGCTGCCTATTGATGGAGTTTAGCCTTTCTATGTCTTCGCACAACTGTGCCGTACACCGCTCATATACCGTGTAGCAATTGTCGTACGTTGACGTTAACGCGACAGCATCGCTACTCCCACACCCTTGGCTGAGTGCTCTTGAGCTAATCTCGAACTCGCTTTCAACCTTTTCCCACAGAACCTTTACGTGGTCACGACGGACTTGAAGCGTGTAAAGGGAAGGTTTTGTCGCTGACGGATTATTAATTCGTGACTCGAATTGGATCAGCTTGTCGGATTTGGAAATGAAATCGGACATCGCCATATTTGTCTTTTAGCTGAGTTGGGTTGCGGCCCGAGTGGCTATCTGCTTCAAACTCGGAATGGGGGGTTTGGCAAGTGGCGTGACGGCCTTGGACTTGGATTTGGGTGTGACGGAGGTTTTCTTCACCGGGAGATTTGGTGAAGAAAGCGAACTTCTTTTTGTGCTCTTCACGGACGGAACGCTCAATTGCTTTTTCTCTCCTGGCCCCGTCGGCATAATCCGTCCACAAAAATTATTAATAAATTCTTTATAGTTTGGATCAGGTAGCGAATATGAGAAACTCTGGGTCTTTTGGGAATGATATTTATTTAAGTTGGAAGTAACAACAAAAATAAAATCGACAAGAAACTATTTGTAAAAGACTATTTAAAAATATAACTCTGATAAGTGGGCTTAGAATGATTTATAAAAGAATATTTATAAATTATTCGGATAATGCACCCACTGGAAACGAAATGGAAAACGGAACGGTAGCGGTCAAGTGTAACAGTATATTTACCGCTTAACTTCGCACTTAATAAAAAAAATAATTTATAAAAGAATATTTATAAATTATTTGGCTTATTCTACTCGGAACGGAATGGCAACGGAACAGAAAAATTAAAATTGTAAAAGGATATTTACAATTTCCCCCGTTAACAGAACTAAAATAATTTATAAAAGAATATTTATAAATTATTTGGAATATTCCACCAGGAACGGACTGGAAGCGGAACAGAAAAATTAAAATTGTAAAAGAATATTTACAATTTTCCCCGTTAACGGAACTAAAATAATTTATAAAAGAATATTTATAAATTATTTTGGAATATTCCACCCGGAACGGAATGGAATCGAAACAGAGAACAATTGCGAACGGAAAAAACAGAACGGAAAATAAGATATTAATTATAGATTATAATTAATACCTTTAAATTAAGTTAAGTGTCGGACTGTTGACGATCACGATATATTGCCTTACACACTTAAGCGCTGCAAGCGCTTCTATGACAAAGAAATCGTTGTTACCTTTACCGGTTCACCAGAGCGGAACTAGCAAAGCTTACATATGCATGTATTTGTTTATATTGAGCTGTTGTAGTTTATGCCGGCAAAAATAAAGTTTTTTATTAAATTTTTAACTCTTTGTATGCTCGGCCAGTGTTTTGTTTTTTTTTTTTTTAGTAAATGTTATATTGCACTTGTATTTTGTTTAAGTTATGGAGTGCCGGCGACTTGACAAGTGCTGGAAATAATTCACCTGCAAGTGCGGCGCTTACTGCGTTTATGTGTATATTTAATTATTGTGTGTGATGTTTGCATATGTTGAAAATATTTATATGGATGATGGAGTGATGTAATATGTAGATATATATATGTGTGTGGAATATATGTAAATAGCAATTTATGTAGGAATGCTATGTGTTCTGTATGAATTTTCGTATGTACATACATACATATGTACATGTACGCTTGCACGCTTAAAGGTGCCGATCAACTGGTGGTGGTTTCTTTAAGTATGTTGGCGTGTACATATGTATGTAAGTGTATGTAAGTATGCACAAATATAAAATATTAATAAAAAACGTATTTTATTGTGTTTTATATTATGGATTGTGCTGTTCTGGAGCACTTAATCAGTGGAACTCGGATAACAGAACGGAATTTACTTGCGCGCAGGTGTGTATGTATATATGTACATACATGGATGGAAATATTAAAACGCGCAGACAGACTTGCGCATATTTATTCCTGATTGGAAAATCGTTTAACAAGTAGTCTAATTGGAATATAGACAGTGGAAAGCGAAGGAATAGTTTCCCCTTTTTACTTGTTAAACACTTTGGCGGACGGAAAAAATATGGCGGATCATATGCCAATATCTTTCATGTATTTTATACTTATCTTTTTCCTCGTGCTGCCGAAAACTATATAGACTTCCTTAAAAATCCGGCTCGAAGGACCATGAAAATGTAGGGGGGCTTCGCAGTAGAATTAAGACTTGAGGGAACTTCTTGCTTACTCGTCGGATTAAAAAACACTCGAGGTTATAATATTAAAATCGGAATTTATTCTTTGTGAACGTTAATGAACCTCTGTGTTACACTTGTAATTAGGAACTCACCCCCGCCGCTTAAGCCTAAGCGAAGCAAGGTTGCCGTCGGCTAGAAGGCTCGGCTTGAGGTGAGTTTTCTAGTCGCGGCAGCAGTGCTGCGCAGTTAGCAGGAGCGCAGCTGTTTGGCACAAACACAAATAAAACGCAACTATTCTTAGATTTGCTGGGCTTTGACACACGTGATAATGCAAATGTTCCCATTTACCTCAACGAACAGCTCACAAAAGATAATTACCAAATATTTAAGCAGGCGATGCAAATGAAGAGAAGCAAGACGCTTACAGCAGTTTTCTGTCGTCGTGGGCTCGTGCACGTGAATATAAGAGAGTCGGATGAAATTATTTGCATTGACAGCAAACAAAAACTCTCTGGACTGCAAGCCGAAAACTCAACTGTAAATGCACTTGATCTTTTTCGCTCTTAGTAATGTAAGCTTCATATATAATTCTCTTTTCTCTTTTATCTGTATTGTTAAGTGTTTTCTCTTATACTTGTGCTTAAAAGTTTTTATGTGCTTTAGATTTAAAATTAGATTAACAGATGTGCGCTTGATGATGTTTATTCCTTTTCAACTCAACTCCGTTAGGAATAACAATTCCATAACGAACAGCCATGCGATGGTTAAGGTCTTATGCAAGAAGGATGGGCTGAAGATATGTCATATTAATCCTCAGAGCTTAGTTAATAAGATAGAGGAGTTTCGTTATTTGTTTGTGAATTCCAATGTTGATGTTATTTTCGTGTCTGAAACATGGTTTGTCCCTGATCTTTGTGATTTGTCAATTGAATGTAGTGGTTATAGTGTGTATCGTTCTGATCGTGTTGGTCATGCTGGGGGAGTTGCAATATTTGTGAATCAAAAACTGAAATGCAAAGTCGTCCTCAAGCAGTTAAACGATAGCTTAATTGAATATCTTTTCATTGAACTTCTACATACGAATTGTGATACAAAAATGCTTATTGGCTGCTTGTATCGACCCAATAGACATACTGAATACTCCAGCATAACTGACATAATTGCTCATTTATCACTGACTTATACTGACATCATACTGACTGGGGACTTTAATAGTAATATAATTAAGGAGAAACATCTTTCGAATGAAATGGAGTCACTTGGCTTAATGCTTGTTAACTCCTCCACACCGACACACAATACAGCTACATCGAATACCTTATTAGACTTATTTTTTGTTAATAATTGTGAACGTGTCATATTCTTTGACCAATTTTCTGTTCCTTCGTTTTCCAAGCATGACCTTATTTTTCTAGCCTACAACATCTCTCCCAATTACAATGACCAAACCGTGACGTATCGTGACCTCAAAAATATAGACTACACTAGCCTTTACGAAGAGTGCCAAGGCTCTTCGTTAAACTTAAATTTAATTTACTCATTTCCCTCAGTCGACACCCAAATTAGTCATGTGCAACATAGTATCGGTTACCTGTACAAAACATATGTACCACTTAGGTTTAAAAAAGTTAGGCCTAAAATTAAGTCATGGTTTAATAATGACATCAAGTTTGCCATACAAATTAGGGACGAGGCCTATGAAAGATGGAAACGTTACAAGACTGATAGACTGCACACTACATTTAATTTACATAGACGTAGTGTAAACCAAATGATCAGCAGAGCCAAAAGCCTGTATTTTAACTCAAAATTTAAGAATGCGCTGACCACCAGTAGCATTTGGAAAGATATAAAAAGAATGGGGATTGGTAAGGTGACTTCTGTTTTAGATAGTAATGTAGATGTTAATGTTCTAAACAACAAATTTGTAAACCTTAATGTTCCGGTAACAGTGTGTAATCCGTATGTGTGTTCCCAGTCTTTCAGTAACTGTAGTAATTGTTTTGATTTTAGTATTGTCAACCAATGTGATGTTTTGCAGTCTATTGGAAAAATAAAATCCAATGCTACTGGCTTGGATCACAAAGATCCGAAATTTATAAAAATAATTCTACCGCTTATAATTGGTCACATTACTCATATTTTTAACACAGCGATCACAACATCCCATTTTCCTGACCAATGAAAAGTTGCCAAAGTATTGCCTATCCCTAAGATAAATCAAGATTTTAGGCCCATATCAATTCTGCCTTACATTTCAAAAATTTTCGGACACATACTGGCTTTGCAAATAAATTTCTTCCTAAATGCAAATAGACTTCTCAATCAAAAGCAATCTGGGTTCCGAATGGGTAGAAGCTGTACAACGGCACTAGTAAAAGTTATCGAAGACATTCGACACCACATGGACAATAGTGAAGTTACATTCTTGACACTCCTTGACTTTAGTAGAGCATTCGACACGGTTAACCACGATATATTACTGACGAATCTAAGAAGGATGTATAATTTTAGTCAAACCGCAACCAAATTATTGTCCACATATTTATGTAATCGCAGACAAGCCGTTGTTGCCCATAACAAAATCTCTGATCTTTTGTCAGTCTCTCGTGGTGTCCCACAAGGATCTATTTTGGGACCTCTCCTCTTCACGATTTATATAAATGACCTGCCTAGTGTATTGTCAAACTGTAATGTTCACTTATATGCTGATGATGTCCAAATGTATGTCAGTCGTCCTGTAAGTCTAATCAATGAATGTATCCGTATCTGTAACGATGATTTGTTAAGTGTCAGTAAATGGGCGTCTCGTAATGGTCTGTGTATCAACCCGTCAAAGTCTAAGTGTATAGTGATATACAAAAAGTACCTGAATATTGACAGTTTTATTAAGCTTAGTGTTGACAATGTAGAAATAAGTTATGTAGATAAAGCCGAAAACCTAGGAATAACATTTAACAGGACACTATCATGGAGTGACCATATAAATAAAGTTGTGGGTACATGCTACGGTGTTCTTAGACAACTGTCCTTAACCCAACAAATTGTAACTATAGAGATCAGGTCGATGATAGCAAAAGCGCTAGCAATACCAGTACTATTTTATGGAATAGAGATTTTTGCAAAGTGTGATGCAAGCAGCTACAACAAACTCCAAGTTGCATTTAATAGTATAGCTCGATATGTGTTTGGTCTGAAAAGGGGCGACCATATAACTAGCTTTGCTAAGCAACTATTTGGCCTAGACCTGTTGTCTTTAATAAATGTCAGAGTCCTCCTCTTCTTACATAAAGTAATTTACACGAAAAAGCTTGAGTACTTGTTTGATCAACTTAAATTCGCCACATCACCCCGAGCCCTTAACCTAACTTATATGAGAACCAAGCTAGCATGCTCCGATAGGCAATTTTACATCTACGCTGTTCGGCTATGGAATAACCTGCCGTCAGATTTAAAATCCATCTCCAGCGCACATCAATTTAATAATAAGTTAAAAGCACATTTTGGTAGTTAAAAACTTAAAATGTAATAATCGTATAATTAATTTAATAGAAATAAAATAAATAAATCATGTTAAAATTATACCTTATGTTTTGGAATGTAAAAGAGTGGACTGTAATTATCTTTTTTGTAGGGTTTTATCTTTATTTTCTAACACGCTGCTCAATTTTTACACTTCTTTTTTGCACACACTCTTCCTCTTCTCATCACAAGTGCATTGCGAACAATGATCGGTCTATCGATCCAACTTATACATCGTCTGTTGGGGGCTACCAGATCGGTAGTCTCAAGAACAGCTGTTAGCTTAGGCTACTATTCTACCATATTTCTAACCATACCGGCCCCCCTGAACGCCGCGTTCAGTTAATTGGTAAAATTGCGATTTTGGTAATAGGACGCTTATACTGCCCATGCGCAGTTTGAATAGTGACGACTCGAACGTTATTGTCCTCTCCTGGGTGAACTTCAATGATGCGTCCCATTATCCATTTGGCAGGAGGTAGATTTGGCTCCTTTAGAACCACGAGCATACTCACGCTTAGATTGGGCGTCTTCGCTTGCCATTTCTTGCGCTCCTGTAGACTTGTTAGGTATTCTGTATGCCAGCGCTTCCAGAAACCCTGCACCATAGCTTGAAGTTGATTCCAACGATCCAATCGATTTATGTTGGCATTCAAATGCGATGGTTCTGCCAAGGCAGTATACGGTTGGCCCACTAGGAAATGTGCAGGCGTCAATGGATCCAGGCTGTCATCACCAGATGGTGCCAAGGGGCGTGAATTGAGGAGAGCTTCGATTTGTGCTAAGACAGTGTACAACTCCTCGAACGTAAGGGCTGCTCCTCCTACAACTCGGCGCAGATGTAGCTTAATAGAACGCTCTCCCGATTCCCACAATCCGCCAAAATGTGGTGCAGAAGGGGGTATGAAGTGCCAAGTCAATCCTTTCGTAGCGAAAAATTCAGCCAAGCGTTTATCCTCTCTATGCGATCGAGCAACTTCTCGCATATTATCCAGTTCACGTTTCGCTCCATGAAAGGTAGTTCCATTATCCGAATAGAGATCAGTAGGGGTCGTCCTTCTTGAGCAGAAACGCTTGAATGCAGCAATGAATGCATTCGTGGTTAAGTCGCTAACGACTTCAAGATGTATGGCTTTTGTTGCCAAACATACAAAAATGGCAAACCATGCCTTGCCAATCCTTGGACTGCGACCTTTCAACTCCTTTATTGAGATAGGTCCAGCGTAATCAAGACCAGTGTGTTGAAAGCAGGGATTCTGATGAACTCGCGGTACAGGTACATCAGCCAATATTTGCTGACTTGTACAGCGCCGTTGCATAAAACATTGCTTACAACGAAAGACTTCCTTCCGTATTAAGTTGCGCGCTCCCAGTATCCAAAATTGCTGACGAATGATGTGGAAGGTTGCTTCAACGCCAGGATGAAAATTAGTTCTGTGAAAATATCGAATTAATAAACTCGCCAATGGTGATGACTTAGCCACTAAAACGGGGTGCTTTGCATTGAAATTCAAACTAGAGTTGTCAATGCGCCCTCCAACTCGCATCAACCCAGCTGAATCACAGAAAGGTGAAAGCTTCAATAAATTCGATCTGCTTGGTAACATCGTGTTCTTCAGGAGTGACTTATAGTCTTGCTTGAACTCCGTGTGTTGCATATGCTGCAGAAGTCGAGTTCGAGCATAGCGCAATTCCGGTGCTGTCAAAACGCTGCCTTGTATCCAATCCGGACATGGATACTTCAAATTGTTGTTGTGACCAAATTTACAACCTTTGTGTCTGTGGCAATGTTGATGAATGAAGCGAAATACATAGCTTAGAACCCGCACAAGATGGCTCCAAGATGAGAGCTTGTTGCTCAATATGTTGAAAATATCCTGATCCACGTCATACCTTTGTGCAACAAGAACCAGTTGCTGCGGCTTTGATTCCAATACATCCTCGGAAAATGCTTCAAATTCAGATCTTATCTTTTCAGTTGGCCATTCTGGGCGAGGCAGTGATAGCCATGATGGTCCTGTCCACCAAAGAGTGTGCTCAAGTAACATGGATGGCGACAATCCGCGCGATGCACAATCAGCTGAGTTGTCTTCCGAACGTACATGATGCCAACAGCTCCTTGGATAATACTGTAAGATTTCCGCTGTCCTGTTGCAAACATAGGTATTCCATTTGCGAGGTGGTGCTGATAGCCAATGTAACACGATTTCCGAATCACGCCAACAGTGCATGCTAGCGATTGGAATGGTTAACGAATCCTTGATGAGTATTAATAACTTGGTTAAGAGATGAGCAGCATTCAGTTCAAGTCGTGGTATCGTAAAAGGTTTAATAGGGGCTACACGTGTTTTGGCAGCAATCAAAGTGACAACGATGTCCGATTCTGTTACGACGCGACTATAAACCACAGCTCCAAATGCTTGTGATTATGCATCCGCAAATCCATGAAGTTCGATGGTTCGAGTTGCCCAACCAATGTGTCGAGGAACACGACAATTGGATAACAACGGAAGCTCCTTGGCTAGAATGAGCCATCGCCTTAGTATAGTTCCAGTTAATGCTTCTTCCCAATCTAAAGACGTTAGCCAGCATTCCTGGATTAGTATCTTGAGTAGTACAGTTGTTGGTGCAACCACTCCCAGGGGATCGTAAATCTTTGATAATTCCGATAAAAGTGTGCGCTTGGTTGGTTCCCGCTTGAGGTCAATGTTGTTCAGTTTGATGCCTAGCTCATCAGACTTTGGATTCCATAGTAATCCCAATGTTTTGACGAAGTGAGATACATGCTGGTCTTCATCCGCAAGTGGCTTGTATTCACAGTCTTGTTGAGGCATTATTCTCATTAATTCTTTACAATTCGAGCTCCATTTCCGAAGATTGAATTTCGCTTTGGCCAGTAATCCAATTAAATCGTCCTTGAGTTTGAGTACATCCTCGATCGCGTCGGCTCCTGAAGATATGTCATCCACGTAAGTATCGTATAACAAAGCATGGGCAGCCAATGGGTGCTGCTGTTGATAATCTTCAGCAAGCTGCTGTAGAACTCGAACTGCCAAAAAGGGTGACGGTGCTAATCCATAGGTGACCGTCAACAAGCGATAGTGTCGAAGAGAATCTCCTTCCTCCTCACGCCACACTATACGTTGATAATCCGTGTGAGCCTTCGTTATTAGTATGCCCCGAAACATCTTCTCTATGTCAGCACATACCACATACTGATGTTGGCGAAACCGTAGGCACACTCCAATCAAATTCCGTTGAATAGGCGGACCGATGTGCAATCGGTCGTTAAGTGAGACGCCTGTAGCGTCCTTTACTGATCCGTCGAAGACCACGCGACACTTGGTGGTCGAACTTTCCGGTTTCAAAACAGCATGGTGAGTCAGGTAAAAGCGCTTGTCAAGACTCTTGCTTTCCTGCTCCAAATCGATTTCTTCCATATGTCCTCGTGCAAGATAGTCCTTCATGAAATCAATATACTGCCTTCGTATATCTGGGCAACGCCGAAATTTGCTTTCCTGAGATGTAAAACGTTTAACAGCTTGTGTTAGCGTCGAGTCATGAAATGGTGGTGCGTCGTCTTTGAAGGGGTAGTTTACAATGTACGCGCCTTCACTAGTACGCTGGTGAGTGTTTACGAAATGTTGTTCTATTGGGTCATCTTGCTTGGATGCACGTTCTCCATTTCCATAAATGCTCGCACCATTGAATCCAAATCCAATTGAGCATGGTGGGCTTGATGAGTAATCCTTGATTCATTACTGTACGGACAAGAGCCAACAATGACCCAGCCAAATAGTGTATTGACTGCTTGAAGGCTACCGTTTCCTATAGGTATACGTTCGCCTGAGTACAAATTCCATAGTTGATCAGACCCAATAATGACATCTATCGGACCTGGTGTAAGAAACGTAGGGTCTGCCAAAGTCAGTTCTGCTAGAGCTTCCCAAGCACAGGTGTTGACTTCCTGAGAGGGAACAGTTGAGGTTAATGAATTCATAATAAAGGTGTCAATTTCAACAGAATCCTCAGTGACACGTGATAGTAGGTGCAGTTTGGTGCATCCCCGTGTGGTGCCTGCGTAATTGGCTGAGAGCCCAACTACAGAAATTAGTGCATGTGAGCGAGTGGCTCCGATGCGTCGTACAAATGCTTCGCTAGCCATCGTAATCGTAGATCCTGAATCCAAAAGTAGGCGACAAGTTGTAAGTTTGCCCCACTTGTTGATTACATTTGCAAGTATTGTTGGCATCAACGTCTGGGCTCGAGCCAGAAGAACCGTTCCTGTCGAGAAGTTTGAAATGCCTGCCATCGTTTGATGTGAATCCGTTGTATCGGTTGCAGAAGCCGGACTTTGAGTAGTTGTGCGTCGATTCGCCTTTTCCGATCGTTGCGTATGTTGCGTCTGATGAAGAAGAGTATGATGTGTGCCTTGACATTCACGACATGTATACTTTGATGAACATTGTCTGGCCGTATGACTTTGACCCAAACAATTGAAGCACAGATTATGGTTGCGTACAAATGCCCTGCGTTCCAGAAGCTCCATAGCCTTAAATTGTGTACAAGACGAGATTGTGTGTGGTAGCTTACACAATATACATTGCTTTCCATTAGGAGTTGATTCCTCGTTGGCAAGATTCACGGTGGCTGCACGCTTGCTCAGTGTCTGTCGAAATGGTTGGCACGATTCTATTGCATCACATCGGTGGAAGAGAAATTGTAAGAAGGTCTCAACGCTCACGTTGGTTGAGGTAGCCTCTTCACGCTCTGCCCAGGATTGTCGTGTTTCAATATCCAGTTTGTTCAATAAAATGTTGATGACCCACAAGTCACGGCCATTGCAGTCAAGCGCTCGCAATCCTCTTATAGTTTCATCTGCTCCGTCTGCTAGTTTTCGAAGAGAAGTTGTAATTGGTCCAGACCCGGTCTGCATAGTTAAGAACTTATTAATGACTGATCTTGCGATTAAATGCTTCTTATCATTTCGTGCAACTAGTCTTTCCCATGCCTCCACAAAGTTTTCATCAGTCACTGCGATGTGTTTTACCAGACTGAGCGCGTCTCCAGCCAAGTACGACTTCAAATAATGAAATTTTTGGCACCTCGTAAAGCTTTCACGATTGCCGATAGATCCCTCAAACAGATCACAAAATTGTGGCCAATCCTCATAATTGCCGCTGAACGTGGGAATCTTTATTTTATCGTATCGAAAATCCCCGTTGCTTGCGCTGCGCACATGCTGCAAGAACTCCGTTTGTGATGTAACAAGCCGTTCCAAGTGATCTTGTGTTGCGTTAAGTGTCGAAGTGTGCACCTGCGCCGTCTTAGCCGCAGACACAGCAGCAGACAATTTGGCATGTGTCTCGTAGAATTTTGCTTCGTACTCCTGCACATCCTCTGGTTCCGCCCAATTCGCTTCCTCAGAATAGTTGTACAGTTCTGCAGTATGTTGCGTAAATTTCTCGAATATGTCTGTCAAACATCGAAGTCGATATTCCAGAGTCTCCAAAGAAATTGTAGTCAAATCCAAAGCTGCCACGTGAGCGCGGGTTATTTGCCCTTTGCAATAACGACGTTGTGAATTGATTGCCTGCATTGTGAGGTTAGATACGAATTTTCACCCGCGTGTGAAAATACCCAGAGACAACAAGAAAATAAAGAATGCCGATCTCCAGCCGTCTTGATCCGTAGATCCAATTGATCATCTGCTACGCATCCGGCTCGAAGGACCAAAATGTTTTGGAATGTAAAAGAGTGGACTGTAATTATCTTTTTTGTAGGGTTTTATCTTTATTTTCTAACACGCTGCTCAATTTTTACACTTCTTTTTTGCACACACTCTTCCTCTTCTCATCACAAGTGCATTGCGAACAATGATCGATTTATCGATCCAACTTATACATCGTCTGTTGGGGGCTACCAGATCGGTAGTCTCAAGAACAGCTGTTAGCTTAGGCTACTATTCTACCATATTTCTAACCAACCTTAAGAATTAAATGTGTAGCCTAAGTTTGATTTCAAGAATGTTGACATATAGTGATTAGTGCATAAATTTATAGTAGCGATACTGTAGCACTAAGAATCGTACATGTATAAATAAACTAAACTAAACTAAAGAAACTTAGCTAATTCGATTGCAGTGGTACCGGTTTTAAGCAAAGCAACAATTTCAGCCCGGCGCACAACGGTAAACTCCATTGTTTTTGGCATTTATGTAATGAATTGCAATAGCTAAATGACTAAATTAAATTCTCTGTTAATTAATAAAGATAACTGAAACAGCTAGAACCTGCACTTTTGACTGCAAACCAAATACTAATTACGAACTTGCATGTGTAAGTACATTTGACAACTGATAAGCATTGGTTCATTTGCTTTGTTCTCTGTCCTATGTACTGTTAACTTTACGAAATTAGATCAAGCTTTACAATAACAAAGGATTTTGTTGTACTGCAACAAACAACACCACGAAACAAAGCTATTTCAGTTGAATGTGCAACACAAGCTCGTTGTGTAAATAAATTTGACCACCTCTGTATATATAGCTAGAGACTTCAGATTTTGAATAGTTATATTCTATATTTGTGTATATATTCTCATTTCTATATATATACATTCATATATATATGTCGGAGCAAGGCTCGTAGGGTTCAAATCGTCCTCCTGTACCTCCTGATTGGTACCACGGGCCTTGCATTTCCTCGGCTGTGACATTATTCTCCTTTTCTTGTGTCTTCAATTGCGATTATGTGCTAGTGACCTCTTCACTCAAGAATCACTGCTAGACCGCCTCAGCACGTGCCTTGTTTTTGGTGGCTTTCAAGTACGCACTATAACCATCTCGCTCTTACACTTGTCACACCGAGGCTACTTAGAACAAAGAACTTTGTTGGGCGCACAATACCATGATGAAATAATGTAAGGTGGTCTCGTCGGCAGCAGAGGCTCGCTCATTTTGAGGGCTTATCGACAGTGCATGCTTGCTTGTCGACGCGAAAGGTTGTGTGCGCACGAATTTTTTTCTGAGCATTTAACCCTTTAGTGGACACGAAAAAATGAGATACTGTACTTTTTGCCGAAAGCGTGTACCGATAGTGCAATTTATTCGTTTATTTAATTTAATTTAAAATATTGTTACGTATTAATTATTAATTTCGGCGCAAAATGTTGACATTGATTTGTGTGTCAAAACTTTTTATTTTAAAATTAGAGTTTATTTTGTAATGAAGAATCTAAACAAAAAAATTTGCATTGAAAATCAAAAACAAAGGTTAATTGCAAATTCAAAATTATAATAATAAATCACTTTGTATTATAATTGGCTATTTTACAAACCACGGACCAGTCTAGGGTTAATCAACACACTGTATAGCCGTTTCGCTTACGCTCACTGTAAAGTGTGCGTTTCACTCGCACTCATCGCTATGATAGGTAAGCCCTCAAATTTGCCGACGAGGCCACCTTTTACTTATTTCATCATGCACAATACCACATCAGTTAGAAGAGGACGACTGATACTCCAAACTGCTCGTCTGTATAACAGTGTGACCTTATTAGAAATAATACGTCAAACGATGGATCGACTTTAATAACTTAAGCGATGTTCCATACAACATATCGATAATCTTAGATTTAAACAATGTTTTTTACTAACTAATAATGATCCGACAAGGCCATCCTGATTATCACACGTCCTCGTGTGCTACAAAAGAGTTCAAAATGTAAAATGACAATTTTAAGCTCAAAGAAGAAAAAGAGGGTCATATTAATTAACTACTATATTCAACTTAAATTCAAACTGGCTAACCCAATGACAGAGAGTTCAAGTTCATTTTCTTCACATATTCCTTTGTTATTTAATCATCTAAGTAGCCACCAGGCAATGAATTCCGAACATTATTTCCATTGCTATTTGGTAATTTCATAGAACATCCAGGACTTTCTCCAATACAGGCTCTCACCACAATGATAGCCACCAGGCAGCTTATAAGTTAACACATTAACTCGTGTACCCACCTAGCGCTGGAGACCCTACACTGCAGGTAGACCTTATGGTATGATGTCTGGAATTCATGCATTGAAGTCTACAACCGTAACGTCTCTTTCAACGTTTTTCATTCATATTGGAATCCACCAATTTTTCCGTAACGTTTCTTTCAACGTTGTCCCTCATATTTGAATCCACCAATGTTTTAGTTACGTGTCTTTCAACGTTCTCTCTCTCTTTACACAGATCTAATTCTTCGGAGATCCCTTTTATTGGCATACTTCTTAACGCTTCATGCGAATACTTGTAGGTTCGCTTGTTAATCAAAGACTTTAGAACGTAGCGATCTCCATGCAACACCTCTGCCACCAGGAATGGACCCTTATATTTGGGATCCAACTTTGTTTGGTGCCTTTCTTCGTTCCTGAGCAAAACTTAATCACCCACCTTAAATTTGTTAAGCTAAGCTTTATTTTTTATCGAAACGTATTTTTTCATAGGAAGCTTTCTTACTCAAGTTTTATTTTGCTATTTTTCTTACATAGCTTAAATCGACCTTATTATTTTCCTCACATATAGGTAACATATTGAAGGGTCTTGCTTCCTTTCCAATCGACAGTTCTAAAGACTTTGTTGTTTTATTTATTGTACAGTTTATGGCTAATTGTATTTCACCTAAAGCATCCTGCGAGGAGCGCTCACTACTCTCAACAGCTGTCAACATACGTTTCAATATGCTCATAACGCGTTCGACCTTACCGTTTGCACGACTAGCGCCAGTTCCTATAAGATGTAAGTCTATCTCTTGCATAGAACAAAAGTCATTAAAACATGTACCAGCAAACAGCTTCCCTGATCGGCAATTATTGGCATTGGTACACCAAATACTGATATTGCTGATCTTACAGCATGTACACAACGTTCGCTATTAGTATTTATAGTGTGGTAAACAAATTTAGTGAACGCATCTATTTGAACGATAATATACTCCTTTTGGTTTTTTTTGCCGCTTAATTTAGCCGTAATATTTGCAAGTAATACAATTCTCTACGAACTTACGAACGTACTTAGCCATGTTTTCAAACCAATAGAATTCATACATTTTAACCAAAGTTTTCTTCCAACCTAGTCTATCCATTTCTTTGAATTTTCTAAAAAGCATATTATTCCGTACCTCGTAAGTTCCGGCCAAGTGTTCAACAAGTTCATCATATTGAATTTTCGAAATAATCAAAGAAATTTCGGAATCTCTTTGTTGTTCTGCAAGAAGCCAGTTAGTCGATATTTCGGCCAATAAAACACGCTTAATTTCTGGAATAACAACAGCTTGAGCCACTTTCTTAGATGATATGGGATTACGTGAGAGGAAATCCACATGAGTCATTTTCACACCGGGTCAATACTGTATATCGAAGTCGAAATACTTCATGTATGCCCACCAGCGGTGAACTCTTGGTGTAAGGTCAATTTTATTCCACGTAGCTTTTAATGAATTGCAATCAGTGAAAACAGTAAAATGTTGGCCATGTAAATATTGTCGGAAATTTTTCATAGAATTCAATACTGCGAGCTTTTCAAGCTCGTATGAGTGGTATCGAGATTCAGCAGAGGATATTTGCTTACTATAATATTTTATAACACGAGGTTTATTGTCAATAGAATAGCGTCATAACCATCGATGCTGGCATCAGTATGCAACTCAATGGGATGCAGAGGGTTGAATATAATAAGCACGGACTCACCAGTCAGTGTTTTTACAATCCTTTGTTGTATTTGCTCAAGTTCACACCTCCATTCGAAATTCTTGCAAGTAAGACCATATAACGGCTTCATCATCTCCGAATGGCATGGTTACAAACTCGAATTGACCTTCTGGTGTCACGAATGCTGTTCGCTTTATAGGAATCTGGTGAAAACCACTTGCCATATCCAGGCATGAAAAGTATTTTGCACCACGCAATCTAGCAATTTCATCGTTGATTTACGTCAGGGGATATTTTTCTGATTCAGTATTCGAATTAAGTTCGCGGTAATTTACACAGAGTCGATCAGAACCGTTTTTCTTATTGACGAGAAGCATTTGGCTTGCAAACGGCGAGCAGCTGGGAAGAATAATATTTGCTAACAACAATTCCTTTATTCTTCCCCTCACTATTTCTTTCTTTCTTTCTTCAATACTAAGTCGGTAAGGTCGTCTTCGAACTGTTTTGTTTGGATCAATTAAACGTAACGTAAACGCAACTCACTAGTTTTAACTCGACTCTTTGGAAAATCGTCTATAATTGAATCAGAAAATTTATTTAAAATATCCATCAAACTTGACTTATCCACACCACACAGCTCGGTATTAATGTTGGCAAGATTAGCACAATAATTTAGAGCAGAAAAGTTGTACTCGGCTTTTGTCTTATACAATTCGAAACTGTCAATAGTTATGTTGACACCAAAACCCTGACTCAATATCTCTCTGCTAATTAAAATGCTACAGTCAATGTAGCTGTTTAGGGCGACGTGAAACATAACTTCCGAAGAATGTCCTCTTGATAAAATTTGCATTGTGCTTGTTACTGTATTGTTTTCTATACCCTTTAAATTAACAACATTATTAATTCGTGTGCCCGAAATCTGGTGAGACACTAATTCCTTTACCAGTGAACACTCGGCACTAGAGTCAAAGCAAATCGGATACGACTCACCGAAAGACATCAAAGTACCGATTGGCGTAGCTACCTGGCATGCGTTTACACGTTTCTCATCCACTTTATGTTGTGTTACTGTTGCTTGCTGTCCAGTACAATCCGATGCGATATGTCCAGGGTCCTGTTTTCCACAAAGTGACATTTAATGGGTGGGTGTAAACGGGCTCTTTTGGCTGCAGATTCGCCGTCAACATAACTTTCTTTCTTGGTTTTTGGCAAGTGCAAATGCCCGAAGCTCGTTTTGCAACTCGTTGCGTCTTTTGATAATTGTTGTAAACACAGCTCACTGCAGTCTAGAGTCAATATGCGCGGCATGCGCCAAGACAACGGATACAGCGATTTGTTCGGTATTCATCGACTTCCATTTCGCCATAAATGTTGTGATAAGTCGGCTTCCGTACAGAGAAAGACTCTTGCCGTCCTTTGGTCGCCCATTAAAAACGTTGAAAATATTCTTTCAATTCGCACCATATCATCCCAGAACAATATATCTGTGGCAGCCAATTCAAAGCGCTGTCTTCTAATGCTTTACTTAATGCAATTAAGAGAGCACTGCCATCCAAAGAGTTTTACGATAAAAAAAGATCTACAGTAGATCTACTAACTAATAATGATCCGACATATATATATATATTTTTCATTTCTTCAGTTTTAAAAAACGTTTTATTATTCAACAGAAAAAAAGACAATTTTGAACAAAATAACAGTCTGTTTTCTAGACCTTATTACATATAGAAATTAATTTAAACGCCTTATACCTATTTGCATAAACTTTTATTTTCATTATTTTTGTTTTTATTTAGTTTTTGCATCAGTGACATATAAGGGAACGCAAAAAAAGGACCATTACTGCAATACATGCATTAATGAGGTGTGCAACACTGTACATCCAAACAAAATTAGCTCATATCTCGCAATTAATATGACCGCTTGCTTTCCATCATCTCCAACAGAGTTTGTAACGGACAAGCTGCTTCGATCTAAGCTTCGTTTTCGGATCTCGACACCTTACAGTTCGAGATTGCACATATTTTCGTTGTGCAACTAATCGGACTAAGACTCGCGACATCGCCTAGCAAACAATCGGGAGGAGGGTTCGTTGATTAAGTCACACAACAAAACTCGCCTTCGTTGCAGATAAATAAACATAAACAATGAGTCCTGTGCTCTTATATGTTAGAATTAAATTTAAAAATGAATACCTGTGGGAGTTAAAGATGTTACAATAGGTTTTTTATTGTAACAACAGGATTAAGCTACTAGATGTTGTGATAGTTTTGGCTCTGTACCCACCCTTCCTATGATTCTACTTACCCAAACATTTTATAGGAAAATCCAGGGTGGATGGCCATAACGTGCGGGAATGCGGAGACAGTTGAGTGGCTGAGCACATAGGTGCCCAAACTCCGGCTGTGGAAGGACGCCCACATCAAGGTAGTCCCTGAGGCAGAGGCTCCACGTTCTGCCGTCTTCATTGTCTACTTTCCTAATGCACTACGCTTCTTAATGCGGATATGAAGATGGATGAGATTTTGAAGCTCGTCGAGGGTCAGAACAGCGGCCTGCGCATTGGAGACTGGCATGTCTTTCATCGCGAAATGAGACAAAATATGGCCATCATTACTATAGCGCTGGAACCAGTCTCGGCCAACCAGCTAAAATCGCTGGGGTACCAGCTCAATTTTGCGTGGGGCACGGCTACACTCAAGCCAAAGGCCAGCACGCAGCTGAAGGACCAGGCGGTGGCTCCTGCTCTCGCAGCAGAGAAGCCCACCTGCTCCAAGGCCATCACACCGGACACGGCTGCAACAACGCCACAGGGTGCCGCTGAGGAGACTCATGCAACCCCTGGGCTGCCTGCGGCCAACAGCACAGTCCGGACGCCCAGCGGAAATGGGGCTAGTGGAACCGCAGCTGCCAAAGAGCCCGCAGCACCGCAGAAAATCCTGTGCCCTCTGGGTGCGTGAACAAGGGTATGTGGCGCACACCTGAGGAAGAGGCCCTTCTGCGCACCAACCGAGGCCGGAAGATGGCGGCCGGGGGCCACAAGAGGGCGGACTAATGTCCTATCACCCTCCCCCACTCTCCCCAACACCCGTAGATCCCTCAGATGTCTCCAAGCAAACCTCCATCATGCAAAGGCCGCTTCTGACGTCCTTTGTGAGAGGTTTGCTAAAATGGACAAAGCATTTATCCAGGAGCTATGGATAAATGCCGGAGTCCTGGGTCTAAGCATCGCACCGGTAAACTGCTATATGCAAACGACAAACCTCGCCCTAGAGCGGCGTTGTTAATTAACAAAAATTTAACATATATTCCCCTACCACAGTTCATCACTGAGGATCGGTGGCAGTTTGGGTTAAAATACCCACTGCCCATGGCGAGCAGAAGGCATTGCTGTCCTTCGCCTGTCTGCCCGGCGACTCATACGTTGCGCCTACGGCGGCTACCTGTGCCCTGATAGAGCACTGCCTGAGGAACCGGCTCAGGTGGATAATCGCTTGCGATGCCAATGCGCATCACACGGTCTGGGGGAGTAGTGACATCAACAAAAGAGGTGAGTACCTTCTTGCGTATATCACTAGTAACAACATAGGTTTATAAATTGAGGCTGCGAGCCTACATTTATCAATGCATTTAGAGAGGAAGTCCTCGACTTAACTCTCTGTAGTCTTAACATGTTGTCCGTTTTTCAAACAGGCACGTTGCGAATCAGATCCCTATGTCAGATCACCAGCACATTAGATTTGATATATGTAGGATGCGCCTCGCAATGCAGCCTAGTTACTAGAAATCCCAAAAACACCAACTGGGATCTTTTCTGTTCTGAACTTGAGCAATCCAGAGCATGCTCCACCCGTCCGATAGTGTCCATAGACGAGCTAGAGCGTGAGGCTACTGTGCTGCATACGAACATTGAATCGGCATATCACGTTAGCTGCGAACAAAAAGTTCGTAAGATCAGAAGGGCTGTTCCCTGGTGGAATAAGAGCCTTGACGATCTTAAAAAGGCTGCGCGAAGGCTCTCCAATAAAGCGCAGAGTGAGAAAGCCACATGGGATTCCTACAAAACTGACTTAGTGGTCTACAATAAAGAGCTGAGAAGGTCAAACGGGCTACGTGGCGCCTACACTGCGGGCAGATTTCAACTCTCCCGGTGAATATGTGGTGGGGTGGAACTTTCCAAAAATGCACTCGTGATCGACGCTAGTAAACAACTTATTACTTTTGGTCGGACAAACGGGGTGAAAATTAAAACGCGCGGTTATCTGTTGTATGACTTCTTCAGTTTATTGGCGAATTGGTTCTAAAACCTATGTAGACGCTGAGCTTGCTCAGCGGCTCTTAACATAATGAACAAGTGTTTAACATAACTTATGCTCTGAGAGGAAACCAAATACTGAGTTTGGTGGGGAGTTGCAGATGCATACTTTTAGGCATAAACATTCCGCCCCCTTGCAATATAATTGCAAAAGAAAAGAGACTGGAGGGGGGAGCGGACCTTATGGGCTGCACACTCCAGTTCAGCTGGGCCTCAATACGCAGGCGGACCTCACGATCGAAACTTCCATTTGTGGATCGGATGCGAGCACTGACCCTCTCACCCGCATCGAGCTAGGTGGCGGAAAGGCCCAGTGCCTTTGCCAGTGAGGCATCAATGCGGCTTGTCGGGCTACATGGATCCACCAGTGCTCGCATCTGGAACGTTTTCCCCTTCGCGACGATGGCAACGCTCACGGTGGGCAGGATTGTGACGCCTTCGGGGATAGGTGAGCGAGTACGTGGACTGTGTTGCTGGATTGGCGATGGGCTGCTTGATGGACGGGGCGATTCTTGCTCATCCAGGTGGAGCAGGGTGTGATGCTCGCCATCGCAAATGCGACATTTGTCACCGCTCCTGCAGGATCGCCAAGAGTGCTGGTGTGCCAGACAGTTGGGGCAGTATTTGTTAATCAATACTGCCCGGAGCCGCTTCTCAGCATTGAGGTGCATGAACCGCTGGCACTTCTTCAACGCGTGAACACCCCGGCACACACGGCAGTGGAAGGACGCCGTGCCACGCAGCTGCTGAGCTGCCCTTTGTGCCTTTTGTGCCTTGGTGGGTGCCATGGTGCTTCGTTTGGAAATTCTGTGAGTACACAAAAAACAGAAATTAGAAAAAGAACTTTTGTTGAATGAAACGGTTAGTCACGACTTCAACAAAGGAGTTGGATTGTTGGGCCCGGAATGGAGTGGAAGGAGGATAAGTTTGGCCACGGGCCTTTTAATAAGTCCGCGGGTCGCGACTCACAGCCTAAACGAAAAGAGCTAGAAGGCTGAAATTTTCACACAATTTTCCATGCAGGTAGGAGGTGAGCACTAAGAAGGGAATTTTTATTTGGACAACTCCTTCAAGTACCTCCCATACGATTTGGAGCACTTTTTACCCATTTGAAAAAACAAATTAAAATTACAACAAGTACCCATTCCACTACTGTCGCCTGACTGTCGCACAAGCTGAGGGTTTGATCGCGAGCGAGAATACAAAAACAAAACAAATGCACAAGCAAAGTCATAAAAAAAGGTTCAGCACTTGCAAAAAAGAAACGGATTTCCGCTTCTTAATGAATAAGTGCATACACAATTAAAGAACAATGCGCTTGAAAATAATTTTCATAATTTTATGTACATGTATCACTTCGCACAGTGCACATTTTTTTTTTTTCAAATTTGTGTGCTTTTGACAATTGATTTACGACTCAAGTAGCGTTTGTTGTTGTTGTCAGTGTTGTTGTTGGGCCCGCACTGCTACTTTTTGTTGGTGTCATTGATTTTAAAGAAACAACAACAATATAACAAAACTTGGTGCGTCCAGAAAAATTTCCCACACCAGAATATGTTATGGGGGTGGATTCGCCTACTTGCTGCGTATATAACTTAGACAAAACGTAACACACATTATTGATATATTATTGATATACAATTTCGAATAAGCAAAGGGCGTTCACATTAGCGCGTGTCTTGCTCTTATGATAATCAGATAATTTGAAATCTCGCTCCGATCATGCTCCTTTGTTGTTGCTCATTTACGTTCACTCTCTATTTTATGTGCGCGCTTTGCATTTCAATCATAAAGTTTAATACCCCTAGCTCCTCCGCACACACACTAAATTAAAGCTATACAATTCACTTAACTGCAGCCTCTTAGATATGTTTTGCATTGATTCAGTGCGTGCGAAGAAGGTAGCGATACTACGCTCTTTGTTTGAGTTGCAGAGCGCGGTTGGATAAGAGAGTTAGCCGAAATGGCTATAATTGGTGATGGAGCCTGGCTTTTTACAGCTCTTCTAAACAATATTAGTGCACTATGTCAAACTTATGGTACTGCATATGAGCTTTAAGCAGCAGCAGAAATTTTTGCTGTAAATTTCCAACTTTTTCAGAATGGAAATTTATTACAAGCGTTCGGAAATAATATGCATCCTGTAAAAAGATTGCGTTTTACCGGTCCATTAATGAATGGACATTTTGATGTTTATACTCTTTTAGAGGAAGTATTAACTCAAGATTCTGATAAGTCAAGTGAATGCAAAACCGAAAATGTTAAAAATCCCGTTAAAAGACTTAGTCAGTTCGCCTACAAGGCAGAAAAAAGGTACTAAAACATTCATTTTAAAAAAATCGTGATATTAATTGGGGTAAGCGCATAATTTTGAAGCTCATAGAGTTGCAATGAGAAGAGATCGGGCTAATAATCCTGAAGCTCATAGAGTTGCAGTGAGAAGACATCAGGCTAATAATCTTGATGCACGTCAAGAAAGGCGTTTGCGTGCATGGAGTGTTAAAGCCATGTCTGGCTTAAACTATGATTTTGAAATAGCTTACAAGTCAGATAAAATTACTCAACTTGGTAGTATGAATTTGAAATGCAAACATTGTAATTAATGCCTTAAAATGGAAAAATTTGCATTTGGGTATCTGTTGCAAGGCAGGAAAAGTTATTCTTTCACAAAATGATAGTTTGCCCGATCCACTTAAAAGCTTAATAATTGCTGCTTTCAAATGACTTCTTTTGGAAGTACAAAAATTATAAATGAAAGTTTGTCAACCTTTAAAGTCCAAGAACAAGTGTATCACCTAATTGGTAGTGTCCGACCTTTGCCAAATGAGGAAATGCAGTTTCTTCAAATTTATTTTGTTGGTGATGATGAAAAGGAAGCTCAACTATGTTGCAACAATATTTCATATGTTGATTGTAGCGTAGTAAAGGATCTTCAATGTATAATTGTTATGTTAAAGATCTAAAAATGGCTCTCAATACAATACCAACAAGTACTAAAGACTATAAATTGATTATACATGCTGATCGAACACCCGCTGGTGCCCACAAAGGGCTTTACAATGCACCTCTATTAAGCGAAGTAGCTATAGTTATTGTTGGTCAGCGATTTGTAAAGCTCGATATTATTATTGAAAGCCATAATAATAAATTACATCGTATAGGTGAGGTGCATCGATCATACGATGCCTTACAGTACCCTTTGCTATTTCCTTATGGCGAAGATGGCTATTCAGTGGATATACCACAATGGAATCCATTATTAAAAAAGAGGAACCAAAACAAATGATATCTGCGTTTAGCTTTTGCAGCTATAAAATAATGATTCGTCAATCTGAGATAAATCATTTAATTTACCGTCGTTCCCTTTTAAGTCAGTTTTTGGTTGATATGTATGCTAAAATTGAAACAGAAAGGTTAAATTATATTCGCTACAATCAAGCGAAACTCAGAGCAGATAGCTATAAACATCTACAAGATGCAATAGGCCAACAAGATGTTGTCACAGCTCAACTTGGTCAGATGGTAATTTTACCATCTTCTTTTACAAGCTCTGCACGATATATGCATGAAAAGACTCAAGATGCTATGACATATGTCCGCCATTATGGGCGACAAGATATTTTCATAACATTCACATGCAATCTACAATGGAATGACATCAAAAGTGTTTTATTACCGGGTCAAAAACCGCATGATCGTCACGATATTATAGCTCGAGTTTTTCATTTAAAAGTTAAGGCTTTAATGTCACTATTGACAAAAGGTTCTTTGTTTGGAAGCGTGCAATGTTTCATGTACTCTATGGAATGGCAAAAGCGGGGCTTACCACATATATATATTCTACTTTGGTTAGAAAATAAAATAAGACCAGATAAAATCGATCAAATTATCTGTGCCGAAATACCAAACGCAGATGAGGATCCTTTGTTATATAACATTGTTAAGTCAATTATGATTCATGGTCCCTGCGGTGCATTTAATAATAAATCGCCATGCATGAAAAATGGAAAATGTACCAAAAGGTTTCCTCGACAATTACTTAAAGAAACTGTGACTGGAAAAGATAGTTACCCTCTATATCGTAGAAGAGCGATAGAAGATGGAATACAGAAGATGGAAGAAAGAAGATGGAAGATAGAAGATTGCATAAATAATCGTTGGGTTGTGCCTTATAGATGTGTACTATTGAGAACATTTGAAGCTCACATTGATGTTGAGTATTGTAGTTCTGTAAAGTCTATTAAATACATTTGTAAATATGTTAACACGGGCAGCGATCAAGCATCATTTACTCTTGAAGACCAACGTAATGAAATTAATATGTACGAAAGTGGCCTTTATATAAGTATCTCAGAAGCAGTATGGAGAATCCTTGCATTTCCCATACATGAACAATAAAGAATTTCAGAGAACGAACCGAGAGCATGATGTGCTAAATTTTTCTGGAGTTAAAAGAGATTCAGCTTTGGGAAGAGTTCAGCCCAATAATACAGAATGTTTCTATTTAAGACTTTTACTGCATTTTGTAAGAGGCGCATTTTCAAATTTGAAAACCGTTAATGGTATAGCATACGCATCATTTCAATTGGCGTGTAAAGCTCTAGGATTACTAGAAGATGATAAGCACTGGGGTTTAACTATAGCCGAAGCTGTCATATGTCTAAATCCTACAAAACTGAGAGAACTTTTTGCAATAATGTTAGTATTTTGTCAAATTTCAGATGCTCTTAAACTTTGGAATACTTATAAAGAGAGTTTCTCAAATATATCTCATATTTCACAAGACAGAAATATTGATCAAAGTATTGTGAATAATCTATTAAATAAATGTATTATTTGCATTGAAGATATTGAACTGTCTATTGGTGGTCAAAGCTTGACTTATTATGGACTTCCACTACCAATTAGATCCGAGGAAATTGTTCCAAATATTGAATATCATAGAGAAACAAATTATGAAAACTTCGATAATTTTGTTGTTAATAATGAGCTACTCCTTACTGCTGGGCAAAAACAAGTATCGCACAGCGCATTCTACACTTAAGATTCCATTTAATTTGATTCATTTAGAAACACCACATTGCTGAATTTCAAAGCAATCTAATATTGCTGCTCTGCTCAAAGATTGCAAGCTTATTGTTTGGGATGAGTGTACTAGGGCCATAAAGGTGCTTTTGAAGCTGTAGATCGATCTTTGAAAGACATTCGAGATAGTGAATACTTAATGGGTGGCATAACTGTTCTCTTAGCTGGTGATTTTCGACAAACTCTTCCAGTGATCCCCAGAGGAACAAGAGCAGATGAAATAAATGCGTGCTTAAAGTCTTCAATTTTGTGGCCCAAAATACAGAAAATTGTATTAACGAAGAATATGCGAGTGCACTTAAAAGGTGATAGCATAGCTGGTGAATTTGCAGAAATGCTTCTTCAAATAGGAAATGGATTATTTCCAACCCATGATATCAAAATAACTTTACCATCAACTTTGTGTCATATTGTGAAAAGTATTGAAGAACTAACTCTAAAAATATTTCCGGATATTACAAATATGACAATGCATTGGAAACAAACGAGTTTTTATTAAAATCATTTCAAAGTGAAGAAATGACATATAACTCTATTGATTCTGTGACTGAAATCGAAGATGCAGTTCATTACCCCGTCGAGTTTCTTAATTCATTAAATCCGGCTGGCCTGCCTCAACATAAATTAACTTTAAAGATTGGTTCACCTGTTGTCAAAGCAAGTATCTTTACTGGCAATGGTTTAGGGGAAACGGTGTTTATACCGAAAATTCCATTAATACCTTCTGATTCTAAATTGCCAATTCAATTTAAAAGATTGCAAATTCCTTTAAAAGTTTGCTTTGCCTTAACAATTAATAAATCTTAGGGACAAACTCTTAAATTAGCCGGACTAGACTTTAGATACGATTTTTTCTCTCATGGCCAATTTTATGTAGCCTGCTCAAGAGTCAGTTCACCAAAAAGTTTATTTGTATTAGCAACAAACGCAAAAAAAACCAATTTCGTTTGTAAAGAAGCTTTTAAAAGTTGTTAATAATTGCAAATTAAATTCAATAAGTGGATAAGGCCTGCTGGGGAAATCACAATAAAATATGACGCGCCTGATTCTTTACCTCAATGGTGGCGTGGAAAAGAGAATATACAATACTTTGTTTTAATTTGTTGTTAAATATTTTCTAATTTATTTATTTTGTATCTATCTTCTATTGCTAAAATTAATATAAACTATTTGCGCAGCGAAGTAAGCGGGCCACTTTCTAGTAAATAATATAAATATAAAAATATGATATGGAATCAAGCTTTTAAAATTTGCATCCTACGGTCGTTTTTATCCTCAGTCGCCCCACGCATTTTATCGGACAGCCACATAGCGTTCTTTCGCAGCAAAACCAAAAGAAAGTAATCTAAAATATATTGCCTGTGGCCAAAGCAGGAATGAGTCTCGGAAAACCAATCGGAAAATTTAGTATGGCTTTGGGCGTGTTTAACGCATTCACCATAAATTGTTTCTTTAATATTTCTGGAATGTGGGTACATGTGAAAAATTGAATGAAATATTTGAGACATTAATGTTATGAATTCAAAAAACTCGTCTTGAGGGGCTTTGAGGTGAAACGAGTTATTTAGTGACTTGAAATTTTTATTAAATAAGAAAAGCTCTGAATTTGCGCAATCGACTAATTCATCTTTTAATAAAGATTGGCATGTCCCACATTTAAACTTTTGCTGTGATCTATGAAGTACAAACCCTGCAAAATAACGCAACGAATTCTCACTACTTGTACTTATTGAAGTGGAAGGGCGATAATCGGAAGGTACATTAATGTTAGAAATTGAGGTATCGCCCAAGTTTTCTTCGTTTTGCTGTACTGCATCACGATAAAGTACAGCATCACTACGAAACTCGCGAGCTGCCACATCAATAACATTAATGAGCATTGTGTCACCATCCGGCCCACAGTTACTTTTCGTTGTCTTTGAGGAAATAAACTTCATTGACAACATCTTCGATAATATCGCGTTAAACTCAAACAACATTGGATTTTTATTCGATGCACCCCTGCTTCGAATTAAATAAAACAAATTTTCCAATGCATCTTGGTTCAGACGCGATAACATCAAATAGTAAACATTTGAGCCGTCGCACCATATGTCCTTAGAGAGCATCAATACTGCATTTAGAGTAAGGATGACTCCATTAAGACAGAATATACTGCGATTACAATAACACTTTGCTAAATACTCTTTCATTTCGATTATATATTGCTCTATGCGGTTGTTATTTTGCAACGCCACTTTGTAAGGATTTTTGTTTGATAAACTACAACTATTAAGGCAATAAAATAGTCTATTTAGCCTTTCAAAAAATGTAGCTGTGACTAACGCTACATCCTTACAATAATTAAATGTCCCATTATCAATTAAAGTTCTAATCGCAGAAGAAATCGTGTGGCTAAATATCTGAGTGGCATACTTAACTTTCATTCTTTCAAATGAATTCGGATAAACATGTTTCTTTGTAAGTTTCGGACACAATCTGGTTGACGTATTATTACTGTCAATATGAAATAGCTTGAGAATTATTTCCCATGACACCGTACCGTCTGGGGTTTGAATGTTTCTGCGCGTTAAAGTATTCCTAATTGATTTAAATAAGTGTGGGGCATCATAAATACCGAAAATGTTTTCCCCATTAACTGAAATATATGGGCTTTCCTTGCTTACCCCCAGTTTTTTAAGAGCCCACCTGTTATTTGATCCTTGGTCGCACACTACTGCTCGAATATTCACACCCAAACTTTGCGCGGCTTTTATGTTCTCGACTAATTTTTCTTTGATTTGTAAACCTAACATACCATTAGCCGTTGCAAAATAACTCAACACATATTTCCAGTTGTCGTAAAGACCCCTTACCATGAAAACTGAAATATGTTTGCATAGTTTAGGCTTATTAACGACACCATCATCAACAAACCCTTCCACTTCATCACGACTAGAGTTGTAGTGCAAGCCTCTTTTAATTTGAATTTCGTCAAATAATAACACAGCTTGCCTACTTGTTTCGGTCATGCTTCAAAATATTTGACGTAATTTACTCGATAAGTGTTCATTTATACCCGGAACTATATATTTTATCGGAGCCCACTTTCTCAAGGATGTTTTCGACGGAAAATTCAACCCCAAAGTATCCCGCATGTAATCGTAGGCTCTAGCGGAATAGAAATTAATGCTTTGTGCAATTACTTTCTCATCTTCTTCCCATGACTTCTTGGTTTTGAGCAGCATTTTACAAACGGACTTTGAATTTTCGGATAAATTTTTCATATCACTAATAACACCGAGCACGTTGCTATTAACTCTACTTTTTCTAGAAAATCGCGTCTTTTGCAGTTTTTGGAAGCGTAACGCACTTCGCAGGGTTCGTACTCTACCCTTCAAAGAATTTAATTTAATTTTTTGAGCATCAAATTTTTGCTGCAAATCCCAGTATTTATTTCTATAATACAATTCATTTTGCTCTTTCTTGAGACAGGTGGAGCAAAATTCATTGACTTCTACAGTAGAATTTAATAAATTTTTGGACGGACTAATTTTGGACGGACTCTGACTATCGTTCACATATTCCCAAATATTTTCATTTTTTTATCTTTAAAATCTAAAAACTCTCCCATATCAAAAGATTCTTCGCTTACCCTGTCCATTTCCTGAAGAGCTTTTTTCTTTGTCGGTGGCACATAATCCACAATTCTTCCTCAAATTCCAAAACATCGAATTTGTGAGGGTCATCCTTCAATTTCAATGTAGGCACTGCTCCTGCCTTTAAATATTTTTATATTCGATACCGAAGGTAAAGAGTATATTGGGTTTGTGCAATGTCCGTCATGGTGTCCGTCCGTCCATCCGTCCGTCCGTCTGTATGTTCGCAACTTTTTTCCACACCCTTCAAGCTAGAGACTTGAAACTTTCCAATTCTCTTTATCTATGGGATAGTAAAATAAAGTGTAAAGATGGGGGATCTACGATAACTGGGGGGCTGGCAAATCGATAAATTCGATAACTCAAAACCGATAAATCCACATATTTCGCACATCCTTACAGCTAGAACTACCAAATTTGGAAGGAAGATAGCTAATAGAAACCCCAAAAAAACTGCATCAAAAATTTTGGAGCCTCGCCCACCCATTCCGCCCCCAGCCCCCCCGCAATTTAAAGTCAAAAAAGCCTATAGCTCCCACAGTTTTTGAGCTAGAGCCACCAACTTTGGTGCCAAGATAGGTGATGATGACCCCCCAAAAACTGCATCAAAAGTTTGGATGCCACACCTACCGATACTGCCCTAGAAATTTCGCAAAGATCTGCAGTAAAAATGTAGATGCCACTCCCACCCATACCGCCCCAGCCCCCCTTTCAGCAGCCCCCCTTTCAACAGCTCTTACAAATTTTCAGATTGAGTCACCAAATTTGGAAGGAAGATAGTTGATGGCATCCCCATCTGCATCGGAGAATCTTTAAGGCAGCGTACACCCCTGCCCCATCCGTAACCCTTTGCAGTCAGGCCTCTTTTTACCTGTTTTAATACTGGTATCGAGTATGCCGCAGTCGGTTGCGTCCGACTGCAACGTTTCCACTTGTTTTCCAATATATTTGTCCTCAAAGTGGGCGTTGCAAATGCGTGCGTTTTCAAATTTCGTGCCTTCTTCCAGCCACAAGCGTCGTGCACGCGCGTCTTTGGGGAAGTTGAAAAGACGCACTGCAGTGTGCTCCACGCTGTTACGATAACTCCGCATGCACGTCTTGATAACGCCATCTTCGTCGTCTTCGTTTTGCCATAATATTAAATAATGATTATAAAAAGTTCACAAATACACAGCACAATTAGTTTTAATAAAAACTCGACCGCCCTTTTCACTTGTTCTTTGCTAACTGCAGCAGTGGCAGCTCTAATTGCGCCAAAAGATATAAAAGCGCGCGCGCATAATAAGAAAGGCAATATCGCGCCCAAATTGCACACATACATATATGTGTATGTGTTGTTATTAATGCGCGCATATGTTTTGCTGGTGTCGCGATGATTACATAATAATAAAATGTAACACACACACACACACATGTAATATTGGTGCTGGGCAAAGCAAAAAAGTACACAGAGTGCCAACGTCATTTTCGTATGTCGCTTGCATTAGTTAGTTTTAAGCAAATTTTACAATAAAATCGCATAATTATAAATAGATATATTAAAAAGTGAAGAATACGTAATAAAGTTGTTTATTATAAGTAATAATGTTTATTAAAATTATCTTAGCCGTATGCATATATATGTTGTTATTGTTTGTTTCGCTCATACTTTTTGCTTGTGTAGCGATGTTACACACACATTGAAATATTTGCATGTATGCTAAACACACACAGCGTGCAGTGCGTGGCCGTTTTCTTGAATCTCTTTTGCACTTGCTATGCCGAGCGGTTTCTTGTGTTGCTTCTGCTGTAGAATTTAGGCAAATGACTTGGGCAAATGGACGATTGGAATACACTTTCGCAATTTGTATGCATCGCAGAATAGCTGTATGGTGGTTGCGATGGCAAAATTATTGGGAAAGAGTCATATAGCTGAAAACATGAAAGAGTATGACCAGCAATGCAAAACTGATAATTGCCTGCTTATTTTAGTGAACGCTTGTTAATTTTGCTGTTCGCCTGATCAGCAAATGTTCGATGAGCACCAAAACTGCCTTGGAAGTATTGTTCTTCTGGTTTTTCTTGGGTTCTTTGAAGGCATAATACAAATTTAATATAAAATTTGGCTGTTTAGCGTTTGCCGAAATTTATATTAGTTGAGAAAGGTCAATGAATTGCCTGGAAAATGGTATATTATATATGTATGTTTTTATTAATTCGCTCATTTGCTGTGCAGGTGCTAGGTCGACGCAGTAAGATAAGCAATAAAACAAGTAAGAAGGCTCTAGTCGGGAGAGCCCGACTAGAAGATACCCTGAACCCAGTTGCAATAAATATATTTAATTTATATAAGATATTGGTATACTGGCTTAGCTTCCATCGATTAAGTTCAATATCTCCGGTGTTTCTGAACCGATTTGGACGAAATTTTCAGAAAAGTTCTATCATTATCCATTACTTCAACCCTCATTTTTAGATTTTCCAAATTCGATATTTTATTGTTATCGATATTATGTGTATATCGGAAACCAGAATAGTTATCGATAATTTGAAGCAAACTTGTTCTGCTCATGGTATAGGAGAACTTAAATACAAAATCAGAAGTCTCTAGCTCTTGTAGTCTCTGAGATCCACGCGTTCATACAGACGGACAGACGGACAGACGCACAGTGGGGCCATTTGAGTTTTTTCATATCAAAAATCATAACTTTTGAACCAAATGAGATAATCGAACAATTTATGCATATGATAGATAATTAATTATGATAGATAATTAATCAACCTATAAAATGAGCGTTTGAAATGAATTCTACGATTTTTCTGTGCCTATTTATGGGTATGCAAAGTTGAAATTTGTGGAAAAATCAACTTTACGGGAAGGAAAAAAAATATGTTTTAAATTTTTTGATTTTTATTGTTTCGTTTTAATGGTTTTTATAATCTAAAATTAATATTAAAATAATTCAAAATAATTTTTTTTTTTTTTTATTAATTTTTTGTAAAATATTCATCACAATCCGTAAAAGATGGTATATCTAAAAGAGAAATCATCTCTGAACTATAAGTATTTTCTAATTCTTTTCGTGACTTAACATGCCTCAGTGATGAAATTAGTGGATCTGAAGATGCTGCTAACATGTTGAAGAGGTCCTCATTTTGTCTCACCCTTGAAGCTTTGAAAGTGTTTAGCAATCTGTATTTTTTATAAAACTTATTAAGGGACTCTTGTGCTTCTTCAGAGAGCTCTCCAATTGGCAAAAACTGATACTCAATTATATCCTTGCCATGCGCCAATATTTTATGGACTGTCGGGGTCAACTTTTTCTGCGGATATAATTCTGCTAAAGTGATGCAGTTTTTGAAGCATATTCTCCATACTTGGCAGTTCTTGCAGTTCAAAACATTTTAGATCGTTCCCAATCTCTTAAAGATTTGATTGTTGATTCCAGTGATTCGAGTTACAGCCTCATAATTTTGAAAAAAAAATCTCCTTGAAGTGTTTCCATCGTTTGAGTTTCCGTATCCATACTTGGGGCAGTCTACTTTAAGTCCAACTTTTTTGAAAAACACATATATAGTCTAATCTACTACCTGTTAGATACCGTTTGGATTAAGGGTTCAAGAAAAGAGTTAGCTCTCATGCCTAACAAATTTACCTATTGTTTGTATAAGTCCAGGTCAATAAGGTCTATTTATGCACTTTGGGTACTTCGCACGTGTCCCAATAAGATTTGTGCCTACCTGAATGGGATTTGTGACTAGTTGTACGCAAACGTATTGGTGCGTACCTGGTAATTTATTTGCATATCCTGTAACTGCACCTGAATTTAGGGACCAGGATTTGACAAATCATCTCAGGTAAGCATTACAGAATGAAAAACAAAAATCATGTATCTTAACAATAACGAACGAAACATCAACAGTAAGAATGGGTTTTCACAGTTATATGTCATAAATTGCCCAAAAATGCATGCAACACAGTTTTGGAACTATGTCTTTTTTCACTTTTTTTACATTTAAAAAAAAAGGGGCAAAAACGGGCACATGAAACTTTTTGCATTTAATAGAGGAATAATCAAAGAAATTAATTTAAAAAAATAGCCGATATAATGTGATATAATTTTTTTTTATTTTCCATCAAAGTTGAGAAATAGTGAAAAAGTGGATAGTTGGTAAATATTGAATTGCCTGGCCAAACGCAAAGCAAACAGTATAATTTTTTTTTATTCTTTTCTTAATAAACAGATCTATCAATAGAACCAAAAATAATGACGATCCGTAACTTAGTTTTTGAGATATTGTATCTCAAAGCCGACCAAATTACCTTAAAATTGTGATTTTTATGTAACACAAAAAATCAGACAACTTTGAAAAGCTATATCTTCTAAACAAAAAATCCGGTTACATTATGGATTGCAGATTTGAAATCGCTGGAAAATTTCCTATAAAGAAGGTTCATTCAATATTTTTTAGAGGCACATGCAATTTTTGATTTTTGACACTTGACTTGTTCTACGGGCGCCACTGTGAGACGGTCAGACGGACAGACGGACAGACGGACAGACAGACGGACAGACGGACATGGCTAAATCGTCTCGGCTGTTGATGCTGATCAAGAATATATATACTTTATAGGGTCGGAGATGCTTCCTTCTGCCTGTTACATACTTTTGCACAAAACCATTATACCCTTATCTCAGATCTCAGAGACTACAAGAGCTAGAGACTTCAGATTTTGTATTTAAGTTCTCCTATACCATGAGCAGAACAAGTTTGCTTCAAATTATCGATAACTATTCTGGTTTCCGATATACACATAATATCGATAACAATAAAATATCGAAGTTGGAAAATATAAAAATGAGGGTTGAAGTAATGGGTAACGATAGAACTTTTCTGAAAAATTCGTCCAAATCGGTTAAGAAACACCGGAGATATCTAATTTTATCGATTGAAGTTAAATCAGTATACTAAAGTCAATTATAAATTTAATTTACATATTTATTGCAACTGGGTTCAGGGTATCTTCTCGTCGGGCTCTCCCGACTAATGCCTTCTTACTTGTTTTATTATTATTATTATTATTATTATGATGATTTTTATTATTATTATTATTATTATTATTATTATTATTATTATTATTATTATTATTATTATTAAATTATTATTAATATTTATATTATTATTATTGACGTGACAACGTCTTATAAATCGATTGATCCGGCTGCACGCACAAAAAAACATGACTCATGTGTCGTTACCTCGCTCGTTACCTCGCTCTCAGGCGTCTGAAATAAGAGAGCGCAGAACAAAGAAGCACAATCGGCCTTTGCGTTCGGCAGCGTTCGACATCCGTCTCTCTCTTACTTGAGTGAGCGATGCGTCTGCTATACTATAGTACATTTACATGTTTTGATCGAGTATCATGTGCAGTGAAAAGTGAATGTGGTGTCAACTAGATTTACGAAAATTTTAATGTTTCAAAATTTTAAATTTTATGTATAAGATTTGTAAACAATATTTTAATCCTTGTTTATTCTTATAATGAATTATTTAAAATTATTACTTTTTTATAACAAATTACAATTAAATTTGCAAAAATAATTAAGTAACTAATTGAAAAAATTTAATTATATAATAAAAATAATAAAATCAAAAATTAAATTTCTACTCAATTCTTCTCTGTATACATACAAATCTATTAAACAAATGAAATTAAAATTTTCTTTTGAAAAGTGCTACCATTCCATCATTATTTTCTTAAGACGTTGTCACGTTCAACTATCGTCAGTAAACCGACTTTACAGACAACCAATTTTTTTTTAATGATAATTAATATTTATATTAATATTATTATTATCATTATTATTATTATAGTTATTATTATTATTATTATTATTATTATTATTATTATTATTATTATTATTATTATTATTATTATTATTATTATAATTATAATGCATGCTGGTCCTATAAGTCTTCTCGCAACAATTAGACAAGCATATTGGCCGATTGGAGGGCTCAAAACTGTGGCCAGCTTCGTCAACAAGTGCTTGCGATGTTTTCGACTAAAACCAAAATATGCCGAGCATATCATGGGCAGGCTGCCTGCAGATCGCGTTCGTCCAAACCCAGCGTTCCATACAACAGGAATCGATTACTGCGGTCCATTTCACCATAAGCCTGACGGCAGGAGCAAAGCGCCTATTAAATGCTATATAGCCGTTTTTGTGTGCTTCAGCACAAAAGCCACTCATCTCGAAATCGTCCGGGACCTGTCAACTGCTTCATTCATTCCTGCTCTGCGGCGTTTCATAAGCATAAGAGGCAAACATTGCGTCATCTGGACAAACAATGGCACAAACTTTGGCGTTGCTAAAAACGAATTGGCTGAATTGAAGCAACTTTTCTTGAGCGACCCGCACAACAGCACTGTATCGGAGTACTGCCTCACAAATGGAATTGATTGGAACTTCATACACCCTCGGTCTCCACACTTCGGTGGATTATGGGAAGCGGCAGTCAAATCTGCCAAATATCACTTTTATCGAGCTGCTGGTTCTGCACTTCTAGTTTATGAAATTTTCGCAATTCTTAATTCTCGCCCTTTGTATGCTATTTCAGAAAGCCCTGAAGATTTAAACTTTCTCACCCCAGCGCACTTTCTTGTTGGATCAACATTCACCGCCATAGACGAGCCTGACATCACTCACTTGAAGGAAGGTCGTTTGGGTCGTTGGCAACGCGTATGTCAAATGCGTCAAATCTTCAGGGGCAAATGGAGCACCGACTACCTTTCAATTCTACAAGAACGCAGCAAATGGAGGACCTTACAAACTGCTCTTCAACCTGGCGCCCTGGTGCTGCTTAAAGACGAAAATCTTCCCTCCTTAAAGTGGCGACTTGGCAAAGTGGAGTCTACAATACCAGGACAAACGACCTTCCTTCAAGTGAGTGATGTCAGGCTCGTCTATGGCGGTGAATGTTGATCCAACAAGAAAGTGCGCTGGGGTGAGAAAATTTAAATCTTCAGGGCTTTCTGAAATAGCATACAAAGGGCGAGAATTGCGGAAATTTCATAAACTAGAAGTGCAGAACCAGCAGCTCGATAGAAGTGATGTTTGGCAGATTTGATTGCCGCTTCCCATAATCCACCGAAGTGCGGAGACCGAGGGGGTATGAAGTTCCAATGAATTCCATTTGTGAGGCAGTACTCCGATACAGTGCTGTTGTGCGGGTCGCTCAAGAAAAGTTCCTTCAATTCAGCCAATTCGTTTTTAACAACGCCAAAGTTTGTGCCATTGTTTGTCCAGATGACGCAAGGTTTGCCTCTTATGCTTATGAACCGCCGCAGAGCAGCAATGAATGATGCAGTTGACAGGTCCCGGACGACTTCGAGATGAGTGGCTTTTGTGCTGAAGCACACAAAAACGGCTATATAGCATTTAATAGGCGCTTTGCTCCTGCCGTCAGGCTTATGGTGAAATGGACCGCAGTAATCGATTCCTGTTGTATGGAACGCTGGGTTTGGACGAACGCGATCTGCAGGCAGCCTGCCCATGATATGCTCGGCATATTTTGGTTTTAGTCGAAAACATCGCAAGCACTTGTTGACGAAGCTGGCCACAGTTTTGAGCCCTCCATTTGGCCAATACGCTTGTCTAATTGTTGCGAGAAGACTTCTAGGACCAGCATGCAGAAATTTTTGGTGGTAATGCACAATGATTGCACTCGTCACCGGATGTCCTTTGGGTAGAAGGATAGGATGCCTGGCATCGTATTCCAACTCTGAATTTTGAAGCCTACCCCCAACTCTTATCAATCCATTTACATCAATGGATTTACGTCATGGAGCGAAAGTAGCTTGCTTTTGGCTGGAAGTGACTTCTTTGAAGAAAGCATCGCATAGTCTGAATTGAAGGCGACCTCTTGAATGTTGCCACAGCTGATGACCTACAAGCTAATTTGGCGTACATCCTCGTGATAATATGTCAGCTGGATTGCAGGATGTTGTTACATGATGCCAAGTCATTCCTTGAGTAAGCTCCTGTATTTTTGCCACACGATTAGAGACAAATACGTTGAATTCTGCTGGCGACTCTCGAATCCATGAGAGCGCTATGGTGGAATCGGACCAGCAGTGGTACTCACATTGAAAAGGTACAATCTGAGCAACGTTGGCGACTAGTTCCGCCAGAACTAGTGCGGCAGGTAATTCAAATTTTGGGATAGTGAGAGTCTTAAGAGGAGCTACTTTAGATTTGGCACATAGAAGATGAGATGAGATTGAATCTTGCGATTCCGAACGAATATAAATGCAAGCACCATAATCCAGGTTGCTTGTATCGCAAAATGCGTGAATTTGAAATGAAGCTGCACGAGCCATAGCGTAGCGAGGAAATTTGAACGAACTGACGATAGAGAGTTGAGAGGAAAGCTGGCTCCATGCAAACTGTAGCTCTTCTGGCATTTCGTCATCCCAATTAAGCTTTTGTTTCCATAAAGTTTGTATAAATATCTTTGCCTTTGTGACGATAGGAGCAATTAAACCAAGCGGATCATAGGTTCTGGCAACTGTGGATAAAACGATGCGTTTCGTAGCTGGTCCATCTCGCAGGATTTTCGAAAAATTGAACAAAAAGTTGTCAGAACTGAGATCCCATACCAGCCCCAAAGCCTTCGCAATTCCAGTTCCGTCGTCAAATGTTAAGAGCTTCTCCTTGTCCACTTCAAGCTCACCATCTAGTACAGCCGGCTCGTTGGAGCACCATTTGCGTATTGGGAAGTGTCCACGGCTAAGCAGCATTTTGACCTGGCGTTTAATTTCCACGACTTCTTCGATGCTGTCTCCACCAGACATAAGGTCGTCCACGTAGAAATGGTTTCTTACGATCCTCGAGCCAAAAGGGAAATTTTCTTCATCTTCGAGCACTAGCTGATGCATGGTTCTTATTGCCAAGAACGCTGCAGATTTGGTTCCATACGTTAGTGTGTCCAATTTGTACGCCTTTATCTCATCAAATGGACTGTCACGCCATAAGATTATTTGGAAATATTCATCCGGATGAGAAACTCTGACGCATCTATACATTTTACAAACATCTCCACACAGAGCTATTCTGAAAAACGAAATCTGAGCAGTGTTGTAAATATCTTGTCTTGAATCTGCAAGTAAGAGATCATTTAACAAGTATCTAGAAGTTGACTTTGCAGATCCGTCAAATACTACACGAAGTTTTGTAGTTGTGCTGTCAAGCTTTTGGACACAGTGGTGTGGCAAGTAAAATCTTGGTGCTGTGTAGTCCTCCGAAACGAGAGACATGTGACCTAAACTGAGATATTCGTGAATAAATGCCGCATACTGAGTTTTGAGGCTGATGTCCTTGGCAAGTTTTGCCTCTAAGCCTTTGAATATGCGCAGAGTGCGCTGGTACGAATTCCCAAGATTGCGAATATCAGATTTAAATGGAATTTTACCGAATACTGCCCATTTGGTAGACGGATATGATTTTTCTTGTAAAAATCCTCACAAAGCGAGTCTTCTTCTGAGGCCGAGATTGGCGAAGAATAAAAAGTTTCGATTTCCCAAAATCGTTTCACTATGTCTTCAAGCGAATCATCTTGAACTTGATGAGTTGGCGGTTTGGCTAGAGAAACCAGTGCTGAGTGTTTGGTGTTGGTATGCGAGATATTTCCAGATACTGTCCAGCCGAGTTTCGTTTCGTGCAGTATCAACTTGCTGTCTGCTAATCGTATTTGCCCAGAGCAAATTAAATCGAAAATAACCCTGCTCCGATAAGCAAGTCCATGCGTTGAGATTTGTGAAACTTTCGGTCATCAAAAAGAATGTTAGTGGTTATGTGCAAAGTTCTTATGTTAAAATCATACTGGGGCTGGTAATCTGTGATGGTTCGTGTCACCACGGCTCAAAATGAAGCGCCATAGCTTGCAATTTGCGACCTGACGACGATGTCAACAGCCCTATCTGCATCGAGCGACGATTCTCCGATTCCAGATATTGCTGTATTCGAGCGACGAGTTTTTAGCTGTACTTGATTTGCGAAGCGAGTTGTTATAAAAATGAGTTGAGATGCAGAGTCTAAAATAGCACGACATTCGCTAAATTCTCCAAAACGATTTTGCACCAAGACTATACCGTGGCAAGCAGGACGTAGTCATCAGGCACAACTTTTGAGGCTAGGTGTGGAGGGCTTGAGCTTGTTCGAGATATGAGCGAGGACAAGGCTTGAGTTGAACTTGGCAGGATCAGCGATTGCGAGGAGCTAGGTGCAGCATTTGTCGTATACAGAAGCGTATGATGCTTTGCTTGGCAGTGTCTGCAATGACCTGACCTGCACTGTTGTACAGAGTATCCCTTGCGCAAGCAATTTAAGCATAAATGCAATTTTTTAGCTTCTTTATAACGCAACTGAGGAGATATTGAGAAACAAAGTGGACATAAAATGAAGAACTGCATGAAAACGCCAAAGTGTTGTTTATGCACACAGGAAGGCCATAAAGAGACAAACCACCTACTAGGAACGATTGACTGCAATGCCAGATCCGGAAAGGCCAAAAAGTGATAATGCTGCAAGCAAATCTACACAGAAGCCGGACAGCAGATGCTCTGCTATCCCAAAGAGTCCTCGAACAGCAAGCAGATTTGGTTATAATCAGTGAGCAGTACAGGAACAAATCAAATGGGTACTGGCTAGAAGATGAATCGAAGACGGCCGCAATATGGCTCCCGGGCACAGGCAAGGCTGTTGTCCACAGCTCAACGAAAGGAAGATGCTTTGTCCATGCACGTATAGAGAAGAACAACATAAAGAAATGCTATCTGACGCCAAACGATGACATCAACACCTTCGTAGAGAAAATGAATGATATCGAGGACGCGGCGTTGCTAATGAATGGAAATCTTGTCATAGCAGGTGATTTTAACTCAAGAGCAGAAGAGTGGGGCATGCCCTCGACCAACTCAAGAGTCCGTAAAGTTGTCGATATTGCGGCAAGATTGGGACTTGTGGTCGCGAACGTCGGTTCAGCACCAACATTTAGACGGCCAGGAACAATTGGTACAATCCCGGATATCACGCTTGTTTCCGAAGGACTCGCAGGTCAACTCATAGACTGGAAGGTCTTAGATACCTACAATTAAAGCGATCATGAGTACATCTCTTTCGAAATCAAAGAAATACGACCACGCGACGTCAATAAAACGTCTGAGAGACGCAGATGGAATGTAAATCGGCTCAATAAGACGATCCTAATTAACGAAATAGATAGGCAAGCAAGGGTAGAACGCGAGGGAGACATCGTCAACAAAACCATGTCGATAATTAGAAAAGCCTGCGATGCCGCAATGCCTAGAACAGGCAACCCACACAGCGCGGGAAAAGAGGTCTATTGGTGGACGGATGAAATAAAAGCACTGAGGGAGACTTGCCTTAAAAATAGGCGCAAGCTTACCAAGGCAAGAAGGAGAGGAAATTTCGCGATAAGGGATAGGAAGCCCAGTATAAGATATCAAAGAAAGACCTTAACATTGCCATACGCAACAGCAAGAAGGAAAAATGGGAAGCACTATGCGACGACGTGAACATCGACCCTTGGGGGCTCTGAAAGTAATTGAAGAAAATCGGCCAAATGTTGTGCTCGATATGTACAACGCGTGTATATTAAATGGAAGCTTTCACGATACCTGAAAAGTACAGCGACTAGTACTGATAGGGAAAGGAAAAGGGGACCATACGACTCCATCCGCATACCGCCCTCTTTGCTTGCTAGACACATTAGGGAAACTTTTAGAAAAGATGATTAAGCCCCGATTAGCAGTGGCAGTAGAACGCGCTGGAGGCTTTTCTCCCAGGCAGTACGGCTGTAGACCAGGCAGGTCTACAATAAGAGCTTCCCAAGAGGTGGTGCATGAGGCGCTCAAGACACAAGGAGGAAACCACTACTCGAGACGCATAACCCTGCTAGCATACATGTTGGCAGCACTTGAATGACGATCTCACATACCGGAATACCTGATGTGTATTATTGATAGCTACCTCAGCAACAGGAAATTAATATATAAGACTAGCTCAGGCGAAAAGAGTATAAGTATTAATTCAGGAGCTGCACAAGGTTCCATTCTTGGGCCGGAACTCTGGAACATTAGCTATGATAAAATCCTCCGCATAGAAATGCCTGATGACACTTTTCTAGTTGGGTACGCAGACGACATAGTATTAGTGATCATGGCGCGAAACACAGAATACGCACAGAGACTACTTACTCAGGTGATGGTTCGAGTCAAGGACTGGCTGGACACACATGGATTGCAACTAGCGACTGAAAAAACAGAGCTGATTCTAATAGCCGGTCGACAAATCCCAGTTGAAGTGGATATGAAAGTCAACGATAGTTATATAAGGACACAAAAGGTGATTAAATATCTGGGCGTTAGACTAGATACAAAATTGACATTCGGGCCACTTCTTCAGTATGTTAAAAAAAGAGCAGTCGAGGCAACAAGAAACCTCAGCAGGCTCATGGCAAATATCGGCGGACCAACTCAAACAAGGAGAAAACTCTTGATGGATATCAACAACTCCATTCTGCTATATGGATGCGAAGCCTGGGCAGACAATTTGGGAACCAAATGTAGGCTGAAGCCACTACTTGCTATGCAGAGGACGAGTGCACTCAGAATAACCAGTGCATACAGAACGGTGTCCGGCGCTGCCGCACTAGTCATCGCAGGCGTGATACCGTTAGACTTCTTAGCTAAGGAACGAAAGACAATCTACGAAGTAAGACAACTTGGACAATATTCTAGGCAAACCGCAGGCACATGTAGACAGACAACGTTAGCACTGTGGCAAGAAAGATGGACAGGCGAGAGCACAGGATGATGGACAGCCAGGCTCATACCTAACCTTAAGGCATGGGTCAAACACCAGAATGGGGACGTAGATTACTACATCACCCAAGTGCTAACGGGACATGGATATTTAAGTGCCTTTCTACACAAGATATAGAAAAGCGCAGAGGCCAGGTGACGCCGAGATCGACAATGTGGAGCACACAATTTTTTACTGTGCGCGTTTCACATTCGAAAGAAGACGACTTACACAAGCGATCGGTCAAATAACACCAGACAACCTTGTATACAAGATGACCACCACAGAAGACGATTAGAAAAAAGTAGCGGCTTTCATCAGTAAAATTTTCGGTAGCAAGAAAAAAGACCTAGATGAGAGGCCCGAATAGGGTTTCTGGACGCAGATTAGATTTCCAGCAGGATCATCAAAAAACTGAGAGCTCATGCTTCATAAGAAGACGGCGCTTGGCGCATAAAGGCCCCACTTCGAAGTATTGCGAAAGCGTTTTCTAAGTGGAGAAAAGCCCAACGGGGAGGGGTTATTAAGTGGGTATTCTACTCTGTAGCGAGCCCCACACTCCCCAACTCAGACGTCAGTTGGAAGTAAGTAGCAGTGATCACGGCGCGAAACACAAAATACTTACGGAGACTACCTACTGAGGTGATGGTTCGAGTCAAGGACTGGCTGGACGCACATGGATTGCAACTAGCGACTGAAAAAACAGAGCTGATTCTAATAGCCGGTAGACAAATCCCAGTTGAAGTGGATATGAAAGTCAACGGCTGTTATATAAGGACACAAAATGTGATTAAATATCTGGGCGTTAGACTAGATACAAAATTGACATTCGGGCCACATCTTCAGAATGTTAAAAAAAGAGCAGTCGAGGCAACAAGAAACCTCAGCAGGCTCATAGCAAATATCGGCGGACCAACTCAAACAAGGAGAAAACTCTTGATGGATATCAACAACTCCATTCTACTATATGGATGCGAAGTCTGGGCAGAGACTCTGCGAATCAAATGTAGGCTGAAACCACTACTTGCTATGCAGAGGACGAGTGCACTCAGAATAACCAGTGCATACAGAACGGTGTCCGGCGCTGCCGCACTAGTCATCGCAGGCGTGATACCGTTAGACTTCTAAGCTAAGGAACGAAAGACAATCTACGAATTAAGACAACTAGGACAATATTCTAGGCAAACCGCAGACACATATAGATAGACAACGTTAGCACTGTGGCACGTACCTAACCCTAAGGCATGGGTCAAACGTCAAAATGGGGACGTAGATTACTACATCACCCAAGTGCTAACAGGACATGGACATTTAAGTGCCTTTCTACACAAGATAAAGAAAAGCGCAGAAGCCAGCTGCGTATATGGTGACGCCTAGATCGATAATGTGGAGCACACAATTTTTTACTCTGTGCGTTTCACATTCCAAAGAAGACGACTTACACAAGCGATCGGTCAAATAACACCGGACAACCTTGTATCAAAGATAGCCACCACAGACGAAGATTGGAAAAAAGTAGCCGCTTTCATCAGTCAAATTTTAAGAAGCAAGAAAAAAGACCTAGATGAGAGGTCGGAATAGGGTTTATGGACGCAGTTTAGCGCTAAGTGCTTAGATGTTTCCAATAGGATCATCTAAAAACTGAGGGCTCATGCTTTATAAGAAGCCGGCGCTTGGCGCATAAAGGCCCCACTTCGAAGTATTGCGAAAGCGTTTCGGAAGTGGAGACAGGCCCAACGGGGAGGGGTTGTTAGTGGGTATTCTACTCCGTAGCGAGCCCCACACTCCCCAACTAAGAAGTCAGTTGGAAGTACGTAAATTCATTTTCCCCTCCCAACCAAAAACGAAATAAAAAAATAAATTATTATTATTATTATTATGATTATTATTATTATTATTATTATTATTATTATTATTATTATTATTATTATTATTATTGTTATTATTATTATTATTTATTATTATTATTATTATTATCATTATTATTATTATTAATATTATTATTATTATTATTATTATTATTATAATTATTATTATTATTATTATTATCCTAGATACCGAAGGTAAAGAGTATATTGAGTTCGTGCAATATCCGTCATGGTGTTTGTCCGTCTGTCTGTCTGTCTGTCTGTCCGTCTGTCCTTCAGAATGAACGCAACTTTTCTCCACACCCTTCAAGCTAGAGACTTGAAACTTTCCAATTCTCTATATCTATGGGATAGTAAATTAAAGTGTCAAGATTGGGGTTCTTCGATAACTGAGGGGCTGGAAAATCGATAAATTCGATAACTCAAAACCGATAAGTCCACATATTTCGCACATCCTTACAGCTAGAACTACCAAATTTGGTAAGAAGATAGCTACTTTCGACCACCCATTAAATCCTTCGCCCCCACCCGAATTTTAAAGTCAAATAAGCCTTAATTTCCCACAGTTTTTTAGGTATAGCCTTCAATTTTGGTGCCAAAATAATCTATGATGACCCCCCAAAAACTGCATCAAAAGATTGAATGCCACACCTACCAATACTGCCCTAGCCGCCACCATCCACCACAACGCTTCGTCAAAAACCCGAATGCGTGTATCTTCCAGAGTTGCGGAGCTAGAGCCACCAAATTTTATAGGAAGATAGCTGGCAACGATCCCCAAAAGAAATGCCTCAAAGTTTTGGAGCCACGCGCACCCATTTTCCCCCCTTTCCACACCTTTTACAAACTTTTAGCTTAAGCCACCAAATTTGGTTTGAAGATAGCAATTGATATTCTACAATTATCTGCATCAAAAATTTGGATGCCAAGCCCACCCATACTGCCCACCAGCCCCCCTTGCCCCACCTTTTACAAACTTCGAGCTAGAGTCACCAAATTTAGTATGAAGAGAGCAATTGACATTCCACATTAATCTGCATCAAAGATTTGGATGCCAAGCCCACCCATACTGCCTCCAGCCCCCCTTGCCACACCTTTTACAAACTTCGAGCTAGAGTCACCAAATTAAGTATGAAGAGAGCAATTGACATTCCACATTGATCTGCATCAAAGATTTGGATGCCAAGCCCACCCATACTGCCCCCAGCCCCCCTTTCCCCACATTTAACAATTTTCGAGCTAGAGTCACCAAATATGGTATGAAGATAGCAATTGACATTTCGCAAAGATCTGCATCAAAAATTTGGATGCCACATCCACGCAATCCAGCCCCCCTTTCCACAGTTTTTACAAACCTTGAGCTAGAGTCACCAAATTTGGAATGAAAATAACTGGTGGCATCCGCTTCTGCATCGGAGAATTTTCAACGCACCGTACACCCTTGCCGCATCCGTACCCCTCTGCAATCAGAACTCTTTTTACTGGTTTTAATATTGGTATCTAGTATGCCGCATTCGGTTGCGTCCGACTGCAACGTTTCCACTTGTTATTATTATTATTATTATTATTATTATTATGGAGTTGGAAGTTCTCTTTATATGGCACAGCGTCTGATCGGCTTGAACTTGGTAAAGCCCAGCGTGATCCATTTAATGATAAACTTCAAGCATCTCACCGCCTCCACGTGGTGACTCCGGAAACAGTTTCTTCGTCATCCGACAAGGATCTGGCTAAGGTGAGAAGGCGTCATGACAACCTGGCTATCGACACGGACTACGATATGGATACAATATGGAATACACGTCTTGGGCTGACGACTGCAGTATTCGGTTACCTTAGTATGCAAGAGTGACATCTTGCTAAAACGGCTTTCCGGCTAATGCTGTCAGTCACCTCCGTCCCGTTAAAACTGGGGCTAGTCTCCATTTTCGTTCTTAGCACGTCACCATTGAACTGGCGGTACCAGTCTTGTTGAGACTACTCCAAGTTAGCGTCCGATCCTGGCTCTGAACAGAAGCACCCATAAGGACTCCTGTCAACCCTTGCGTGGCCTCCCTGTTGGCGTTATTGCCATCACAGACAACCACGGGGATCAATGGACGACGGTTTTTTCGTGTGAGGATAGCGGACTGGAGCGGGGACCCATACAGAATGAACAATCAACAAAAACAAGAAACGGAGGGAGGAGAAATTTTTAGGAAGAGCGGCCTAATGTCCAGGTCCCCAATGCAAAATGGAGATACAACAGTGCCAAACCAACAGAGACCCACAGCAACTGAGAGTGAGCTGAGTGAACCAACACCCGACAAAGTGCCAACTTACGTAGCATCGGCAAGAGCTGATTTACAAGATGCGCGCTTTAGAGGAGGAAGCTATAGGTCAGTGTAAGTCTGAACTTCGAAAGATGAAGCACGCAATGACAAAACAGAGAAATATAAGTATGGACGTCAAAGACGGTGTTTCAGAGTTGGGTGAGCTTTTTGACGCAATCACGAGTTATAGGAAATGTTGGGAATCCGCTGAAAAAGGAAAAGCAGAAGAAACTAGCAAAATAGCTATAGCAAGAGGAAATAACGATACTCCTGTTTCGTCTATCCCAAAAAGAATAGCTTCCAGTCCAGCGGCGACCGACTCAGCGAAAAAAGTCAGAAGCAAGGAGCCAGACGAATTTCAAACAGTGGTGAACAAAAGAAACAGAGAAAAATCTGAAAAAACAAGGGAGACTAAAGGACAGAGAAAAAAGGGCAATGTAGGAAACAAAGTAAATCCTATAAAAACAAGAATAAGGACGCGGCCGGACGTGGTGCTAGTAAGACCAGCAGAGGGTAAAAGCTATGCGGATGTGCTAAAAGAGCTAAGAACGGGAATGAAACCAGGAGAGGCGGAGATCCGATCAGTCAGAAAAACAAATTCCGGAGCTATGCTACTGGAAGTGGCCAAAGGAAGCGAAGCCAACACGCTGCGCGACTGCATCAGAGACACGCTAAAGGAAAACGCAGCAGTGAAGCTTATTAAGCCAAAAGCCAAAATTGAGATTCGTGATCTGGATAGTCTCGTAGACGAACAAGAGGTGCTAGCTGCTATTTAAAGTATAGTAGTAAGCCCCTGTGACATCCAAATCCACTTGACAAAGGTAAACAGCATGGAATAAAAGCGAGCGAGGGCGCAAATAAAATCCTAGAAGAGTCTAGAGTTAAATAGGATGGACCCGATGCCGAGTTAAGCGGTGTGTAAATACTCATCGATGCTACAGATGCTTCAGCACAGGACACCTGCAAATGTATTGCAAGGGTCCGGACCGCAAAGAGTAATGCATTCGATGCGGGGAGAAAGGCCACAAAATGACGAGCTGCACAAAGCCGCCTAGATGCGTTCTTTGCGCACATAAAAACCTTGACAAAGTAAATCATCTCCCAGGGACGAGTATCTGCTTTGCCAGTACTGATATGACAAAAACGGGAAACCTACACAGGAGTAGAACAGCAGATGACCTACTATCCCAAATGGTCCTTGAGCAGAAAGCAGACCTGGTGATAATAAGCGAGCAGCACAAGGCTAAGCTAACTGGCACATGGCTACAAGACGAAACAAAGACGATGGCAATATGGACTTCAGACATAAGTGACGTCACAATCCTGAATAAAGGACGTGGAAGGGGCCACGTCTACATTCAATTCAAGGACTATACTATAATTAGCTGCTATTTGACACCAAGTGACAACATCCAAACACTCCAAGAAAAATTAGACGACATCGAGCATACAGCACTACAGCAAACGAGAAAACTAATTGTAGCCAGTGACTTAAACTCCTCTGCTCTGGAGTGGGGAATGCCTGCAACCAACTCCAGAGGTCAGAGGGTCCTAGACATGGCCGCAAGACTCGGTCTCGTTGTTGCAAACGTAGGATCGACAACTACCTTTAGGCGATTGGGAAATACAGGCACAATCCCTGACGTAACTGTGGTGTCAGAATCGTGGGAACATAAGATAACAGGATGGAAAGTTATGGACATTTACAATGGAAACGACCATGAGTACATTACCTACTCCATAATATACACAAGGACGGCAAAAATCCCAGCCAGGCCCACAAGCCAAAGTGAAACGTACACCGCCTTTATATATTAAAATTTATTGACGAAATTGACAGGAGGGACAATGAAGAGCTTTACTTAGAAAGCGCCGACAACGTAGTCCACAAAAAATGAAGAAATACGAAGAGCATGCGATGTAGCAATGCCAAAAACAGGACATCCTCGTAGACCAGGACAGGAAGTATACTGGTGGACGGACGAAATAAGAACTCTGAGAGAGACCTGCATAAGAAGAAGACGACTTCTTACTAGGGCTAGGCAGAGAGGCGACTTTATCGCACAGGATGAGCAGAACAGAAAAGCGAAAAAAGAATTACACACAGCTATCAAGAAGAGCAAGCGTGAAAAATTGAAATCTCTCTGTGACGACATAAACAATAACCCTTGGGGCCTGGGATACAAATGGTCATGAAGAAGCTCGGATCCAAAAGTGCGGTACCAAACCTGGAGGAAGATCAGATGGACGATATAGTCCGTGCTCTGTTTCCGTCTGACCAACTTAGGCCAACCAGCACACCAGACCGAAGGACCGAAGAAAGTGGCGAGCCATTCTCCCAAGAAGAACTCGTTAAGGCTGCAAGAAGTCTAAAAAACAGGAAAGCTCCAGGTCCGGACAACATTCCTTCAGAAGTCCTTAAGATAATAGCTGAGTGCAGGCCCCACATACTGCTAAAAATGTATAACGCATGCCTTCAAAACGGGATTTTTCCCGATCAGTGGGAAATTCAACGACTGATCTTTATAAGCAAAGGAAAAGGCGATCCTACAAAACCATCTGCATATAGACCTTTATGTATGCTAGACACAGCAGGGAAGCTATTGGAAAAGCTAATCAAACCCCGATTAGTGGATGCCATAGAGAAAAATGGCGGTCTGTCCCCAAGACAGTATGGGTTTAGTCGCGGGCGATCAACGATTGGGGCTGTAGCAGAGGTTGCAAACGCTGCCCTCAAAAGCAGACAGGGCAACCACTTCTCACGACCCATTGGGCTGCTGGCGACGTTGGACATTAAAAACGCTATTAACAGTGTTAAATGGAACAACATACTTGACGCACCAAAGAGACGGTTTCGGGTACCTGCATATCTCTTGTAGCTGATAGCCAGTTACTTAAATAACCGAAAACTAATATACACGTTCCCTGTCGGACAAAAGTGCATAGAGACTACATCAGGTGCAGCGCAGGGCTCCATACTCGGCCCAGAGTTGTGGAACATAAGCTATGACGAAATCCTTCGCATAGAATTGCCAGAGGATACATTCCTGGTAGGATACGCTGACGACATTGTGGCGGTTATCACGGCTCGCAATGCAGAGTACGCGCAAAGAAAAATAACGCAGGTAATGATACGGGTCAAAGACTGGTTAGATTTACACGGCTTAAGACTAGCACTGGAAAAGACGCAGCTACTTATGATAACCGGACGACAGATACCACTGGAGATAAATATGAGAGTCGGAGAAAGTATTATGAAAACGCTGAAAGAAATCAAGTACCTAGGAATAAGGCTTGACCCAAAGATGACTTTTAAGGCGCAGATCCAATACGCAAAAGCGAGGGCAGTAGAGGCTACAAAATCACTCAGCAGACTTATGGCAAATGTTGGCAGCCCGTACCAATCTAAGCGTAAACTTCTTATGGAGATCAACAACGCTATCCTTTTATATGGATGCGAGATATGGGCAGATACGCTTAAAGTTAAATGCAGGATGAAACCCCTACAGGCGCTTCAGAGAACAGCCGCGCTAAGAATAACAAGCGCATATTGAACCGTATCAGGCGCAGCATCGCTTGCTATTGCGGGCTTGTTACCAATCGACCTCCAAGCAAGGGAACGTAACAAAATCTATGAGCTAAGACAAAAAAGGGAAGCCACTACACAAAACCTTAACACGTGTAAGCAAGAGACGATCGCCTTATGGCAGGAAAGATGGACAAATGAACGATATGGAAGATGGACAATAAGACTACTGCCCTGTATTAAAGACTGGACTTTAAGAAAACATGGAGACGTAGACTACTACGTCACACAAATGATGACGGGACATGGCTACTTTAGTGCCTTCTTAATTTCAATAGGAAAGAGCACGGAAGCTAGCTGTGTATATGGAGATACAGAAATCGACAATGTGGAAAATACAATCTTCCACTGCGAGCGTTTCAGAGATGAAAGGTGACAAGTCGAGCATACAACGGGCCCTCTCACACCGGAGAACATCGTAGCTAAGATGATAGATAGCGAGGATTCGTGTAGCGAGGATTCGTGTAAAGTATCTATCTTCATTGGCGACATTTTGAGACGCAAAAAGAAAGACTTAGAGGAGAGGATGTAAAATAATCTAGACAAAAAGACCTAGATGAGAGGTCGGAATTTGGTATCTCGACGCAGATAAGCGCTGATTGCGTAGAGGGTCCCACTTGAAGAAGAAGAAGGCGCTTGGCGCACAAAGGCCCCACTTCGAAGTATTGCGAAAGCGTTTCCTAAATAGAGACAGACCCAACACACCCTCACTACGACGGCGGCAGGCAGTGCATAAAGCATTTTCCCTTCTCAGCCCAAAAAAAAAAAAAAATATTATTATTATTATTTTTATGATTATTATTATTACTTTTATTTTTATTATTATTATTATTATTATTATTATTATTATTATTATTATTATTATTATTATTATTGTTATTATTATTATTATTATTATTATTATTATTATTATTATTATTATTATTATTATTATTATTATTATTATTATTATTATTACTATTTTTTATTACTATTAATATTATTATTATAATTATTATTATAATTATTATTATTAATATCATTATTATTATTATTATACTTATTATTATTAGTATTATTATTATTATTATTATTATTATTATTATTATTATTATTACTATTATTATTATTGTTATTATTATTATTATAATTATTATTATTGTTATTATTATTATTTGTATAATTATTATTATTTTTGTTATTATTATTATTATTATCATTATTATTATTATTATTATAATTATTATTTTTATTATTATAATTATTATTATTATTTTTATTATAATTATTATTATTATTATTATTATTGCTACTAGAGATACAAGTGCGAAGGACGTGCTGACAGCGGAAGCGGGTAGAGACCTACTTGTCTACTTGGGCCTCATAGTTCCATTTACGACTAAGGATAATGTAATGCCTACTGCATCAAAGAAGAAGACAAGAAAAGGAGAGGGACATCGACCTTTTCAGAGGAGCTCTAGGGTGCAGAGGACTCCACCTCGATTCCAGGTGGTTACTGAAAAGGGCAGGGGAGAGACTATGGCCGATGGAGTTGCTGATTCGCTAGTACTCGATTCCACTTCCAATCGTTTTTCACATCGCAAGCTCTTCCAAGTCTTATCCCATCAGACTACGCAGATAGCTACCACCGCGAGTAAGGATACCGCATCAAATAATGCGGAGACTGGGGAGCAAAATCATTCTATAAGAGCACAGATTGTGCAGGTCCGAAGCGAGGAAGCGTTGAACTTATTGCCAAGATGAAGGCGGCAACGCACCGGCAAAAGAACATCTCTAATGAAATTAAGCATGGCCTTGCCACTTTGGAGGAGAACTTTTCAGCAATGAAGGCTTGCAGGTCAATTTGGAACGGCCTTGAGGAGAAAGAAAAGAGAATAACAAAAAATGAGAACGAGAACGGATCGGATATGCCAGCCGAGAGACGGTCAGCTTCCATCCCCGCGGAGCAGAATGTCAAAAAACGCACAAAGACGGTGGACACCAATCCCGAACGTGTGGTCATCTCGAAGAGGACCAAACGGGTGCTAAAGCTGGCAGAAAAACAGAAGGCTGAGGAACTAGGCCCTTTGGCAAAGAAAGATGTCCCTAGAAAGGAACAAGCTCCTGGGAGGAAAAAGAAGAAAAGAAATAAAGCCAGGGCTCAAACGGAGGCGATCTTGATTCGACCCGAGGGAGGTCGGTCTAATGCCGATATCCTTAAGGAGATGAAATGTAAGGTGCACTCGGAAAGCTCAGGAGTCCAAGTAAGGGCCATCCGGGAGACCCGAAACGGGGAAGTCCTTCTAGAAATTGGATCTGGCTCCAAGAACAGTGTTGCCTTTCGCCAGTCAATTGCGGTGGCACTAGAGGGACAGGCAGCTGTATCGTGCTTGAAAGCTTAGAGTACTATGGAGATACGGGATCTTGATTGCCTTACAGAGGTGGCCAACATCAAGGCAGCCTTAAGCGGGATATGCCCAATGTTGGGGAAGCTAAGGTTGGATTCATCCCGAGAACTTTGAGGGGTCAAAGGTTGGCGGTGGTTGATATGGATCATTGTGATGCATCCTACTTCTTGGAGCGCGGTAAGATCCGCATTGGCTGGGTAAATTGCCGATTGCGGGAAATAACTTCTGTGACGCGCTGTTACAGATGTCTTGGCCAAGGGGTGCAAGGGGCCTGATCGAAGCTCCATGTGCTATAAATGTCGGGCAGCTGGGCATAGAGCCATAACGTGTGATGCGGTGGCACGCTGCTTGTAAGTGCCGACAAGGGCCTGAGCGAAGAGGACATTGGACCCAAACCAGGGTCAAGAAATTGTAGAACGTTCAAGGAGGCGCTCAGAAAGGCCAAGGAGAAAACGCAATGATCCGCGCCCTCCAGGCAAACACGAATAGGAGCCGAACCACCGACGATTTGCCAGTCGTGACCACCAATACATAACATTTGATATAAGCAACGGTGGATCCCAGCGCAGGGAGACACGTATGCAATCCACCAGATGGAACCCCACGAGGATGGTGACCGAGTCTTTCCAGAGAACTCTTGAGAGGAGCGCTGCATTGATGGAGACATTGACGGCTTCGACCATGAGTGTCATCAGGACTGCCTGTGAGGCTTCTATGCCCCGCAGTAGACCCCGTCACGAGAAAAGACCTGTTTACTGGTGGAGTCCGGAGATTGCGGACCTGCGCAGGAGATGCCACAGGCTTCGTCGTACCGCGCAACGTGCATAGAATCGAGTTGAAGCAAATGAAAGGTCTGCAGAACATAAGGCTGCGAAAAAGGAAGTGCGACGAGCTATTAATGAGAGCAAGGCCCGTTGTTGGAGGGAGTTGGTGGAAGATGAAGATAGGGATCCCTGGGGAATGGGCTACAAACTCGTGACCCAAAAGCTAGGTGCTCTGAAACCTGTTGAACCCAAAGAAGCCTTCCTGATGGAGAGCATAGTTGACGCGGTGTTCCCCCAGCACCCGATAAGGCCCCAGCGGTATTGGAGCCAAATATAAGAAATCACTCTGTTTACTCTGGAAGAACTGGAGCAAGCCGTCTTCACAATGAAGGACCAAAAAGCACATGGCCCGGATGGGATACCGAGTGAGGTTCTGCAGTTTTATACCACCAGAACCCAGGACTTCTACTGCACATGTATAATGCATGCTTGGTAGAGGGGGTATTCTTAACAGGCTGGAAAACCGCAAGGTTGGCACTGATCAACATAGGAAAAGGCGATCCGGAATCCCCATCGTCCTCCCGCCCGTTGTGCATGCTAGACACAGCAGGAAAGGTGATGAAGAAGCTTATAAAGATACGGCTAACGTCAGCAATTAGCAACGCCTGTGGGCTCTCGCCGAGGCAGTACGGGTTCAGGACGGGCAGGTCAACTAGAGATGCGGCTCTTGAGGTAGTTGCAGCGGTCTAAAGGGCCGAGGACCATAACCACTTTTCGCGACGAGTGGTCTTTCTTGCAACTTTGGACGTAAAGAATGCGTTTTACTCGGCTAGGTGGACAGATATGATGGAGGCTCTGGAAAACAACTTCAAGGTGCCGGAATACTTGCTATGAATGGTTGATTCCTACCTTTCGAATCGCGGACTCCTCTATGAGACCAGAGAGGGAGTGCAGAGAAAGGTGGTCACATCGGGGGCGGAAAGTCACAATCTGATGAATGAAACATGCATTCTTTGCGTGTCACAAATGCGCAAGGGAGCGCTCGATGCTTTCTCAGCAAACAGCGAGTGAAATAACACCACCGTAGTAGCAGTGAATGCGAGAAAGATGAAGATGTCGCCTAAGGCCACAAGAAGGATCTTTCCCGAAGAAATGTAATCGATTAAGTTCGATACCTCCGGTGTTTCTAAACCGATTTGGACGAAATTCACAAAAAAGTTCTATGGTTAGCCATTACTTCAACCCTCGGTTTTATATTTTCCAAATCCGATATTTTTTGTAATCGATTCCATAAGTATATCGGAAACCAGAATAATTATCGATAATTTGAAGCAAACTTTTTCTGCTCATGATATAGGAGAACTTATATACAAAATCTGAAGTCTCTAGCTCTTGTAGTCTCTGAGATCCACGCGTTCATACAGACAGACAGACGGACAGACGGACAGACGGACAGACGGACGGACGGACGGAGGGACAGACGGACATGGCTATATCGTCTCGGCTGTTGATGCTGATCAAGAATATATATACTTTATAGGGTCGGAGATGCTTCCTTCTGCCTGTTACATACTTTTGCACAAAACCATTATACCCTTATTTACCCATTTTATTGGTTAAGGGTATAACAAGGAAAGCCGAAGAGCGACAAAACAAAGCAGGACGCACTATCAAGAAATAGGGCAACTGCTCAAAGTGGAGTAAACCAAAAGACAAGGACACGGCCCAGGCCTGACGCACTGCTAGTTAAACCTGCGGAAGGCAAAAGCTACGTTGAATTCCTCAATAAACTACGAAAAAACATGAAAAAAGAAGAAGCCGACAACGCCATACGCTCGGTTAGGAAAAGGGGGACATGATAGTAGAACTATCAAAAGGAAGCAAAACAGACATTCTGTGTAAAACAATTAAAAACACCCCAAAAGAGAATGCGTCAGTAAGGGTTATCAAACCAAAGACTAAGGTGGAAATCCGCGACTTGGACAGTTTGACAAAGGAGGAAGAAGTTAATGCAGCAATAAAAGCGGTGGTAAGCGACGTATGTCAGGATTTTGAAGTGCATCTGACGAAGGTCAACAGTTCGGAGCAAAAACTAGCCTTCATCACTATGTCAATGGGAAACGCATTAAAATTATTAAAGGATCAGAGGATCAAAGTTGGGTGGACAAGATGCCGTGTTAAATCATGCCTTGACATCAAACGTTGTTTCAAGTGCTTTGGTGTGGAACACCTACAGAAGGATCGCAGTTGACCAGACCAGAGAGATGTCTGCATAAGATGCTCAGAAAGTGGACATAAAATGAAGAACTGCATGAAAACGCCAAAGTGTTGTTTTTGCACACAGAAAGGCCAGAAAGAGACAAACCACCTACTAGGAACGATTGACTGCAATGCCAAATCCGGAAAGGCCAAAAAGTGATAATGCTGCAAGCAAATCTACACAGAAGCCGGACAGCAGATGCTCTGCTATCCCAAATAGTCCTCGAACAGCAAGCAGATTTGGTTATAATCAGTGAGCAGTACAGGAACAAATCAAATGGATGCTGGCTAGAAGATGAATCGAAGACGGCCGCAATATGGCTCCCGGGCACAGGCAAGGCTGTTGTCCACAGCTCAACGAAAGGAAGATGCTTTGTCCATGCACGTATAGAGAAGAACAACAGAATGAGTTGCTATCTGACGCCAAACGATGACATCAACACCTTCGTAGAGAAAATGAATGATATCGAGGACGCGGCGTTGCTAATGAATGGAAATCTTGTCATAGCAGGTGATTTTAACTCAAGAGCAGAAGAGTGGGGCATGCCCTCGACCAACTCAAGAGTCCGTAAAGTTGTCGATATTGCGGCAAGATTGGGACTTGTGGTCGCGAACGTCGGTTCAGCACCAACATTTAGACGGCCAGGAACAATTGGTACAATCCCAGATATCACGCTTGTTTCCGAAGGACTCGCAGGTCAACCCGTAGACTGGAAGGTCTTAGATACCTACAATGGAAGCGATCATGAGTACATCTCCTTCGAAATCAAAGAAATACGACCACGCGACGTCAATAAAACGTCTGGGAGACGCAGATGGAATGTAAATCGGCTCAATAAGACGATCCTAATTAACGAAATAGATAGGCAAGCAAGGGTAGAACGCGAGGGAGACATCGTCAACAAAACCATGTCGATAATTAGAAAGGCCTGCGATGCCGCAATGCCTAGAACAGGCAACCCACACAGCGCGGGAAAAGAGGTCTATTGGTGGACGGATGAAATAAAAGCACTCAGGGAGACTTGCCTTAAAAATAGGCGCAAGCTTACCAAGGCAAGAAGGAGAGGAAATTTCGCGATAAGGGATAGGAAGCCCAGTATAAGATATCAAAGAAAGACCTTAACATTGCCATACGCAACAGCAAGAAGGAAAAATGGGAAGCACTATGCGACGACGTGAACATCGACCCTTGGGGGCTGGGATTCAAAATCGTGATGAAAAAGTCACGGAAGAAGAGCGCTACGCCAGATATTGAGGAAGAACAGATGGACAACATAGTCAAAACACTGTTTCCCACGCATGTTTTAAGACCCGTCAAGACAACACGTCGTACGCCGGAAGCGCAAATAGAGCTTTTCACCAACGAGGAACTGGTGAGGGCAGCAAAAAGCTTAAAGAATAAGAAAGCCGCAGGACCCGATAAAATCCCCTCGGAAGCTCTGAAAGTAATTGCAGAAAGTCGGCCAAATGTACTGCTCGATATGTACAACGCGTGTATATTAAATGGAAGCTTTCACGATGCCTGGAAAGTACAGCGACTAGTACTGATAGGGAAAGGAAAAGGGGACCATACGACTCCATCCGCATACCGCCCTCTTTGCTTGCTAGACACAGTAGGGAAACTTTTAGAAAAGATGATTAAGCCCCGATTAGCAGTGGCAGTAGAACGCGCTGGAGGCTTTTCTCCCAGGCAGTACGGCTGTAGACCAGGCAGGTCTACAATAAGAGCTTCCCAAGAGGTGGTGCATGAGGCGCTCAAGACACAAGGAGGAAACCACTACTCGAGACGCATAACCCTGCTAGCATACATGTTGGCAGCACTTGAATGACGATCTCACATACCGGAATACCTGATGTGTATTATTGATAGCTACCTCAGCAACAGGAAATTAATATATAAGACTAGCTCAGGCGAAAAGTGTATAAGTATTAATTCAGGAGCTGCACAAGGTTCCATTCTTGGGCCGGAACTCTGGAACATTAGCTTTGATAACACAGAATACTTACAGAGACTACTTACTCAGGTGATGGTTCGAGTCAAGGACTGGCTGGACACACATGGATTGCAACTAGCGACTGAAAAAACAGAGCTGATTCTAATAGCCGGTCGACAAATCCCAGTTGAAGTGGATAGAATGGAAAGTCAACGATAGTTATATAAGGACACAAAAGGTGATTAAATATCTGGGCGTTAGACCAGATACAAAATTGACATTCGGGCCACATCTTCAGTATGTTAAAAAAAGAGCAGTCGAGGCAACAAGAAACCTCAGCAGGCTCATGGCAAATATCGGCGGACCAACTCAAACAAGGAGAAAACTCTTGATGGATATCAACAACTCCATTCTACTATATGGATGCGAAGCCTGGGCAGAGACTTTGGGAACCAAATGTAGGCTGAAGCCACTACTTGCTATGCAGAGGACGAGTGCACTCAGAATAACCAGTGCATACAGAACGGTGTCCGGCGCTGCCGCACTAGTCATCGCAGGCGTGATACCGTTAGACTTCTAAGCTAAGGAACGAAAGACAATCTACGAATTAAGACAACTAGGACAATATTCTAGGCAAACCGCAGACACATATAGATAGACAACGTTAGCACTGTGGCACGTACCTAACCCTAAGGCATGGGTCAAACGTCAGAATGGGGACGTAGATTACTACATCACCCAAGTGCTAACAGGACATTGATATTTTAGTGCCTTTCTACTCAAGATAGAGAAAAGCGCAGAAGCCAGCTGCGTATATGGTGACGCCGAGATAAACAATGTGGAGCACACAATTTTTTACTGTGCGCGTTTCACATTCGAAAGAAGACGACTTACACAAGCGATCGGTCAAATAACACCGGACAACCTTGTATCAAAGATGTCCACCACAGGCGACGATTGGAAAAAAGTAGCGGCTTTCATCAGTCAAATTTTAAGAAGCAAGAAAAATTACCTAAATGGGAGGTCGGAATAGGGTTTCTGGACACAGATTAGCGCTAAGTGCTTAGATGTTTCCAATAGGATCATCTAAAAAATGAGAGCTCATGCTTCATAAGAAGCCGGCGCTTGGCGCATAAAGGCCCCACTTCGAAGTATTGCGAAAGCGCTTCCGAAGTGGAGACAGGCCCAACGGGGAGGGATTGTTAGTGGGTATTCTACTCTGAGGTGAGCCCCACACTCCCCAACTATGTGCGTAAATGCATTTCCCCTCCCAACCAAAAAATAAAAAAATTATTACTTTTGTTATAATTACTATTATTATTATTATTGTTATTATTATTATTGTTATTATTATTAATATTATTAATATTAATATTATTATTATTATTATTATGATTATTATTATTATTATTATTATTATTATTATTATTATTATTATTATTATTATTATTATTATTATTATTATTATTATTATTATTATTATTATTATTATTATTATTATTATTATTATATTATTATTATTATTATTATTATTATTATTATTATTATTATTATTATTATTATTATTATTATTATTATTATTATTATTATTATTATTATTATTATTATTATTATAATTATTATTATTATTATTATTCTTATTATTATTTTTATTATTTTTATTATTATTATTATTACTATAAACATTATGATTATAAATATAATTATTATTAAGGGAAGGAACCCTGAAATAAAATCTAAGGGAAGGAACCCTGATATCTAACCAAATATGATTGTTGAGGAAGCTTTTTAAGTTACGGTGCAGGGGGTCAGATCCCCAGTACCGGCGGCCATCAGGGGTGTTCGAGCGGGCCCCGAGGCGTCGAGATCATGCAACCGCGAAGCAACGCAGGTGGACCGCTTGACCAGCGTTGCTGATAAAGAGACAAGTGAGCAAGATGTGCTGACTGCCGAGACTTCAAATGCTGAGTCTGGAATGGGAGAGGGAAATCAACCATTTCAAAGGAGCTCTAGGATTCAGAGGACTCCACCACGATCCATTACTCCAAAAAATGTGGGAAATAATGTGGCCGTTGCAGCTGCCGATTTGCTGCAAGAGCGGACAGCTACCACCGTGGGTACCCCATCAAGTATTGTGAAGATCGGAGAGCCAAATCTGGCTACGAGAGCACAGATCGTACAGGTCCAAAGAGAGGAAGAACTTCTAATGGCAAAATGCCTTGAGGTTGTTGCTAAGATAAAGGCGGCAAGGAATCGGCAAAAGAACAAATCTAATGATGTTAAGCATGACCTTGCAATTAAGAAGGAAACCTTTCCAGCCATGAAGGCCTGCAGAGCAATTTGGAACGGCATAGAGGAAGATGGAAAAAAGAGGACACAAAATAAAGAGCAGGAAACAACATATAGACCAACGGAGTAACGTTTAGCATCCAGCCCTGAGGAGCAGAATGCTAAAATACGCACTGAGACGCTGGATTTAAAATCCAATTCAGAAAGTTTGGTCATCTCGAAGAGGACTAAACTAAGGCTCAAGTTGGCTGCAAGAAAGAACGCAGAGGAAATAACGCTTTTGCCAAAAAACGATGTCCCCAGAAAGGAAACAGCTCTTGGGAAGAAAAAGAAGGGAAGGATTAAAGCCAGGACAAGAACGGTCCTATGCCGATATTCTGAAGGAGATGAAAGATAAAGTGAACCCGGAAAGCTCGGGTGTCAAAGTAAGGACCATCCGAGAGACCGGAACTGAGGGTGTCCTACCGGAAATAGCACCTGGCTCGGAGAACAGTGTTGCCTTTCGGCAATCAATTACGGTGGCGCTGGGGGAACAAACAGCTGTTTCCTCCTTGAAACCCAAGTGCTCGATGGAGATCCGGGACATCGACTGTCTCACAGAGGTGGCCGATATAAAAGCAGCCCTTAAGCGGGATGTGTCCAATCTTGGAGGTCGGATTCATCCTCGGGACGTTGAAGGGAAAAAGGTTGGCGGTGGTTAAGATGGATCACTGCGATGCATCTTACTTCTTGGAGCTCGGTCAGATCGGCATTGGCTGGGTAAGGTGCCGAATGTGGGAAAGAATTTCTGTAACGCGCTGTTACAGATGTCTTGGATATGTACATGTAGCCAAGGGGCCTGATCGAAGCTCCATGTGTTATAAATGTGGAGCAGCTGGACATAGAGCCCAGACGTGTGGAACGGCGGCACGCTGCTTTAGATGCGCCGGCAAGGGACTGAATGAAGAGGGAGTTGGACACAGACCAGGATCCGGAAACCGCGTTCAAGGAAGCGCTTAAGAAGGCCAGAGAGAAAATGCAATGATTCGCGTCCTCCAGGCAAACATGAATAGGTGCCGAACAGCCAACGATTTACTCCATCAGTTGGCAAAAGAGAAGGGAGCTGACCTGCTTCTGCTAAGCGAGCAGTACCGAAATAAGGAGTCCACCTATTGGTACTCTGATGACCTAGGTACGGCAGCTATCTGGGTGCTGGATCCCGGGAAGGTTCAAGTCTCCGGTCACGGTCGAGGGAATGGACATGTCTGGGTGAGGTGTGGAGCGGTGACCTTCTTTAGCTGCTATTTCACGCCCAACCAGGCGATCCAAAGCTTCAGAAGCCAGCTGGACGGACTGGAAGATGCAGCGATGGGGTCTTTTGGACACAAGGTGGTAGCCGGAGATTTCAATTTTCAAAATGAATGCCCTGGAATGGGGTATGCCCTACCCCGACGGACGGGGTAAGATCGTGCTGAAGATGGCAGCGAGAGTTGGACTCATGGTGCTGAACATAAGGTGCGTTTCATATATATAATGACACCACAAATTTGCTAATATTTTTTGAACGGTACATTTTTTTCAATAACAATGTTGTACGCATTTGCGTGTATTGACAAAAAAAAATAATGTGTACCAAGCCAGACGGCGTTTCTGATAACGGTACATTTGTTTTGCTGAAAAAACAGATTTTCGGTTGTTTCACAATTGTAAAACCACTTTGATTTCTATGTTTGTTTATTAACTTATATATTTTTTTGTTACATATTAGAACTAAATAGTGTTTCCATGTTTCGAAATCACTTGAAAAATTCGATTTGGCATACTCTTGATCAAGTTGTCGATAGTTTTTTTATGAATTGCTTCCCATTCTTGAACAATTGTGGTTTTGAGCTGTTCGACCGTTTCAAATTGCCGCTTTTCTTTATAAACACGGCGAACTAAAATGCCCCACAAGTTCTCAATTGGATTGAGATCAGGGGAGCGAGCAGGCCATTGCATCAGAGCAATATTTTTATTGTTGAACCCGGTTTTGCTCTCCCGACTCACGTGAATGGCAGCATTGTCCTGCTGGAAAGTCCACTGAGTGTCATTATTTTGCCGCAAGAAGGGCAGCAAACTGCATTCCAACACATTAATGTAGTCACTACTTTTCATTCTGGACGAGACGAATTGGACTTCCAGACAACCGGCAGCTGAGAAAGCACCCCACAGCATAACACTGCCACCACCGAAATTCCTTTTCGAGAAGCACAGCTCATCCTTTCGGATGTCGTGCCTATAGCTTCTATTACCATCGGGTCCATCCAAATTCCATTTTTTTTCGTCTGAATAAATAACCTAAAATTACATAAAGTTAAAAGTTAAGAATTTGAATTCAAAAAACATCATGCATTTAAACGTACAGTATGCCAGTTTGTTGACATGTTTCGTTTGGCGAATTAAATTATACTAATAGAACTCAAGTTATTTGTTTTATTATTTTAGATCGGAGCGACTGTTAATATCGCTCCGAATGCTTTATTGGGAATGTACTTAACAATGTGGGCTTAAACATATCGTAAGCTACAAAAAGGCTGTGCGCTGCTTATGGTGGCAGCGCAGCCGTTTGTATATAAGCGTTATATTTATATAAGCGACGGATACGTCGTTGCGGGCAGAGTGTGTTATGCACATGTATACTTAAGTGGTCAATGCATGGGACACATGCTGACGCTGTCTTATTCTTGTAGGATCATATTTCGGTGCACTTGAAATGTACTTGAAATTGTATGTTTGAATGTGTTTATGCAACGACAAAGTGTTGTTGCCGTTTTGTGTTATGTTTATTCAGCAACAAAGTGTTACTGATTTGGGTACATTAAATACAGTGTACCATCGATATATGTGCATACTACACAATTCGTGCATCCTTATGCTGTTGTTTTAACGCTGGAATGCAATTCATTTTTTTGTTCTCTATAAATGGAGATTCCTTAAGAGAGCGCCATATCGTTGTGAGTGAGACCCTTCTATCCACAACGGTCGTCAAATCGCTTAAACTGCGACAGGTGTTGCTGGCGGCACGCACCACCTTCCTTTGTTCCCGGTTAGTAAGAGTTTTTTTCCTTCCACTTCGCTTACAGGTACCATATTCCAGTGGACTATCTAAAAAATTATGAATAACCGTGTGGCTTCTCTCGATCCTGCGCCCAATTTCACGGAATCCATACCCCTCTTCCCTCAAAGCAAGTATTCTGCCCTTTTCCTGCACCGTAAGCGCTGTACCACGTGGCATTATTTTTAAATCGCAGTATAATAAAAATATTATGTAATTTATGCTTATTCTGTTCAGTGTCAAACACAACAATCACTTTGAAACTCATTATTGAAAGTGGTTTTATAACCACAATTGTTCAAGAATGGGAAGCAATTCATAAAAAAAACTATCGACAACTTGATCAAGAGTATGCCAAATCGAATTTTTCAAGTGATTTCGAAACATGGAAACACTATTTAGTTCTAATATGTAACAAAAAAATATATAAGTTAATAAACAAACATAAAAATCAAAGTGGTTTTATAATTGTGAAACAACCGAAAATCTGTTTTTTCAGCAAAACAAATGTACCGTTATCAGAAACGCCGTCTGGGTTGGTACACATTATTTTTTTTGTCAATACACACAAATGCGTAGAACATTGTTATTGAAAAAAATGTACCGTTCAAAAAATATTAGCCAATTTGTGGTGACATTATATATATGAAACGCACCTTAGGAGATGTGTCTACCTTCCGGAGACCAGGATATGGACAAACAATACATGATGTCTCATTCGGCTCGGAGGGCCTTGGACCACTCGTTGAAGGTTGGAGGGTCATTGAGGACTATACCGTTAGTAACCACCAATATATAATATTTGATGTCAAAAACGGCGGCTCACAGCCTAGGGAGACACGAAGGCAACTCACCAGATGGAATCTAACTAGGATGGCGACCGAGACCTTCCAGACGAAGCTTGAAGAAGGCGCTGCATTGGTGGAGGAGGAATATCAGAATGGTGGCGTAACAGCGGAGACACTGGCGGCTTCAACAATGAGCGTTATCAGGTCGTCTTGTGAGGCTTCTATGCCCCGCAGTAAGCGCCTTCACGGGAAACGACCAGTTTATTGGTGGAGACCGGAGATAGTGGACCTGCGCAGGAGATTCCACAGGCTTCGTCGTGCTGCGCAACGCGCGAGGAACCGAGTCGAAGCTATCGAAAGGTCGGCCAAACATAAGGCTGCGAAAAAATAACTGCGACGAGCTATCAATCAGAGCAAGGCCCGTTGTTGGAGGGAGTTGGTAGAAGATGTGGACAGGGATCCCTGGGGCCAGGGCTACAAACTCGTGACCCAGAAGCTGGGGGCTCTGAAACCCGTCAAACCCAGAGAAGCCGTGCTGATGGAGAGCATAGTTGATACCCTGTTCCTCCAGCACCCGACATGGCCGAAGAGGTATTGGAACCAAATTGAAGATTTACCCTCGTTTACACTGGTAGAACTGGAGCAGGCGATCCTCACTATGAAGGAGAAAAAGGCTCCAGGACGTAAAGAATGCGTTTAACTCGGCTAAGTGGACAGATATGATGAGGCTCTGGAACACAACTTCAAGGTGCTGGAATACTTGCTACGAATGGTTGATTCCTACCTTTCAGATCGTGGACTCCTCAACGAGACCAGAGAGGGAGTGCAGAGAAAGATGATCACATCGGGGGCGGCTCAAGGATCTATCCTAGGAGCGGATCTCTAGAACGCCACCTACGACGGACTTCCGAGACAGGAAATGCCGGAGGAGTCATGCCTAGTTGGGTATGCAGACGATATTGCTGCACTGGTTGCAGCGCGCGACATGTAACGGGCCCAACCCAAGCTAAACCAAGTGATGAGAACTGTTGGAAGCTGCATGGCAGAACACGGTCTATCACTTGCACTACAAAAGACGGAAGTTGTAGTCCTGACGAAGAAAACAATACCGACGATCGTCCCAGTGAGAGTTGGAGATGTTACAATCATGTCGAAACCTGCAGTCAAGTATCTTGGCATGCTCATCAACACAAAGCTGAGCTTTTATCACCAGATCAAACAGTTGGCTGACAAGGCTGCGGGTGGCGTGACCGCGCTTAGAAGGCTGATGGCCAATGTTGGGGACCCGTCTTCCAGCAAGCGCCGCCTGCTGATGAGCGCAGCTCAATCGGTATTGCTGTATGGAGCAGAGATGTGGGCCAACTCTCTTGAAAAAGAGATGTTCCGAATTAGGCTCGCACAGGTCCAACGAAGAGGGGCTTGAGAGTGGCATAGGCCTATCGCACGGTGTCGGAGCCTGCGGTTTTGGTGATAGCTGGAGTGACGCCAATACACCTTCTTGCTAAGGAGTGGCGTGCCATTTTCTTGAGGAAAGCGGCGCGTGACGGGGAAACGGCACCTCAATATGAGAAAGCCCGCACACTCCGCGAATGGCAGAGTCTCTGGCAGAGACTCACATCACAGACGTGGAGCGGTGGATCAAAAGGAAGCATGGCGAGGTAGATTTCTACCTTACACAGCTTCTCTCTGGACACGGTTACTTTCGCCATTACCTTCACCGAATGGGAAAGTCACAATCTGATGAATGTTTGTACTGTCCCGGATGCAGAGACGATGTGGAACATGCATTCTTTGCGTGTCACAAATGGGCAAGGCAGCGCTCGATGCTTGCTCAGCAAACAGCGAGTGAAATAACACCGGACACCGTAGTAGCAGTGATGCTTCAGAGCGACGTCAACTGGGGCCGAGTGGCACAATATGTACAGAGGATGCTTAAAATCAAGAAGGCCGATATGGATCTGGCGCAGGAGGAAACGGAGCTTACAGTGAGCTCGAACCCACGCTGAGCACAGCAAGGAGCTGCCTGCTTGAGCGACCAAGCGGATAAAGAAAGAACGAATGCGAGAAAGATGAAGATGGCACCTAAGGCCACAAGAAGGATCTAGCCCAAAAAAATGTGTCAAACGGTTCCAGGCTAGTGCCAGAGAAGAAAAGAGCCGATTTGGTCGACGGCAGGGGAGCCCAATATACCTCTCTGCAATAGCAGATCGAGAGATGCGTACAGCCATTTCCCCTCCCATAAAATAAAAGAAATAAATAAAAATTATTATTATAATTATTATTATTATTGATGTTTTAACACCTATACGCGCGGGTAGCGTAAGAACACCGATAGGCAGTCAAAAATTGAAATAGTGTGTGGTTGTTATACAACAATTGTCTCTGCTTTCAAACGAACATGAACATGGTGTTGCGGAAGAGAAAAGTGGTCGTAAAAAACGAAGTCTCGCTCGTGAATAACCGAATGCTGTGTATTGCTATGAATTATATATATACTAGGGGGTCCCCCCCTGCTCGCTTCGCTCGCCAACCCCCCTCGCGCTGCGCGCTCGATTTTCGAATGCAAGCAATTATAACGTTTGAAACTAACCGTGTGTTGAAGCCCAAGTGAATAACTTGCACATCTGATGAAATCCTACATTTCCGTTTATACGACATAGTAAGTGCCCCGCTTACTTCGCTGCGCAGATAGTTTATATTATTTTAGCAATAAAAGATAGATGTTAAATAAATAAATTAGAAAATATTTTAAAAAAATATTAAAGCAAAGTATTTAATATTCTCTTTTCCACGCCACCATTGAGGTAGAGAATCAGGTGCGTAATTTTTTATTGTTGTTTCCCCAGTAGGCCTTATCCACTTGTTGAATTTAATTTGCAATTATTAACAACTGTTAAGAGCTTCTTGATAAACGACATTGGTTGTTTTTCCGTCAGGTGCTAATACAACTAAACTTTTTGGTGAACTGACTCTTGAGCAGGCTACATAAAATTGGCCATGAGAGAAGCAATCGTGTCTTAAATCTAGTCCGGCTAATTTGAGAGTTTGTCCCTGTGATTTATTGATTGTTAGGGCAAATCAAACTTTTAAATGAAATTGCAATCTCTTAAATTGAATTGGCAATTCAGAATCAGAAGGTATTAATGGAATTCTCGGTATAAAAACCGTTTCCCCTATACCACTGCCAGTAAAGACCATTGCTTCGGCAACATTCTTATGAAGGGCTTTAACTTGCAATCTTGTACCATTGCACAGTTTTGGCGGCTTCAAGTTGCGAATCAACATTACAGGTGAACCAATCTTTAAAGTTAATTTATGTTGAGGCAGGCCAGCCGGATTTAATGAATTAAGAAACTCGACGGGGTAATGAACTGCATCTTCGACTTTAGTCACAGAATCAATAGAGTTATATGTTATTTCTCACTTTGAAATGATTTTAATAAAAACTCGTTTATTTCCAATGCATTGTCATTTCTCGCAGTCAAAATAGCACGTTCTGAAAACCATTCGAGTGATTTTTGAGAGATATTTGTAATATCCGGAAATATTTTGAGAGTTAGTTCTTCAATACTTTTCACAACATGACACAAAGTGGATGGTAAAGTTATTTTGCCTTCATGGGTTGGAAATAATCCATTTCCTATTTGAAGAAGCATTTCTGCAAATTCACCAGATATGCTATCACCTTTTAAGTGCACTCGCATATTTTTTGTTAATGCAATTTTCTGTATTTTGGGCCACAAAATTGAAGACTTTAAGCACGCATTTATTTCATCACTGGAAGAGTTTGTCAAAAATCACCAGCTAAGAGAACAGTTATGCCACCCATTAAGTATTTACTAACTCAAATGTCTTTCAAAGATCGATCTACAGCTTCAAAAGCACCTTTATGGGCCATAGTACACTCATCCCAAACAATAAGCTTGCAATCTTTGAGCACAGCAGCCATATTAGATTGCTTTGAAATTGAGCAATGTGGTGTTTCTAAATGAAACAAATTAAATGGAATCTTTAGAGTAGAATGCGCTGTGCGACCACCATTTAGTAAAGTGGCTGCGATACCGGAAGAAGCAACGGCCAATGCAATGTTTTTACTTTACCTTACCTGTTCCACCAGGTGCATCTAAAAAATAGATTTCTCCTTTTTCTGCTTCAACGCTATGCAGTAATTTTTCGTATACTTGTTTTTGCTCAGCAGTTAGGAGTAGCTCATTATTAACAACAAAATTATCGCAATTTTCATAATTTGTTTCTCTATGATATTCATTATTTTTAACAATTTCCTCGGATCTGATTGGTAGTGGAAGTCCATAGTTAGTCAAGTTTTGACCACCAATAGACAGTACTATATCTTCAATGTACAAAAGACATTTATTAAATACATTATTTAGAATACTTTGATCAAAATTTCTGTCTTGTAAAATATGAAAGACTCTTAAAATATCTTCTGAGAAACTCTCTTTATAAATATTCCAAAGTTTAAGAGCATCCGAAATTTGACAAAATACTAACATTATTGCAAAAAGTTTTCTCAGTTTTGTAGGATTTTGACATATGACAGCTTCGGCTATAGTTGAATCCCAGTGCTTATCATCTTCTAGTAATCCTAGAGCTTTACACGCCAATTGAAATGATGCGTATGCTATACCATTAACGGTTTTTAAATTTGAAAATGAAGTTGGCCCTCTTACAAAATGTAGTAAAAGTCTTAAATAAAAACATTCTGTATTATTGGGATGAATAGTGTAAACTCTTCCCAAAGCTGAATCTCTTTTAACTCCAGGAAGATTTTAACACATCATGCCCTCGTTTTCTTCTTTGAAATTCTTTATTGTTCCATGTAAAATACGATGGAACTTCACAATATAGAAGCGTTCTTGCAAACTCATCACGTGTGCATAGCTCAAAGAAGGTTAGCAAAGTGGTTTTGGGTGTAGTGCTTAATCTGTCAAGTAATTGTTGCGGATTATTGGGGTTAAAATATATCCGTTGACCATTTTCTAAATGAACAGCTAAGTGTGTAATAGCCGGAAAACGTTCATGTATGGGAAATGCAAAGATTCTCCATACCGCTTCTGAGCTACTTATATAACGGCCACTTTCGTACATATTAATTTCACTACGTTGGTCTTCAAGAGTAAATGATGCTTGATCACTGCCCTTGTTAACATATTTACAGATGTATTTAATAGACTTTACAGAACTACAATACTCAACATTTATGTGAGCTTCAAATGTTCTCAAAAGTACACAGTTGTAAGGCACAACCCAACGATTATCTATGCAATTACCATTTATATTAATTGCATTACCTCCATCTTCTATCGCTCTTCTACGATATAGAGGGTAACTATGTTTTCCAGTCACAGTTTCTTTAAGTAGTTGTCGAGGAAACCTTTTGGTACACTTTCAATTTTTCATGCAAGTGAATTTATTATTAAATGCACCGTAAGGACCATGAATCATATGTGACTTAACAATGTTATATAACAAAGGATCCTAATCTGCGTTTGGTATTTCGGCACAGATAATTTTATCGATTTTATCTGGTCTTATTTTATTTTCTAACCAAAGTAAAATATGAATATGTGGTAAGCCCCGCTTTTGCCATTCCACAAAGTACATGAAACATTGCACGCTTCCAAACAAAGAACCTTTTATCAATAGTGACATTAAAGCTTTAACTTTTAAATGAAAAACTCGAGCTATAATATCGTGACGATCATGTGGCTTTAGACCCGGTATCAAACCACTTTTGCTGTCATTCCATTGTGGATTGCAGGTGAATGTTATGAAAAGATCTGGTCGCGCATAATGGCGAACATATGTCATAGCATCTTGAGTATTTTCATGCATATATCGTGCAGAGCTTGTAAAAGAAGATGGTAAAATTACCATCTGACCAAGTTGAGCTGCTTCAACATCTTGTTGGCCTATTGCACCTTGTAGATGTATATAGCTATCTGCTCTGAGTTTCGCTTGATTGTAGCGAATATAATTTAACCTTTCTGTTTCGATTTTAGCATACATATCAACCAAAAACTGACTTAAAAGGGAACGACGGTAAATTAAATGATTTATCTCGGATTGACGAATCATTATTTTATAGCTGTAAAAGCTAAACGCAGATATCATTTGTTTTGGTTCCTCCCTTTTTAATAATGGATTCCATTGTGGTATATCCACTGAATAGCCATCTTCGCCATAAGGAAATAGCAAAGGGTACTGTAAGGCATCGTATGATCGATGCACCTCACTAATGCGATGTAATTTATTATTATGGCTTTCAATAATAATATCGCGCTTTGCAAATTACTGACCAACAATAACTATAGCTACTTCGCTTAATAGAGGTGCATTATAAAGCCCTTTGTGTGCACCAGAGAGCCATTTTTAGATCTTTAACATAACGATTATGATGATGAAACATACATTGAAGATCCTTTACTACGCTTAAATCAACATTGGAAATATTTTTGCAACGTAGTTGAGCTTCCTTTTCATCATCACCAACAAAATAAATTTGAAGAAACTGCATTTCTTCATTTGGCAAAGGTCGGACACTACCAATTAAGTGATACACTTCTACTTAAACTTTAAAGGTTGACCAACTTTCATTTATAATTTTTGTACTACCAAAAGAAGTAATTTGAAAGCAGCTGTTATACTTTCTTATACGATCAATGAAATGATCAGGCTTTGGATGTCCACCAACTATTAAGCTCTTAAGTGGATCAGGCAAACTTTCATTTTGTGAAAGCTTAACTTTTCCTGCCTTGCAACAGATACCCAGAGGCTCATTTTTCCACTTTAAAGCATTACAATGTTTGCATATCAAATTCATACTACCAAGTTGAGTAATTTTATCTGACTTGTAAGCTATTTCAAAATCATAGTTTAAGCCAGACATGGCTTTAACACTCCATGCACGCAAACGCCTTTCTTGACGTGCATTAGGATTATTAGCCTGATGTCGTCTCACTGCATCTCTATTAGCTTGAGGATTATCAGCCTGATGTCTTCTCTTTGCAGCTTTATGAGCTTCTGGATTATTAACCTGATATCTTTTTGATGCTTCTATGTGCTTACCCTTATTTTTTTCAAGATATTTTTCAACTATATGTTTTCGTACCGTTTGTGTTGTTTTGTCGGTGAAACGACTACGTTTTTTAACGGGATTTTTAACATTTTCAGTTATACATTCACTTGACGTATCGGTATCTTGAGTTAATACTTCCTCTAAAGGAATATAAACATCAAAATGTCCATTCATTAATTCGCCGGTAAAACGCAATTTTTTCACAGGATGCATATCATTTCCTAATGATAGATATAAGTTTCCATTTAGAAAAACTTGAAAATTTACAGCATAAATTTCTGCGGCTGCTTGAAGCTCACATGCAGTACCATAAGTATATGAATTTGACATAGTGCACTCATATTGTTCAGAAGAGGTATAACACTCTCCATTTATGTTCATGCTGAAGCAAGCAAAAGTTTCCCAGTTGGTAACGACATGGGTTACAATATGTTGGCGTATGGTGCCATGGAAGCCTTGCCTACCATATAAAAGGTAGGAAGTAGATCTAAAAAGGCAGGCTCCATCACCAAATATGCGAACAACTGAATGCGGCACCAAAACACCACTCATATCTAAAGTTTCAATAGACATCTTTTAATTTGGCTGTGAGACAATTGACTTCACTGTAAAACGATTGTTACAACGTTACAGTGTCAATAGGTAAGTATAAAATACAATAAAATTGAATATGCCAACTTATATTATTTTAATAGAATATTCAGACTGCTTAGTTTTATTTGATTTTTAAATGCACTTAAGCAGCGTCTATTTAACTACATATTATATAATATGCAAAATAGAAGACAACTATGTATAATGTTGCTTCAATTATTAAGTCTAAAATCGACGTATTATTTTTGTTTAAAAAAAAAACAACAAAACAAATTAACAACTTAATTTAAAGTAAGTATTATAAATAAATAAATACTTCAAAATAAGTCAAAAATTGACTTCACTGAACAACGTTACAGCGTCTATACAAAGTATAGAGTTCAATAAAATTGAATATGCCAACGTATATTATTTTAATAGAATATTCAGACTGCTTAGTTTTATTTGATTTTTAAATGCACTTAAGCAGCGTCTATATAACTATTATATAATATGCAAAATAGAAGACAACTATATATAATGTTGCTTCAATTATTAAGTCTAAAATCGACTTATTATTTTTGTTTAAAAAAAAAAAAAACAGCAAAACAAATTAACAACTTAATTTAAAGTAAGTATTATAAATAAATAAATACTTCAAAATAAGTCAAAAATTGACTTCACTGAACAACGTTACAGCGTCTATACAAAGTATAGAGTTCAATAAAATTGAATATGCCAACTTATATTATTTTAATAGAATATTCAGACTGCTTAGTTTTATTTGATTTTTAAATGCACTTAAGCAGCGTCTATATAACTATTATATAATATGCAAAATAGAAGACAACTATATATAATGTTGCTTCAATTATTAAGTCTAAAATCGACGTATTATTTTTGTTTAAAAAAAAAAAACAACAAAACAAATTAACAACTTAATTTAAAGTTAGTATTATAAATAAATAATTACTTCGAAATAAGTCAAAAATTGACTTCACTGAACAACGTTACAGCGTTTATACAAAGTATAGATTTCAATAAAATTGAATATGCCAACTTATATTATTTTAAAAGAATATTCAGACTGCTTAGTTTTATTTGATTTTTAAATGCACTTAAGCAGCGTCTATATAACTATTATATAATATGCAAAATAGAAGACAACTATATATAATGTTGCTTCAATTATTAAGTCTAAAATCGACTTATTTTTCTTGTGTTTAAAAAAACCACAAAAGAAATTAAAATACGTTGATCGTTAATGTTTTAAATTAAATATTTTTTTATAACTTATCATTAAAATACGTATTTTATATGAATTGTATATAAATAATACGAAAATCAGAAAAATAAATAACTCATTGATCCAAAAAGTAACTTTCGATGTTATCCTTTAATACAAACTATATTTAAAAATGAACTGAAACGAAACGTAACTTTCTATCTTCAAAATAAATATAAACTAAAATGCATAACCAATTCCCTAACCATTGTATGTAAAAACATAAAGTGGGAAAGAGTATTACAGTTATTCCTCTACACAACACACACCGAGATCTTACATACAACGCTTGTACTTAAGAGCTAGGTGTAGGTGGTACAAATTAGGCAATGTCATTCCCTTAAATGCAAACTCTTAGTTATGCTTAACTTAGCTTAGAGAGTGCGGAGGAGGAAGGGATATTAGGATTTATGTTTGACATGCAGAGCGTGCCCACAAAGCTGATAGAGAAATGACGAAATAACGGAGTCGCGAATTTTTTTTTTTTAGCAAAGTGTGCGAAGTGCGAGACAAAGATTAGTTGTACTGAACTTTGCATTGCATTCGCTTGCTGCCGTTTATGATGCTTTTGCTCCTGCTGTTGCTGCGGCTGCTTAGTAAAAAAGGGTGGTATAGACTTAATTGACTTATTAATTAATAAATGCAATATATAAAAATGTATTATTCATAATACATATTACCTTTCTTATTGGCATTAAATAATTGATAAAAACAATCTGTATAAAAATAAAATTATTATGTTAATTAAATACCGAAAACAAATTGTTAGCAATGGCTGTTTATGAAATTTTAAAACATAGGGTATTAAAATTTTGTGCTTTGTATTTCGAAGCAACTTGCAAGTGTTTAGCTTGTATTTTCTTTGCATTTGCCTATTCTCGATGTGTACACAGAACGCTATTGTTTGGCGAATGACCATTTGATCTACAGACCAGAGGGTATATTGCTTTTGTGCAAATGTATGTAACAGGAAGATGGATGACCCAATTATATGTATGTATATATTATATGTATATGTGGGAAGTTCATTCAATCAATTTTGTAAGATTTTATTTGCAATGCATGCTACTGCTGCTGATGTAGATTACATTTTCTTAAGTTTCTATTTGTTAGTGTGTTTGTTTTTGCACGGTATATATTTGGTGAACATTTTTTTGCTTTCTTTTAGCTTGCTTCAGAAGTCAACAATGTATGCATGCATTTACAATGTATGCGCGCGCTCTGCAAGTCTAACAAAGAGCGTAGTAACGCTACCTTCTTCGCACGCACTGAATTAACGCAAAAAATATCTAAGAGGCTGCAGCTAAGTGAATTGCATATTGCCTTTAGCTTTAATTTACTGTGTGCGGAGGAGTAAGGGCTAATAAACTTTATGATTGACATGCAAAGCGCGCACATAAAATAGAGAGTGAACGTAAATGAGCCACATCAAAGGAACATGATCGGAGCGAGATTTGTAATTACCTGATTATCTTAAGAGCAACACGCGCACTTATGTCAACGCCCTATGCTTTGTGAGGAGCCATATTCATTTATAGCGCCTCACAAAAAGCGATTGCATTTATAGCCGCAGCCGGACCTGAGCTGCGGCGAATTCGCATGCTGTCTCGCTCTGACACAGGATGTCAGCGCTAAGGTACGTGTTTGGCACATGGGAGCCGCAAAACACGTACCGCAAAAGTCGTGGCAAAGTGCCGTTGGTGTGCGAGCGGTGCATCCACGGAATATAGTGATCACCGTCACACCAACGACAGGCGTGACCAGCAACGAGGAACCGTTGTTGCTAGGCAAATCTCACTGGAACGATCACGCCACCTTTGCCCTTGGCGCAACATTGGCAGCGTTGACAGGCCCCGGTCCAGCGAGACAGCAGAAGAGTATAAAAGGAGCCGCCTTGGACAGAGCGGGGAGTTAATCAAGTACGAGTTAATCGAGTGCAAGAGTGCGAAGTACGGAGTCAATAAGAAATAAGTGGAAATCAGTGCGAAATATAAAGAAATCCTACGCGAAAGGATTATTTAAGAATTTAAAGGATCCATATCGCAATAAGGACAAAGCTGATCGTGTCCTTCGCGACTAACAAACAATTTACTGTGGAATCGATACGCGAAATTTAACAAGTTCTTGTGGCGCGTTGCACTTGCAAGGCAACCTCAAATTAAAACCAAGTGTCAGACAAGTGAGCCTGGCGAAGGACAGGTGAAGCTAAAGCCAGAGCCGGAGAGTAGGCGGCATTATTGGCGAAATCCTTGTGGTAACAAGGAGGCCATAGTAGAGCCTGGCGAATTCGGCGTTGCTAGCTAAAACCTCGTTTAGTAGGCGTAACATTGACTCTGAATATTTGGTGCAACGAGAGCGCCAGCATTGCAAGTAAAACTACGACACAAGAGCCGTGCGATTCCCTAAAACTCAAATAAGAAATATTATTAAGTGCAAAGCAATTGTAAAACCCAAACGTGAAAACTAGCAGAGAGTGCAGTTTTAAAATATATGTATTAAAAATAAAACCAAACTGTGTTCTTATTGCCGCAGCCGCCACAAATATAAATTTGTTGGCACGTACCCTCAACACCGCGAGAGTTAGCCCAGCTAAAAACCGCGTAACTTTTAGGTTCGTTACAACTGGCGCCCAAACTGTGGATCTACGGCTAATATCACATAGTTTATAGTTTATAGTTTGTTTTATTAAAATACATATAAATAATTGACAATATGGTTCGTTCGTGGGTGTACAATCTAAAAAAGGATGCACTAGTGAAATGCGGAGTGGAATTCGGTCTGGAGCTTGAAGGCACTGTCGAAAATATGAGAAGACAATTCGGAGACTGGGTAAGTCAAAATGAAAATACTCTTCCACACAGCGTTCGCATTAGCGAACTGGCAAAAACATACAGCCGACAGTCGCCGAATAAAGAACCCGAATTCATGCGCGAGGAAGGGGAATACGAAGAGGAAAAGGAGTTTGCCGGCATAGACGTAGCAAGGCTGAGCGTCCCATGCACCAGCGCGGCAGCTAGGGCGCGAGATTTACAGGAATCTCGCCGATCGCCCTGGAATACAACCCAACAGCCAGGAGAGCGTAGCCACACCCACACACATGATCAGACCAATGCAAGGGCAAGTGAATACCAAAAAGTAGCCAAACAAGTTCGAGAGTGGAGCTTTCGATTCGATGGACTATCGAAGCCTCTCGAATTCTTGGAGCAAGTGGAATGGTCGGCAGACACATATGGATTAAACCTAAATTTAATTCCAAGAGCGATGCCGGAGTTGCTGAAAGGAATGGCACTTAAGTGGTACATAGCTAACAACAGGCATTGGACGACATGGGTGGATTTTGTCGACAGTTTTCAAGAATACTTCTTACCTCGAGATTATTTTGAAAATTTGTACGACGAAGTACGCAGACGACGGCAAGCTCTGGATGAGCCTTTTAAAGTCTATATGGTGGAGATGCAGAATCTGATGAGACCCCTACGACTCTCAACAGAGAAGGAAGTGCGCACCATTTACACCAACAGCCTTCCTGACTTGCGCGGATACGCACGGCCAAACCAGTTCTCGAATTTGACCCAGCTGATGCAACTGGCAGAAGAATTCGAAGAACTAGAAAAGGATAGGCTGAAACTGAGGCTACAAAGTGCTACAGCCCAACAACAATACAGCCAACATCAACAACAACAGCTTCAACAACACCGAGATACGCAGCAAAATGGACGCGAGCACAACCAGAGTCGTGGAAATCGTACCCGATTTATGGCCATGGAGGAGCAGAACCAGCACACTGGAAGAATGGACGAACGGCCAACCCAACACCTAGGACCCAGCAAAATCCTGCCAGGACACACATAAACAACCCCGGAAGGGCATGTCGCGTGTGTGGACAGGAGGGACACTGGGCGATAGAGTGCCGAAACCCAATGCTGGAGTTCTGCTGGGTCTGTGGCAGAATCGGTCAGCGGACGGCACTATGTTGTCAGTCGGGAAACGGCCAGCGGCGTCCGCCAGCGAGGGGCGAGCGGGAGCCGCCAAGATCCGCCCCGAGACGCTAGTCGGTCACTTGAAAGACGAAGGGACACAGTTGACTGCCACCGTATGGATCGGTGACTGTCAGCATAAGGCTACAGTTGATACAGGGGCTACAAGCAGCTTTGTTAGCGAAGAGCTAGCTTGTAGACTGAACACTGTAGGCCGGAGAAGCGTCGCAAGCAGACAGGTGAAATTAGCAGACGGACATAGCAGCAGGACAACAGAACAAATAACGGTCAAAATAAGACTCGGGCATCGCTGTTTGGAAATAGCGCTTCTAATTATGCCTGGTGTGATAGACGATTTGGTGCTGGGCTGGGATTTCTGACTGGCATGGGCACAGTGTTGCAGTGTGCGGGATTGGTGGTCACCATCCCAGCACGACGTCACAAGGTTGGAAAGCTGGAAGAGAGACTGTCGGTGGCAGTTGTCCAGAATACAACCGAACAAGACATAGCAACACGTGACTCCAGAAACCCACCTATTGAAAGCAAAAATCTGCACGAAGACCAAGAAATTAACGAATTTCTACTGCGGGAAGTCGCAGCCTTCGAACACCTAAAGGGCACCTCACAAATTACGGAACACAAAATTGTGATGAGCGACGACAGGCCTATAAAACAGCGTTATTTTCCAAAGAATCCAAAAATGCAAGCGGAAATTAACCAGCAAGTAGAGGAACTACTTGCGAAAGGTTGCATAGAGCCATCCAACAGCCCACACAGCGCACCAATCGTGATGGTGAAAAAGAAGAATGGCAAATGGCGGTTATGTGTGGATTTTAGGCAACTTAATAGCCGATCCGTTAAGGATGCGTATCCATTGCCAAGAGTGCACCACATTTTAGACCAGCTACGTGAAGCCCACTTCATCACTAGCTTGGATCTGAAAGATGGGTACTGGCAGATCCCGATGGAGAAAGCGAGCCGACCACTGACAGCTTTTACAGTCCCAGGCAAAGGATTATACCAGTGGAAAGTAATGCCATTTGGGTTACACTCGGCACCGGCAACTTTTCAGAGGGCTTTGGATCGTGTTATTGGACCCGAAATGATGCCACACGCGTTTGCATATTTAGATGACATTATAGTCATCGGAAGAACGCGCGAAGAACATATGGAAAATCTCAAAGAGGTATTTCGGCGGCTGCGGGAAGCAAATCTGCGTATAAACGTGGACAAATGCGATTTCTTTAAAAAGGAATTGAAATATTTGGGCCACAGAGTCACAGAAGAAGGAATTCGCACAGATTCAGATAAAGTTGCTGCAATCGCAGAATTGAAGCCGCCAAGCAACGTAAAAGAGTTACGACAATACCTGGGCGTAGCATCATGGTACAGGCGCTTCGTACCAGATTTTGCGACGAAAGTAGCACCTTTGAACGCATTGATGAAAAAAGGCGCAAAATGGGAGTGGACTGAGGAGCGGCAAGTAGCTTTTGACACGGTCAAAGAGAAGCTGACTCAGTCCCCAGTATTGGCATGCCCAGATTTCTCAAAAACATTTTGCTTGCAGACGGATGCAAGTAACTATGGCCTGGGTGCGATATTGACCCAACCTTCGGAGCAAGGTGAAAGGGTAATATCGTACGCCAGTAGGACACTAAACGGTGCCGAACGGAACTATTCGGCAACTGAAAAAGAGTGTCTAGCCATAGTGTGGGGAATCAGAAAGCTAAGGCCATACCTGGAAGGCTACCATTTTGTGGTCATAACGGACCACATGGCGCTGAAGTGGCTAAACTCAATTGAGAGTCCATCAGGCAGAATAGCGCGTTGGGCGCTTGAACTGCAACAATACGACTTTGAAGTCAAATACCGTAAAGGCAACCTCAATGTCGTAGCCGATGCACTTTCGAGACAGCCACTTCCGGAAACATGCTGCCTAAGAAAAATCGCCACAGAAGGGATGGAGGCAGACAACGCAAATTGCAACTGGATTCAGAAATTAAAAAAGGAAATCGCACAAAATGCAAGGAAATATCCAGATTACACGGAGGAAAATGGCAACCTGTACAGACACATCCCACACCGCGCTGGAGGCGGAGATGTGGAAGCTTGGAAGCTTTGTGTACCCAAAGGTAAAAGGAAGGAGGTATTATTGGAGAACCACGACGCAGCCACAGCCGGTCATTTGGGAACCCGGAAAACGATAGCAAGAGTAGCGACACGCTACTACTGGCCAGGCTTGTACAGGGACGTGCGCACATATGTGCACAACTGCGAAACTTGTCAACAATATAAGCCAAGTCAAATGGCAGCAGCAGGAAAGATGTTGACACAAATTCCGGAAGAGCCATGGAGTACCGTGTGTGCTGATTTGGTTGGCCCACTGCCAAGATCAAAACACGGCAACACAATGCTATTGGTGATGTTTGACCGTTTCTCGAAGTGGACTGAGTTAGTTCCGCTAAGGAGCGCAACCACAGCCACTTTGCAAAAGGGATTCAGAGAGAGAATTTTGGCACGATTTGGGGTACCAAAAGTTCTCATAACGGACAACGGAACACAATTTACGAGTAAAGCCTTCAAACGCTTTCTCGAAGAATTAGGAGTGCGACACCAATTTACGGCACCATACACTCCGCAAGAGAATCCTACAGAACGTGCGAACCGCACGGTAAAAACGATGATTGCACAATTCACAAAAGATAACCAGCGGTGCTGGGATGAATTTTTGCCAGAATTATCACTAGCCGTTAACACCAGCGTATCGGCGTCTACGGGCTACAGTGCAGCGTTTATCACGCAAGGGCGTGAACCAAGGCTGCCAAATGCGCTATACGACAACGTTACGCTCGGCACAGGGCAACCGACACAAACACCCAGCGACAATGCGAAAAAACTTAGAGAAGTTTTTGAATTGGTGCGCAGGAGTTTAGAGAAGGCCGCTCAGGACCAAGCAAGGCATTACAACCTACGGAGACGACAGTGGAAACCATCCGTAGGAGACAAGGTGTGGGTGAAACAACACCACCTGTCAAATGCAGCGGAAGGCTTCGCTGCGAAACTTGCTCCCAAATTTGCCGGACCATACACAATAATAAATTTTGTATCACCTGTAATCTGTAAATTACAAGGGAAAACTGGGGAAAAAGAACGGACCGCGCACATAGGCGACATAAAACCCCACGGAGGTGGAACGGACAACGGGTGAGATAATAAAAAAAAAAATTTTTTTGGGGCACAAATTATTTTAAGACCCTGGAACAAAAAGTAATTTTTTTTTTGGAGGTGAAAATCTGGAAAAGAAAAGAGCGGTTAATAATTGGCCTTATTAATGACGTATTTCATTTACTCACCTGAATCTCCATCACCGCCTATATAAAAAAAAAAAAGAGCATTAGTTGATTTGTTTTTTTTTGGAAAAAAAAAAGGGGTGAATATGTATTAATACATATTAATTATTTTCCCTAATCAAAACATTCAACATATATAAATAATAAAAATATATATGTAAGGTATTACATATATAAATAATAAAAATATGTATGTAAGGTATTACATATATAAATAATAAAAATATATGTAAGGTATTACATATATAAATAATAAAAATATATATGTAAGGTATTACATATAAATAATAAAAATATATATGTAAGGTATTACATATATAAATAATAAAAATATATATGTAAGGTATTACATATAAATAATAAAAATATATATGTAAGGTATTACATATATAAATAATAAAAATATATATGTAGGGTATTACATATATAAATAATAAAAATATATATGTAAGGTATTACATATAAATAATAAAAATATATATGTAAGGTATTACATATATAAATAATAAAAATATATATGTAAGGTATTACATATAGATAATAAAAATATATATGTAAGGTATTACATATATAAATAATAAAAATATATATGTAAGGTATTACATATATGAATAATAAAAATATGTATGTAAGGTATTACATATATAAATAATAAAAAAATATATATGTAAGGTATTACATATATAAATACTAAAAATATATATGTAAGGTATTACATATTTATTAAAACCATAAGGCATTACATATAGATAAAGAATGAAAATAAATATGTAATAAGAGCCACGGCCCAACCAAGGGCATTACAAAAACCGGACCTGAACGCGGCGAAAGGTGCGCGAAGCAAACGCTGCTAGGAAAACGGTTAATGAAAAAGGTCAGCGATATCGCAAAGAGAGCGCTGACAAAACATGGCGGTCGCATGCGGGAAGGATACCGTAACATGCGCACCTACACTGTTGCACATGCGTAAAGAGTAGGGGTATAAAAGGTGCCGACTACCATGCAGTCGGTCACTTTGCGATATTTTTTCAAAGAAAACACTCACCAGCAGGAATGGAGAATAGGCACAGCAACACCGAGGGAAGGAGGGCAGTCCATGCGTCGAGCCGTGACCCACGTGCGCACTCTCGCACACCAGCGGGGAATGTGTGCGTGGTCGATGCGACGGCCATGGGTGCCAGCGCCAGAGGGCGCAGAAACGTGGCGCGACGAGGGCGTTGGGCCGGACAGCCCTATGCACGTGTCGAGCCGCAGCGGGAGGCATCACCGGATGTGCTGGAACTGCGGGCATCACCCATTTTTGAGTCCCCGGAAGAGCGAGAGGCAGCCGAGCGTGAGCGTTGTCACCGCCAGGAGCTGGACGAAGAGCGCGAGTGGGTGCGCAGGGCGTACGGCGACGACTTCGATAGTAGCGACTGGGAGGTGGATGCCAGCGCTGGTCCAGTGGGCGAAATTGAGGAGTCGCCGCCGCCAAGGGACTTCGTGGAGGTGAACCCGGAATGGGTACGCATGTGCCATCCCGAGGCACCACCGACGCCAGAGGACGAGAATGTGGGCCCAGCCAGCCCGGAGCGGTTCACCACACCGCCACTACCGGAGACGCCGCCACCAGACTGGCGCCCCGCTAGGCCACCATCGCCTTTCCACGCGGAGTGGAGGTGTCGGACGCGGAAGATGAGGTAATATCGATCTCGTCCGAGTCGGAGGGGGAAGCAGCACCGGAGACCGAGGAGCGGGTGCCGCAAGGCGAAGCCGAAGAGCCACCACCGCCGACGGCGACTATTAATAGGGAGAAGCGGTTCGTGGACGGGCGGTGGCACCACACCGCGACGGTTGTCCTGGAATGGACAGAGGAGGTGGCACCGCCCCGCGAGGGTTTTATTAGAGAGTTGACGCCACCCCGACAGCGTACGCCAACGCCACCCCGACAGCGTACGCCAACGCCACCACGACGGCGTACGCCAACGCCACCCCGACAGCGTACGCCAACGCCACCACGACGGCGTACGCCAACGCCACCACGACCACGACCGCCGACGCCGTCACCAACACACACACTTCAAGCACCAGTCTGCACGGCCACCAGCCCGACAACACGGACAGCGCCGTGGGAATGGCCAACACAGCTGCAGGTGGGCACGCCGCCTCGCCCCGGGACACCGCCTCCGCCACACGCTTGGGCAACCAATCCGGTGCATCCAGCGTTCGGTCGGCAGGCTTCATGCCCGTATGGGGAACGGCCGGCTCGCCCGGTGCTGCAGCGACAGTCATCCGCACCGTTGGCGACTCCAGGATGGAGAGAGGTGGCACGAGCAGACTGGCCACCAGAAGTGCTAGCAGCCACAACAGGAGGGAGTGATAGGCGCACGTCGCGTATCGTTTGGGCGCACGGCCAGAGATACCGCGTACGAATTTCGACCCGAGGCACGCGGGCCTTTGTGGCAGAGTAAGCGGGAGAAGAAGAAAAAAAAAAAACACTAACACGCACAAAAAAAAAAATTTTAAGAAAAAAATAGTATCCGCATATTTTTTCGCGTAACCTGGAAAAAAAAAACATAAAGAAAACAGGTGGATTAAAACTGCAGGAGGGAGGGGTGAAGTCGCTGGAAGCATACTCACATAATATATGTGTGTGATCCAGCGTAGGCGTCAAAACGGCATGGCCTGGAAAAAAAGAGAGAATGATTTAGGATGGTGGAAATGGCGCAAGGCGCAAAAATATGTTACTTACTTTTGTTTTAGATTTTTTTTCAGCAACAACAAAACAATTGCAAACTGCAAATTGTATGGCATGGCCGATTAGTGCTGGACAGTTGCGGGTGGCCATATCGATCTGGCCACATCGCAAATATCGTTCTGGCCACATCGCAAATATCGATCTGGCCGGGCGATGCAAAGTCGCTTGATGGCGTTACGCGACCACCAGCTGATCGTTACAGCGTCACTGCTAACGGGCGCCAAAGTTCAAAGCGGAGGCGCGCGATTTGAAAGACGAAAAATTCACCTCTAACGGACGCCAAAAATTCAAAACGTGGGCGCGCGATTTGAAAGACACAAAATTAAGTGGAAGACTTCCACTTCCGGAGAAAGAGGGGAGTGTGAGGAGCCATATTCATTTATAGCGCCTCACAAAAAGCGATTGCATTTATAGCCGCAGCCGGACCTGAGCTGCGGCGAATTCGCATGCTGTCTCGCTCTGACACAGGATGTCAGCGCTAAGGTACGTGTTTGGCACATGGGAGCCGCAAAACACGTACCGCAAAAGTCGTGGCAAAGTGCCGTTGGTGTGCGAGCGGTGCATCCACGGAATATAGTGATCACCGTCACACCAACGACAGGCGTGACCAGCAACGAGGAACCGTTGTTGCTAGGCAAATCTCACTGGAACGATCACGCCACCTTTGCCCTTGGCGCAACATTGGCAGCGTTGACAGGCCCCGGTCCAGCGAGACAGCAGAAGAGTATAAAAGGAGCCGCCTTGGACAGAGCGGGGAGTTAATCAAGTACGAGTTAATCGAGTGCAAGAGTGCGAAGTACGGAGTCAATAAGAAATAAGTGGAAATCAGTGCGAAATATAAAGAAATCCTACGCGAAAGGATTATTTAAGAATTTAAAGGATCCATATCGCAATAAGGACAAAGCTGATCGTGTCCTTCGCGACTAACAAACAATTTACTGTGGAATCGATACGCGAAATTTAACAAGTTCTTGTGGCGCGTTGCACTTGCAAGGCAACCTCAAATTAAAACCAAGTGTCAGACAAGTGAGCCTGGCGAAGGACAGGTGAAGCTAAAGCCAGAGCCGGAGAGTAGGCGGCATTATTGGCGAAATCCTTGTGGTAACAAGGAGGCCATAGTAGAGCCTGGCGAATTCGGCGTTGCTAGCTAAAACCTCGTTTAGTAGGCGTAACATTGACTCTGAATATTTGGTGCAACGAGAGCGCCAGCATTGCAAGTAAAACTACGACACAAGAGCCGTGCGATTCCCTAAAACTCAAATAAGAAATATTATTAAGTGCAAAGCAATTGTAAAACCCAAACGTGAAAACTAGCAGAGAGTGCAGTTTTAAAATATATGTATTAAAAATAAAACCAAACTGTGTTCTTATTGCCGCAGCCGCCACAAATATAAATTTGTTGGCACGTACCCTCAACACCGCGAGAGTTAGCCCAGCTAAAAACCGCGTAACTTTTAGGTTCGTTACAGCTTGTTCGCAATTGCATATCAATAACATATTAATAATGTTAGTTAGTTTTGTCTAAGTTATATAAGCAGCAAGTAGGCAAATCCACCCCCATAAAATATTCTGGTGTGGGTAATTTTTTTAGACGCACCAAGTTTTGTTTTGTTCTTTTTGTTTTTTTAAATCAATCACACCAACAAAAAGTAGCAGTGCGGGCCCAACAACAACAACAACAACAAACGCTTCTTGCAAGTGTACGAACCTTTTTTTTATGACACTTTGCTTGCGGGACTCAAAGGCGTCATTGCCCATTGTTTTGTTTTTGTATTCTGGCTCGCGATCGAGCTCTCAGCTTGTCCGACAATCTGGCGACAGTAATGGAATGGGTAATTGTTGTAACTGTAATTTGATTTTTAAAATGGGTAAAAAGTGCTCCAAATCGTATGGGAGGTACTTGACGGAGTTGTCCAAATAAAAATTCCTTTCTTAGTGCTCACTTTCAACCTGCATAAAATATTGTGTGAAAATTTCAGCCTTGTAGCTCATTTCGTTTAGGCTGTGGCAATGTCAACAATCACTTAGGACAAACTCTTTTATATATAGAGATATATACCAACACATCAAACTGCTTGTTATTGTGGTAACTGTATTTATTATATTATAACAAGTGGAAACGTTGCAGTCGGACGCAACCGACTGCGGCATACTCGATACCAGTATTAAAACAGGTAAAAAGAGGCCTGATTGCAAAGGGGTACGGATGGGACAAGGGTGTACGCTGCCTTAAAGATTCTCCGATGCAGATAGGGATGCCACCAACTATCTTCCTTCCATATTTGGTGACTCTAGCTGAAAGTTTGTAAGAGCTGTTGAAAGGGGGGCTGGGGGCGGTATGATTGGGTGTGGCATCCAAATTTTTACTGCAGATCTTTGCGAAATGTCAATTGCTATCTTCATACCATATTTAATGACTCTAGCTCGAAAATTGTTAAATGTGGGGAAAGGGGGGCTGGGGGTGGTAAGGGTGGGCGTGGCATTCAAATTTTTGATGCAGATCCTTGTGGAATGTCAATTGCTACCTTCATACCAAATTTGGTGACTCTAGCTCGAAGTTTGTAAAAGGTGGGGAAAGAGGAGCTAGGGGCGGTATGGGTGAATGTGTCATCCAAATTTTTACTGCAGATCTTTGTGAAATGTCAATTGCTATCTTCATACCAAATTTGGTGACTCTAGCTCGAAAATTGTTAAATGTGGGGAAAGGGGGGCTGGGGGCGGTATGGGTGGGCGTGGCATCCAAATTTTTGATGCAGATCTTTGTGGAATGTCAATTGCTATCTTCATACCAAATTTGGTGACTCTAGCTCGAAAATTGTTATATGTGGGGAAAGGGGGGCTGGGGGCGGTATGAGTGGGCGTGGCATCCAAATTTTTGATGCAGATCTTTGTGGAATGTCAATTGCTATCTTCATACCAAATTTGGTGACTCTAGCTCGAAAATTGTTAAATGTGGGGAAAGGGGGGCTAGGGCAGTATGGGTGGGCGTGGCATCCAAAGTTTTGATGCAGATCTGTGTGGAATGTCAATTGCTATCTTCATTCCAAATTTGGTGACTCCAGCTCGAAGTTTGTAAAGAGTGGGGAAAGGGGGGCTGGGGGCTGTATGGCTGGGCGTGGCATCCAAATTTTTGATGCAGATCTTTGTGGAATGTCAATTGCTATCTTCATACCAAATTTGGTGACTCTAGCTCGAAAATTGTTAAATGTTGGGAAAGGGAGGCTGGGGCGGTATTGGTGGGCGTGGCATCCAAAATTTTGATGCAGATCTGTGTGGAATGTCAATTGCTATCTTCATACCAAATTTGGTGACTCTAGCTCGAAGTTTGTAAAGAGTGTGGAAAGGGGGGGCTGGGGGCGGTATGGGTGGGCGTGGCATCCAAATTTTTGATGCAGATCTTTGTGAAATGTCAATTGCTATTTTCATACCAAATTTGGTGACTCTAGCTTGAAAATTGTAAAAAGTGGGGAAGGGGGGGCGAAATGGGTAGGCGTGGCTCCAAAACTTTGATGCAGATTTTTGAGGGTCGTTACCAGCTATCTTCCCACCAAATTTGGAGGCTCTAGCTCCACAACTCTGGAAGATACACGCATTCCCGTTTTTGACGAAGCGTTGGGGTGGATGGGGGCGGCTAGGGCAGTATTGGTGGGCTTGGCATCCAAACTTTTGATGCAGTTTTTAGGGGGTCATTATCACTTATCTTGGCACCAAATTTGGTGGCTCTAGCTAAAAAACTGTGGGAGATATAGCCATTTCTGATTTCGAAATGTAGGGGGGCTGGGGGCGTAATGGGTGGGCGTGGCTCCAAAACTTTGTTACAGTTTTTTGGGGGTCGTTACCAGATATCTTTCTACCAAATTCGCTGGCTCTAGCTCCACAACTCTGGAAGATACACGCATTCCCGTTTTTGACGAAGCGTTGGAGCGGATGGGGGTGGCTAGGGCAGTATTGGTGGGCGTAGCATCCAAACTTTTGATGCAGTTTTTGGGGGGTCCTCATCACCTATCTTGGCACCAAATTTGGTGGCTATAGCTCAAAAACTGTGGGAGATATAGGCGTTTTTTACTTTAAAATGCCGTGGGGCTGGGGGCGGAATGGGGGGCGTGGCTCAAAAATTTTTGATGCAGTTTTTTGGGGGTTGCTAGTAGCTATCTTCTTACCAAATTTGGTAGTTCTAGCTGTAAGGATGTGCGAAATATGTGGATTTATCGGTTTTGAGTTATCGAATTTATCGATTTGCCAGCCCCCAAGTATCGTAGAACCCCCATCTTGACACTTTAATTTACTATCCCATAGATAAAGAGAATTGGAAAGTTTCAAGTCTCTAGCTTGAAGGGTGTGGAAAAAACTTGCACACATACGGACGGACAGACGGACAGACACCATGACGGACATTGCATAAAACCAATATACTCTTTACCTTCGGCATCGAGTATAAAAAGCACACATGAACAAAAATAACAAACAGAACGAAATTCGTCCGCACGGACGTCTTACCATATTGACAAGCACTTTGATATGTTGGATACCTAAATAAAATATAAGTGCTGTTGTGGATATGTAGTTATAGAATGTATTTGCAATAATTGCATATTTTGATTATTTTGGTTAGCAAAGGTTGGCGTCAGCTTACAATTGAGAAATAACTAAAATCAGTTTTATAACATATCATCTTCCAAAATTATAAGAGTATCCAACATTTATCATTCGTTTATTTTAATTCTGTATTGCTTCTTTTGTCAACACACACACACACTTACAGACTAAAATAGCGGACTTCTTTAATTAGGGAATGAACTGACGATAGATGATCCCAAATTCAAAAAATAAACCCAAATCCAATAAAATATTATACATGCTCATAGCAATAATAACGGTGCAAACATACCAACAAACAGGTGTTAACACATAGCCCGTAAGTTTCGACACTCATTGATTATACTCGTTACCGAAGGTCAAGAGTATATTGGATTTGTACAATATCCGTCATGGTGTCCGTCCGTCCATCCTTCGTCCATCTGTCCGTCTGTATCTTCGCTACTTTTTTCCACACCCTTCAAGCTAGACACTTGAAACCAATTCTCCAATTCTCTTTATCTATGGGATAGTAAATTAAAGTGTCAAGATGGGGGCTATACGAAAACTGGGGGCTGGCAAATCAATAAATTCGATAACTCAAAACCGATAAATCCACATATTTCGCACATCCTTACAGCAAGAACTACCAAATTTGGTAAGAAGATAGCTACTAGCAACCCCAAAAAAACTGCATCGCAAATTTTGGAGCCACGCCCACCTATTTCACTTCCAGCCCCTTTTCACAAATTTTACAAACTTTGAGCTAGAGTCACCAAATTTGGTATGAAGATAGCTGGCAACGACCCCCAACAATCTCAATGAAAGTTTTGGAGCCACAAACACCCCTTGCACCCCCCTTTACAACCTTTAACAAACTTTGAGCTTGAGACACCCAAATTGGTATGAAGGTAGCAAATGACATTCCACAGAGATCTGCAGCAAACATTTGGATGCCACTCCCACCCATACCACCCCCAGCCACATTTCCAAACTTTTGAAAACTTTGAGCAAGAGTCACCAAATTTGGAAGGAAAACAGCTGGTTGCATTCCCATCTGCATCGGATAATCTTTAAGGCAGCGTACACCCCTGCCGCATCCGTAACACTTTTCAATCCGGCATTTTTTACCGGTTTTAAAGCTGGTAACGAGAATACTGCAGTCGGTTGCGTACGACTGCAACGTTTCTACTTGTTTTTATATTATAATTATTAATATTATGATTGTTATTACTTTTATTATAATTAGTATTATTATTATTAGTATTATTATTATTATTATTATTGTTATTATTATTATTATTATTATTATTATTATTATTATTATTATTATTATTATTATTATTATTATTATTATTATTTTTATTATTATTATTATTATTATAATTTTTATTATTATTATTATTATTATTATTATTATTATTATTGTTGAAAGTACGTTAATATTTAGTGCAACTATCAACGCATGAACTTGGTCACACTTAAGCTTCTTCTTCTCTCTCTCTCAAGAATGTTCCGTGAAGTAAGACGCTGAATGAATTGTAATAACTAAACGGCCTTGTGTTCTTTATTATCCAATCCATATAACAAAACACTGAGGATTTCCAACAGGTTATGGGCCCAGTGCGATCGGAATAGGTAAACTTTTGTATGTGATTAAATAAAATGAAAAAGAAACATGAGTGCGCAAGGGTTATACACGATCGACAAGTTAGACGGCGAAAATTACGCGGCGTGGTTAGTGCAACTGAAAAGCATAATGATTCACAGTGACAATTGGCCGATTGTGTGTGGTAGACTTATAAAAAGTGAAATTGCCTCGGCAGAACTGAAAGCAGATTTTGATACGCGTGACGAAAAGGCATTAGCAAGTATATTGCTGGGTGTAAAGGCGCCACAAATCAATTTAATAAAGAACTGTTCGAATTCAAAAGAGGCTTGGGAGAAGCTCGCAAGTGTGTATCAACCGCGTGGACCTTAAAAATTCAATTGTTCAGAAAGTTGCTGCGTTTGAGTCTTAGTGTTGACACTCGTTTGCAAGAATATAAAAACGAGTTCGTGGACATAGTGGAAAAGTTAAAAGAAATTGAAATGGAAATTCAAGAAAACATTTTAACAATTGTGCTATTGTCGGGAGTGAGCAGAACATTCGAGAATTTTGTAGTAGCGATCGAAACACGTGAAGTATTGCCATCTCTGGCGAATCTGAAAATCAAGATAATTGAAGAGGGAGAGAGGCAAATTGTGAGCAAAGCGGAATCAAGCAGCGATGTACAGAAAGTGTATGTATCGCGTACGGGATATAAAGGCAAAAAGAATGCGCAAGAAACAACGGTGTCTACGAAAAACGAGAAGTGTTATAAATGCGGCAGTGAAGATAATTTAATTGCTCAGTGAAAAGAGGAATGATCATCAAGAGAAACTAGACGAAGAGAGTCAGTTTTCTATGCTTGCGAATGTGCATAAAACAGACCAACTTACAAAGTCAGCGTGGTGTTTGGACAGTGGCGCGACCGCTCACATCTGTTGTGACAAGTCAATGTTTGCTTTTATAAGAGAGCATAAAGAGAAAATATCCATCGCGGGGGACAATTGTGTGTATGCAAGCGGCATTGGAAGCGTGCGTTTAAAAACGGGAGACTCTACAATCGAGCTATTAAACGTATTGTATGTCGGTGAATTGCAAGTGAACTTTATATCTGTGTCAAAAGCCGTTGAGAAAGGTATGAAAGTGTATTTTGACAAGAACAGTGCAGTTCTAAAGAATAACAAGTAAGAAGGCTCTAGTCGGGAGAGCCCGACTAGAAGATACCCTGAACCCAGTTGCAATAAATATATTAAATTTATATAAGACTTTGGTATACTGGCTTAGCTTCCATCGATTAAGATCAATATCTCCGGTGTTTCTCAACCGATTTGGACGAAATTTTCAGAAAAGTTCTACCTTTATCCATTACTTCAACCCTCATTTTTAGATTTTTCAAATTCGATATTTTATTGCTATCGATATTATGTGTATATCGGAAACCAGAACAGTTATCGATAATTTGAAGCAGACTTGTTCTGCTCATGATATAGGAGAACTTAAATACAAAATCAGAAGTCTCTAGCTCTTGTAGTCTCTGAGATCCACGCGTTCATACAAACGGACAGACGGACAGACGGACAGACAGACGGACAGACGGACATGGCTATATCGTCTCGGCTGTTGATGCTGATCAAGAATATATATACTTTATAGGGTCGGAGATGCTTCCTTCTGCCTGTTACATACTTTTGCACAAAACCATTATACCCTTATTTACTGGGTTCACCCACTCGCATCGTGACGGTCAAAGTGTACGCATGTGCCTGTGGATTTGTTCTCATCAACAAACAAAGACAAACAAAGACAAACAAAACAATTACCAGCGTTAAAAGTGCTTAAAGTCGGCAACTTGCTGATAACGTTCAGCAGGTACCGGTTGACTTTTCTGGCCGGTCAGCCAATCAGAAAAAGGCAAAATACCATTGCACACTTTCGGGCTTCAGAATATTAGTGAAGTGTTGCCTACTCTTGGGCACTGTTCAAAACAAAATTTTCGTGGTGCTTACTTTGAGGCTGCTCCCGAAAATTAAGTTATCGTCCCACTAGGGAATTGAATCCTTTCGCGGCCAACCTTGGCCAGCAGAATGGATATTGAAGACGCACCGAGTGGCAGTGCTGCGGTACCCGTCTCGTGGCAGATCGTCTCCCGGAAGTCAACTTCCCTCCGGAGAAAGCAGACGTCTCATGCAGTGAAGCGCATGAAATCTGCTAACTCTAAAAATCTTTCAGCCCACTCATCAACTGAGTCGGCATCATCTGGATCCGAAGTGAGCTCAACTGAGGACTACGCAACCCGACGCAAGCCAGCCGCTAGTGCAGCTCTAAGCTCCAACAAGTTTGCGCTACTCGCCCAGAACGACTCTCAGTCAAATGCTGCAACCGCCGCAGCAGAGCCCAGCACCTCTGCACCCAAGACTCCCCCCATCTTTATCTCCTCTGTTGGCGACATCTCCGACATGCTAATCTTTATAATTGACACAATAAAAAGCGACAACTTCTCGTATAAAGCAGGTAGAGACGGTCAGGTTCGTGTCATGACCACCAGCATCGACGACTACAAAAAGTTAATCAGTGCACTAGAGTCAAGCAAGGTTGAATTTCACAGCTATCAACTAAAAAACGAAAGAGCGTGCAGAGCTGTCATCAGGCATCTGCACCACAGTACCCCTCTAAGTCTCATCCGCGACGAAATAATCAAGCTTGGTCACAACGTGCGCCACCTCACCAATGCAAAACACAGGATAACCAAATCGCCATTGCCTATGTTCTTCATTGACTTGGAGCCAGCAGTGCACAACAAAGATGTTTTCTCCATCACTCGCCTGTGCAACGCCGTCGTTGTCATCGAGCCTCCCAGGAAAAGGAATGAGCTCGTACAATGCCACAGATGCCAAGAGTTCAACCACACCCAAAACTTTTGCAACAAACCCTGGAGATGTGTCAAGTGCTCTGGCAATCACGAGACAAACAAGTGCTTAAAAAGCAAGGACCTGCCCCCAGAGTGCGCGAACTGCAACGAACGCCACACCGCTTCCTACAGAGGCTGCAGAGTATACAAGGAAAGAGTCAAGCAACGAGACCAAGGTAAGACTCAAACTCGCCCTGCCACAGCACGCAACCGCTCGGGCACCGGGTTCGTTAACCCAATGTTGCAAAATCCCCCCTCATCCTACACGCAGCCGGGTATGACGTATGCTGGAGTTGCCAAAAACTCTGCAACCCTCAACGCTCCCTCTTACGACAACCCCAATGCTCTACCAACGCAGCAAATCGGCTCCTCCTATGCTCGCTTGGAACAAATAATCAAACTTCTGCAGGCCCAAATGGAGCAAATGACACTCATGATGAACACGATCCTGGCCCAATTATGCAAGTAGGTCTCAAGCTTGTCATATGGAATGCTAACGGCCTATGCAAGAGTAGGCCCGAGATCGACTTATACCTTAAACGGAACAACGTTGACATCATGCTCGTCTCAGAGACCCACCTTACCACGCAATCGTTTTTCAAAATCAGCGGATACGACCTTCTCCAGGCAAACCACCCCAGCGGCAACGCCAGAGGTGGAGCTGCCATCATAATAAAATCGAAGCTGAAGTATGCAGAAAACTCGCCAACCCTACTTCCGTGGCTCCAAGCGGCATCCCTGAGCATTATCACCCCCCTCGGAAACCTTACGATAGCCTCCTGCTATGCTCCTCCCAGACACACAGTCGACACCCAATCTTTTCTGCAGATTCTACGCTCGTTTGGCTCCAGATTCATCATCGGAGGCGATTTTAACGCTAAACACTCGTGGTGGGGCTCTAGGTGTAATAACCCGAAAGGAGTTGCCCTTTTGCCTTGCATAGGCATACTCAACTTGACCACCCACTCGTCCGGCCAACCAACATACTGGCCAACGGATCCCCAGAAGAGCCCTGACGTCCTGGATATTGCAATATCCCGAGGAATAAACCACAGCAGAGTCCACACTGAAGCCGATTTTGACCTTCACTCCGACCACACTGCGGTCAAAGTCTGGCTGGACACTCCAGTCGAGCTGATCAAGCGCACCACCAGGCTACTCAGTAAGAGCTCCAACATTGACTCTTTTAAAACAATGCTTGAAGCGATTACTGAGCCCAACGCCAGCCTCAACAGCGGAGAGGACATCGACAAAACTGTGGAGAAGCTCACGCGTGACATCTGCGACTCCGCTTCCGCCTGCACACCTCCTGTACGGATCTGTCGAGCCTCAGTAAGTCGGAAAGACATATTTACCAGGTCAGACGAAATAACAAACGCGCTGAGAGAGAAGAGACGCCTTCGAAGAGTTTGGCAGCAAACCCGCAACCCGCTGGATAAAAGGGCTTTCAACCGCTCCATCAAGGAGTTGAAAGCACTTTACTACAATCTCCGAAACGACGCCACAGCTGATTTTCTACGAAACCTGGAGCCCAACAACCCGGATCACAGCCTTTGGAACGCCACCAAATACCTCAAAAGGCCAACCATGAGGAAAGTTCCCATCCGGAGCTCTAATGGCACATGGTGTAGGTCGAGTGCTGAAAAGGCTGAGGAGTTTGTTTCACATCTGGCAAATACCTTCACCCCCTTCAACACATGCTGCGCTGAAGAAGCTGACGCCACACAATCCTATTTGGACACTCCATGCCAAATGGCTCTCCCCATCTCCAGAGTCACGCCCGAAGAGGTGCAAAACGAAATTGACCGCCTAAAAACAACAAAAAACCCAGGATACGACGGAATTGACTCTGTCACCCTTAAGTGCCTTCCGCCGAAAGTGATACAGCTGCTGGCTAACATCTTCAATGGAATCTTTGACCTCTACCACTTTCCATCCCAATGGAAGTGTGCAGAGGTTATTATGATTCCGAAACCTGGGAAACCGGAACATGAAGTTGCCTCCTACCGTCCAATCAGTCTGCTGGCAATACTCTCCAAGGTATTCGAAAGACTACTTTTGGCTAGAGTGTTGCCACTACTGGACGAAGGCAAGTTAATCCCAGACCACCAATTTGGATTCCGGCAGCATCAAGGCACACCAGAGCAATGCCATCGCATTGTCCAAGAGATCCTGTGCTCGATTGAGGAAAAGAAATATTGTTCTGCGGTATTCCTGGATGTCAAGCAGGCGTTCGATCGGGTATGGCACGCCGGCCTTCTCCACAAAATCAAGCTCCATCTCCCAGCACCACTCTACCTAACCCTTAAATCCTACCTAACGGACAGATGCTTTTATGTAAGGTGTGAAAGCTCTCAATCGAGGATAGAACGAGTTCAGGCTGGCGTTCCACAAGGCAGCGTGCTGGGTCCGATTTTATACACTCTATACACTGCAGATCTACCCGTGCTCCAACACGACCAACTCCTTGCTGCCTCCTACGCCGATGACACAGAACCGCGCAGAGGCATCGGAAATCGTTCAAATGCAGCTTGACTAGCTGCAACCATGGCTACTAAGATGGAACATCGCAGTGAATACAGAGAAGTCACTCCACATGACTTTTGCGAATCGTAGGCTCAACTGCCCACCAGTAAGCTTACTCGGTTCACCCATCCCAGTTGCGGACAAGGTGAGGTACCTGGGCCTTACCCTTGACAGGCGGCTGAACTGGCAGGCACATCTCAAAACCAAAAGGACGCAGTTAAACCTTAAGGTAGCCAAAATGAACTGGTTGCTCTGTAAACGCTCACAGCTAAGCACACGCAAGAAAGTGTTGCTTTACAAAGCGCTGATAAAACCAATCTGGACATACGGCATCCAACTCTGGGGGATGGCAGCCGAGTCCAACATCGAAATCATCCAGCGCTTCCAGAGCAAGCTGCTCCGAAGGATTCTTGGTGCGCCTACCTACGTAAGAAACTCAGTGATACACAGGGACCTGGATGTACCCTCAGTCAGAAGTGAAATCCGTAAACTCGGAACTCGACACACATCCAGACTGGAACGCCACAGCAACCATTTGGCAATAAGCCTGCTGGACAACAGCCAACACCCAAGGCGGCTAAGAAGGAGTTATCCTCTGGACGTGCCATTCAGACCCGAGCCGCTTTGGTGACCCATGTCACCCTATTTGTATATTGTAAATAGTCTTTTTCACCCATAAATAGTAAAACTTTGACGTCCTTTCCCCATGTTATGTTACACCTTCACAACATTTGCTTATTGTCATTAAAGACAGATTGTAAATATACATGAACTAATAAAAAAAAAAAAAAAAAAAAAAAAAAAAAAAAAACTGGGTTCAGGGTATCTTCTAGTCGGGCTCTCCCGACTAGAGCCTTCTTACTTGTTATTATTATTATTATTATTATTATTATTATTATTATTATTATTAATATTATTATTATCATTATTATTATTATTATTATTATTATTATTATTATTATTATTATTATTATTATTATTATTATTATTATAACTATAAGTATGTTTATAATTATTATTATTATTATAATTATTATAATTATGATAATTATTATTATAATTGTTATTATTATTATTATTATTATTATTAATATTATTATTAGTATTATTATTATTATTATTATTCATCTTCTTCTTATTATAATTATTATTATTATTATTATTTTTATTATTATTGTTTTTATTATTATAAGTATTATTAATTGTTGTTATTCTTTGCTGAACCGAGACCTTTATTCAATGGTTTTCTCTTATGTTCTACTTATTCGCGGCTCTATCGCTTCAATCTGCGTTCGCAATCTATCGATTATCGATAAGGCATAACGGGGCTGCCAGACTTAAATCTAATAATAACATTCTGTGTTGCATAGCAATTACCTTATTTTTAACACCTCTTCTCAACACAAATGTTTTTTTTTTTTTTTTTCAATTTAAATTTCATTATTTCAAACCAGTCATGCTTATCAATTTATTTTGCGTTTGCTTATTTAAATTTTTAGTACAAATATTTGCTATCATGTTTGTAGTATCAACGTATGTCTAAGACCCCTTTTACACGATGAAGTTTTTGCGTCTGAAGCATTCGTTTGTAGGCAAAGGGAGTAGAGGGGTAACAGCTGCATGCAATGCTTCATGACTTGTGAAGCAGTGATTTATTTTTCTCAATTTGCTTTGCCCTATTCCGATTGCATGTAAACACAGAGCTACACAGTGTTTGATGTGAATAATAAAGTTATCTATACGAAATATCGCACAAGCAAATATTAGCGCCAATAGTAAATACATTGTTTTGGTTAAGAAATAATAAGTAGAAATGTTCACTGAATCCATTTGATTTACTTGTTACTTCTTAAATCAATTATATGTTACCAAATAAAACAATCGATGGCAAAGATGTATGTTTATCAACCATAAATTTAAATCATTGTTGCATTTACAAAGAAAATCCTGCATGAAAAAACTTCATCGTGTAAATGCGACCTGATTTGCGAAGATGTTTTAAAACAGAATGAAAAAAAAACTTCATGAAAAAACTTCATCGTGTAAAAGGGGTCTAAGTGATTTCATTATTTTCCACTAACTCTCTTATAAAATGATATCTTATATCTATATGTTTACTTCGGGCATAATACATATGATTTTTCGCCAAATGTTGAGCTTTAAGATTATCGCCATTTACACAAAACGGTTGATCAGTATTAAAACAGCCGATTTCCTTTATCAGTCATCTTTTGCTGCTGAAGCCAACGCCATAGACTCCGCCTCAGTGCCACCGTACTTTGCTTGTGTGACTCCCATGAAAATGCCGCTCCAGATAGGAAGAACATAAAACCTGTAAAAGATCTGCGATCAATTGTATTCCCACCCCAATCTGTATCAGCGAATCCCTCTCTTTGTTTGCCAGTTTTCGTGTAGTGTAATTTAAGATCCATGGTGCCAGATAAATATCACAGTATGTGCTTAGCGCCAGCATCATCCTCGCTCGTCGGGTTTTTATTATTCTTTGATAATTTGCATGCTGAATGAAGTATGTCCACCCGTGTGATATTGCCAAGTACATCAAGCTGACAATAAGTGCCTGGTACTGCGTAGCATCAATCAGCTTTGACTCGTCTAAAGGTTTAACTTCATATCCCGCATCCAACGGAGTTGCAACTGATCTACAGTTTTTCATCTTGTGTTGATGTAGCAATGCTCTGATATATCGTGTTTGACTTACAAACACATCTCCAGTATCTTCATTTCGCTCTATCTCGAAGCCCATTAAATCTTTTATTATACTCGATATCGAAGGTAAAGAGTATATTGGTTTTGTGCAATGTCCGTCATGGTGTCTGTCCGTCCGTATGTGTGCAAGTTTTTTCAACACCCTTCAAGCTAGGGACTTGAAACTTTCCAATTCTCTTTATCTATGGGATAGTAAATTAAAGTATCAAGATTGGGGTTCTACGATAACTGGGGGGCTGGCAAATCGATAAATTCGATAACTCAAAAATGATAAATCCGCATATTTCACACACCCTTACAGCTAGAACTACCAAATTTGGTAAGAAGATAGCTACTAGCAACCCCAAAAAACTGCATCAAAAATTTTGGAGCCACGCCCCCCCATTCCGCCCCCAGACCCCCCGCATTTTAAAGTCAAAAAAGCCTATATCTCCCACAGTTTTTGAGCTAGAGCCACCAAATTTGGTGCCAAGATAGATGATGATGACCCCCCAAAAACTGCATCAAAAGTTTGGATGCCACGCCCACCAATACCGCCCTAGCCACCCCCATCTGCCCAAACGCTTCGTCAAAAACGGGAATGCGTGTATATTCCAGAGTAGTGGAGCTAGAGCCACCAAATTTGGTAGGAAGATAGCTGGCAACGACCCCCAACAATCCGCATCAAAGTTTTGGAGCCTAGCCCATCCATTCCGCCCCCCTTTCCCCACCTTATACATACTTTGAGCTAGAGTCACCAAATTTGGTATGAAGGTAGCATTTGACATTCCACAAGGATCTGCAGCAAAAATTTGGATGCCACGCCCAACCATACCGCCCCCAGCCCCCCTTTCCCCACTTTATACAAACTTCGAGCTAGAGTCACCAAATTTGGTATGAAGAGAGCAATTGACATCCCACATGGATCGGCAGCAAAAATTTGAATGCCACGCCCACCCATACCGCCCCAAGCCCCATAGCCCCCTTTTCACCACCCTTTACATGCTTCGAGCTAGAGTCACCAAATTTGGTATGAAGGTAGCATTTGACATTCCACAAGGATCTGCAGCAAAAATTTGGATGCCACGCCCAACCATACCGCCCCCAGCCCCCGTTTCCCCACTTTATACAAACTTCGAGCTAGAGTCACCAAATTTGGTATGAAGATAGCAATTGACATCCCACATGGATGGGCATCAAAATTTGTAATACTGGTATCGAGTATACCGCAGTCGGTTGCGTCCGACTGCAACGTTTCCACTTGTTTTTTCTTTGTCGACTGACTTGAACATTTTACCAATGTATTGCTTTATTGTAAATAAGTCTTTTTCGCATTTGCTAGCTATTAAGATGTCATCGACATAAACTGCCATTACCAGGTATACCGGTATGAAATGAGCGTTTTTTTGTGAAAATAAAACACTAATTCTTAAGGGAAAGTAAAAAACATTTTATTCAAAGTATTGGCCATTGTTTTTTACACATTTTGACCACCTTTCTGGCAATTTGTGGATACCACGCCAGTAAAATTGATCGTCTTTTAAAGCAAACCATTCAGACACCCAATTTTCAACCTCCTCGTAGGAATCAAAGTGCTGTTCAGCCAATGCGTGTCCCATCGATGAAAACAAATGGTAGTCGGAAGGAGCCAAGTCTGGTGAATACGGCGGGTGGGATAGCAGCTCCCAGCCAAGTGTTTTGAATGTATCCTGAACCTGTTTTGCTTTGTGTGCAGGTGCATTGTCATGGAGCAAAATTACCTTGCCGTGTCTTCTGGCCCATTCTGGTCGTTTCTCGATCAATGCATGGTTCAAATTGATCATTTGTTGTCGGTAGCGATCAGTATTAACAGTTTCACCAGGTTTTAAAAGCTCGTGGTACACCACACCTTTCTGGTCCCACCAAACACACAGCATTGTCTTCTTGCCGAATCGATCTGGTTTTGCAGTCGATGTTGATGGTTGTCCCGGATTAACCCATGATTTTTTCCGTTTAGGATTCTTAAAATAAATCCATTTTTCATCGCCAGTAACAATCCGATGCAAAACCGATTTTCTTTCGTGTCTTTGAAGCAAAATTTCACAAGTGTTTTTTCGGTTTTCCATCTGTCTTTCATTCAACTCATGTGGCACCCATTTTCCACACTTAAGGATCTTTCCCATATCTTTTAAACGGTCAGAAATAGTTTGTTGTGCAACATTTAACATTTCTGCAATTTGCTTTTGACTCAAAGTGTCATCTCCATCCAATATCGTTTGCAATTCGTCTTCAAACTTTTTTGGTGGTCTTCCACGTTCTTCATTTCTCACATCAAAATCATTATTTCTGAACCGTTGGAACCATCTTTTGCATGTTGCTTCTGATAGAGCATGATCACCATATGCCTCGACAAGCATTCGATGCGACTCTGCAGCACTTTTCTTAAAATGAAAACAAAAAATTAATGCTTTCCGCAAATCATCGCTTTCTGGTACAAAATTCGACATTTTTAACACGATGAAAAAATATGATGTTGTCTGCTCAATGACTTGATGTATACTAAATATGTTTCACAGATGTCATAGCAAACAAACAAAAAAAAAATAAGGGCTCGTTCGCAACAAATGTTCCCTTTCGAGACATTTGTATCTTGACGCTCACTTCATACCGGTATACCTGGTATGTTTATTTTGCCATCAATTCGTAGTGCATATAAACATGGCCCGCTACTGCATGGAACAAATCCGTAATTTCTTAAGACCTCATCCAGTTTTGCGTTCCATTCGCGTCCAGACTGTTTTAAGCCGTAAATAGCCTTTTGGAGTTTGGCAACTCGGTTTGGATATTTTTTACTACAAAATTCCTCAGGTTGTTTCATATAAACTTCATCCATCAACTCACCATTTAAATATGCCGTACAAATATCCATTTGATGCATATGTAGTTGAAGTTCTGCTGCCAGTGCAAACACCATACGTATTGTTGCATAGCGTACAACTGGAGAGTAGGTTTCTTCGTAGTTCACTCCGTCCTGTTGGCTGCATCCTTTCGAAACTAATCTTGCCTTAAAGCGATCTATGTTGCCATTGGGGTCTCGTTTGATGCTATACACCCATTTGCATCCGATAGTCATTTTACCCGGGGGCAGATCAACCAATGACCATGTGTTGTTAGCAGCCAGCGAGTCGTACTCAAGCTGCATTGCCTTCTTCCATTCGGCTTCTAGAGAGCTACTTTACGCCATCTTAACATTGTCTGGAACTTCAACCTCTTCTATTGACTGCATTACGTTGAGCTTATTTTGCTGTTTTGCCGGTCTACCTAGTGCGCCTTACATCACGCTTGACAATAACTTTTTTTATGTCAGGATCATAAAGTCTGTAACCTTTTGTTGCAGTACAGTATCCTACAAAAACATATTCTTTGCCATTTGCTTTAAATTTCCGTTTTTGCGTTTTGTCAAGACCTATTGCTAAACAGCCAAATGTTCTTAGATGATTCACTACTGGTTTTCTATTAAACCAAACTTCAAATGGTGTTGTTTTTTCTAATGCTCTTGTTGATGTGCGATTCCTAATATATAACGCACATGCACATGCTTCCGCCCAAAAATTTTCATCCAGACCTGCATGTACTAACATACAACGTGTCTGTTGCGGTGTGTGTGGTACTGTTAGCTGTCGTTTTATGCCTTGACGCTGTAGATACTGTTCAAACTAATTGTTCACATATTCACCGCCATTATCGCTCCGTAAAATATTTATTTTTTGGTTTGTTTGTTATTCGACATAGGACTTATAGTTTTTAAAATGTTCAAAAACTTCGTATTTATTTTTCATAAATATTACCGTTGCGTATCGTGATTTATCGTAAATAAGAGTTCTTTTGCCCGATAATTAGCTTCTTCAAATGGCTGCGAACAAATTTTTCCTTTTAAGCACGATACAAACGAAATGTTTATTGTTTATTTTTTCCATATCCTGCACAATTTCACTCGACGATAGTTTGTACAGGCTTTGTGGGTTGATATGGCCAAACCTATTGTGCCATTTCATAACATTATCGACACACGACACGTATATTGATTCAATCAAATTTTGAAACAAATACAATCCGTTTTCCTTTTTAGCAATTACTAACATTTCGTTATTCGCTTTTGTTTTAATAACAGCTCCTTTACCATTCAAATTTATTTGAAGACCGTTCTCAGCACCTTTGCCAACAGAGAAAAAATTTGCTTGTATGTCCGGCACATATAATACGTCTTTTAATTTTAACTCTGAGGTTTTTGTTTTAACACTCACGACCCCGATTCCAATCGCTTTTATTGTTTGATTACCCGCACCAAATTCATTTTGCTGGGTGTCTGTATACTCCATAAAAGCCGTACGAATTTTACAATTATGCGAAGTGGCGCCACTGTCGACACACCACGTATCGCCACGATCATATTTTCCACAAGCGAAAAGAGCAATATTCGGTGATATACACGCGTTTTTTTATTGCTATTACAAAATTTTCATAAGACTGCGGCAAACTCGATAGCAATATAATTACCACAATTTCGTCACTAAGCGAAACACGAACTTCTTTTAATTTATCAATAATATTTTCGAAATCATTAACATACGTTTCAATGTTTTCACCGTCTGTGAATTTAAGATTTAGTAACTTTTTATATAATGACACTTTTCTTGCTGGTCCACTTGGCTCATGTATTTCCTTTAGTCTTTTCCAAGCCTCTGCAGATGTATAACAGTTCTTGATATAGTTTAATTGTGTTGACTTCACCGATAAAGTAATTGTTGCTAATGCTTTTTCATCAGCCTTTACCCAAATGCCGCTAATTGTCTCCGGTTTCACCTCAACACCACTTGTGATTTTCCATGCATCAGAATGCACCAGCACACTACGCAATTGCACGCACCAAAGTCATAGTTTATCTCATCTAGTTTGTCAATCGAGTACAAGCGATTTGTCATTATACTCGATACCGAAGGTAAAGAGTATACTGAGTTTGTGCACTGTCCGTCATGGTGTCTGTCCGTCTGTATGAACGCAACTTTTTTCAACACCCTTCAAGCTAGAGACTTGAAACTTTGCAATTCTCTTTATCTATGGGATAGTAAATTAAAGTGTCAAGATAAGGGTTCTGCGATAACTGGGGGGCTGGTAAATCGATAGATTCGATAACTCAAAACCGATAAGTCGACATATTTCGCACATCCTTACAGCTAGAACTACCAAATTTGGTAAGAAGATAGCTACCATCAACCCCAAAAAAACAGCATCAAGATTTTTGGAGCCACGCCCACCCATTCCACCCCCAGCCCCCCCCCCGCATTTTAAAGTCAAAAAAGCCTATATCTTCCATAGTTTTTGAGCTAGAGCCACCAAATTTGGTGCCAAGATAGGTGATGAGGACCCCCCAAAAACTGCATCAAAAGTTTGGATACCACGCCTACCGATACTACCCTAGCCGCCCCCATCCAACCCAACGCTTCGTCAAAAACGGGAATGCGTGTATCTTCCAGATTTGCGAGGCTAGAGCCACCAAAATTGGTAGGAAGATAGCTTGCAACGACCCCCAAAAATCTTCATCAAAGTTTTGGAGCCACGCCTACCCATTTCGCCCCCCTTTCCCCAACCTTTTACAAACATTTAGCTAGGGTCACCAAATTTGGTATGAAGATATCAATTGACATTTCGCAAAGATCTGCATCAAAAATTTGGATGCCACGCCCAGCCATACTGACCCCAGCCCCCCTCTCCGCACCTCTAACAAACTTCGAGCTAGAGTCACCAAATTTGGTATGAAGATAGCAATTGACATTCCACACAGATCTGCATCAAAAACTTTGGATGCCATGCCCACCCATACCGCCCCCAGCCCCCCTTTCGCCACTTTTTACAATTTTCGAGCTAGAGTCACCAAAATTGGTATGAAGATAGCAATTGACATTCCACACAGATCTGCATCAAAACTTTGGATGCCACAACCACCCATACCGCCCCCAGCCCCCCTTTCCCTACTTTTTACAAACTTTTAGCTAGAGTCACCAAATTTGGTATGAAGATAGCAATTGACATTTCACAAAGATCTGCATCAAAAATTTGAATGCCACACCCACCCAATCCGCCCCCAGCCCCCTTTCCCCACTTTTTACAAACTTCGAGCTAGAGTAACCAAACTTGGTATGCAGATAGCAATTGACATTTCGCAAAGATCCACCCATACCGCCCCCAGCCCCCCTTTCCGCAGCTCTTACAAACTTTGAACTAGAGTCACCAAATTTTGAAGGAGGATAGTTGGTGGCATCCCCAATCCCAATCTTTAAGGCAGCGTACACCCCTGCCCCATCCGTACCCCTTTGCAATCAGGCCTCTTTTTAAGCGAGTATGCCGCAGTCGGTTGCGTCCGAATGCAACGTTTCCACTTGTTTTATTTTATTTATGTTAAACATTTTCGACTCACAAAAACTTTATTTATTGGACACACCAATCATTAGCACATATCATTGTTCCACAATCACTGCGTCTCTGGGCATCAGCTTATTTGGATTCTTGCTTTCCTGGGCCCATAACCTGTTGTTATACTTTGCTGAACCGAAACCTTTATTCATTGGTTTTCTCTTATGTTCTACTTATTCGCGGCGCTATCGCTTCAATCTGCGCTCGCAATCTATCGATTATCGATAAGGCATAACGGGGCTGACACACTTAAATCTAATAATAACATTCTGTGTTGCATAGCAATTACCTTATTATTGACATTAATAATATTAATGTTATTTTTATTGTTTTTAATTTTATAGTTATTATTATTATTATTATTAGTAATATTATTATAATTATTATTGTTATTTTTATTATTAGTTTTATTATTATTGTAATTATTAAAATTATATATATATTATTATTATTATTAATATTATTATTATTCTTATTATTAAAATTATTATTATTATTATTTTTATGAATATTATTATTATTATTAAAGTTATTATAATTTTTATTATTATTAAAATTATAATTTTTTTATTATTATTATTATTATTATTATAACTATTATTATTATTATTATTATTATTATTATTATTATTATTATTATTATCATAACTATAATTATTATTATTATTATTATTATAACTATTATTATTACTATTATTATTATTATCGAAATCAAACGTTAAAAATTATAGGGGCATATCCAAGTTGTCTGCCATACCAAAAGTCTTTGAAAAAATTATATGTTCTCAACTGCAACACGGATGTAGTTCGATTATATCGCCTTATCAACACGGTTTTGTTAGGCGTAGATCTACTACCACTAACCTTCTTGAATTCACTTCGCTTGTTATCAAAGGGTTTCAGGAAAAAATGCAAACTGACGTTGTTTACACCGATTTTAGTAAGGCATTTGATTCTGTAAGTCATTCTCTGTTGCTTCATAAATTAAATATTATTGGATTTCCATCAAAGCTATTATTGTGGCTTTCGGAGTACTTGTGTGGCCGAACACAAAAAGTAGTTTTTAAATCGTCTGTATCTTAACCAACTTTTGTTACCTCTGGTGTTCCCCAGGGTAGTTATCTTGGTCCTTTGCTATTTAATTTGTTTATTAACGATCTCCCAGCTGTAATTACTAACTCTTTTGTGTATATGTTTGCTGATGATGTAAAGCTATGTTTCACCTATAACGACGCTTCCCTGTGTAATTTACTGCAGTCGGATTTGGGTGCTTTGTCAGCCTGGTGCCGTACTAACATACTAAATTTAAATTGTTCAAAATGTAAAGTCATGTCTTTTTGTAGAAGTACCCCTCATACTGCTCACTACTTGCTTGATGCTTCACCACTTGACCGCGTGTTATGGTCAATAAGGCCATTAATGTCCTTGGCTTCATCAAGCGGTGGTCGAAAGAGTTTAATGATCCGTACACCACTAAAACGCTTTATACATCCTTAGTACGTCCCATTCTGGAGAATGGATCTTGTGTGTGGTCCCCACAGTGCTCGATTCACCAGGACGGAATTGAATCTGTGCAGAAGAAATTTTTTCTATTTGCCCTTAGAAGCTTTAACTGGGCTGATGGAGTTTACTTACCCCCGTATTCTAGTAGACTCCTTTTAATAAATCTTCCCTCCCTGTTAAACCGTAGAACTATGCATGGAGTATTATTTATTACTAACCTACTTAATGGTGAAATCGACTCATCAGTTCTTTCGAGTCGAATTAAATTTAATGTCCCAATTAGATCTTCACGTAACTTTTTACCCCTTAGCCTTGATCGTTGCTTCAGCAACTATTTAATTCATGAACCATTTCCTGTTATATGTTCTGACTATAACAAACTTTATTCTCTTGTCTCCTTGGAGGTCTCAACTCCAGTACTAAAAATATCAATCCTTTTTGCTTTATCTAATCGTAACCACTAATTACTAATCTATCGCTGTTCTGATTGGGTATTTCTGGGTTTTTCCCAATACTCGCAACAAATGTTGGACTGCTCAATTTTTTATTGAATTTCCCAGAGCTTTAACGTTAACTTTTATATATTTTTTCTGATTAATATATTATTCTATACTTTAATTAATTTAATTTTTTAACTATTTTTAATTAAAATTAAATTTTGATTCATTTTAATGTCAGCTGCTCTTAGCTGACTATAAATAAATTAAAATTAAAATAAAAAATATAAATTATTATTACTATTATTATTATTATTATTATTATTATTATTATTATTATTATTTTATTACTCTTATTATTATTATTTTCATCCTGTCTGTCCGTCTGTATGAACGCAACTTTTTTCCACACCCTTCAAGCTAGAGACTTGAAAATTTACAATTCTCTTTATCTATGGGATAGTAAATTAAAGTGTCAAGATTGGGGCTCTACGATAACTGGGGGGCTGGTAAATCGATAGATTCGATAACTCAAAACCGATAAGTCGACATATTTCGCACATCCTTACAGCTAGAACTACCAAATTTGGTAAGAAGATAGCTACTATCAACCCCAAAAAAAACAGCATCAAGATTTTTGGAACCACGCCCACCCATTCCAACCCCAGCCCCCCCCCGCATTTGAAAGTCAAAAAAGTCTATATCTTCCACAGTTTTTGAGCTATAGCCACCAAATTTGGTGCCAAGATAGGTGATGATGACACCCCAAAAACTGCATCAAAAGTTTGGATGCCACGCCTACCGATACTGCCCTAGCCACCCCCATCCACCCCAACGCTTCGTCAAAAACGGGTGAACACACGATGAGTTCAGTTTGAGTACGATTTGAATACCGAGTTTTATTCTTAAAATCCTAGGCCTTATATACCTAACAAAGTGTCTTAATCTATATGTGTTTATTATATCCTGCAAGACAATAAACTTATTTATCGTAAGGGTACTTTTTAGTACCTGCTTTTGACCTGCGCGCAGGCCGGCTCTACGGATTCGTTTACATACAGGTAACGATCCGTTTTATTATCTAAATATTTTACCAGCAGCTGTAAGATTGCTGTGGTGTGTTTATATTTACTAAGGATAATATTATTATATTCTACTAAGTGGACTGTATATCTTTTGGCCGATTGTCGCGGAAGGCGTCAGTCGGCTATATTGAAACCGTGTTCATTTATGAACATTCTGCCGGGGGCCACAAAGGTGAGGCTCGGCGTCATGTCCCTTTATTTTCAAATCGAAATTATCAATTACTTAAACAGATGCCGGAAAAGCTATGGCTCGTAGTTTACGATTAGTAATTATTGACTTAATTATATATATAATTATAATTATAAAAATTATTAATGCAATTATTAGAGAAGCATGACCTGACACATGATGAAAGTTTAATCCTTTTAATTCTGGATGGTGATGCTGCAGATAATTTATGTCTCCTTTAACTTATTTATCTCGACCGTGTGATTTATTGTTGATGAGCTCATTGGTTCCCATATGAGCTCTGGGGTTTTGTCAATGTTTCCTATATACGATGGTGAAAGGGCTGATTGACTATCAGAACGGAAATCGGAATGAGCTACTAAAATCTTGTCATTTGTTCGGACGGTACAACCTGAAGTAATCGACAGAACCCCTTGTGGTGGAAGCATTATAATCTCCTGAGGAAGGTTCCCACCTTGGAGCTGTACTTTTGTCTTCTGGCGAATCTTATAAAGCCAGTTATTTCTCTTCTCTAGCTCTACCCAATATGTTTGAGATTCGACTAACTTCCTGTATCTACAATTAGATGGTTGCTCTGGTTTAAAGGGAGATACCTCGCAAGTGTTATCATTCGCATTGCTCCATGGCCAGCTGCCATCGCAAACACTTGTTTACTGGGCTGCCATTTCGTACATTTATTTAGCAGAAGCGACGGAAAACTCAACGGAGTCCGCGACAAGGTCTCCAAAGCTCGTCGCACAGCAAAAGGTGGCCTGCTACTGGAGTTGAATGGAGTAGGCCTGGAGTGTTCTAAGCAGCTCAACGACGAAGTGGAGCTTGTGCTGGGCAAGAGTGCGGTGGTTCGCTCATTTACCGAGCAGACTTACTTCGCCATTCGGGACCTGGACGAGTTTGCCACTAAAGAGGAGATGGTGAATGCGCTGTCAGCGCAGGCAAACATACCAGCCGATGTCTGTATCTTCAAGAGCATTCGACCTGGATATGGTAACACACAGGTGGCTCAGTTTTTCAGTACCAGCAAATCTGGCAAGCAGCAATACTGCCCTGCGCACAGTTCGCATTGGCTGGACCAGCTGCGTCATTCGCCAGCCAAGCAGCTGCCGTAACCCCATGGATAGATCCCAGTGCCGCAGCAGGTGTGGAGTTACAAGCCACGAGAAGTGCTTCATCTGTGTTGCAAAGGGCAGTGCCTCATTCGGCCACCAGGCGGGCAGTAATAGATGTCCACTCAGCGGAAGCGTACTTGGTCGTGCAAGATGAAGTTCATACAGCTGAACCTTAACCATTGTGCAGCGGCTCAGGACCTGTTGTCGCAAACAGTGCGTGAACGCTTTGCAGACCTTGCGGTGCTAAGCGAGCCATACCGGCTTTCTAAGAGCCCTAGATGCGCTTCGGACACAACTGGAAGAGCGGCTCTATGGTCCTGCGGGAATGACGGGCCTCCTCTGATCAGTGTTCATCGGGATGAAAACTACGTACGCAAGTTTGTGAGCAGCCTACGCAGTTTACCTACCCCCTAGTCTGCAGCTATTAGAGTTAAAGCAGACGCAAGAGGCCGTCACCCGATCGTCATCGCTGGAGACGCGTGGGCAGATGAGTGGGCTAGCTCGTCAATTAATGCCAAAGGACGGGTGTTGCTTGAGGCGTTCTCTCTCCTCGACGTAGTGCTCCTGAACCATGGAACGCAGCACACGTTCAGCAGAGTTGGACTGGGCTCGGTCGTTGATAAAACCTTTGTAAGTAGCTCGCTTTTCAGTTCGTCCAGCTGGAGCATCGATCACGTTTCCATATGGTGCAACGATGAAGTACTTCCGGATCACCGTAATACTCCAGCTCAACACTGGCCTAGTTATTGTGTATCACCGTAATACTCCAGCTCACGAAGCGGAGTGTTTCCAAACCGCTGGAAAATTCAGCGCCTGGTCCTCCTACCGAAGCCTGGCAAAAAGCTCGAAGATCCAGCTGCATATCGTCCGATGTGCCTGATCGATACTGCGGGCAAGCTACTGGAGCATTTGATCTGCACCCGGCTCAATAGCGCCATTGCTGCTGCTGGTGGAGTTTCAGCGCAGCAGTATGGCTTTCGCAAAGCGCTATCTACGCTGGACGCTATCGGCCAGGTAGTCGAGATAGCTTCGGGAGCGATAGCTAGCTGGAAAGGCGGCACCAAGAAGTAGTGCCTAGTGACAACGTTGGACGTCAAAAATGCCTTCAATACGGCTAAATGGGGCTGCATCCTAGAGGCTCTTGAGGCGCTAAACGTGCCGGAGTACCTACTTAGGATAACAAGGAGCTACTTTAAGGATAGAATCCTAAGGTCTGATACCTGCGAGACGATGGAGGAGCACGAATTTTCTGGAGGCGTGCCACAAGGGTCGGTACTGGGACCTCTACTGTGGAACGTCATGTATGACGGCGTTTTTCGGCTGTCAATGCCAGACGATGTTCAGCTGGTGGGCTTTGCTGACGATGTGGCAATAGTGGCTGTCGCCAAAGATCTCAAGGCAGTGTAGGAAAAGTGCAACCTAGCCATCGCGAAAGCCATACAGTGTCTCTCCTCAGTAGGACTGCAGATAGCACCCCGAAAAACAGAAGTAGCGCTCATAAGCAGCCGAAAAGCGGTGGAGACAGCCAACATCATCGTGGCCAACATACAGTCAGGTCCAAGAGGGCGATTAAATATCTGGGCGTGATGCTGGATACCAGGCTATGCTTCAAGGAGCACTTGGAGTACGCTAGCACAAAGGCCGCCTTAGCAAAACGTGCGATCTCGCGAATCATGCCAAATACAAGAGGTCCGAAGCAATTCAAGAGACTGCTTTTATCCAGCGTCATGAGAGCGACGATGCTGCATGCGGCGCCGATATGGCAATCAGCTTGCCGCTTTGAGAGCTACACCCGCGGACTGAGAGCCACTCACCGTCTTGGAGCGATCAGAGTTTGTAGCGGCTTCAGAACCATCTCGGATGACGCATGTCTGGTCCTGGCTGGAATTGCTCCCATAGCCGAGCTGGCTAGGGAAATCTCGGAGATCTACAAGATAACTCATGGCAAGAAACTTTCGGATCCCCAGAAGCATGACGTGCGCACAGCGGCCAAAACGCGCACTTTGGAAAACTTGCAGAGGCAATGGGATGCGTCTAGCAAAGGGCGTTGTGCACATCGCCTCATCCCGAGCATTACAGAGTGGCAAAACCGGCGGCATGGGCAGCTCAACTACTACACCACCCAACTCCTTAGTGGTCAAGGCTGCTTCCGTTAGTACTTGCACCGACTTGGGCATGAGAGTGCAGCGTTCTGTACCTACTGTGGTGATAGGTTCGTAGAGGATGCCGAACACGTCTTGTTTCACTGCGGACGCTTTACCGGGCTCCGAGATGAGCTGGAGAGGGCTTTCGGCTGTAGCATCGAGTTGGACAATCTGGTGACATTGATACTGGCCAGCAGCGTCAATTGGGAAGCATTCAGCGCGTTCGCGGCGGCAGTCATGACTAATCTGCGTAAGGCTGAGCGCGAGCGAAGAGAGCAAGTGGATTAGGTGGAAAATAGGCATTGGTGACGCATTACCTAACGGCCGTACCGTCAATGTTATGTTTCGCTTATATTACCTAATAATAAGTCATTGTATATATAGGATAAGCAATAAAGGGGGGAAAAAAAAACACCCAGGCTTACGCACACACACAGGCATATACACGCGCACACGCCGGCATCCACACACACATTCAGGCTTACGCACACCCACCAACATATGCACACGCACACGCTGGCATCCACACACACACCCAGGCTTACACACACACGCAGGCACACACACCCAGGCTCTCGCTGGTAAGACCGGACATCATGGCAGAGGTTTACAACGAGTGCTTGCTGGAGGGAGTGTTTCCAAAGCAATGGAATCGGCAGCGCCTTGTACTGCTGCCCAAGAGGACGAAGCCCGTGGAAGAACCCTCAGGATACCGCCTAATATGCCTGCTGAGCTCGGTGGGTAAAGTATTCGAGAGGATAATCTACGGTCGCTTGCTGAAAGTAGCCGAGGAGAATGGAGCACTTCGGAGCACCAGTTTGGCATCCGAAAAGCCAGGTGGACGCAATAGAGATGGTGGTGGATATAGCTTCAAAGGCAATCGCAGGAGCAAGATGGCGATGGGTGACGAAGGAGTACTGTGCGGTGGTAACGTTGGACATAAGAAACGCGTTCAACACGGCCAGATGGTCACGGATTCAGGATGTGCTCGCTCGAATAGGAGTTCCGGACTACCTCCTACGAATAATCAGCAGTTATCTGTCGGAGAGGGTGCTCGAGTACGACACGGACGATGGCTTGAAGCGGCACAACGTTACGGCGGGTGTTCCACAAGGATCGGTCCTCGGACCACTCCTTTGGAACTTGATGTACGACGACGTCCTGAGACTGCAACTTCCAAATGGGTGCAGTAGTGGTAGTAGCCAAAAAGGTCGAGCAGGTGGAAGCGGCCGTAAGCGCGGCAGCCGACACGATCGCGGAGTGGCTCGAGCAGGCCGGACTGGAACTAGCATGCCATAAGACGGAGGCAGTGCTGATTACGAGCAGAAAGGTGTTGGAGTTCGCTACCTTCAGAGTGGGCAATGCGAAGGAAGCCATTAAGTATCTCGGTGTCATGGTCGACAACCGATTGACCAAAAGCAGGTAGAAGACGACTGCTGTCACAAGTAGTTTCGTCTATTCTACTGTATGCAGCGCCCATATGGGCATCGGCGGTGACCACAAATAGTGGCATGAAGAAGAGGCTGGCGGCACCAAACAGGCTTTCGGCGCTACGCGTAATATCTGCGTTCAGGACGGTTTCCGAAGACGCAGCCCTGGTGCTGGCCGGGATGGTGCTGGTGGACATCCTGGCGGAGGAGACGAAGAGGATCCGCATAGCACGGCGAGACACGGGCGTGTCCGCTGCAGAGGCCAAGAAGGAGGCAAGACAGGAATCCCTGATCAGGTGGCAGAGAAGGTGGGATGCGGCCAGCGGAGGTAGATGGACGCACCGCCTGATCCCAGATGTCAGCGGTTGGCTTGGCCGCGGAGTTGGACAGGTGGACTTCCACCTAACGCAATTCCTCACGGGCCACGGAGGATACAGGAAGTACCTTCACCGCTTCAAACACGAGGACAGCCCGGTGTGCCAGTGCGGCCAAGGGGAGGATGAGGACCCGGAGCACGTTCTGTTCAGCTGCAGACGATACGCTGGAAGAACAAGAACAGTGCCATCAACGGAGAACTTGCTGAAGTTCATGCTGGAGTCGGAGGACAACTGGGAGAGTATGCGTCAGCTCATAATAGGCATCCAGATTAATCTGAGACGATGTGAGAAAGAGCGACGTGAAAGGTTGTTAGCCTAAGCAGGCTACCGCCCCCCGCGAAGTAATACTTTGCGGTGGATCCCGCTGGGGATGCGGTGTGTTGGGTGGGGGGGGGGGGGGGGTGAGTTTAGTACGTAGGCATCGACGGTGTCGATGAATCGTGCGTATTGGTGGACCGCCAATATCTTTTGAAGATTCTCACCTCCCGGCGGCGACCAAAAAAAAAAAAAAAAAAAAAACACCCAGGCTTACGCACACATACACAGGCATATACACACGCACACACCGGCATCTACAGACACACACCCAGGCTTACACACACACATAGGCTTACATACACACACATGTGTGACGTTAAAGAGTACGGTCGAGTTTTTCCTGACGCTCCGTCCTTGTAGTGTTTTTGCAGTGCTAAACCTAAAGTGAAAACCAATTTTCCAAATTAATAAGCGCGTCAATAGGCTGGGCAACTCACCTGTTGTTCTCATCGCCTTTGCCAATCGCGTTCCTCTACCGGGTGGTTGTGGAGTCTCCCTTAAGCCGCGCGCAATCTAGGGCACTCCAACTGGTGTGAGTGGAAATACTACACGTAAACATTACACGTATTGCACACCCCAACTTCGTGGTGTGCTGCTTGTGCTTACAAGTGTTTTAGGAATACCACAGTGTCAGCTGATCGCGAGTACCAGGGCTGTGTTTGGCTGTGCCAGCTGAGCGAGAAGCGCTAAGCTACCATCACTTGCTAATCATAGGTGGCGCCAACACGAAAAGAGGAGTCTCAGCTGTGAGTGGTTCGTGGACAGGGTGCAAGTGCAAACAAAATTTTTGTTGCATACGCGCAAGGATTTTGCGATAAGCGCTGCATAGCCAACAGGCGCACCACTTGGCGATTTCTCCAGTAGGAAACTCCAAGCAGATTAAGCAGAAGGCCACGGTACCGGCTATTACCAACCCCCGCCGTTGCGGCGGTGCTCTGTGGGGCTCTGGTGACCGAGTCGGGGCGGTATAACCTCCACCGGTTAAAAACCTTAGGGAAACCTTTGGTCAACGCGGGACTGCTTGTAGATCTACAAGTGAGTGGAGACAAGTGGTTATAGTGGAAGGTATTGTGCGCCGCTCGGCATTGCCGAGGTCTCCCCCCCAGGGGAGTGCGCTACCCCCGGTGCGCAGCCTGCTAGCTCCAGGTGACATGCCTGCACCTGCGGCGGCCAGTCCACCCCAGGGGAAGAAGCCAGAGGAGGAAGATGCCTTTGTGCAGCTGGGTGCCATCCTGAACGGCCTTAATGACCTTCTGTTCGGGCAGCGGCACGTAAACCAGCTGATGAGGGACCAAGCAGCGAAGGCATTTAAGCTATACAAAGTCTGCTGTGGCAGAAGCAAGACAGTTTCCAGTGATAGCGCGGATACGGCCACACAGACGTCGCCGATTGCAAAGCTGCCTACTAGAGTAGCCGATAAAGTGCAACAGCAGAGTTGCGGTGCTGCGAGGAGTACAGTCTCCCAAGAGGCGGCGCGAGCTCGAGCCAGGGCAGCGAGCTACGCCCTCAAAGAGGAACAAAACTGGCAATGCAAGTCCAGCGGCTTCGGAGTCGGCTCCACGGAATACGTGGCAAACGGCTCAGCGAAAGAAGTCTAGCAAGCTAGCCGGTAAGGCATCTGGAAAGCCACATACGAAGAGCAGATCGGACGCACTGGTAATAAGTACCAGCGAGCTTTCCTACAACGAATTTCTGTCACAAGTTACGCGCAGAAGCGACGGAAAACTCAACGGAGTCCGCGACAAGGTCTAACGGTATAACGCTTGGTCGTGCAAGATGAAGTTCATACAGCTGAACCTTAACCATTGTGCAGCGGCTCAGGACCTGTTGTCGCAAACAATGCGTGAACGCTTTGCAGACCTTGCGGTGCTAAGCGAGCCATACCGGCTTTCTGAGAGCCCTAGATGCGCTTCTGACACAACTGGAAGAGCGGCTCTATGGTCCTGCGGGAATGACGGGCCTCCTCTGATCAGTGTTCATCGGGATGAAAACTACGTACGCAAGTTTGTGAGCGGCCTGTGCAGCCTACGCAGTTAACCTACCCCCTAGTCTGCAGCTATTAGAGTTAAAGCAGACGCAAGAGGCCGTCACCCGATCGTCATCGCTGGAGACGCGTGGGCAGATGAGTGGGCTAGCTCGTCAATTAATGCCAAAGGACGGGTGTTGCTTGAGGCGTTCTCTCTCCTCGACGTAGTGCTCCTGAATCATGGAACGCAGCACAAATTCAGCAGAGTTGGACTGGGCTCGGTCGTTGATAAAACCTTTGTCAGTAGCTCGCTTTTCAGTTCGCCCAGCTGGAGCATCGACGACTCTTTTTTAATGCAAATGACCACGTTTCCATATGGTGCAACGATGAAGTACTTCCGGATCACCGTAATACTCCAGCTCATCACTGGCCTAGTTATTGTGTATCACCGTAATACTCCAGCTCAACACTGCCTACGAAGCGGAGTGTTTCCAAACCGCTGGAAAATTCAGCACCTGCTCCTCATACCGAAGCCTGGCAAAAAGCTCGAAGATCCAGCTGCATATCGTCCGATATGCCTGATCGATACTGCGGGCAAGCTACTGGAGCATTTGATTCGCACCCGGCTCAATAGCGCCATTGCTGCTGCTGGTGGAGTTTCAGCGCAGCAGTATGGCTTTCGCAAAGCGCTATCTACGCTGGACGCTATCGGCCAGGTAGTCGAGATAGCTTCGGGAGCGATAGCTAGCTGGAAAGGCGGCACCAAGAAGTAGTGCCTAGTGACAACGTTGGACGTCAAAAATGCCTTCAATACGGCTAAATGGGGCTGCATCCTGGAGGCTCTTGAGGTGCTAAACGTGCCGGAGTATCTACTAAGGATAAGAAGGAGCTACTTCAAGGATAGAATCCTAAGCTATGATACCTGCGAGACGATGGAGGAGCACGAATTTTCTGGAGGCGTGCCACAAGGGTCGGTACTGGGACCTCTTCTGTGGAACGTCTATGACGGCGTTTTTCGGCTGTCAATGCCAGACGATGTTCAGCTGGTGGGCTTTGCTGACGATGTGGCAATAGTGGTTGTCGCCAAAGATCTCAAGGCAGTTTAGGAAAAGTGCAAACTAGCCATCGCGAAAGCCATACAGTGTCTCTCCTCAGTAGGACTGCAGATAGCACCCCGAAAAACAGAAGTAGTGCTCATTAGCAGCCGAAAAGCGGTGGAGACAGCCAACATAATAGTGGCCAAAAGTACAGTCAGGTCCAAGAGAGCAATTAAATACCTGGGCGTGATGCTGGAGACCAGGCTATGCTTCAAGGAGCACTTGGAGTACGCCAGCACAAAGGCCACTTTAGCAAAAAGTGCATACTCGCGAATCATGCCAAATACAAGAGGTCCGAAGCAATTTAAGAGACTCCTTTTAACCAGCGTCATAAGAGCGACAATGCTGTATGCGGCGCCGATATGGCAATCAGCTTGCCGCTTTGAGAGCTACACCCGCGGACTGAGAGCCACTCACCGTCTTGGAGCGATCAGAGTTTGTAGCGGCTTCAGAACCATCTCGGATGACGCATGTCTGGTCCTGGCTGGGATTGCTCCCATAGCCGAGCTGGCTAGGGAAATCTCGGAGATCTACAAGATAACTCATGGCAAGAAACTTTCGGATCCCCAGAAGCATGACGTGCGCATAGCGGCCAAAACGCGCACTTTGGAAAACTTGCAGAGGCAATGGGATGCGTCTAGCAAAGGGCGTTGTGCACATCGCCTCATCCCGAGCATTACAGAGTGGCAAAACCGGCGGCATGGGCAGCTCAACTGCTACACCACCCAACTCCTTAGTGGTCAAGGCTGCTTCCGTTAGTACTTGCACCGACTTGGGCATGAGAGTGCAGCGTTCTGTACCTACTGTGGTGATAGGTTCGTAGAGGATGCCGAACACGTCTTGTTTCACTGCGGACGCTTTACCGGGCTCCGAGATGAGCTGGAGAGGGCTTTCGGCTGTAGCATCGAGTTGGACAATCTGGTGACATTGATACTGGCCAGCAGCGTCAATTGGGAAGCATTCAGCGCGTTCGCGGCGGCAGTCATGACTAATCTGCGTAAGGCTGAGCGCGAGCGAAGAGAGCAAGTGGATTAGGTGGAAAATAGGCATTGGTGACGCATTACCTAACGGCCGTACCGTCAATGTGATGTTTCGCTTATATTACCTAATATTAAGTCATTGTATATATAGGATAAGCAATAAAGGGGGAAAAAAAAAACACCCAGGCTTACGCACACACACAGGCATATGCACACGGAGCACGGTGGGTAAAGTATTCGAGAGGATAATCTACGGTCGCTTGCTGAAAGTAGCCGAGGAGAATGGAGCACTTCGGAGCACCAGTTTGGCATCCGAAAAGCCAGGTGGACGCAATAGAGATGGTGGTGGATATAGCTTCAAAGGCAATCGCAGGAGCAAGATGGCGATGGGTGACGAAGGAGTACTGTGCGGTGGTAACGTTGGACATAAGAAACGCGTTCAACACGGCCAGATGGTCACGGATTCAGGATGTGCTCGCTCGAATAGGAGTTCCGGACTACCTCCTACGAATAATCAGCAGTTATCTGTCGGAGAGGGTGCTCGAGTACGACACGGACGATGGCTTGAAGCGGCACAACGTTACGGCGGGTGTTCCACAAGGATCGGTCCTCGGACCACTCCTTTGGAACTTGATGTACGACGACGTCCTGAGACTGCAACTTCCAAATGGGTGCAGACTAATCGGTTTCGCAGACGACCTAGCGCTTGTGGTAGTAGCCAAAAAGGCCGAGCAGGTGGAAGCGGCCGTAAGCGCGGCAGCCGACACGATCGCGGAGTGGCTCGAGCAGGCCGGACTGGAACTAGCATGCCATAAGACGGAGGCAGTGCTGATTACGAGCAGAAAGGTGTTGGAGTTCGCTACCTTCAGAGTGGGCAATGCGCTCGTGAAGTCGAAGGAAGCCATTAAGTATCTCGGTGTCATGGTCGACAACCGATTGAACTTTGGATCTCACATCAGATATGTCACGTTTCCAGAGCTCGGCTGTGATGGCTCTGCAGGAAGCTAGCGAAGCCTACCTGGTTGGATTATTTGTCACAGGAAAGGCGCTAAGGACGCAAGCGGCACTGGCAGGCATGCTGCCGAACATTGGAGGACCGAAAGCAGGTAGAAGACGACTGCTGTCACAAGTAGTTTCGTCTATTCTACTGTATGCAGCGCCCATATGGGCATCGGCGGTGACCACAAATAGTGGCATGAAGAAGAGGCTGGCGGCACCAAACAGGCTTTCGGCGCTACGCGTAATATCTGCGTTCAGGACGGTTTCCGAAGACGCAGCCCTGGTGCTGGCCGGGATGGTGCTGGTGGACATCCTGGCGGAGGAGACGAAGAGGATCCGCATAGCACGGCGAGACACGGGCGTGTCCGCTGCAGAGGCCAAGAAGGAGGCAAGACAGGAATCCCTGACCTGAGAAGGTGGGATGCGGCCAGCGGAGGTAGATGGACGCACCGCCTGATCCCAGATGTCAGCGGTTGGCTTGGCCGCGGAGTTGGACAGGTGGACTTCCACCTAACGCAATTCCTCACGGGCCACGGAGGATACAGGAAGTACCTTCACCGCTTCAAACACGAGGACAGCCCGGTGTGCCAGTGCGGCCAAGGGGAGGATGAGGACCCGGAGCACGTTCTGTACAGCTGCAGACGATACGCTGGAAGAACAAGAACAGTGCCATCAACGGAGAACTTGCTGAAGTTCATGCTGGAGTCGGAGGACAACTGGGAGAGTATGCGTCAGCTCATAATAGGCATCCAGATTAATCTGAGACGATGTGAGAAAGAGCGACGTGAAAGGTTGTTAGCCTAAGCAGGCTACAGCCCCCCGCGAAGTAATACTTTGCCGTGGATCCTGCGGGGGATACGGTGTGTGTGGGGGGGGGGGGGGGTGAGTTTAGTACGTAGGCGTCGACGGTGTCGATGAATCGTGCATATTGGTGGACCGCCAATATCTTTTGAAGATTCTCACCTCCCGGCGGCGACCAAAAAAAAAAAAAAAACAAAAAAAAACACCCAGGCTTACGCAGGCACACATACACAGGCATATACACACGCACACACCGGCATCTACAGACACACACCCAGGCTTACACACACACACAGGCTTACATACACACACATGTGTGACGTTAAAAAGTACGGTCGAGTTTTTCCTGACGCTCCGTCCTTGTAGTGTTTTCGCAGTGCTAAACCTAAAGTGAAAACCAATTTTTCAAATTAATAAGCGCGTCAATAGGCTGGGCAACTCACCTGTTGTTCTCATCGCCTTTGCCAATCGCGTTCCTCTACCGGGTGGCTGTGGAGTCTCCCTTAAGCCGCGCGCAATCTAGGGCACTCCAACTGGTGTGAGTGGAAATACTACACGTAAACATTACACGTATTGCACACCCCAACTTTGTGGTGTGCTGCTTGTGCTTACAAGTGTTTTAGGAATACCACAGTGTCAGCTGATCGCGAGTACCAGGGCTGTGTTTGGCTGTGCCAGCTGAGCGAGAAGCGCTAAGCTACCCTCACTTGCTAATCATAGGTGGCGCCAACACGAAAAGAGGTGTCTCAGCTGTGAGTGGTTCGTGGACAGGGTGCAAGTGCAAACAAAATTTTTGTTGCATACGCGCAAGGATTTTGCGATAAGCGCTGCATAGCCAACAGGCACACCACTTGGCGATTTCTCCAGTAGGAAACTCCAAGCAGATTAAGCAGAAGGCCACGGTACCGGCTATTACCAACCCCCTCCGTTGCGGCGGTGCTCTGTGGGGCTCTGGTGACCGAGTCGGGGCGGTATAACCTCCACCGGTTAAAAACCTTTGGTCAACGCGGGACTGCTTGTAGATCTACAAGTGAGTGGAGACAAGTGGTTATAGTGGAAGGTATTGTGCGCCGCTCGGCATTGCCGAGGTCTCCCCCCAGGGGAGTGCGCTACCCCCGGTGCGCAGCCTGGTAGCTCCAGGTGACATGCCTGCACCTGCGGCGGCCAGTCCACCCCAGGGGAAGAAGCCAGAGGAGGAAGATGCCTTTGTGCAGCTGGGTGCCATCCTGAACGGCCTTAATGCCCTTCTGTTCGGGCAGCGGCACGTAAACCAGCTGATGAGGGACCAAGCAGCGAAGGCACTTAAGCTATACAAAGTCTGCTGTGGCAGAAGCAAGACAGCTTCCAGTGATAGCGCGGATACGGCCACACAGACGTCGCCGATTGCAAAGCTGCCTACTAGAGTAGCCGATAAAGTGCAACAGCAGAGTTGCGGTGCTGCGAGGAGTACAGTGACTCCCAAGAGGCGGCGCGAGCTCGAGCCAGGGCAGCGAGCTACGCCCTCAAAGAGGAACAAAACTGGCAATGCAAGTCCAGCGGCTTCGGAGTCGGTTCCACGGAATACGTGGCAAACGGCTCAGCGAAAGAAGTCTAGCAAGCTAGCCGGTAAGGCATCTGGTAAGCCACATACGAAGAGCAGATCGGATGCATCGCTAGTTACGCGCAGAAGCGACGGAAAACTCAACGGAGTCCGCGACAAGGTCTCCAAAGCACGTCGCACAGCAAAAGGTGACCTGCTACTTGAGTTGAATGGAGTAGGCCTGGAGTGTACAAAGCAGCTCAAGGACGAAGTGGAGCTTGTGCTGGGCAAGAGTGCAGTGGTTCGCTCATTTACCGAGCAGACTCACTTCGCCATTCGGGACCTGGACGAGTTAGCCACTAAAGAGGAGATAGTGACTGCGCTGTCAGCGCAGGCAAACATACCAGCCGACGTATGTATCTTCAAGAGCATTCGACCTGGATATGGTAATACACAGGTAGCTCAGTTTTCAGTACTAGCAAATCTGGCAAGCAGCATTACTGCCCTGCGCACAGTTCGCATTGGCTGGACCAGCTGCGTCATTCGCCAGCAGGAAGCGCGTAAGCGGTGCTACCGCTGTCTGGAGATGGGACATACCGCAAGCAGCTGCCGTAACCCCATGGATAGATCCCAGTGCTGCAGCAGGTGTGGAGTTACAAGCCACGAGGCAGCGAGTTGCAAGAGCGAGGTGGCGAAGTGCTTCATCTGTGTTGCAAAGGGCAGTACCTCATTCGGCCACCAGGCGGGCAGTAATAGATGTCCACTCAGCGGAAGCGTACTTGGTCGTGCAAGATGAAGTTCATACAGCTGAACCTTAACCATTGTGCAGCGGCTCAGGACCTGTTGTCGCAAACAGTGCGTGAACGCTTTGCAGACCTTGCGGTGCTAAGCGAGCCATACCGGCTTTCTGAGAGCCCTGGATGCGCTTCGGACACAACTGGAAGAGCGGCTCTATGGTCCTGCGGGAATGACGGGCCTCCTCTGATCAGTGTTCATCGACGCAAGAGGCCGTCACCCGATCGTCATCGCTGGAGACGCGTGGGCAGATGAGTGGGCTAGCTCGTCAATTAATGCCAAAGGACGGGTGTTGCTTGAGGCGTTCTCTCTCCTCGACGTAGTGCTCCTGAATCATGGAACGCAGTAGCTCGCTTTTCAGTTCGTCCAGCTGGAGCATCGACGACTCTTTTTTAATGCAAATGACAACGTTTCCATATGGTGCAACGATGAAGTACTTCCGGATCACCGTAATACTCCAGCTCAACACTGGCCTAGTTATTGTGTATCACCGTAATACTCCAGCTCAACACTGCCTACGAAGCGGAGTGTTTCCAAACCGCTGGAAAATTCAGCGCCTGCTCCTCATACCGAAGCCTGGCAAAAAGCTCGAAGATCCAGCTGCATATCGTCCGATATGCCTGATCGATACTGCGGGCAAGCTACTGGAGCATTTGATTTGCACCCGGCTCAATAGCGCCATTGCTGCTGCTGGTGGAGTTTCAGCGCAGCAGTATGGCTTTCGCAAAGCGCTATCTACGCTGGACGCTATCGGCCAGGTAGTTGAGATAGCTTCGGGAGCGATAGCTAGCTGGAAAGGCGGCGCCAAGAAGTAGTGCCTAGTGACAAAGTTGGACGTCAAAAATGCCTTCAATACGGCTAAATGGGGCTGCATCCTGGAGGCTCTTGAGGTGCTAAACGTGCCGGAGTATCTACTAAGGATAAGAAGGAGCTACTTCAAGGATAGAATCCTAAGCTATGATACCTGCGAGACGATGGAGGAGCACGAATTTTCTGGAGGCGTGCCACAAGGGTCGGTACTGGGACCTCTTCTGTGGAACGTCATGTATGACGGCGTTTTTCGGCTGTCAATGCCAGACGATGTTCAGCTGGTAGGCTTTGCTGACGATGTGGCAATAGTGGTTGTCGCCAAAGATCTCAAGGCAGTTTAGGAAAAGTGCAACCTAGCCATCGCGAAAGCCATACAGTGTCTCTCCTCAGTAGGACTGCAGATAGCACCCCAAAAAACAGAGGCAGTGCTCATTAGCAGCCGAAAAGCGGTGGAGACAGCAAACATCATCGTGGCTAACACATCAGTCAGGTCTAAGAGGGCGATTAAAAACCTGGGCGTTATGCTGGATACCAGGCTATGCTTCAAGGAGCATTTGGAGTACGCTAGCACAAAGACCACCTTAGCAAATCGTGCGATCTCGCGAATCATGCCAAATACGAGAGGTCCGAAGCAATTCAAGAGACTCCTTTTATCCAGCGTCATGAGAGCGACGATGCTGCATGCGGCGCCGAAATGGCAATCAGCTTGCCGCTTTGAGAGCTACACCCGCGGACTGAGAGCCACTCACCGTCTTGGAGCGATCAGAGTTTGTAGCGGCTTCAGAACCATCTCGGATGACGCATGTCTGGTCCTGGCTGGAATTGCTCCCATAGCCGAGCTGGCTAGGGAAATCTCGGAGATCTACAAGATAACTCATGGCAAGAAACTTTCGGATCCCCAGAAGCATGACGTGCGCACAGCGGCCAAAACGCGCACTTTGGAAAACTTGCAGAGGCAATGGGATGCGTCTAGCAAGTCCTTAGTCCTAAGTGGTCAAGGCTGCTTCCGTTAGTACTTGCACCGACTTGGGCATGAGAGTGCAGCGTTCTGTACCTACTGTGGTCATAGGTTCGTAGAGGATGCCGAACACGTCTTGTTTCACTGCGGACGCTTTACCGGGCTCCGAGATGAGCTGGAGAGGGCTTTCGGCTGTAGCATCGAGTTGGACAATCTGGTGACATTGATACTGGCCAGCAGCGTCAATTGGGAAGCATTCAGCGCGTTCGCGGCGGCAGTCATGACCAATCTGCGTAAGGCTGAGCGCGAGCGAAGAGAGCAAGTGGATTAGGTGGAAAATAGGCATTGGTGACGCATTACCTAACGGTCGTACCGTCAATGTTATGTTTCGCTTATATTACCTAATAATAAGTCATTGTATATATAGGATAAGCAATAAAGGGGGAAAAAAAAACACCCAGGCTTACGCACACACACAGGCATATACACGCGCACACGCCGGCATCCACACACACACTCAGGCTTATGCACACATACACAGGCATATACACACGCACACACCGGCATCTACAGACACACACCCAGGCACACACACAGGCTTACATACACACACATGTGTGACGTTTAAAAGTACGGTCGAGTTTTTCCTGACGCTCCGTCCTTGTAGTGTTTTCGCAGTGCTAAACCTAAAGTGAAAACCAATTTTTCAAATTAATAAGCGCGTCAATAGGCTGGGCAACTCACCTGTTGTTCTCATCGCCTTTGCCAATCGCGTTCCTCTACCGGGTGGCTGTGGAGTCTCCCTTAAGCCGCGCGCAATCTAGGGCACTCCAACTGGTGTGAGTGGAAATACTACACGTAAACATTACACGTATTGCACACCCCAACTTTGTGGTGTGCTGCTTGTGCTTACAAGTGTTTTAGGAATACCACAGTGTCAGCTGATCGCGAGTACCAGGGCTGTGTTTGGCTGTGCCAGCTGAGCGAGAAGCGCTAAGCTACCCTCACTTGCTAATCATAGGTGGCGCCAACACGAAAAGAGGTGTCTCAGCTGTGAGTGGTTCGTGGACAGGGTGCAAGTGCAAACAAAATTTTTGTTGCATACGCGCAAGGATTTTGCGATAAGCGCTGCATAGCCAACAGGCACACCACTTGGCGATTTCTCCAGTAGGAAACTCCAAGCAGATTAAGCAGAAGGCCACGGTACCGGCTATTACCAACCCCCTCCGTTGCGGCGGTGCTCTGTGGGGCTCTGGTGACCGAGTCGGGGCGGTATAACCTCCACCGGTTAAAAACCTTTGGTCAACGCGGGACTGCTTGTAGATCTACAAGTGAGTGGAGACAAGTGGTTATAGTGGAAGGTATTGTGCGCCGCTCGGCATTGCCGAGGTCTCCCCCCAGGGGAGTGCGCTACCCCCGGTGCGCAGCCTGGTAGCTCCAGGTGACATGCCTGCACCTGCGGCGGCCAGTCCACCCCAGGGGAAGAAGCCAGAGGAGGAAGATGCCTTTGTGCAGCTGGGTGCCATCCTGAACGGCCTTAATGCCCTTCTGTTCGGGCAGCGGCACGTAAACCAGCTGATGAGGGACCAAGCAGCGAAGGCACTTAAGCTATACAAAGTCTGCTGTGGCAGAAGCAAGACAGCTTCCAGTGATAGCGCGGATACGGCCACACAGACGTCGCCGATTGCAAAGCTGCCTACTAGAGTAGCCGATAAAGTGCAACAGCAGAGTTGCGGTGCTGCGAGGAGTACAGTGACTCCCAAGAGGCGGCGCGAGCTCGAGCCAGGGCAGCGAGCTACGCCCTCAAAGAGGAACAAAACTGGCAATGCAAGTCCAGCGGCTTCGGAGTCGGTTCCACGGAATACGTGGCAAACGGCTCAGCGAAAGAAGTCTAGCAAGCTAGCCGGTAAGGCATCTGGTAAGCCACATACGAAGAGCAGATCGGATGCACTGGTAATAAGTACCAGCGAGCTTTCCTACAGCGAAGTTCTGTCGCTAGTTACGCGCAGAAGCGACGGAAAACTCAACGGAGTCCGCGACAAGGTCTCCAAAGCACGTCGCACAGCAAAAGGTGACCTGCTACTTGAGTTGAATGGAGTAGGCCTGGAGTGTACAAAGCAGCTCAAGGACGAAGTGGAGCTTGTGCTGGGCAAGAGTGCAGTGGTTCGCTCATTTACCGAGCAGACTCACTTCGCCATTCGGGACCTGGACGAGTTAGCCACTTAAGAGGAGATAGTGACTGCGCTGTCAGCGCAGGCAAACATACCAGCCGACGTATGTATCTTCAAGAGCATTCGACCTGGATATGGTAATACACAGGTAGCTCAGTTTTCAGTACTAGCAAATCTGGCAAGCAGCATTACTGCCCTGCGCACAGTTCGCATTGGCTGGACCAGCTGCGTCATTCGCCAGCAGGAAGCGCGTAAGCGGTGCTACCGCTGTCTGGAGATGGGACATACCGCAAGCAGCTGCCGTAACCCCATGGATAGATCCCAGTGCTGCAGCAGGTGTGGAGTTACAAGCCACGAGGCAGCGAGTTGCAAGAGCGAGGTGGCGAAGTGCTTCATCTGTGTTGCAAAGGGCAGTACCTCATTCGGCCACCAGGCGGGCAGTAATAGATGTCCACTCAGCGGAAGCGTACTTGGTCGTGCAAGATGAAGTTCATACAGCTGAACCTTAACCATTGTGCAGCGGCTCAGGACCTGTTGTCGCAAACAGTGCGTGAACGCTTTGCAGACCTTGCGGTGCTAAGCGAGCCATACCGGCTTTCTGAGAGCCCTGGATGCGCTTCGGACACAACTGGAAGAGCGGCTCTATGGTCCTGCGGGAATGACGGGCCTCCTCTGATCAGTGTTCATCGACGCAAGAGGCCGTCACCCGATCGTCATCGCTGGAGACGCGTGGGCAGATGAGTGGGCTAGCTCGTCAATTAATGCCAAAGGACGGGTGTTTCTTGAGGCGTTCTCTCTCCTCGACGTAGTGCTCCTGAATCATGGAACGCAGCACACGTCAGCAGAGCTGGACTGGGTTCGGTCGTTGACATAACATTTGTCAGTAGCTCGCTCTTCAGTTCGTCCACCTGGAGCATCGACGACTCCATCAATGCAAGTGATCACGTTGCCATATGGTGTACCGTTGGAATACGCCCGGACCACGGTAATACCCCAGCTCACCACTGGCCTATGTATCGTGTCGAGACGCTAGACATGCGGACTTTCAGTGCCCATCTGGAGTCTGCTACGACCTCTGATAATACTGATAGCACTGAGGACGTGGTGGACAAAACGATGCGGATGCTAAGCCGTGCCTGCGATGATAGCATGACTAGGAGCAGAAGGTACCAGAGGCACCATGCCCCAGTATACTGGTGGAACGAGGAGATCACTGAGGCTCGAAGCGAGTGCAACTATGCTAGACGCCGCTACCAGCGCTCACGTGGATCGCTGCTGTTCCATGAACGCCAGGCGGAATTCCTCGCCAGTAGGAGACGCTTCCAGAAGCTTATTAAAGACAGCAAGCGTAGATGCTTCCTGGACCTCTGCGATACAGCGGAAAACGACCCATGGGGCAATGCCTACAAGCTGGTAGTAAAACGCTTCAATGCCTCTCCACGCTGCCACCCCACGGACCCAAGATCAATGAAGGAGATAGTAAAGCACCTATTTTCCAGTGTGGATGAGGATATCGGCGAGCCCCCGCCTGCACCAAGCACGCATTCTCAAATTGAGCCCATCATGCTAGATGAGATTCGCCACGCTGCAACGAGGTTGAAGCCCAGCAAGTCACCTGGCCCAGATGGGATTCCCAACCGAGCGCTCAAGCTAGCAATTGCGCTCCGCCTAGATGTCTTCTCGAGCATGTACAACAGCTGCCTACAAAGCGGAAAGTTTCCAAACCGCTGGAAAATTCAGCGCCTGGTCCTCCTACCGAAGCCTGGCAAAAAGCTCGAAGATCCAGCTGCATATCGTCCGATATGCCTGATCGATACTGCGGGCAAGCTACTGGAGCATTTGATTTGCACCCGGCTCAATAACGCCATTGCTGCTGCTGGTGGAGTTTCACCGCAGCAGTATGGCTTTCGCAAAGCGCGATCTACGCTGGACGCTATCGGCAAGGTAGTCGAGATAGCTTCGGGAGCTATAGCTGGATGTAGATGGAAAGGCGGCGCCAAGAAGTACTGCCTAGTGACAACGTTGGACGTCAAAAATGCCTTCAATACGGCTAAATGGGGCTGCATCCTAGAGGCTCTTGAGGCGCTAAACGTGCCGGAGTACCTACTTAGGATAACAAGGAGCTACTTTAAGGATAGAATCCTAAGGTATGATACCTGCGAGACGATGGAGGAGCACGAAGTTTCTGGAGGCGTGCCACAAGGGTCGGTACTGGGACCTCTTCTGTGGAACGTCATGTATGACGGCGTTTTTCGGCTGTCAATGCCAGACGATGTTCAGCTGGTGGGCTTGGCTGACAATGTGGCAATAGTGGTTGTCGCCAAGGATCTCAAGGTAGTGGAGGAAAAGTGCAACCTAGCCATCTCGAAAGCCATACAGTGGCTCTCCTCAGTAGGACTGCAGATAGCACCCCAAAAAACAGAGGCAGTGCTCATTAGCAGCCGAAAAGCGGTGGAGACAGCAAACATAATCGTGGCCAACACTGCAGCCAGGTCTAAGAGGGCGATTAAATATCTGGGCGTTATGTTGGATACCAGGCTATGCTTCAAGGAGCACTTGGAGTACGCTAGCACAAAGGCCGCCTTAGCAAATCGTGCGATCTCTCGTATCATGCCAAATACGAGAGGTCCGAAGCAATTTAAGAGACTCCTTTTAACCAGCGTCATAAGAGCGACAATGCTGTATGCGGCGCCGATATGGCAATCAGCTTGCCGCTTTGAGAGCTACACCCGCGGACTGAGAGCCACTCACCGTCTTGGAGCGATCAGAGTTTGTAGCGGCTTCAGAACCATCTCTGATGACGCATGTCTGGTCCTGGCTGGAATAGCCCCCATAGCCGAGCTGGCTAGGGAAATCTCGGAGATCTACGAGGGAACTCATGGCAAGGAACTTTCGGATCCCCAGAAGCATGAAGTGCGCTAAGCAGCCAAAACGCGCACTTTGGAAAACTGGCAGAGGCAATGGGATGTGTCTAGCAAAGGTCGTTGGACGCATCGCCTCATCCCGAGCATTTCAGCGTGGCAAAACCGAAGGCAAGGGCAGCTCAACTACTACACCACCCAACTCCTAAGTGGTAATGGCTGCTTCCGTGACTACTTGCACCGACTTGGGCATGAGAGTGCAGCGTTCTGTACCTCCTGTGGTGATAGGTTCGTAGAGGATGCCGAACACGTCTTTTTTCACTGCGGACGCTTTACCGGTCTCCGAGATGAGCTGGAGAGGGCTTTCGGCTGTAGCATCGAGTTGGACAATCTGGTGACATTGATACTGGCCAGCAACGCCAATTGGGAAGCATTCAGCGAGTTCGCGGCGGCAGTCATGACTAATCTGCGTAAGGCTGAGCGCGAGCGAAGAGAGCAAGAGGATTAGGTGGAACATAGGAATTGGTGACGCATTACCTAACGGCCGTACCGCCAATGTTATGTTTCGCTTATATTACCTAATAATAAGCCACTGTATAAATTAACCGATTTGGTGGTTAAAGATGAGAAGACTTTTTATGGTTTAATGCGCGGTGACGACCGGCGCGATTTATTATCCAAGTTCAACTAAAAACTAAGTACATTCTTTGCTTATTTATAACGCTAGCCATGAAGGACGTCCTCGGACTTCTTGAAACCGTCAATGATGACTTGAATATCGTGTTGACGTTGAACCTTCCGGTGTTTCTGGTAGAGCTTGGAGGAAGTATAGCAGATGACTAAAAAGACGATCGCAGCCACTCCGGATATGATAGGTCGTTTATAAGTCCCTCTTCTATTTTGCCGATATAGCGAAGGTTCTCCATGTTTAACTTCTGCAAGTAGGGCCAGCTCAATATTTCTTGGTGGCCTGTTATGTTAAGGAGCGTTGCTGCGGCTGGCGCTGGGGATTTTTTAACGTAGCTTCTTGAGTTCCGGAATACAGAGTTGTTCACTTTTATTTCCTCATCGAACGTAATGAGGAATGTCCCCGTTACCAACTGTTTGTTGATCGTAGCTGTTCCGTTGTTAATGATGATAACACCGTCATCGATGATGGTTAAGGACTCAAGGTGGCTCGGACGAGTAGTACGGTGTGCAGTGCCTCCAGAGTGAAGTTGTTGTGCGCATGTCGTGTAGGGCAATTTTTTACAGAATGTTGTCGTAAGGGTAGTGCTGCAATTACCAATCGGAACTACTTGGTTACCGCAGTCGGCTATGATGTTGTTTTCCGCAAAATTAAGAATAGTGCCATTATGTTGAACGGGGTGTAAGATTATTTTTTTACAAACTAAGTTAGGCTTAGGATATTTTATTATAAAATGTAAAAAGTTATTGTTTAATAGGACTTTAATTTGGGCTACTTCCATTAGGTCAGTAACAGTAATATTGGTAGAGTGTTCATTGATTATGTTTTTTAAATCATTGGAGTCTAAAATTGCGGGATTAATTATTCCAATTTTTGTTAGTGTGACCGACAGCATCAAGACTTCGAGTTCAGCAATTATAATCCTATTTCTTGCAAGCAAAGTTTCGTATAAATGTTCTGTATTAATTTGTTTTCCTTTTGCATTTTCTATTAAAATATTTACTGTATTTGTTAGTGCATTTATTTGTTCTTGAGTCTTTGTATTAATATTTATCTGTCTGTTTTCTGATTCTATAAGCTCTTTTTGTGTGAATTTCAAGTTCTCGAAATCATCGAAATCTGGAGTGCCGGCTACGAATTTCAATGCAGTGCCTATTAGGTTGATACTTCTAGCATGTCTATGGTGTATGTTTACTGTTGCTATGAGAGTTTTAATGTGTCGTAAGTCTGAATCTAATATCTGTCTCATATGTGATTGTGGGAAATGGTTTCTTAGTTGTTCCGTATCCTTTACCATTGCTGAGTACATGGTTAGGTTAGTTAAATGTTTTAGGTATTGGAAGTCCTTCCAAATAGTTACGTCTCCGTCCATAATCGGTATGTAGTCTGAGTTGGTGTAGTCCGTTATTTTAGCTGTTATTGGTATGGCGAGAAGATGTATTGTCCAAATCCTATTGTATCAATAAAGGAAAAAGTAGGAAAGATAATATTACTGTTTTTACCTCAAGTTGTCTTTATGGACCACCCTCCCTTTAATTAAGACTGTGGTTCCTAAGTCTGCTTCCACTGTCTCTTCGGTATACAAGGTCGTAAGTTTATTTCCCAACCTCTTGTTTGCTTTAACCAGAACCTTGTCTCCAACATTGAAATTTCTGTTCTGCTTGTCCTGTTTAATCTTTCCAACTGAATGTTCTGTGCATTTAAAACTTTGTTTCTAATTTCCATGTTTAATTCTGTGGTCGATGAATGGATTATGTCAATAGGTCTTTTATTGGTAACTGAGTGGATAGTTCTGTTGCATTCTATATTTGCATGGAGTATAAGTTCGACTGTGTCTTCAATGATTCTTTCGATCTTTAGACAACGTGCGATCTCTACCAGGGTACTGTGGAATCTCTCTACCTGTCCGTTTGAAGTGCTATGGAGTGGTGGTGCGTTAACGACTTGCACGTTAAATTGGTTGCTTAGAAGTGACTTGATTGTCTCGGATTTAATAGATGGCTCATTGTCGCAATAAATTGTTTTTGTTCGTCGATAGAAATTCATAAGCTGCAAAATTGCGATTTTTACGTCTGCTATTGTTCTTGAAGCGATTGGTTGAACAATCGAAAATTTTGAAAATTTGTCTAAACAAGTGAGAAAATACTTTTTGTCGGTTGAAAATATATCGATATGTAATATTTCGCCAGTGTATGAAGGAATGGGTGTTTCACCGAGGGCCTGTTTTTGGGGGTGACGATCATATTTTGCTTTATGACAGGTTTTACAGTTTGCCACGACTTCGTTTGCCAAATGAGTCATTTTGGGGAAAAAATAATCTTGCAAGATTTGTTTTACATTTTCTTGAGCGGCCCTATGAGCCCTATTGTGTTCAGTGATAGTAATTTCCCTCTGTTCGTTTGTGTCTAAGATGTCAGTTACCATGAGATCCGTATAACGGAAAGTGGTTGTCGGGAATGTCTCTATTAACTTATGTTGAATTAGTGCCAGTACTGGTAACTCGCATAAAATTGCATTGACTACGTCTTTATTAACCACATCACATACTCTCTGGACGAGTGTTTCTCTGTCTGAGAAATACAAGAGATGTCGAGTTTTTTTACCAAACATAATAACCGTTCTATCTGAGGTAGTTCCGCTTTCTTCTATTATTATCTGATTTCGAAAGCAGTTGACCGGTTTTTCTGTCTTCTCGATAGTGTAGGTAAGTGATAACTCGCTGTGAATTGTGGCAATGTCAGATTGTGCGTCGTCTTCTAATGAGTGAATGTGATGCCGGGATAGTGCGTCAGCGACGAAGTTCTCCTTTCCTGGTTTGTAAAAAATCTGGGCATTGTGCTCGTCAATAAAGGCTTTCCAACGCTTAATTTTAGCGTTTGGATTGCGCTCTGAGACGGCGAAGGTTAGAGGCTGGTGATCCGTGAAAATGTTTAAATTTTTTACGCCGTATAAGTAATTTCTAAGGTTTTTTAAAGCCCACACTATGGCAAGAAGTTCCCTTTCATTTGTTGCAAAATTTAATTCCCTATCCCTTAGAGTTCTTGATATCATGGTTATGGGTTTTCCATCCTGTGATAAGACTGCCCCTAGACCAAGGGAAGAAGCATCTGTTGTTAAATCAAAAACTTTCTTGTAATCTGGGTATAGCAACATTACATTTTCAGACGCAAGAACCTCTTTAAGCTTTTCGAATGCCTGGCGCTGGTTTTCGTCAAAGTTGTCTGGTATTTTTTTTGATTGCGCAGCGCTCACTTTTCCATTCTCGCCTTTAAGGATGTCAGTTATAGGTCTTGCTATAGATGAAAAGTCTTTAATAAAACACCTATAATAGTTTACTAAGCCCAGGAATGATCTTACATTAAATAGTGTGGTTGGTTGTTCGTAGTTACGTATTGCATCTAATTTTTTGGGGCATGTTCTTATGCCTCCGCGGGTAACTACGAAGCCTAAGTATTCGACGCTTTCCTTGAAAAAATGTGATTTTTCACGCGAAACCCTCATATTGGCTTCGTACAATTTATCCAAGACCCATGCTATGTGTTTCACATGATCATTCATGTTTTCTGAAAAGATGATTACGTCATCGACGTAGACATAGCATGATTTCCCTATCTGTTCCCTGAGCACATCGTCAATGGCTCTTTGAAAAATACTGGGTGCATTTTTTAACCCAAAAGGAAGTCGACAGAATTCGTATTTTCCATTACCTATCGAGAAAGCTGTTTTCTCTCTGTCTTGTTCGGCGAGTAGTATCTGGTGAAAACCAGACTTGAAATCTATGGTGGTAAAGTATTGTGCCTTGCCTAGGTTTGCCAAAATGAAAACGACGTTGGGAATAGGATATTTGTCGTCGGTTGTTTTTAAGTTGAGTTTTCTGAAATCTATTACCAGACATTTCTTTGTATGTCCTTGTTCGTCAGTCCCTTTTTATCTACAACCCAAATAGGATTGTTATATGGTGACCGAGATGGTCGGATAATGCCGTCTCTTAGCAAAGCTTGTGTTTCAGAATTTACAAAATCAGAGACACCCATCGGGTATGGGTACATTTTTGAATATACGGGGTCTTCGTTCTCTGTCCGAATAGTAGCAATGATATTAGTATTGTATGGAAGAGCCTCGTTTGGTTCCGAAAAAACACCTGTTCGGTTTCCCAACATTAATTGAAAACTTTCTTTAATATTTTGGGGCACTTCTATATCCTCCACATTTGTAAAATTAACGTTTGAACATTTTAAAAATTTAATCGGTTCGGAGCCGTTGCCGGTTATAAGATTCTTGTTTTTAAGGTCAAGTACAACGTCGGTTTGTTGAAGTAGGTCAAGTCCAATTATTCCGTCAAATGTTGTAAGGTTTGGTAGCAAAAAAAAATGTCGTATTTGTATTAAAGAGGTGCATCATGCACTTTTTATTTATGGTATTGTAACCGTGAATTGATTTTACATGGAATGGTTTATTTACGGGAATAATATTTTTTAATTCTTTTAAAGGTTTGATATAGTTCTTGGAAGCCCCTGTGTCAATCAAAAGTTTAATAGTTTTCCCTGCGACGACCCTTTCTATGAACGGGAGCAGGGAGTCATTCCTAAAAAATTAATTTGGTCATATTCTGTGAAGTCGTGTTCAATATTTTCTGCTTCATTCTCAGCTACTTCTGAGTATTGGTTTTCTTCGTTGTCAGGTGGGGCATAGTCCGAGACAATATTGTTTATTCTCTGTTGTTTCGGTCCTGTATATGTTGCACTGCTATCGTTTGGTCTTTTGTTTGAATGTCCCTGGCCGTTGTATGCGTCTGGTCTAGCGTTTTGTTGTTGCATTTGCCACTGGTTGTTTTCTATTTGTCTATAAGGTTGACCACCTTGTTGGTTTTGAGTGGGCTGTCTAAAACGTGAAGAGTTATCGATCTCCATTGGTTGGACTTGATCTTGTTTTGGTGCTTGTCTTTTGTTAAAATAGGGATTTTTACCCTCCTGGTTAGACCTAGTATCTGGTGTTACATTTCTCTCTCTAACCTGCTGTCTTAGTTCGATTTTTTGGTTTTTTTCTTCAATGTTTCGAGCAAAATTGCTAGCAAACATGTATCGCTCATGGTAAGCTTCGACTTCTTGAGCTAGTGCCAAGGCAGAGGGAAGATCGGATGGTCTTGAGGAAAAAGAACGTCGCTTAACGACTTTCTAGTTCCCGAAATGAATACACGTAGCGCGTCTGCTCTGTATTTTTCATTCAGTGGGGCAGCTACGTTGTTGTCGTAGGTCATGATTGTCTTGTTTACAAGTAAAGTCAGTTTTTTCTCTACTTCGTCATAGTATTGTAGCAGAGTCATATTTCCTTGGCGGAGTGTTGACATTTCTTGCTCTATCAAATACACTGGTCGTTTGTCAGCGTATGTGAAATCTAAACGGTTGATGATTGCTTTAAAATTTAAAGGGGTATCGAAGGATGACAAAACCATGTCAGCTGGACCTTTTATTTTGTTCCTCATTATGCCAAGAGCTTGGTAATGTTTGGAGCTCCCGTCATATTTTTCATACACTTTATATGCGGTATGTGCCGCTTTTCTCCATGAAACGAACGTCTCATTTTTTCCCTCAAAGTCAGGTAAGGACTTCATAATGTCCAAGGTTTCGTTGCACAAGCTACCTATCTTGATTTCGGCCTCTTTATAAGTTTCTACCTCTGGTGTGCTGATATTTACTCTACCAAAGTGTTCTTTCATATCCTCTAGTTTTTGATTGAATCTTTGTTCTTGCACTGTAAGTGCGCTTGAGACTGCAGCCTCTACGACAGCTTTCAATTGTTCGCTAGTAAGTGCCATGTTTGTTTCGTTTTTATATTTGGATTTTTTCCACTTTGTGAGAATTTTCTAAACTTGTGGCTATAATATTTGCTATCGGTCAACACACACAATTATTCTTTAAAAAATTTCGTTTTATGTTTTTCTTTTTATTCTTTTAATCAAGCAAAAATGTCAATGAACACTCCACTTACATGATTTGTTTACAACTTAAATTGTGCTGCTGCCGCCGGTTGATGTTCTTCGTTTTTGTTATGCTGCCGTTGGTTGATGTACTTTGTTGTTGCCGTCGCTTATTCTGCTGCTGCTGGTTAGCTATTTTGCTGCCGCTTATTGTTATGCTGCTGCTGTTGATTCTGTCTCTTTTTTTTTTTTTTGAATAGTTTTTAGTTCTTATTCTCTTCACTTTACTTTGATTCACTTCGACTTAGTACGATATGTTTGTGCTGTTGTTTATTTGCACTTCAATATAGTTTTTAGTTGTGTCCTTTTTTTTGAAAAAGGAGTTTTTATAAATTTTATTTTTATTTTTTGGTGAAACGGTCGAAGGATTTATATTCGAACACGTCGGGCGCCAATTAACCGATTTGGTGGTTAAAGATGAGAAGACTTTTTATGGTTTAATGCGCGGTGACGACCGGCGCGATTTATTATCCAAGTTCAACTAAAAACTAAGTACATTCTTTGCTTATTTATAACGCTAGCCCTGTCCCTAAAAATGCTGATCCAGCGCCTCGTGTCGAGTGTCGGGTGGCCGTTGGTATGTCGCAAGGCATTGTCGCTGACTTTAGCCGTTGGGCAATGTCCGCTGGCTGTTGGTGCTGACCTTGCACTTGTATTGCGCCAGCTAAGCGTCGTCGGTTTGGAAACTTATGTGTTGCCGGGTGATCGTGTTAACTTATATGTAGGATAAGCAATAAAGGAAAAAACAAAAAAAAAAAAAACACACACACCCGTACACAGGCATAAATACACACATACACAGGGGTAAGTGACGGCCATCTGCGATGGACCCAAAGGTTGCTCAGGCAGGCATGCTTAGATTTGGTGCGGCCTAGGATAGCATCCCCACCCCTTTTGTTTAATAAATAGATGTCTTAATGTATGAGATATAAAATTAATAAAGATCCTAATGTAGATAAATTTTTGTGTGCTTTACTTGTTACCCTTTTCCCCCCTTTCTTGAGGGGTATGCTAGCGAATCCTCCGAGTTTAACTCTAGATTCTGCGAGGCCTGCCTCTTGGGTATGTCCCACGTGAAGCGACGAGTGGGTAATACCCAGGCGTTGCAGCGGCGAGAGATCGGGTGGAGGATGGGCACGCATTCCGAGTCTTACTCTGTGCGTGACGAAATCCTCTCACTCGTATCTCTCACACGCGTCCGAGAACTTCTCAAGGACGCGGCCGGTGACTGGTGCGGGCGGATGAGGTTAGGCAGTTGGTGCGCAGGCTCCCGTTTCTTACCCTCGGCCTGACCAGCTAGCTGGTTGACTCTCAAACTCCCTTGCTAACACAGAACTTCGCCCGACGCCCTGGTCGGCGACGAAGAGCCATTCGGGGGAATGATTGGCTAGTTCTCCGGGTGTTACCCTGGACTAACCAACCTATCCCTCCGGGTGTCTCCCAAATCATCGCCTGTGTGTAAGGCATGCTCACGAACCCCCCACTATTCCCCCTACGCTTACCTCTAGTGCCCCGACCCCTAGGTATACTCTGGCACAGCTCCCCCAGTGTCCCAGCAATTTACAAATTTTCTGTAAAAACCCCTGGACGCGACTGAGATGCCGACCTCTGCCTAAGAAAGTAAGTCCTTACAGATGGCACCCGAGAAGGGACACTGGCAAGTATCACATCTTGGTGGCTTAAAGAACCACCACATAATACCTAGGGAGTCCAGGGTCGCCCTAAGCCCAAACTATGTTACGTTTTCTTGTTGTTTGTGTCCTTATTTTGTGCCCTATTGTTGTTTAAGCCTCAACTTTCAGTCTCTTCGCTCCTTGCACGTCCCCTTAAAAAAAAAAACAAGTAAGAAGGCTCTAGTCGGGAGAGCCCGACTAGAAGATACCCTGAACCCAGTTGCAATAAATATATTTAATTTATATAAGACTTTGGTATACTGGCTTAGCTTCCATCGATTAAGTTCAATATCTCCGGTGTTTCTCAACCGATTTGGACGAAATTTTCAGAAAAGTTCTATCGTTACCCATTACTTCAACCCTCATTTTTAGATTTTCCAAATTCGATATTTTATTGTTATCGATATTATGTGTATATCGGAAACCAGAATAGTTATCGATAATTTGAAGCAAACTTGTTCTGCTCATGGTATAGGAGAACTTAAATACAAAATCAGAAGTCTCTAGCTCTTGTAGTCTCTGAGATCCATGCGTTCATACAGACGGACAGACGGTCAGACGGACAGACGGACAGACGGACAGACAGACGGACAGACGGACATGGCTATATCGTCTCGGCTGTTGATGCTGATCAAGAATATATATACTTTATAGGGTCGGAGATGCTTCCTTCTGCCTGTTACATACTTTTGCACAAAACCATTATACTCTTATTTACCCATTTTATGGGTTAAGGGTATAAAAAAAAACCTGAGCATCCGACCCCCCTTTGCCACGGAAGTCTTGGCTTTGCTGTCTTTGCGGGCTAAGGCTACAGAGCAGATGCGCCGACGCTCAATAAGGGCAGCGCTGCCGACGCCTAAAAGGGCAGCGCTGCCGAAGCCTTATAAGCGCATACTGCCACCGCCCATCAAGGAGCAGAGCTGCGTTCTGCTATGTAAGGCAGACTGCGAGCTGAGGATAGGAGTCAAGACCCGGTCACCGAAGTGAACACATCACAGTGCGACGCAACGATCCTCTCGAAGGATAATAATAACTACAAAGCTACAGATCCTCTCGAAGGATAATAATAACTTAAAATCTACAGATCCTCTCGGAGGATTATAATAAATTAAAATCTACAGATCCCTTCGACCTGATCCTACCCGACTCGCTGGAAGATCACCACCACGTCCCCGGCACAGTTCACCACAAGGCTCAACAGCCACAAGGCACGAGGTCCCATATGGAGCATTGGCAGAGAAAGTTTAGCGCTGGGGAATCACCTTCGATGGAACCTCGGATCCACTGAGCTTCATTGAGCGCGTAGAAGAGAGGGCGGTAGCTCACCAGACAGAGCCGAATCGATTACCCCTGGCCATTTCGGAACTCCTAACTGAGGAAGCTGAGAGCTGGTTCAGGGTCAGTCACATGCATGGTGAGACCTGGACCCGATTCAAGCGAGAATTTTTGGAATTTTACCTGCCACCGAGGTATTTCGAGAGGCTTGAGGACCAGATCCGCAACCATCGACAGCAAAACGGGGAACCTTTCAAGCGGTATATGATTCAGCTGCGCCTAATGATGCAGCGTGCGAGGTATACTAGCGACAGGGAACTTGACCGACTATAAGAGAACCTGCTAACGGAATACCAGCTTTATATTCGGCGTCACGAGGAAAGTTGCCTGAGCCAGCTGGCCACGCACTACGAGATGGTCCACGAGAGGGAAGTACAACTCAAGCCCCACACGAAGCCCCAATTCAAACATAGACCTGCAGCAGCGAGTCCCGAAATGCCCACAGCGACGCCACGGCACCGCACCCCATTTCGTGACAGCACCCCTGGGACACCCGGAACCGGCAACGGGACTAGCCCAGACACCCCGATAGATGTCCAGAACGCTTGCCGATGCTGTGGACAATCGGGCCATTTCAACCAGGATTGCGGGAACCCACAGGTGATCTACTGTTGGCAGTGCGGACGACGAGGAGTCCGGACAATAGAATGCTGTACCCGCTCGTCGGGAAACGGAATGCCTCCCTCCTCGAATCCGGACCAGGGGGGAGCAAGGGTCAACCAACGGAAGTAAACGGAGTCATACGACTCGAAGACGCAAGGATAGTAGCCAGAGTAAGTTTAGAAGGGAAACCTTTCCTGGATACTATCGACATTGGAGCTACGAGGAGTTTCGTCAGCGAAGCGGTCGCGAAGCAATTTTCCACCCGGGGACTACAAAACTTGCATTTGATAGTAAGGCTGGCGGATGGGTCACATACCACTATCACCCAGGCATGTACCGCTGCCATACAGCTCGGGGAACAACGCGTCGGTTTGCCCTTACTAATACTGCCTACAGGAATCGACGACCTTATATTGGGGATCGACTTCCTTTGTGCCGTAGAAGCCACCTTGTCCTTCGGAGCTTTGGAGTTACAGCTAACACCTGGATTGTTTCAGAGCCCGAACAGCCGACGGAGGGCACGAACGACCGGATACAGCCAGGAGCCACCTATCCCAGCCCCAAGGGCCCCGAGGAAGGAAGATCCAAGCACTCGTGATACACCCAATGTATACAGTCGCAAGGTGACCTCTAAGGCACCGACGGATTCGCATTGGGAGGAAGGGGACAAATGCGGAGCAGCCGAAATCCGAACGAACGAAGGGACCATCGAGGCTACCCCAACCGATCCTGGCGAAGACGAGAGGGTGAGCAATACCGACGAGGAGGGAATCCTGCGCAAGGAAGGCGACATTTCACGAGGGCCACTTGAGGGTGGCATACCACCCCAACGTCCTCGTTCTCCTTTGGGGAAAAGAAGCGAATACATCGCAGCCGCCCAAAATTTATTGGATCCAGCTAAGACGAAAGACGATCGTGAAGCTGAGGCAGACCCTCGGGTACGAGAATTCCACGTGATCACCATGCGCGACGAGAGACCCATCAAACAGAGATACTACCCGAAGAATCCAGCTATGCAGAAGGTGATCTATGAGCAGGTGGATGAACTACTGCGGAACGACTGTATAGAGCCGTCCAAGAGCCCTCATAGTGAACCAATAGTGTTGGTGGGGAAGAAGACGGGGGACATCCGCATGTGTATTGATTACCGACAGTTGAATGCACGTTCCATCCCAGATGCGTACCCGCTGCCGAGGATACATCACATTTTGGAGAGACTCCGAAATGCGAAGTACATCACCACGTTGGACCTGAAGAGTGGTTACTGGCAGATCCCTATGGCGCGCAACAGCCGTCAGTACACGGCGTTCACAGTACCGGGAAGAGGCCTGTTCCACTGGAAAGTTATGCCTTTCGGCTTGCATTCTGCACCGGCGACGTTTCAGAGAGCACTGGATGGAGTCATAGGCCCCGCTATGGAACCGTATGCCTTCGCCTACCTCGATGACATCATCATCACCGGCGTAGACATAGAGGATCACCTGAGGAACCTCCAAGAAGTGCTTCGCCGCCTGCGAACAAAGCCAAGTGCAAATTCTTTCGCCGAAGTATAGCGTACCTAGGCCATGTCATCACACGGACCCGGAGAAAATCGCCGCTGTTCGACAGCTCACCCCACCGACAGACATACGCGAGCTGCGCCGTTGCTTGGGAATAGCGTCAAGGTATCGCAGATTTGTGGCAAACTTCGCGGAAGTAGTGCAGCCGATGTCTCTGCTACTCCAAAAGAGCAAACGTTGGGAATGGGGGGAGTCCCAGCAAGCCACCTTCGAGGAGCTTAAGCTATGCCTCACTGAGGCCCCAGTCCTCGCCTGTCCGGACTTCTCGGCAAAATTCGTTTTGCAGACCGACGCCAGCGAATATGGATTGGGAGCAGTATTGACGCAGGAAATAGACGGAGCAGAGCGGGTGATAGCCTACGTCAGCCGGCGGTTGTCAAAGCCCGAAGAGAATGACTCAGCGACGGAGAAGGAATTTCTGGCCATCGTTTGGGCCATCCGCAAACTGTAGTGCTTCCTGGAGGGCTATAAATTTGACGTGATTACGGATCACCTTGCATTGAAGTGGCTAAACAGCATCGACAATCCGACGGGACGAATTGCGAGGTGGGCACTCGAGTTGCAACAATATCAATTTGATATTTACTATCGCCGAGGGAAGCTTAACATCGTGGCAGATGCATTATCCAGGCAACCACTGGAGGAGACGCTACAGACGGCACGAGTCGAAACGGTTAGGTGTCCATGGCTCCTCAAGCTGACTAAGCGCATCGAGGACCACCCCAAGGACCATCCGGACTATACACTGGAGAACGGTCAGGCGTTCCGACATCTAGGTCTACGCCCAACCGAGGAGAATTACGTACCCTGGAAGCTCTGAGTGGCATCCGAACAACGCTCCCGCGTCCTCAAGGAGTGCCATGACAACCCTACCGCTGGTCACCTAGGGATACGGAAAACAGCCAGCCGTGTCATGCAGCGGTATTACTGGCCCGGTCTCTTTAGAGACATAACCCGATATGTGCGACGATGTGCCAAATGTCAGGCATACAAGGTGAGCCAGCTGAAGCCCGCTGGGAAAATGTTGACCAGGTAAGTGGAAGAACCGTTTGATACCATCTGTTCCAACTTCGTTGGCCCCCTCCCACGATCCAAGCACGGAAACACCATGCTCCTGGTGTTCTTTGATCACTTCTTCAAATGGGTAGAGCTGGTACCCTTACGCAAGGCTACGACCGTGCATTTGGAGCGAGCGTTCAGGGAGCGAACACCTTGCCGCTTCGGGGTACCAAGGTGCTTTGTATGCGACAACGGGACACATTTCACCAGTCGATCGTTCGGCCGATTCTGCGAAAAGCTAGGGATGGAGCTACAGCACACCGTTCCCTACAGCCCCCAACAGAATCCGACGGAGAGGGCGAACCGAACGATCAAGACCATGCTGGCTCAATACGTCGAGGGACACCAGAGCACGTGGGATAAGTTGCACCCGGAAATCATGTTAGCCATCAATACCAGCGTTTCCGATACGACAGGATTCAGCCCCGCATTCTTGGTTCAAGGACGTGAGCCCCGTCTACCGATCGCGTTATATGACAAAGTTACGCCAGGAAGTGGACGATTGGAGACGAATCGCGAGACCCGAGCCAAAGAGCTGCAAAAAGTCTTCGAAATCGTGAAGCAAAACGTGCAGAGAGCATCCCAGGACCAAGCAAAACAGTACAACCTTTTCAGTCGAGACTGGCGCCCTACCGTGGGTACGCAAGTGCTGGTCAAGCATCACGTTCTGAGTAACGCAGCAGAGGGATTTGCAGCGAAACTAGCACCGAAGTTCGATGGGCCACAGCCGCGCCACGGACATTTACGTGCCGCCCGAGGATATCCCCGAAGTACCCGAAGTCCCCGACTCCACCTCAGGCGTACCCCTACCCACGATAGACCCCTGGAGAGACCTGAGGGTGGACCCTGGATGGCCGTCCGACGACGCAATAGACGAGGTGCTATCTACACTAAGCCTCGCGGATGAAGTTTCGGGTCTCGACGATCTACCACTCTACACCATCGACTGGGTGATGGACCCGGAGAGCTGGCGGGTAGAAGGAACGGGAGGGTTGCTACCACAGGAATTTCGAGACAGCGTCGAGGTGGCGGTACGGCGCAACCCCATATACGGTACCAAGTACCTTATAGAGACGGAAGGCCATGCGTTCCAGGTGAAGGTATCGAAAGCCAGGAAGGTCACCGTCCGTCACCGCCCCACGAAGTAAGGAGAGGGTGTGAGGTAGCGATCAGCTACCGCATATTTATGTTTTTCGTTCGTGACTTCGTTTTTGTTATCTTGTGATTGCATATACCATGCTCCACTCACATTTGCGTATATGTAAACGCAAGCTAGTGCTCCGCTCGCATTTGCGTAAACGCAAACGCAAAATTGTGCTCCGTGCGGAACGAGCTGGTATTTTGCGCGTTCCGGGGGAATGGAAGCTGTGGAAGAGGAAGAAAACAAGCTGGAAAATGATATTGCAATTTTAATGCAAAAGGCAGTTTTTCGAGCGAGCTTGAGAAAATCGGTACGCGCAAGAGCAACCACAGCTACCGCCGCGAACGGTAACAACAACAACAATCACTTCAGCAACACAACGCGCAACCGCGACGGCGCTAAAAAGTGCAACGCGCAACAACAGCGGAGTCAACCAGCGCAGTGCGCAACCGCACCAACACACCCCCCCGGCATGCACATACACAAACACGGATATACCTAGGCACACCCCGGCAAACACAAAAGCATAAACGCACACCCAGGAAAACACACGGCTGACGCACACACACTACAAGGAATACACACAGCTTACACGCACACCTAGGAATACACACGGCTGACACAAACACACTACCAGGAATACACTCAGCTTACACGCACACCCAGGAATACCCACGGCTAACACACACACACACACACTACGAGCACACGCACACCCCGGCATCGACACCAGCATACACCCAGGCACACTCGCAGATACCCCACACACACACAGGCACACACGCACATCCTGATAGAGAAACAGGACGTTTGGCATGCGGTCTGCGCGTTTGCAGCCTCTACGATGGCAGAGCTACGACGGCTGGAAAGGGAAAGGGCGAACTCATCGTAGTCATTGCCACTGCTTCTGCGAAGCAATGCTTCACGGCGGTCCCGCAGAAGCTGGCAACGGCTGCGAATGTTTACGTTTACATATAGCATAATTTAACACTAGGCTTAAATTTTTTATTGAAATAAAAAAAAAAAAAAAAAAAAAAAAACACGCACATCCAGGCACGCACACCCAGGCTTACGCATACCCAGGCACACACAGCCAGGCTTACGCACACCCAGGCTTACGCACACACACAGAAACACCCGCACACCCAGGCTCACGTACATACACAGGCACACAAGCACACCCAGGCTTACGCACACCCAGGCACACACCAAGGCTTACACCCACACACACAGGCACACACGCACTACCAGGCTTACGCACACACACCGGCTTATACCCACACACACACAAGCATATACACACGCACACACACAAGCATATACACACGCACACACACAGGCATATACACACACACACAGGCACACACACCCAGGCTTACACACACGCGCACGCCGGCATCCACACACACACCCAGGCACACACGCACTTCCAGGCACGCACACCCAGGCACACACACCCAGGCTTTTTGGAAAAGTAGTGGCGTCAGTTGCCTTGTATGCTGCACCGATTTGGGCGGCAGCCCTAGACGGAAATATGAGCCTTCGGAGGAAGCTGGCAGCGCCGTACCGGCTAAGCGCACTAAGAGTGATCTCGGGATTCCGTACGGTTTCGGATGACGCTGCACTTGTGCTAGCGAACATGAGGCCTGTGGACCTACTAGCCCGCGAGATGACGGAAATTCACGCCTGGCGGAAGTCTATGGGAGGCATCGCACCGCCCGTACCTGTTTGGAGGTCGGAGAGACAGGCTTCCCTGGCCATTTGGCAGGCCAGGTGGACCTTCTCAACCAAAGGTAGATGGACGCATAGGCTCATCCCAAGAATCCAGGGGTGGATAGAACGACGAGGAGGATCTACTAACTTCCATCTGAAGCAGTTCCTTACCGGCCACGGAGGGTATAGGAAATACTTGTTTAAGTACAGGCACGAGGAGACGCTGCAATGTCCGGTCTGTCTGGGCTGCGTGGAAGATCCTGAGCATGTCCTGTACCACTGCCCGAGATATCTAGCAGGAGCAACACCCCTACCATCAGTGGAAGAGCTGGTGTCGTACATGTTGGAATCCGAATCGAACTGGAATGCGGTACTCCAAAAGATCGTTTGTATCCAGAAGGATCTCCGTAGGTGCGAAAGAGAGCGACGCGAAGCACTCAGCGATACTTATGTAGAAAGAAGGATGGTCCAAGAACTGGATGAATAAGAAGACGGCCTTTTAAGGCATCCCATCCCCGAGACGTAATACTTAATCGTGATCCCTTGGGGATGAAGTAGAACAACAGGAGTACCAGAGCAGGAAAGGGCACAGAGGGGGAATGGAATGCAAAAGGCATTTCCAAACCATCCTCAACCGCAAAAAAAATTATTATTATTATTATTATTATTATTATTATTATTATTATTATTATTATTATTATTATTATTAATATTATTATTATTATTATTATTATTATTATTATTATTATTATTATTATTATTATTATTATTATTATTAATATTATTATTATTATTATTATTATTATTATTATTATTATTATTATTATTATTATTATTATTATTATTATTATTGTTATTGTTGTTATTATTATTATTATTATTGTTGAAGCAGAAATTGTATATTGCTAATAAGTTAGTTCGTAAAAATAGCATAAATTGGGTTAAGAGTACAATTGAAGTCGCTCTAAAGCTATGTAAGCTTTTAGGCCGATCTGTAATCCGCCGACGGCGAATAGGGGTTGCGTGTGGCCGTCTATGGCTCACGCTATTATATTAGGCTAAGCTACAATTTAATCGTCGTTTTAGACTTGAAGCCACCGGATTAGGCTCGCTGTCAATTTGCACGAAAAACCGCGTCTCATAAATTCATTTATCTACCATATATATATATAAAAGAGTTTGTCCTGATGATAATGGAAGAGCCACAGCCTAAACGAAAAGAGCTAGAAGGCTGAAATTTTCACACAATTTTCCATGCAGTAGTAAGTGAGCACTAAGAAGGGAATTTTTATTTGGACAACTCCTTCAAGTACCTCCAATACGATTTGGAGCACTTTTTACCCATTTTAAAAAAACAATTACAATTACAACAAGTACCCATTCCACTACTGTAGCCTGATTGTCGCACAAGCTGAGGGTTTGATCGCGAGCGAGAATACAAAAACAAAACAAATGCGCAGTGACGCCTTCGCGTCGCACAAGCAAAGTCATAAAAAAAGGTTCGTACACTTGCAAAAATGAAACGGATTTCCGCTTCTTAATGAATAAGTGCATACACAATTAAGTGAACAATGCGCTTGAAAATAATTTTCATAATTTTATGTACATGTATAACTTCGCACAGTGCACATCTTTTTTTTTCAAATTTGTATGCCTTTGACAATTGATTTACGACCCAAGTAGCGTTTGTTGTTGTTGTCAGTTTTGTTGTTGGGCCCGCACTGCTACTTTTTGTTGGTGTCATTGATTTAAAAAAAACAACAACAATATAACAAAACTTGGTGCGTCCAGAAAAATTTCCCACACCAGAATGTGTTATGGGGGTGGATTCGACTACTTGCTGCTTATATAACTTAGACAAAACGTAACACACTAACATTTATTGATATATTATTGATATACAATTTCGAATAAGCAAAGGGCGTTCACATAAGCGCGTGTGTTGCTCTTATGATAATCAGATAATTTGAAATCTCGCTCCGATCATGCTCCTTTGTTGTTGCTCATTTATGTTCACTCTCTATTTTATGTGCGCGCCTTGCATGTCAATCATAAAGTTTAATAACCCTACCTCCTCCGCACACACTAAATTAAAGCTAAAGGCAATATACAATTCACTTAAATGCAGCCTCTTAGATATGTTTTGCATTGATTCAGTGCGTGCGAAGAAGGTAGCGATACTACGCTCTTTGTTTGACTTGCAGAGCGCGCGCATACATAAGAAAGTTAGCTGAAATAGCTATAATTGGTGATGGAGCCTGTCTTTTTATAGCTCTTGATAACAATATGAGTGCGCTATATCAAACTTATGGTACTGCATGTGAGCTTCAAGCAGCAGTAGAAATTTTTGCTGTAAATTTCCAACTTTTTCAGAATTGAAATTTATTACAAGCATTCGGAAATAATATGCATCCTGTAAAAAGATTTCGTTTTACCGGTCCATTAATGAATCGACATTTTGATGTTTATATTCCTTTAGAGGAAGAATTAACTCAAGATTCTGATACGTCAAGTAAATGTATAAGTTATACAGTATAACTGAAAATCTTAAAAATCCTGTTAAAAGACGAAGTCGATTCACCGGCAAAACAGAAAAAAAGGTTAAAAAAAACGTTCATATGAAAAATAGTGATATCAATAGGGGTAAGCGCATAGAAGCATCAAAAAGATATCGTGTTAATAATCCTGATGTTTTAGAGTTGTAGTGAGAAGAGATCAGACTAATAATCCTGAAGCTCATAGAGTTGCAGTGAGAAGACATCCGGCTGATAATCCTGATGCACGTCAAGAAAGGCGTTTGCGTGCATGGACTGTTAAAGCCATGTTTGGCTTAAACTATGATTTTGAAATAGATTACAAGTCAGATAAAATTACTCAACTTGGTAGTATGAATTTGATATGCAAACATTGTAATGCCTTAAAATGGAAAAATGAGCCTTTGGGTATCTGTTGCAAGGCAGGAAAAGGTATCTTTCAGAAAATGATAGTTTGCCCGATCCACTTAAAAGCTTAATAATTGGTGGACATCCCAAGCATGATCATTTCATTAATCGTATAAGAAAGTATAACAGCTGATTTCAAATGACTTCTTTTGGAAGTACAAAAATTATAAATGAAAGTTGGTCCACCTTTAAAGTCCAAGGACAAGTGTATCACTCAATTGGTAGTGTCCGCCCTTTGCCAAATGAAGAAATGCAGTTTCTTCAAATTTATTTTGTTGGTGATGATGAAAAGGAAGCTCAACTAAGTTGCAAAAATATTTCAAATGTTGATTGCAGCGTAGTAAAGGTTGTTCAATGTATGTTTCATCAGCATAATCCTTATGTTAAAGATCTAAAAATGGCTCTCAATAAAATACCAACAAGTACTTGAGACTATAAATTGGTTATACATGCTGATCGAATACCCTGGTGCCCACAAAGGGCTTAACAGTAAACCTCAATCAAGTGAAGTAGCTTTAGTTATTGTTGGTCAGCAATTTGAAAAGCGCGATATTATAATTGAAAGCCAGAATAATAAATTACATCGTATAAGTGAGGTGCATCGATCATACGATGCCTTACAGTACCCTTTGCTATTTCCTTATGGCGTAGATGGCTATTCAGTGGATATACCACAATGCAATCCATTTTTAAAAAAGGAGGAACCAAAAAAAAAAAAATGATATCTACGTTAAGCTTTTACAGCTATGAAATTATGATTCGACAATCTGAGATAAATCATTTAATTTATTGTCGTTCCCTTTTTAGTCAGTTTTTGGTTGATATGTATGCTAAAATTGAAACAGAATAGTTAAATTATATTCACTACATTCAAGCGAAACTCAGAGCAGATAGCTATATACATCTACAAGATGCAATAGGCCAACAACATGTTATCGCAGCTCAACTTGGTCAGATGGTAATTTTACCATCTTCTTTTACAAGCTCTGCACGATATATGCATGAAAAGACTCAAGATGCTCAAGATTCGCCATTATGGGCGACCAGATCTTTTCATAACATTCACATGCAATCCACAATGGAATGACATCAAAAGTGTTTTATTACCGGGTCAAAAACCGCATGATCGTCACGATATTAAAGCTCGAGTTTTTCATTTATAAGTTAAAGCTTTACTGTCACTATTGACAAAAGGTTCTTTGTTTGGAAGCGTGCAATTTTTCATGTACTCTGTGGAATGGCAAAAGCGGGGCTTACCACATCTATATATTCTACTTTGGTTAGAAAATAAAATAAGACCAGATAAAATTGATAAAATTATCTGTGCTGAAATACCAAACGCAGATGAGGGTCCTATGTTATTTAACATTGTTAAGTCAAATATGATTCATGGTCCTTGCGGTGCATTTAATAATAAATCGCCATGCATGAAAAATGGAAAATGTACCAAAAGGTTTCCTCGACAATTACTTAAAGAAACTGTGACTGGAAAAGAAAGTTTCCCTCTATATCGTAGAAGAGCGATAGAAGATGGTGGTAATGCCATTAATATAAATGGTAATTGCTTAGATAATCGTTGGGTTGTGCCTTATAACTGTGTACTATTGAGAACATTTGAAGCTCACATTGATGTTGAGTATTGTTGTTCTGTAAAGTCTATAGCCCGGGTCCCACTATCGGCGCAAGGTACCAATTTTCGGCTTTTTTCATGTACCGATAATGTGACCGCATTAAATATTATGAAATGCGCCAATCATGGCCGATATTGTGCCTACAATGCACAACCAAAAACGAACCAGTTGCGCCGATAATGTGAACGCTATAATGTTTGATAAAGAGCAAAAAAAATTAAAAAAATGCGCCGATTTTTATCGGGCACTTGAGCACCGAACGAATACACCAATCAACACCAATATATCAATATTTTCAGCAAATTTTTAAATATGAATTCGAAAGTCTTTGATTAATCGATCTTCGATTTATCGATCTTAAACCAACATCTCTACTGCTTGCAAAAATATGTATAGATAACATATGTTCGGTAAGTTGCATACAATAAAATTAAAGTGCATTCATTTATGAAGTAATTAATTAATAAATTTTAGAAATGAGTTCAGACGACGAGGTTTTTGAAGACATTATGAATAATGTGATTGATGAAACCATTTCTTCCACACCCTGCAAGACAAAAAAACGAAAAAAAAACCACAATAGCGTCATCGTGGACATATGAAAGCACAACGAATTTGATGCAGGCCACTGAAATACACAATTGTACTTCGGAATATTCTTGCCCAGAATATAAAGATCGCGCCAAAAGAGATAAGCTTGGAATGACATCGCGGAGAAATTTCCAACCCAAGCAGTTGAAGGCTGCAAAGCAAAATGGGCGAATATAAAAACGGCATTTTCAAATGTAAAGAAAAAATGACAGCTAAATCAGGCCAAGCGGCCGGTAACGCTTTGCCACATTGGCCGTTTTGGTCAGCTATGCAATTCTACTGTTTGCATGATCGCTACAAGAGTAGTTCGTCCATCTCAACAATAGATGTGGATGCAGATGTAACGCTACTACCAACAGCTGCCCGAAGTGAGACAAAATCCAAATCCTCTGCATCTGATGAATCAGTGGCAACAGATGCAATGGAGAGCGCACTGCAATTTTTAAATAAAGAAGAAGACCACTGGCATGGAGTGGGCATGTATCTTGCACTGCAAATGCGTGAATTATCAAAAAGAAATAAGAGAGCAGCAAATAAACTTCACGCGGAATTAATTCAAGTAGCTATGAATGCTGTCTTGCAAGAAGATGAAGAAAATGTATCATAATATGTTTATTTATAAGTACAAATAAATAAAATTCATTTAAAGATTATAAAAGTGCGTATATTCTGTTAAGTGTCTGTTTTTGTTATATAAATTTATACTGCCATGGCAATTCGCCGTCTGTTGACATGAAATAGTTTTCAAATTCTTCACGAATAGTTTTTGCTTCATTGCTTATGTAGGAAATTGATATATTCTCTGAGGCGCTTTCAAAGGTAGGTATGGAAATATTAACGCGTGCACCTTCAATAATATTTCCATCCTCAGTGCAGCGATCTACCAATCCTGTAGCATAACTTGCATTTTTGGTCATTAAAAAATTGTGTAATGCGCAACATGCTAACGTCACTCTTGTTGTTTTATTTGGATTCAGCTTTATTGGTCGTGAAAATATTTCGAAGCGCTTCATCATGATTCCAAATGCGTTCTCGACTATTCTCCTAGCCCTTGATAACCTATAGTTAAAAATACGTTTACTACCAGATAAAATGCGACCAGGATACGGCTTCAACAAATAATTTTCCATTTTAAATGCATCGTCTGCCACTAAAACAGAAGGTACATTCATTTCACGACCTAATAAATGACGAGGAGGTGGTAAATTTAGAGCATTCGTATCGAGGGCATGCTGCAGAGAGCATTTACTGAAAACACCACCATCTGAAATACGCCCGTTGCAGCCGACGTCAATATACAAATATTTATAGCTGGCATCAACAACAGCCATAAGCACTATGCTGTGAGTTCCTTTGTAGTTGTAAAACGTACTTCCTGATTTTGCTGGTGCGATCATTACCACATGCTTTCCGTCAACTGCTCCTATGCAGTTAGGAAAGTTCCATAATAAATCGAATTTCGAAGCAACTTCAGCCCATTCTTCTTTTGTTGAAGGTATCTAAACAAAGGTAAATTTGAAAAATATACATATAGATTTGGTAAAGCATGTGTTCCTACCTTCAGGTAAGTATTTTTAAGTTGACTGTAAATCGCATCACAAACTTCAGGAACAAATTTTGAGATAGTGTTCAAAGCAATACGGAAAAAAGCTGAAAGACTTTTGTAGCTATCGCCCGTATCCAAAAAGCGGAGAGTGCAGGCCAAACGATGACTGGCTGGAATAGCTTGACGAAAACATGTATCTCTTTTTTTAATCAGTGGGGAAATTAGCTGCAGTAACTCATTAAAATTGTTTTCGTTCATTCGCACGTAATTTTTAAAAAGAAACTTTTGATTATCGACTTCTCGAAATTCACGTAAAGTCGTTTCATATGCACCTTTACTATTTCTTCTTTCCAGCCAATTTCTCACCCAAATACTACGTTGTTTTGGATTTCTTTTACGTTTTTGGTTTTTCTTTTTAGCTTTAATGTTGCAATGATCAAAATAGCAACTGCAACTTTTTTTTTCTTTAAATTATCCATATTTTAAAATAAATAAGAAATTTTACTGCAAATAGCTGATTGAGCACAACCGTGTGACCGCGTTGCGCCGATTATCGTAGCAGAACATTTAACGCCGATATGCGCAGATAAAAAATGTCACAATATGCGCCGATAATGTGACTGCTAAGAATAGACTCAAAATTTTGTTTGCACTTTGCGCCGATGTAGACCAATAAAAATCGGTACAAATTGTGCTATTTGCGCCGATAGTGGGACCCGGGCTTATTAAACACATTTGAAATATGTTAACAAGGGCAGTGATCAAGCATCATTTACTCTTGAAGACCAACGTAATGAAATTAATATGTACGAAAGTGGCCGTTATATAAGTAGCTCAGAATCGGTAGGGAGAATCCTTGCATTTCCCATACATGAACGTTTTCCGGCTATTACACACTTAGCTGTTCATTTAGAAAATAGTCAACGGATATATTTTAACCCCAATAATCCGCAACAATTACTTGACAGATTAAGCACTACACCCAAAACCACTTTGCTAACCTTCTTTGAGCTATGCATACGTGATGAGTTTGCAAGAACGCTTCTATATTGTGAAGTTCCATCGTATTTTACATGGGACAATAAAAGATTTCAAAGAAGAAAACGGGGGCATGATGTGCCAAATTTTCCTGGAGTTAAAAGAGATTCTGCTTTGGGAAGAGTTTACACTATTCATCCCAATAATTCAGAAGATTTTTATTTAAGACTAAATTTAAAAACCGTTATTGGTATAACATACGCATCATTTAAATTGGCGTGTAAAGCTCTAGGATTACTAGAAGATGATAAGCACTGGGATTCAACTATAGCCGATGCTGTCAATTGTCAAAATCCTACAAAACTGAGAGAACTTTTTGCAATAATGTTAGTATTTTGTCAAATTTCAGATTCTCTTAAACTTTGGAATACTTATAAAGAGAGTTTCTCAGAAGATATTTTAAGAGCCTTTCATTTTTCACAAGACAGAAATATTGATGAAAGTATTGTGAATAATGTATTAAATAAATGTATTGTTCACATTGAAGATATTGTACTGTCTATTGGTGGTCAAAACTTGACTTATTATGGACTTCCACTACCAATTAGATCCGAGGAAATTGTTCCAAATATTGAATATCATAGAGAAACAAATTATGAAAATTGCGATAATTTTGTTGTTAATAATGAGCTACTCCTCACTGCTGAGCAAAAACAAGTATACGAAAAGATACTTCATAGCGTTAAAGCAGAAGAGGGAAAAATCTAATTTTTAGATGCACCTGGTGGAACAGGTAAATGTATCTTTTAAATTTATTATTGGCAAAGGTACGGCAAAGTAAAAAATTGCATTGGCCGTTGCTTCTTCCGGTATCGCAGCCACTTTACTTAATGATGGTCGCACAGCGCATTCTACACTTAAGATTCCATTTAATTAGATTCATTTAGAAACACCACATTGCTGAATTTCAAAGCAATCTAATATTGCTGCTGTGCTCAAAGATTGCAAGCTTATTGTTTGGAATGAGTAAACTATGGGCCATAAAGGTGCTTTTGTGCGACTTTGAGGCGACAGTAATGGAATGGGTACTTGTCTCTATATATAAAAGAGTTTGTCCTAAGTGATTGTTGACATTGCCACAGCCTAAACGAAAGAGCTACAAGGCTGAAATTTTCACACAATATTTTATGCAGGTCGAAAGTGAGCACTAAGAAAGGAATTTTTATTTGGACAACTCCTTCAAGTACCTCCCATACGATTTGGAGCACTTTTTACCCATTTTAAAAATCAAATTACAATTACAACAATTACCCATTCCACTACTGTCGCCAGATTGTCGGACAAGCTGAGAGCTCGATCGCGAGCGAGAATACAAAAACAAAACAATGGGCAATGACGCCTTTGAGTCCCGCAAGCATAGTGTCATAAAAAAAAGGTTCGTACACTTGCAAGAAGCGTTTGTTGTTGTTGTTGGGCCGGCACTGCTACTTTTTGTTGGTGTGATTGATTTAAAAAAACAAAACCAACAAAACAATACTTGGTGCGTCTAAAAAAATTACCCACACCAGAATATTTTATTGGGGTGGATTTGCCTACTTTTCATTTCATTTCTTCATTGCTTTATTTCCATATTATTATATTTAGGTTAAAGCTAGCTTATTGTTTTATTTACAGAGTTTAGACTTAATTTATGCCTGATCAGCTGAGATATTTTATTTACATGTTTAGAAATAAGTTGTTAATAAATTTAGAATATAAAGGAAATGGATGAAAAAAAAACCTTCAAATGCAACTTAGGTACTATCTTAAAACTACAAAGAAGGGACTTAAGGCATTGACTATATATAAATAGTAATGCAAAGGCCCTATTAGCTCAAAACCTGAGCTATCTGAGATTTTTTAATTGTAAATTTGTTTTTAGAGTGACTGATGCGCTCATCAATCATTTTAATATCAGCTATTTTATGTAGAGATGCGGTTCTGTGATATCGTGGTAGGTTGAGGATCATTTTTAAAATTTTATTTTGGGCAACTTGGAGTTTTTTCAAATGTGTTACTGCCGAGCAGTTCCATATTTCAGATCCGTACATTAACATTGGAAGTATTATTGATTTGTAAATTGTTAACTTATTTTTATTTGAAAGTTTAGAGTGACGGTTTATAAATGGATAAGAATACGAACAGTTTTGTTAATTTTATCTATGGTGTTACTTATATGGCTACTAAATAACAATTTTTGTCTAAAGTAATTCCTAAATATTTAACAGATTCCTCCCATGAGATTTTAATTCCATTCAGTTCAAGATCTGAAGTGGGTAGCGAACAAGGCTTACGTTTTTTGCTAAAAAATAGTGCTTTGGTTTTGTTGGCATTGAGCTTAATTTTCCAACTATAAAAGTATTCATATATGGAGTTTAGAGTGTTTTGTAAACTATTGTGAATATCCGAGTCACATGTACCAGAAGAAAATAGTATGGTGTCGTCTGCAAAGATTAAGGCCTTGCAACTTGAAGTCCTAGGAAAGTCAAAGGTGTAAATATTGTATAAAATAGGGCCGAGAACAGAGCCTTGTGGGACTCCGGCACAGATGGATTTTTTGGCTGACAAAGTTTCATTCAAATATACGCAGAAGTGTCTATCAGTGAGGAAACTTCTAATTATATGGATCAGGTAGACTGGAGTGTTACTGGCTCTCAGTTTGTGGATTAAACCGTCGTGCCATACAGTGTCGAAGGCAGCTTCAACATCCATGGTTACCAAGCCAACAGATTGCTTTTCAACGAACTTAGTTTTGACAAGGTTAGTCAACTTGTCCAAAGGGAAGATACAGCTATAGTGCTCTCTAAATCCATATTGCATTGATGGTAAAATATTGTTTTCTTCAAGGTGGGTGTTGAGTCTGATCTTGATGATCCGTTCAAATATTTTAGATAAACCACACAGAAGGCTAATCGGACGATAACTCAAAGGAGAATTAGGAGGTTAACCTGGTTTTCCAATTGGAATAATCTTAGCAGTTTTCCATTCATGGGGAAAATAACCAATTTTCAGACAACTATTAAAGATTAGTGTAACAAATTCAACTGCACCTGCTGGTAAGTTTTTAAGACAAATATTAGGTATTTTGTCTATCCCAGGTGATTTTTTGTTTTTGAGTGACTTTATTATGGATTTTACATCTGTAGTTGAAATAAGGGAGTCACATGTGATATTGGTCACAATAGCGAGTTCAATGAGAGAGTTATGAACTAACTTAGAGGTAGCACTATTAGAGAAGGTTTCTGTAATGTGGTGTTTGGACTCAAATATTTCACTAAGACAGTTTGCCTTTTCTAAGTTTGTAGTGTAGATTTTATCATCATGGTTGAAGGAGGGAATAAACGGCTTTTTGTTTTTTATTATTTTGTAAGTTTCCAGAAAGGGTTGGAGTTATAACCCAGTTTAGACAGCTTTTCTCCCCAAATAGTATTATTATGATTAAATAATTCCTGCTTAATGATTCTATTTAAGTGGTTAATTCTAGCTTTGTAGATTGGCAGTCTCGTTCTGATCCATTGTCTCTGAACAGCATTTCTGGTAGCAATAATGTCTGTTATTCTGGCTGGAAGTATTCGGGCTTGTAACTTAACTTGTATTCTTGGGGTGCAGTGTTCAATTGCCTGTGTTATTTTTTCTGTAATGGTCTTGGTCATACAGTCAATTAATGCTTTGTCTGGGACGCAGTCTTTGAAGGCATTTAGGTCAGGCTGGATTGATTTAGCAAGTGTACGTCTAAACGTTTCCCAATTGGACCTAGAATATTGCAGATAAGTTTAAACAAAACTGGCATTAGTATCAGTAGCAAGTTTGCAGGTAATTGGCAGATGATCAGAAGAGAGATCATTGTGTACTTTGGGATGAGAGAGCTTTCTGGGTTGATTTGTTAGAAAAAGATCAAGAGTTGATGGCTTTCCTTTGTAGTTTGGAGGTATGTATGTAGGATCATTGGGGTGGAATAAAGTGAATTTCCCCATAGTAGAAAGGTCATTAAGGGTATTGCCAAAAGTGTTTGCTCGAGAGCAGTTCCAGACTCTGCTTCTGCAATTTAAGTCCCCTCCTACAATATAGTGGTCTTTGATTCGAGAAATCTTAAGAAGATCGGCTTTAAACATATCATTTATGTGAATTGATCCGTTTGGTGAGATGCATTGGCTTTTCAGACATTTAGCTGAGATGCCAGGGAAGTAGGCTGCAATTACAAGAAGAGATGTTTGAGCATCTAAACAAACTTTAATTGCAACATTTTCAATAAGGTGAGTGTCAATGCTCTGGATCTGAGAGTGTTTAATGGATTTCTTAACAATTATTGCAACACCCCCTCCTCTAATGGCAGAGCGATCGTTTCTATAGACTGAATAGTTAGGGATGAAGAATCTGTTTGTTTGCGTCAGCCAAGTTTCGCTGACAAGACATATTTGCCTACTTGCTGCTTATATAACTTAGACAAAACTACTAACATTATTAATATGTTATTGATATGCAATTGCGAACAAGCATAGGGTGTTCACATAAGTGCGCGTGTTGCTCTTAAGATAATAAAATAATTACAACAATTACCCATTCCACTACTGTCGCCTGATTGTCCCACAAGCTGAGAGCTCGATCGCGAGCGAGAATACAAAAACAAAACAATGGGCAATGACGCCTTTGAGTCCCGCAAGCAAAGTGTCTTAAAAAAAAGGTTCGTACACTTGCAAGAAGCGTTTGTTGTTGTTGTTGTTGTTGTTGGGCCCGCACTGCAACTTTTTGTTGGTGTCATTGATTTTAAAAAAACAACAACAATATAACAAAACTTGGTGCGTCTAGAAAAATTTCCCACACCAGAATATGTTTTGGGGGTGGATTCGCCTACTTGCTGCGTATATAACTTAGACAAAACGTAACACACTAACATTTATTGATATATTATTGATATACAATTTTGAATAAGCAAAGGGCGTTCACATAAGCGCGTGTGTTGCTCTTATGATAATCAGATAATTTGAAATCTCGCTCCGATCATGCGCCTTTGTTGTTGCTCATTTACGTTCACTCTCTATTTTATGTGCGCGCTTTGCATGTCAATCATAAAGTTTAATAACCCTAGCTCCTCCGCACACACACTAAATTAAAGCTAAAGGCAATATACAATTCACTTAACTGCAGCCTCTTAGATATGTTTTGCATTGATTCAGTGCGTGTGAAGAAGGTAGCGGTACTACGCTCTTTGTTTGACTTGCAGAGCGCGCGCTTGGATAAGAGAATTAGCCGAAATAGCCAACAACGAAGGCGCGATTTAAAAATAATTTGTCATGTAGCGCCGAACATGAAGAGCGATGCGCGAGCGAATCTGAAAACAAGTAAGAAGGTTCGAGTCGAGAAATCCCGACTAAAAGATACCCTGAACCCGTGTATTAAATGACTTGCAGAAGTGAGTTTTTCTTGACTTTAACTTTAATATAAAATGTCTCCAGTGTTTCTTAACCGATTTGGATCAAATTTTCATGGAAGTTATAAAGTTATCCATAGTTTCAACTCCTATTTTTACATTTTCTAAATTCGCGATTTTTTCGTAATCGATTCCATATGTATATCGGAAACGAGAATAGTTATCGATAGTTTGAAATAAACATGATCTGCCTGTGGATTAGGAGAAGTTATGATCCAACTTGGAAGTTTCTAGCATTTTTAGTCTTTGAGATTGACGCGTTTATACATACGGGCGGACGGACGGACAGACTGACAGAAGGACATACGGTCATGGCTATATCGACTCGGCTGTTTATGCTGATCAAGAATATATATACTTTATATATGGGGTTGGAGATGCTTCTTTTTGCCTTTTACACACTTTTACACAAAACAAACATACCCATTTCATGGTTTAGGGTATAAAAAAATTTTATATTTTACGCATCGATTCCTTTCTAATATTTTGTAGCCACAGTAAGATAACAGAGAGAAGAACAAAGAAGAAGAAACATAACTGTTAATGGTACTCACTGCAAGCAGCATGCTCAGCTGAGTGAATATATGCATGTCTGCATCACAAAGAGCGGCTTAAAGCTTGATCAGCGCGTGCGTCGCTCTTATGACTGCCGCTACATATAAAATAATTTGAATGCAATCATGCGTCTTTGTTGTTATTTACGCTCACTCTTTTGTTTATGCGCGCGCTCTGCATGTCAAACATAAATCTTAATATCCCTATCTCCTCCGCACTCACTAAGCTAAGCTTGCCATAACTAAGAGGCTGCAGTTAATGGAATGGCATTGCCTAATTTGCACCAACTATACCTAGCTCTTAAGTGCAAGCGTTGTATGTTAGAGCTCGGTGTCTGTTGCTTAGAGGAATAACTGTAATGCTCTTTCCAACATTATGTTTTTACATACGATGGTAAGAGAATTGGTTATGCATTTTAGTTCATATTTAATGTGAACAAAGAAAGTTAATTTTCGTTTCAGTGAATTTTTTAATAATAATATTGTTTATATTAAGGATATAATAACATCGAAAGTTACTTTTTGGATCAGTGAGTTTTTCAATATTCTGATTTTCGTATATCTATATCTATATATACATTTAAAAAAAACATTCCTTTAAAATACGTATATATATATATAAGTTAATTTAAAATACGTATTTTATGATAAGTTAAACAAAAATTTAATTGCTATTATTTAAATATTTAAATAACAATCAACGTATTTAATTTCTTTAGTTGTTTTTTGCACACAAGAAAATTAAGTTGATTTTCGATTTAATAATTGAAGCAACATTATATATAGCTGTCTTCTATTTTGCATATTATATAATAGTTATATAGACGCTGCTTAAGTGCATTTAAAAATCAAATAAAACTAAGCAGTCTGAATATTCTATTAAAATAATATAAGTTGGCATATTCAATTTTATTGAATTTTATACTTACCTATAGACACTGTAACGTTGTAACAATCGTTTTACAGTGAAGTCAATTGTCTCACAGCCAAATTAAAAGATGTCTATTGAAACTTTAGATATAAGTGGTGTTTTGGTGCCGCATTCAGTTGTTCGCATATTTGGTGATGGAGCCTGCCTTTTTAGATCTATTTCCTACCTTTTATATGGTAGGCAAGGCTTCCATGGCACCAAACGCCAACATATTGTAACCCATGTCGTTACCAACTGGGAAACTTTTGCTTGCTTCAGCATGAACATAAATGGAGAGTGTTATACCTCTTCTGAACAATATGAGTGCACTATGTCAAATTCATATACTTATGGTACTGCATGTGAGCTTCAAGCAGCAGCAGAAATTTATGCTGTAAATTTTCAAGTTTTTCTAAATGGAAACTTATATCTATCATTAGGAAATGATATGCATCCTGTGAAAAAATTGCGTTTTACCGGCGAATTAATGAATGGACATTTTGATGTTTATATTCCTTTAGAGGAAGTATTAACTCAAGATACCGATACGTCAAGTGAATGTATAACTGAAAATGTTAAAAATCACGTTAAAAGACGTAGTCGGTTCACCGAAAAAACAACACAAGCGGTACGAAAACATATAGTTGAAAAATATCTTGAAAAAAATTAGGGTAAGCACATAGAAGCATCAAAAAGATATCAGGTTAATAATCCAGAAGCTCATAAAGCTGCAAAGAGAAGACATCAGGCTGATAATCCTCAAGGTAAAAGAGATGCAGTAAGACGACATCAGGCTAATAATCCTGATGCACGTCAAGAAAGGCGTTTGCGTGTATGGAGTGTTAAAGCCATGTCTGGCTTAAACTATGATTTTGAAATAGCTTACAAGTCAGATAAAATTACTCAACTTGGTAGTATGAATTTGATATGCAAATATTGTAATGCTTTAAAATGGAAAAATTAGCCTTTGGGTATTTGTTGCAAGGCAGGAAAAGTTAAACTTTCACAAAATGAAAGTTTGCCTGATCCACTTAAGAGTTTAATAATTGGTGGACATCCCAAGCATGATCATTTCATTGATCGTATAAGAAAGTATAACAGCTGCTTTCAAATGACTTCTTTTGGAAGTACAAAAACTATAACTGAAAGTTGGTCAACCTTCAAAGTCCAAGGACAAGTGTATCACTTAATTGGTAGTGTCCAACCTTTGCCAAATGAAGAAATGCAGTTTCTTAAAATTTATTTTGTCGGTGATGATGAAAAGGAAGCTCAACTACGTTGCAAAAATATTTCAAATGTTGATTGTAGCGTAGTAAAGGATCTTCAATGTATGTTTCATCAGCATAATCGTTATGTAAAATTTCTAAAAATGGCTCTCAATAAAATACCAACAAGTACTAAAGACTACAAATTGATTATACATGCTGATCGAACACCCGCTGGTGCTCACAAAGGGCTTTACAATGCACCTCAATCAAGCGAAGTAGCTTTAGTTATCGTTGGTCAGCAATTTGAAAAGCGCGATATTATTATAGAAAGCCATAATAATAATTACATCGTATAAGTGAGGTGCATCGATCATACGATGCCTTACAGTACCCTTTGCTATTTCCTTACGGCGAAGATGGCTATTCAGTGGATATACCACAATGGAATCCATTATTAAAAAAGGAGGAACAAAAAAAAAACGATATCTGCGTTAAGCTTTTACAGCTATAAAATAATGATTCGTCAATCTGAGATAAATCATTTAATTTATTGTCGTTCCCTTTTTAGTCAGTTTTTGGTTGATATGTATGCTAAAATTGAAACAGAAAGGTTAAATTATATTCGCTACAATCAAGCGAAACTCAGAGCAGATAGCTATATACATCTACAAGATGCAATAGGTCAACAAGATGTTGACGCAGCTCAACTTTTTCAGATGGTAATTTTACCATCTTCTTTTACAAGCTCTGCACGATATATGCATGAAAAGACTCAAGATGCTATGACATATGTTCGCCATTATGGGCGACCATATGCTTTAATGTCACTATTGATAAAAGGTTCTTTGTTTGGAAGCGTGCAATGTTTCATGTACTCTGTGGAATGGCAAAAGCGGGTCTTACCACATATTCATATATTACTTTGGTTAGAAAATAAAATAAGACCAGATAAAATCGATAAGATTATCTGTGCCGAAATACCAAACGCAGATGAGGATCCTTTGTTATTTAACATTGTTAAGTCAAATATGATTCATGGTCCTTGCGGTGCATTTAATAATAAATCGCCATGCATGAAAAATGGAAAGTGTACCAAAAGGTTTCCTCGACAATTTCTTAAAGAAACTGTAACTGGAAAAGATAGTTACCCTCTATATCGTAGAAGAGCGATAGAAGATGGTGGTAATGCAATTAATATAAATGGTAATTGCTTAGATAATCGTTGGGTTGTGCCTTATAACTGTGTACTATTGAGAACATTTGAAGCTCACATTGATGTTGAGTATTGTTGTTCTGTAAAGTCTATAGCCCGGGTCCCACTATCGGCGCAAGGTACCAATTTTCGGCTTTTTTCATGTACCGATAATGTGACCGCATTAAATATTATGAAATGCGCCAATCATGGCCGATATTGTGCCTACAATGCACAACCAAAAACGAACCAGTTGCGCCGATAATGTGAACGCTATAATGTTTGATAAAGAGCAAAAAAAATTAAAAAAATGCGCCGATTTTTATCGGGCACTTGAGCACCGAACGAATACACCAATCAACACCATATATCAATATTTTCAGCAAATTTTTAAATATGAATTCGAAAGTCTTTGATTAATCGATCTTCGATTTATCGATCTTAAACCAACATCTCTACTGCTTGCAAAAATATGTATAGATAACATATGTTCGGTAAGTTGCATACAATAAAATTAAAGTGCATTCATTTATGAAGTAATTAATTAATAAATTTTAGAAATGAGTTCAGACGACGAGGTTTTGAAGACATTATGAATAATGTGATTGATGAAACCATTTCTTCCACACCCTGCAAGACAAAAAAACGAAAAAAAACACAAATAGCGTCATCGTGGACATATGAAAGCACAACGAATTTGATGCAGGCCACTGAAATACACAATTGTACTTCGGAATATTCTTGCCCAGAATATAAAGATCGCGCCAAAAGAGATAAAGCTTGGAATGACATCGCGGAGAAATTTCCAACCCAAGCAGTTGAAGGCTGCAAAGCAAAATGGGCGAATATAAAAACGGCATTTTCAAATGTAAAGAAAAAAATGACAGCTAAATCAGGCCAAGCGGCCGGTAACGCTTTGCCACATTGGCCGTTTTGGTCAGCTATGCAATTCTACTGTTTGCATGATCGCTACAAGAGTAGTTCGTCCATCTCAACAATAGATGTGGATGCAGATGTAACGCTACTACCAACAGCTGCCCGAAGTGAGACAAAATCCAAATCCTCTGCATCTGATGAATCAGTGGCAACAGATGCAATGGAGAGCGCACTGCAATTTTTAAATAAAGAAGAAGACCACTGGCATGGAGTGGGCATGTATCTTGCACTGCAAATGCGTGAATTATAAAAAGAAATAAGAGAGCAGCAAATAAACTTCACGCGGAATTAATTCAAGTAGCTATGAATGCTGTCTTGCAAGAAGATGAAGAAAATGTATCATAATATGTTTATTTATAAGTACAAATAAATAAAATTCATTTAAAGATTATAAAAGTGCGTATATTCTGTTAAGTGTCTGTTTTTGTTATATAAATTTATACTGCCATGGCAATTCGCCGTCTGTTGACATGAAATAGTTTTCAAATTCTTCACGAATAGTTTTTGCTTCATTGCTTATGTAGGAAATTGATATATTCTCTGAGGCGCTTTCAAAGGTAGGTATGGAAATATTAACGCGTGCACCTTCAATAATATTTCCATCCTCAGTGCAGCGATCTACCAATCCTGTAGCATAACTTGCATTTTTGGTCATTAAAAATTGTGTAATGCGCAACATGCTAACGTCACTCTTGTTGTTTTATTTGGATTCAGCTTTATTGGTCGTGAAAATATTTCGAAGCGCTTCATCATGATTCCAAATGCGTTCTCGACTATTCTCCTAGCCCTTGATAACCTATAGTTAAAAATACGTTTACTACCAGATAAAATGCGACCAGGATACGGCTTCAACAAATAATTTTCCATTTTAAATGCATCGTCTGCCACTAAAACAGAAGGTACATTCATTTCACGACCTAATAAATGACGAGGAGGTGGTAAATTTAGAGCATTCGTATCGAGGGCATGCTGCAGAGAGCATTTACTGAAAACACCACCATCTGAAATACGCCCGTTGCAGCCGACGTCAATATACAAATATTTATAGCTGGCATCAACAACAGCCATAAGCACTATGCTGTGAGTTCCTTTGTAGTTGTAAAACGTACTTCCTGATTTTGCTGGTGCGATCATTACCACATGCTTTCCGTCAACTGCTCCTATGCAGTTAGGAAAGTTCCATAATAAATTGAATTTCGAAGCAACTTCAGCCCATTCTTCTTTTGTTGAAGGTATCTAAACAAAGGTAAATTTGAAAATATACATATAGATTTGGTAAAGCATGTGTTCCTACCTTCAGGTAAGTATTTTTAAGTTGACTGTAAATCGCATCACAAACTTCAGGAACAAATTTTGAGATAGTGTTCAAAGCAATACGGAAAAAAGCTGAAAGACTTTTGTAGCTATCGCCCGTATCCAAAAAGCGGAGAGTGCAGGCCAAACGATGACTGGCTGGAATAGCTTGACGAAAACATGTATCTCTTTTTTTAATCAGTGGGGAAATTAGCTGCAGTAACTCATTAAAATTGTTTTCGTTCATTCGCACGTAATTTTTAAAAAGAAACTTTTGATTATCGACTTCTCGAAATTCACGTAAAGTCGTTTCATATGCACCTTTACTATTTCTTCTTTCCAGCCAATTTCTCACCCAAATACTACGTTGTTTTGGATTTCTTTTACGTTTTTGTTTTTTCTTTTTTAGCTTTAATGTTGCAATGATCAAATAGCAACTGCAACTTTTTTTTTCTTTAAATTATCCATATTTTAAAATAAATAAGAAATTTTACTGCAAATAGCTGATTGAGCACAACCGTGTGACCGCGTTGCGCCGATTATCGTAGCAGAACATTTAACGCCGATATGCGCAGATAAAAAATGTCACAATATGCGCCGATAATGTGACTGCTAAGAATAGACTCAAAATTTTGTTTGCACTTTGCGCCGATGTAGACCAATAAAAATCGGTACAAATTGTGCTATTTGCGCCGATAGTGGGACCCGGGCTTATTAAACACATTTGAAATATGTTAACAAGGGCAGTGATCAAGCATCATTTACTCTTGAAGACCAACGTAATGAAATTAATATGTACGAAAGTGGCCGTTATATAAGTAGCTCAGAATCGGTAGGGAGAATCCTTGCATTTCCCATACATGAACGTTTTCCGGCTATTACACACTTAGCTGTTCATTTAGAAAATAGTCAACGGATATATTTTAACCCCAATAATCCGCAACAATTACTTGACAGATTAAGCACTACACCCAAAACCACTTTGCTAACCTTCTTTGAGCTATGCATACGTGATGAGTTTGCAAGAACGCTTCTATATTGTGAAGTTCCATCGTATTTTACATGGGACAATAAAAGATTTCAAAGAAGAAAACGGGGGCATGATGTGCCAAATTTTCCTGGAGTTAAAAGAGATTCTGCTTTGGGAAGAGTTTACACTATTCATCCCAATAATTCAGAAGATTTTATTTAAGACTAAATTTAAAAACCGTTATTGGTATAACATACGCATCATTTAAATTGGCGTGTAAAGCTCTAGGATTACTAGAAGATGATAAGCACTGGGATTCAACTATAGCCGATGCTGTCAATTGTCAAAATCCTACAAAACTGAGAGAACTTTTTGCAATAATGTTAGTATTTTGTCAAATTTCAGATTCTCTTAAACTTTGGAATACTTATAAAGAGAGTTTCTCAGAAGATATTTTAAGAGCCTTTCATTTTTCACAAGACAGAAATATTGATGAAAGTATTGTGAATAATGTATTAAATAAATGTATTGTTCACATTGAAGATATTGTACTGTCTATTGGTGGTCAAAACTTGACTTATTATGGACTTCCACTACCAATTAGATCCGAGGAAATTGTTCCAAATATTGAATATCATAGAGAAACAAATTATGAAAATTGCGATAATTTTGTTGTTAATAATGAGCTACTCCTCACTGCTGAGCAAAAACAAGTATACGAAAAGATACTTCATAGCGTTAAAGCAGAAGAGGGAAAAATCTAATTTTTAGATGCACCTGGTGGAACAGGTAAAATGTATCTTTTAAATTTATTATTGGCAAAGGTACGGCAAAGTAAAAAAATTGCATTGGCCGTTGCTTCTTCCGGTATCGCAGCCACTTTACTTAATGATGGTCGCACAGCGCATTCTACACTTAAGATTCCATTTAATTAGATTCATTTAGAAACACCACATTGCTGAATTTCAAAGCAATCTAATATTGCTGCTGTGCTCAAAGATTGCAAGCTTATTGTTTGGAATGAGTAAACTATGGGCCATAAAGGTGCTTTTGTGCGACTTTGAGGCGACAGTAATGGAATGGGTACTTGTCTCTATTTATAAAAGAGTTTGTCCTAAGTGATTGTTGACATTGCCACAGCCTAAACGAAAAGAGCTACAAGGCTGAAATTTTCACACAATATTTTATGCAGGTCGAAAGTGAGCACTAAGAAAGGAATTTTTATTTGGACAACTCCTTCAAGTACCTCCCATACGATTTGGAGCACTTTTTACCCATTTTAAAAATCAAATTACAATTACAACAATTACCCATTCCACTACTGTCGCCAGATTGTCGGACAAGCTGAGAGCTCGATCGCGAGCGAGAATACAAAAACAAAACAATGGGCAATGACGCCTTTGAGTCCCGCAAGCATAGTGTCATAAAAAAAAGGTTCGTACACTTGCAAGAAGCGTTTGTTGTTGTTGTTGGGCCGGCACTGCTACTTTTTGTTGGTGTGATTGATTTAAAAAAACAAAAACAACAAAACAATACTTGGTGCGTCTAAAAAAATTACCCACACCAGAATATTTTATTGGGGTGGATTTGCCTACTTTTCATTTCATTTCTTCATTGCTTTATTTCCATATTATTATATTTAGGTTAAAGCTAGCTTATTGTTTTATTTACAGAGTTTAGACTTAATTTATGCCTGATCAGCTGAGATATTTTATTTACATGTTTAGAAATAAGTTGTTAATAAATTTAGAATATAAAGGAAAATGGATGAAAAAAAAACCTTCAAATGCAACTTAGGTACTATCTTAAAACTACAAAGAAGGGACTTAAGGCATTGACTATATATAAATAGTAATGCAAAGGCCCTATTAGCTCAAAACCTGAGCTATCTGAGATTTTTTAATTGTAAATTTGTTTTTAGAGTGACTGATGCGCTCATCAATCATTTTAATATCAGCTATTTTATGTAGAGATGCGGTTCTGTGATATCGTGGTAGGTTGAGGATCATTTTTAAAATTTTATTTTGGGCAACTTGGAGTTTTTTCAAATGTGTTACTGCCGAGCAGTTCCATATTTCAGATCCGTACATTAACATTGGAAGTATTATTGATTTGTAAATTGTTAACTTATTTTTATTTGAAAGTTTAGAGTGACGGTTTATAAATGGATAAAGAATACGAACAGTTTTGTTAATTTTATCTATGGTGTTACTTATATGGCTACTAAATAACAATTTTTTGTCTAAAGTAATTCCTAAATATTTAACAGATTCCTCCCATGAGATTTTAATTCCATTCAGTTCAAGATCTGAAGTGGGTAGCGAACAAGGCTTACGTTTTTTGCTAAAAAATAGTGCTTTGGTTTTGTTGGCATTGAGCTTAATTTTCCAACTATAAAAGTATTCATATATGGAATTTAGAGTGTTTTGTAAACTATTGTGAATATCCGAGTCACATCTACCAGAAGAAAATAGTATGGTGTCGTCTGCAAAGATTAAGGCCTTGCAACTTGAAGTCCTAGGAAAGTCAAAGGTGTAAATATTGTATAAAATAGGGCCGAGAACAGAGCCTTGTGGGACTCCGGCACAGATGGATTTTTTGGCTGACAAAGTTTCATTCAAATATACGCAGAAGTGTCTATCAGTCAGGAAACTTCTAATTATATGGATCAGGTAGACTGGAGTGTTACTGGCTCTCAGTTTGTGGATTAAACCGTCGTGCCATACAGTGTCGAAGGCAGCTTCAACATCCATGGTTACCAAGCCAACAGATTGCTTTTCAACGAACTTAGTTTTGACAAGGTTAGTCAACTTGTCCAAAGGGAAGATACAGCTATAGTGCTCTCTAAATCCATATTGCATTGATGGTAAAATATTGTTTTCTTCAAGGTGGGTGTTGAGTCTGATCTTGATGATCCGTTCAAATATTTTAGATAAACCACACAGAAGGCTAATCGGACGATAACTCAAAGGAGAATTAGGAGGTTTACCTGGTTTTCCAATTGGAATAATCTTAGCAGTTTTCCATTCATGGGGAAAATAACCAATTTTCAGACAACTATTAAAGATTAGTGTAACAAATTCAACTGCACCTGCTGGTAAGTTTTTAAGACAAATATTAGGTATTTTGTCTATCCCAGGTGATTTTTTGTTTTTGAGTGACTTTATTATGGATTTTACATCTGTAGTTGAAATAAGGGAGTCACATGTGATATTGGTCACAATAGCGAGTTCAATGAGAGAGTTATGAACTAACTTAGAGGTAGCACTATTAGAGAAGGTTTCTGTAATGTGGTGTTTGGACTCAAATATTTCACTAAGACAGTTTGCCTTTTCTAAGTTTGTAGTGTAGATTTTATCATCATGGTTGAAGGAGGGAATAAACGGCTTTTTGTTTTTTATTATTTTTGTAAGTTTCCAGAAAGGGTTGGAGTTATAACCCAGTTTAGACAGCTTTTCTCCCCAAATAGTATTATTATGATTAAATAATTCCTGCTTAATGATTCTATTTAAGTGGTTAATTCTAGCTTTGTAGATTGGCAGTCTCGTTCTGATCCATTGTCTCTGAACAGCATTTCTGGTAGCAATAATGTCTGTTATTCTGGCTGGAAGTATTCGGGCTTGTAACTTAACTTGTATTCTTGGGGTGCAGTGTTCAATTGCCTGTGTTATTTTTTCTGTAATGGTCTTGGTCATACAGTCAATTAATGCTTTGTCTGGGACGCAGTCTTTGAAGGCATTTAGGTCAGGCTGGATTGATTTAGCAAGTGTACGTCTAAACGTTTCCCAATTGGACCTAGAATATTGCAGATAAGTTTAAACAAAACTGGCATTAGTATCAGTAGCAAGTTTGCAGGTAATTGGCAGATGATCAGAAGAGAGATCATTGTGTACTTTGGGATGAGAGAGCTTTCTGGGTTGATTTGTTAGAAAAAGATCAAGAGTTGATGGCTTTCCTTTGTAGTTTGGAGGTATGTATGTAGGATCATTGGGGTGGAATAAAGTGAATTTCCCCATAGTAGAAAGGTCATTAAGGGTATTGCCAAAAGTGTTTGCTCGAGAGCAGTTCCAGACTCTGCTTCTGCAATTTAAGTCCCCTCCTACAATATAGTGGTCTTTGATTCGAGAATCTTAAGAAGATCGGCTTTAAACATATCATTTATGTGAATTGATCCGTTTGGTGAGATGCATTGGCTTTTCAGACATTTAGCTGAGATGCCAGGGAAGTAGGCTGCAATTACAAGAAGAGATGTTTGAGCATCTAAACAAACTTTAATTGCAACATTTTCAATAAGGTGAGTGTCAATGCTCTGGATCTGAGAGTGTTTAATGGATTTCTTAACAATTATTGCAACACCCCCTCCTCTAATGGCAGAGCGATCGTTTCTATAGACTGAATAGTTAGGGATGAAGAATCTGTTTGTTTGCGTCAGCCAAGTTTCGCTGACAAGACATATTTGCCTACTTGCTGCTTATATAACTTAGACAAAACTAACTAACATTATTAATATGTTATTGATATGCAATTGCGAACAAGCATAGGGTGTTCACATAAGTGCGCGTGTTGCTCTTAAGATAATAAAATAATTACAACAATTACCCATTCCACTACTGTCGCCTGATTGTCCCACAAGCTGAGAGCTCGATCGCGAGCGAGAATACAAAAACAAAACAATGGGCAATGACGCCTTTGAGTCCCGCAAGCAAAGTGTCTTAAAAAAAAAGGTTCGTACACTTGCAAGAAGCGTTTGTTGTTGTTGTTGTTGTTGTTGGGCCCGCACTGCAACTTTTTGTTGGTGTCATTGATTTTAAAAAAACAACAACAATATAACAAAACTTGGTGCGTCTAGAAAAATTTCCCACACCAGAATATGTTTTGGGGGTGGATTCGCCTACTTGCTGCGTATATAACTTAGACAAAACGTAACACACTAACATTATTGATATATTATTGATATACAATTTTGAATAAGCAAAGGGCGTTCACATAAGCGCGTGTGTTGCTCTTATGATAATCAGATAATTTGAAATCTCGCTCCGATCATGCGCCTTTGTTGTTGCTCATTTACGTTCACTCTCTATTTTATGTGCGCGCTTTGCATGTCAATCATAAAGTTTAATAACCCTAGCTCCTCCGCACACACACTAAATTAAAGCTAAAGGCAATATACAATTCACTTAACTGCAGCCTCTTAGATATGTTTGCATTGATTCAGTGCGTGTGAAGAAGGTAGCGGTACTACGCTCTTTGTTTGACTTGCAGAGCGCGCGCTTGGATAAGAGAATTAGCCGAAATAGCCAACAACGAAGGCGCGATTTAAAATAATTTGTCATGTAGCGCCGAACATGAAGAGCGATGCGCGAGCGAATCTGAAAACAAGTAAGAAGGTTCGAGTCGAGAAATCCCGACTAAAAGATACCCTGAACCCGTGTATTAAATGACTTGCAGAAGTGAGTTTTTCTTGACTTTAACTTTAATATAAAATGTCTCCAGTGTTTCTTAACCGATTTGGATCAAATTTTCATGGAAGTTATAAAGTTATCCATAGTTTCAACTCCTATTTTTACATTTTCTAAATTCGCGATTTTTTCGTAATCGATTCCATATGTATATCGGAAACGAGAATAGTTATCGATAGTTTGAAATAAACATGATCTGCCTGTGGATTATACTTTATATATGGGGTTGGAGATGCTTCTTTTTGCCTTTTACACACTTTTACACAAAACAAACATACCCATTTCATGGTTTAGGGTATAAAAAAATTTTATATTTTACGCATCGATTCCTTTCTAATATTTTGTAGCCACAGTAAGATAACAGAGAGAAGAACAAAGAAGAAGAAACATAACTGTTAATGGTACTCACTGCAAGCAGCATGCTCAGCTGAGTGAATATATGCATGTCTGCATCACAAAGAGCGGCTTAAAGCTTGATCAGCGCGTGCGTCGCTCTTATGACTGCCGCTACATATAAAATAATTTGAATGCAATCATGCGTCTTTGTTGTTATTTACGCTCACTCTTTTGTTTATGCGCGCGCTCTGCATGTCAAACATAAATCTTAATATCCCTATCTCCTCCGCACTCACTAAGCTAAGCTTGCCATAACTAAGAGGCTGCAGTTAATGGAATGGCATTGCCTAATTTGCACCAACTATACCTAGCTCTTAAGTGCAAGCGTTGTATGTTAGAGCTCGGTGTCTGTTGCTTAGAGGAATAACTGTAATGCTCTTTCCAACATTATGTTTTTACATACGATGGTAAGAGAATTGGTTATGCATTTTAGTTCATATTTAATGTGAACAAAGAAAGTTAATTTTCGTTTCAGTGAATTTTTTAATAATAATATTGTTTATATTAAGGATAATAATAACATCGAAAGTTACTTTTTGGATCAGTGAGTTTTTCAATATTCTGATTTTCGTATATCTATATCTATATATACATTTAAAAAAAACATTCCTTTAAAATACGTATATATATATATAAGTTAATTTAAAATACGTATTTTATGATAAGTTAAACAAAAATTTAATTGCTATTATTTAAATATTTAAATAACAATCAACGTATTTTAATTTCTTTAGTTGTTTTTTGCACACAAGAAAATTAAGTTGATTTTCGATTTAATAATTGAAGCAACATTATATATAGCTGTCTTCTATTTTGCATATTATATAATAGTTATATAGACGCTGCTTTAGTGCATTTAAAAATCAAATAAAACTAAGCAGTCTGAATATTCTATTAAAATAATATAAGTTGGTATATTCAACTTTATTGAATTCTATACTTTGTATAGACGCTGTAACGTTGTACAGTGAAGTCAATTTTTGACTTTTTTTGAAGTATTTATTTATTTATAATACTTACTTTAAATTAATTTGTTTTGTTGTTATTTTTTTAAACAAAATTAATAAGTCGTTTTTCGACTCAATAATTGAAGCAATTGAAGCAACATTATATATAGTTGTCTTCTATTTTGCATATTATATAATAGTTATATAGACGCTGCTTAAGTGCATTTAAAAATCAAATAAAACTAAGCAGTCTGAATATTCTTTTAAAATAATATAAGTTGGTATATTCAACTTTATTGAATTCTATACTTTGTATAGACGCTGTAACGTTGTACAGTGAAGTCAATTTACGACTTATTTTGAAGTATTTATTTATTTATAATACTTACTTTAAATTAAGTTGTTAATTTGTTTTGTTGTTTTTTTTTTTTTAACAAAAATAATAAGTCGATTTTATACTTAATAATTGAAGCAACATTATATATAGTTGTCTTCTATTTTGCATATTATATAATAGTTATATAGACGCTGCTTAAGTGCATTTAAAAATCAAATAAAACTAAGCAGTCTGAATATTCTATTAAAATAATATAAGTTGGCATATTCAATTTTATTGAATTTTATACTTACCTATAGACACTGTAACGTTGTAACAATCGTTTTACAGTGAAGTCAATTGTCTCACAGCCAAATTAAAAGATGTCTATTGAAACTTTAGATATAAGTGGTGTTTTGGTGCCGCATTCAGTTGTTCGCATATTTGGTGATGGAGCCTGCCTTTTTAGATCTATTTCCTACCTTTTATATGGTAGGCAAGGCTTCCATGGCACCAAACGCCAACATATTGTAACCCATGTCGTTACCAACTGGGAAACTTTTGCTTGCTTCAGCATGAACATAAATGGAGAGTGTTATACCTCTTCTGAACAATATGAGTGCACTATGTCAAATTCATATACTTATGGTACTGCATGTGAGCTTCAAGCAGCAGCAGAAATTTATGCTGTAAATTTTCAAGTTTTTCTAAATGGAAACTTATATCTATCATTAGGAAATGATATGCATCCTGTGAAAAAATTGCGTTTTACCGGCGAATTAATGAATGGACATTTTGATGTTAATATTCCTTTAGAGGAAGTATTAACTCAAGATACCGATACGTCAAGTGAATGTATAACTGAAAATGTTAAAAATCCCGTTAATAGACGTAGTCGGTTCACCGACAAAACAACACAAACGGTACGAAAACATATAGTTGAAAAATATCTTGAAAAAAATTAGGGTAAGCACATAGAAGCATCAAAAAGATATCAGGTTAATAATCCAGAAGCTCATAAAGCTGCAAAGAGAAGACATCAGGCTGATAATCCTCAAGGTAAAAGAGATGCAGTAAGACGACATCAGGCTAATAATCCTGATGCACGTCAAGAAAGGCGTTTGCGTGTATGGAGTGTTAAAGCCATGTCTGGCTTAAACTATGATTTTGAAATAGCTTACAAGTCAGATAAAATTACTCAACTTGGTAGTATGAATTTGATATGCAAATATTGTAATGCTTTAAAATGGAAAAATTAGCCTTTGGGTATTTGTTGCAAGGCAGGAAAAGTTAAACTTTCACAAAATGAAAGTTTGCCTGATCCACTTAAGAGTTTAATAATTGGTGGACATCCCAAGCATGATCATTTCATTGATCGTATAAGAAAGTATAACAGCTGCTTTCAAATGACTTCTTTTGGAAGTACAAAAACTATAACTGAAAGTTGGTCAACCTTCAAAGTCCAAGGACAAGTGTATCACTTAATTGGTAGTGTCCAACCTTTGCCAAATGAAGAAATGCAGTTTCTTAAAATTTATTTTGTCGGTGATGATGAAAAGGAAGCTCAACTACGTTGCAAAAATATTTCAAATGTTGATTGTAGCGTAGTAAAGGATCTTCAATGTATGTTTCATCAGCATAATCGTTATGTAAAATTTCTAAAAATGGCTCTCAATAAAATACCAACAAGTACTAAAGACTACAAATTGATTATACATGCTGATCGAACACCCGCTGGTGCTCACAAAGGGCTTTACAATGCACCTCAATCAAGCGAAGTAGCTTTAGTTATCGTTGGTCAGCAATTTGAAAAGCGCGATATTATTATAGAAAGCCATAATAATAAATTACATCGTATAAGTGAGGTGCATCGATCATACGATGCCTTACAGTACCCTTTGCTATTTCCTTACGGCGAAGATGGCTATTCAGTGGATATACCACAATGGAATCCATTATTAAAAAAGGAGGAACAAAAAAAAAACGATATCTGCGTTAAGCTTTTACAGCTATAAAATAATGATTCGTCAATCTGAGATAAATCATTTAATTTATTGTCGTTCCCTTTTTAGTCAGTTTTTGGTTGATATGTATGCTAAAATTGAAACAGAAAGGTTAAATTATATTCGCTACAATCAAGCGAAACTCAGAGCAGATAGCTATATACATCTACAAGATGCAATAGGTCAACAAGATGTTGACGCAGCTCAACTTTTTCAGATGGTAATTTTACCATCTTCTTTTACAAGCTCTGCACGATATATGCATGAAAAGACTCAAGATGCTATGACATATGTTCGCCATTATGGGCGACCATATGCTTTAATGTCACTATTGATAAAAGGTTCTTTGTTTGGAAGCGTGCAATGTTTCATGTACTCTGTGGAATGGCAAAAGCGGGTCTTACCACATATTCATATATTACTTTGGTTAGAAAATAAAATAAGACCAGATAAAATCGATAAGATTATCTGTGCCGAATCTGGTACCGATGAACTAGTGAGATGGTTCTGAGGTGGGCAAGCTGAGGCCACCGGACGGGTCGCAGGTTGCGGATAGCGCAAGGCCTCTAGTAGAGGTTAGCTGCGAATAGCGACTTGTCGTGAATAAGCAGTCCCGGACAACAGCGGGTACCACACCGTTGTGTGGGACCGACAAGGCGCTTGTCTGACCGCCTTCTTAACATAGTCTTACACACACCCTTCTCCTACACATGATTTCCTACCCAACTCCTACCCCCTACATCTCACAACGGGCAGTGGTGACGTCCTAGGGCAAGGGTGCCATTTCACCCCCCTAAGCCAGAGTATTATGTGGTCCGTGCTCATTGGCTGGTTTGCAGTCAGGGGTAACCGACTGTATTTGTACGGAGCCTCACCGATACCTGGCCGCCTCGGTGAGTATACCTGGCCCCGGCGTGTTAGTGGGGGCTATGACACGCCGGTACTACTTTCCCCTACACTCGTGGGATTTATATGGATAACAATAAATTTTTAAAAAACATGCGGGGCTTAACCGCAACCCAGGCAGCAGAGCGGATGGAAGAGGTGGCTCTGGACAAAGGCGGCAAGCTGACGCCGCGCGGGGGCCAGTCCCCCAAAAGCACGGCCAAGCAGGCCGCTAAACGGACGGACGTAGGGGGTGGGTCTGCAGTGCCCGGCACTGCGCCGGCGGCTGCCCTGCGGGCTAATGCAGCAAGCGGGGGAGACGCCGCAACACCCTCTTCTGTTCCACAGAAGAGGCTGCACAAGAAGCCGCCTCTACCGGCACCGGGTCAGCCTGGCGGCTCTGGCGACCCGCTAAGGCAAGGCCTCAGCGGAGCCGGTCGCAAATGGTACCTCCGGTACCTCGAGCGTGGCTTGAAGCCGGAAGAGGCTCGCAAGAGAGCGCTGGAGCATCGGGCCCCGACCGTATCTCCAGCTGGGCGTATCGACGGTCAGGCCGTGGCTGGGAAGAAGCGACCTCTTCAGCACACGTCGCCTGCTGAAATCCCCATCGACCCCAAGAGACCGAAAGGTAGAGGCAACGCAACTCCGGAGGGCCAAGGCACCTCAAGCGGTTCTAAGCGACCGAAGGCGGCCACGTATGCCAGTGTAGCTAAGGGCACGAACCTTGCTATACTGGCTCGTGAATTCCCGAGGAAGCGGCTGACCAAGGAGGAGTTGTCGGCGGTGGAGTCAGCCCTGGTAGAGGAGATGAGGAAGGGCTGGACCGCCAGCCTCAACTTTAATGGCATCTTATTCCGGGATGGTCTGGTCCTAGTGGACTGTCTGGACGAGGATGCCAGGAAGTGGCTGGAGCTGAAGGTGCCCAGCATCAGTGCCGCAGTGGGTGTGGAACTCCGCACATGCCCGCAAGGTGAGATACCTGAGACCAACATCGTCACGGTGTACCTGCCACGCACGGCTGGTGAGACGGTGGAGAAGTCACTTGGACTGCTCATTGAGCAGAATAAGGGTCTTCTCACCGAGACGTGGCGCATTCTCAGGCGCCTGGAAACCAAGGGCGGAAAGGTGCTGACCTTTGGTTTGGAGGATGAAGCTCTGTCACTCCTCAGTAATAGGGGAATGATGGTGAGTTTCCGATTTGGTCAGCTGAGGTGCAGGCTGCACAAAAAGCAAGCCGCGAAAGAGACGGCTGTGAAGGTGCAAGCAGACGTTGTGCCTGGCACTTCTTCTGCTGCAGCACCCTCCGATGAGGCAGCCGAAGCAGAAGCGATTGCAGCCTGGGAAGCCGAGCTGGACTCGGACTTGTCACGGTTACACGTGCGCAGCGAAGTAGGCTCGGGGAGCGATGAGAAGCCGTCCGATGATGAGCAGACACCCACCGGGACGCTGTCAGAGGCATATCTGACGCTCTCGGAAGGGGAACCTGAGCTCTAAGGATGTTGGCCACCAGCGTGGCACAGATCAACCTGCATCACGCGAGGGCAGCTTCGGCTGTCATCAGCAGGTTGATCTCCAGGTCTGACCTGGGGCTGGTGCTCATCCAGGAGCCATGGGTCGTCAGAGGTAGGATCTGCGGCCTTGATCAAGTAAGTTCGCAACTAGTTGTAGATATTAGGGAGACATCGCCAAGAGCATGCATCTTGGTCCGAAAGAACACTAACTTTCTTTGTCTCTCCAAATTTCTCAGCAGGGACCTCGTAGCAGTGCTAATCACTGGCGTGTTCGGGAGTATGGTGGTGGCGTCAGCCTACTTCCCGGGTGATAATGCGGAAGCCCCCCCAACAGAGGTTCAGGATCTGGTGACACACTGCAGCAGCAATAGACTCCCATTGTTGCTGGGATGCGACGCAAACGCGCATAGCGTAGCGTGGGGCAGCACGGACAACAACAGTAGAGGTGAGTGCTTGCTTGACTATCTTGTAGCTAATGACCTTATGGTGTTCAATATGGGGGCTGAACCCACTTTTATCACCAAAAATAGAGCCGAAGTACTTGATATTACTTTCGGCAATGGGGGTGCCTCTGGGCTGGTTAATAACTGGAGGGTCTCAACAGAACCGTCAATGTCGGATCATAGGATCATCCTCTTCGACATTAGTAGTAATTTCAGGATTAGTAAAGTCATCAGGAATCCCCGGCGGACTGACTGGCCGCTCTACCAGTCACACCTGGGGTTAAATCTGAGCAGACTAAACCATAGTAGGAGGGTCTCTTCTCAGGAAGAGCTAGAGCAACTCTCGACAGAGGTTGGCGAGACGATTATGCATGCCTATCATGCAAGTTGTCCAACCAACTCCATAGAGTCCAACAGGGATAACCCTTGGTGGAATAAAAAGCTTGGGATGCTTCGAGCAGAGGTCAGGAGGTTGTTTAATACAGCCAAAAAGAATAGTGACAGATGGGACTTATACACCAAGAAACTAACAGAGTATAATAAAGAAATCCGGTACAGCAAACGTGCCCATTTCCGGAGATTTTGCTCCAACCTAGAGCAGGCCACACCTGCTGTGAGAGTCTTTAAGTCGATCTCGAAAGGCAAAGTGTTGTCCGAACTCTGCTTAAAGAGGCCAGATGGTTCCTTCACGGAAAATGAGGTGGAAAAGGCAGAACTTCTCCTGCAAACTCACTTTCCACTTTGTAAAACCATCACCAACACCGACAGCTGTTACGAAACGGTTCCCATCAGGAGACCGGACTGGAGCCTGGCTGCAGCCATAGTAACAGAGCAAAGAATAAGATGGGCCATTGGTACGCTTAGTCCGTACAAGGCCCCAGGTACGGACGGTATCCTCCCCGTCCATCTACAGAAAGGGATGGAACAGCTTATGGTGTTCCTCATCCGTATTTTCCGGGGTAGCCTAGCTATGGGCTACATACCTATGGCATGGAGGACGGCCAGGGTGATCTTTATCCCGAAAGTGGGGAAAAAGGACCCCTTTCACCCCACATCTTTCAGGCCGATCAGCCTGACATCCTTCTTGTTAAAAACCCTTGAAAAGATAGTTGAAAATCACATCAGGATCTCGTACCTAGTGTCCAGTCCCCTGCATGATCATCAACATGCCTACAGAGAAGGAAAGTCGACAGAATCGGCTCTCCTTGACCTAGTAAACAGTCTTCAATGCTCAGTGAAGGCCAAAGACGTTGCTCTCTGTGCTTTCATGGACATAGAGGGCGCTTTTGATAACACAGCACATGATGTTGTGGTTAGGGCGCTTCAGGGAAAAGGGGTTGAGCCAGGACTTACTCTCTGGCTAGGCAAGCTCCTTGACACTAGAATAGCGGAAGTCACTGTCAACAATTTGACGGTCAGGGCCCAAACCACCAGAGGCTGTCCACAGGGGGGTGTCCTATCACCTCTCCTCTGGAGTCTCGTGGTGGACGAGCTACTAGTCAAACTTACAGTTAATGGTTTTGAATGCCAAGGCTACGCTGATGACATTACCATTGTCTGTAAAGGCAACTTCGAGAACACGCTTTGTGATAGAATAACTCTGGGTCTTAAACTTTGCTTGGACTGGTGCAAAGATGTGGGGCTGAATATCAATCCAGCAAAAACCACAATCGTCGCTTTCACCAATCGTTACAAGTTAAAGTCCATAAGACCCATATCCATTGGGGGTACGATAGTTCCACTCTCTACGGAGATAAAGTATCTGGGGGTAATCTTAGACAAGAGACTACTGTGGAAAAAGCATATTGAGCATGCGGTACGCAAGGCTACAATAGCCCTAATGTGTTGTAGGTCTCTCGCAGGGAAAAACTGGGGTGTGTCCCCAAAAATCCTTCTGTGGATGTACACAGCAATGGTGAGGCCCATAGTCAGCTACGGCGCTGTGGTATGGGCGGGACGTGTTGACCTGGATGTCACTAAACGGCAGCTGGGCAAACTCCAGAGACTTGCCTGCACGTGCATCTCGGGCGCAATGCGTACCTGCCCGTCCTCAGCACTGGACGTACTGCTAGGACTTCCGCCTTTGCATGTCTACATCAAACACAGTGCGCACAGATCTATTATAAGATTGACAGGAGCGAACGCAATCACCTCTGTCACTAGTGCAACTGGCACACTGCTGGCCTTTCCGCAAGATGCGCAGATGGGCCTTTTTAGTTTTGAGAAGCTCTTTAGAACGGAGCTTAGCAATAAAGCAGAATGGACTAGTCTGTCGACCACCTATAATGTGAAACCACATGCTATTAGATGGTACACAGACGGATCATTAACGGATGAGGGTGCTGGAGCTGGAGTCTGCGGACCCAAACTCAAGTATCATGAGCCCCTGGGCAAATTCGCCAGCATTTTCCAAGCGGAAGTGCACGCGATTGAAAGATGTGCAACCTTTAACTTCGAGAGGGGATACGTTCATAGAGACATAGCCATTTTCTCAGACAGCCAGGCAGCGATAAAAGCACTTAGTGCTTATAAAATCGTCTCCAAACTGGTTTGGCAGTGTATTGAAGCGCTCAATAGGTTGGGCAGTAGAAACAAAGTCACCATATATTGGGTACCGGGACATGCGGGTGTTCCCGGTAATGAGGTCGCCGATAGTTTGGCCAGGAGAGGAGCTAGCACTCCTTTCCAGGGCCCTGAACCTTTCTGTGGGCTAGGACCAGGGTTTATCAGTCAGAGCAGTCGCATCGATCTGCTCAACGCATGCGAGGACGCTTGGCGGGTTTCACATGGGGCACGACAGAGCAAGCGACTGCTAGGCAGTTACAACAAGAAGAGAACTGAGGACTGTCTGAAGCTGAGCAAAAGATCTCTTCGTATAGTCACGGGTTTCTTGACCGGGCACTGCAGACTGCGCAAGCATCTGCATAATCTCAGGTTAGGGGAAAACAGTCTTTGCAGACTGTGTCTGGAAGGGGATGAGACTCCAGAGCACCTGCTTGAGGAGTGTCCCGCCATCAGCCGACTGAGGCTCTCTCTTCTGGGGAGCCTCTTTCTGTCTACAGAGAAAATGAGGGCTCTCAGACCATGCCACATCGTCGCGTTCCTGCGATCGATCGGGCTGTTTGAGGAGCTGTAACTCACAAACAGTAAGAGGGCACAATAGATCCTAGTGGTCGCAGTGCATGATCCTCATTCCAATAATAATAAAATAATAATAATCTGTGCCGAAATACCAAACGCAGATGAGGATCCTTTGTTATTTAACATTGTTAAGTCAAATATGATTCATGGTCCTTGCGGTGCATTTAATAATAAATCGCCATGCATGAAAAATGGAAAGTGTACCAAGAGGTTTCCTCGACAATTTCTTAAAGAAACTGTAACTGGAAAAGATAGTTACCCTCTATATCGTAGAAGAGCGATAGAAGATGGTGGTAATGCAATTAATATAAATGGTAATTGCATAGATAATCGTTGGGTTGTGCCTTACAATTGTGTACTATTGAGAACATTTGAAGCTCATATAAATGTTGAGTATTGTAGTTCTGTAAAGTCTATTAAATACATTTGTAAATATGTTAACAAGGGCAGTGATCAAGCATCATTTACTCGTGAAGACCAACGTAATGAAATTAATATGTACGAAAGTGGCCGTTATATAAGTAGCTCAGAAGCGGTATGAAGAATCCTTGCATTTCCCATACATGAACGTTTTCCGGCTTTTACATACTTAGCTGTTCATTTAGAAAATGGTCAACGGATATATTTTAACCCCAATAATCCGCAACAATTACTTGACAGATTAAGCACTACACCCAAAACCACTTTGCTAACCTTCTTTGAGCTATGCACACGTGATGAGTTTGCAAGAACGCTTCTATATTGTGAAGTTCCATCGTATTTTACATGGGACAATAAAAGATTTCAAAGAAGAAAACGGGGGCATGATGTGCCAAATTTTCCTGGAGTTAAAAGAGATTCAGCTTTGGGAAGAGTTTACACTATTCATCCCAATAATACTGAATGTTTTTATTTAAGACTTTTATTACATTTTGTAAGGGGCCCAGCTTCATTTTTAAGTTTAAAAACCGTTAATGGTGTAGCATACTCATCATTTCAATTGGCGTGTAACGCTCTAGGATTACTAGAAGATGATAAGCACTGGGATTCAACTATAGCCGAAGCTGTCATATGTCAAAATCCTACAAAACTTAGAGAACTTTTTGCAATAATGTTAGTATTTTGTCAAATTTCAGATGCTCTTAAACTTTGGAACACTTATAAAGACAGTTTCTCAGAAGATATTTTAAAAGCCTTTAATTTTTCACAAGACAGATATATTGATGAAAGTATTGTGAATAATGTTTTAAATAAATGTCTTATTTACATTGAAGATATAGTACTGTCTATTGGTGGTCAAAACTTGACTTATTATGGACTTCCACTACCAATTAGATCCGAGGAAATTGTTCCAAATATTGAATTTCATAGAGAAACAAATTATGAAAATTGCGATAATTTTGTTGTTAATAATGAGCTACTCCTCACTGCTGAGCAAAAACAAGTATACGAAAAGATACTAAATAGCGTTGAAGCAGAAAAAGGAGAAATCTATTTTTTAGATGCACCTGGTGGAACAGGTAAAACGTATCTTTTAAATTTATTATTGGCAAAGGTACGGCAAAGTAAAAACATTGCATTGGCCGTTGCCTCTTCCGGTATTGCAGCCACTTTACTAAATGGTGGTCGCACAGCGCATTTTACACTTAAGATTCCATTTAATTTGATTCATTTAGAAACACCACAATGCTCAATTTCAAAGCAATCCAATATTGCTGCTGTGCTCAAAGATTGCAAGCTTATTGTTTGGGATGAGTGTACTATGGCTCATAAAGGTGCTTTTGAAGCTGTAGATCGATCTTTGAAAGACATTCGAGATAGTGAATACTTAATGGGTGGCATAACTGTTCTCTTAGCTGGTGATTTTCGACAAACTCTTCCAGTGATCCCCAGGGGAACAAGAGCAGATGAAATAAATGCGTGCTTAAAGTCTTCAATTTTGTGGCCCAAAATTCAGAAACTTGCATTAACGAAAAATATGCGAGTGCACTTAAAAGGTGATAGCATATCTGGTGAGTTTGCAGAAATGCTTCTTAAAATAGGAAATGGATTATTTCCAACTCAAAATAATAAAAATAACTTTACCATCAACTTTGTGTCATGTTGTGAAGAGTATTGAAGAGCTAACTCTAAAAATATTTCCGGATATTACAAATATCTAAGAAAAAGCAAAGTACAGTAAAACCTCGCTTAACGAGCATTATTCGTTCCAGAATCTCTCTCGTAAAGCGAAACACTCGTTAAGCGACACAAAGTTTCCTATATAAATTAATTTAAAATACGATAATGCATTCCATGCTGAAAAAATTGTCAAAAATTTGTATGTATGTACATATTATATCGTTTATTCAAATAAAATTACATTATATAAATTTCTGAGCACATTGTTAAGCAGCCTCGTAGATCCTTCATTTTTTCATCAACCTGGAATACGAATTCGATTTACAGAACACAAAAAAAGCATGTAATAAATTTATTATTTATGATACATACCTAATTCTTTTTTACTAGAAAGCTATCTAAAGAAAGTTGTTTTTGTCGACGCTTCAAAATTTGGTGAAAAGGCGATACAGCATTATCGTTGAAAAAATTTATAGCGCGCGTAGCCACTGCCTCATTAGGGTGATGGTTCTCAATGAACGAAGGAACAGATTCATTTCTCGTATTGCGCTAGAAGATTGTTGCTTTGTTGTTACCTCATTCTCCTCATATGAGAAACTCTCCATCATTTCTTGCTGTGAAAAATAATGCAACTCCATAAGCTCGTCGGTGTTCAGCTCTTGATGTTGCTCTTCCAGAAGTTCATCGATATCATTGTTATCCACCTCCACTCCCATGATAGTGGCCAATGACACAATCTCCTTGACAACAGAATCCGCACGTACTGCCTCAAGCTCCTCAATGTTACATTCAACAACACAGTCTGGCCAAAGCTTCTTCCAAGCAGAAGTGAGGGTTCTCCTGGTAACTGCTTCCCAGGCCGATTCGATAATCTTGAGGCAGGTAACGATGTAGAAGTGATCTTTCCAAAACTCTCTGAGAGTGAGATTGGTGCCTTCAGTCACTTTAAAACATTGCTCAAAGAGTGCCTTAATGAAGAGCTTCTTAAAATTAGAAATAACCTGCTGGTCCATAGGTTGGAATAATGCAGTGGTGTTGAGAGACAGAAACTGGACCTTGATGAGTTTAAATTCTTCAGGGAGGTTAAATTGTGCGACTGGAGGATGGGCTGGAGCGATGTCCATAACAAGCAAGACATGGAGGGACAAATTCATCTTAAGTAAATATTTTTTGACAGTTGGGCCAAACACATTATTTATCCATTCAGTAAAAAGGTTACGTATTACCCAAGCCTTTTTGTTGGACCTCCACATCACATTTAGCCTGTTTTTGTCGATTTTACACTTCTTGAAGGCTCGTGGAGTTTCTGAATGACAAACAAGCAGTGGTTTAATCTTTAAATCACCGCTTGCATTGGCACAAAACAGCAGCGTGAGACGGTCTTTCATTGGATTTTGTCCGGGCAATGCATTCCCCTCTGCTGTTATATAGGTTCGCTTTGGCATCTTTTTCCAAAATAGACCCGTCTCGTCACAATTAAAAACTTGTTGCGGCAGAAAAACCTCAGAATAGTTCTCAGCTGCCTTTGTGTCAGAGCTTGCAGCCTCACCATGCCTTACAACGCTGTGAACGCCGGTTTTTGTTATACCCTTAACCCATAAAATGGGTAAATAAGGGTATAATGGTTTTGTGCAAAAGTATGTAACAGGCAGAAGGAAGCATCTCCGACCCCATAAAGTATATATATTCTTGATCAGCATCAACAGCCGAGACGATATAGCCATGTCCGTCTGTCCGTCCGTCTGTCCGTCTGTCTGTCTGTATGAAAGCGTGGATCTCAGAGACTACAAGAGCTAGAGACTTCAGATTTTGTATTTAAGTTTTCCTATACCATAAGCAGAACAAGTTTGCTTCAAATTACCGACTTTTCTGAAAATTTCGTCCAAATCGGTTGAGAAACACCGGAGATATCGAATTTTATCGATTGAAGTTAAGTCAGTATACCAAAGTCAATTATAAATTTAATTTACATATTTATTGCAACTGGGTTCAGGGTATCTTCTAGTCGGGCTCTCCCGACTAGAGCCTTCTTACTTGTTATACCCTTAACCCATAAAATGGGTAAATCAGGGTATAATTGTTTTGTGCAAAAGTATGTAACAGGCAGAAGGAAGCATCTCCGACCCCATAAAGTACATATATTCTTGATCAGCATCAACAGCCGAGACGATATAGCCATGTCCGTCTGTCCGTCTGTCTGTCTGTCCGTCTGTCTGTCTGTATGAACGCGTGGATCTCAGAGACTACAAGAGCTAGAGACTTCTGATTTTGTATTTAAGTTCTCCTATACCATGAGCAGAACAAGTTTGCTTCAAATTATCGATAACTATTCTGGTTTCCGATTTACACATGGAATCGATAACAAAAAATATATAATTTGGAAAATCTAAAATGAGGGTTGACGTAATGGGTAACGATAGAACTTTTCTGAAAATTTCGTCCAAATCGGTTGAGAAACACCGGAGATATTTAACTTAATCGATTGAAGCTAAGTCAGTATACCAAAGTCTTACATAAATTTAATTTATTTATTGCAACTGGGTTCAGGGTATCTTCTAGTCGGGCTCTCCCGACTAGAGCCTTCTTACTATTTTTTTTTCTTTTTTAAATTTTTCGAATCACCCATGGCTTGCCTTAAATACTTATTTTTCGGCCGTTGATGTTCCTGGAGTCTGTTTTAAGAGGTCGGCGAAAATAATTTTCGCCTTCTCACAAATCATGTTCTCGTAAATTGTGTCGCCTTGTAATTGCTTTTGATTTTCGTGTAACCCCCTTTGAAGCATCTTTCTTCAAAATCTGGTCCTTGTTCTTAGGGATAGTACAGATCGTTGATGTAGACCGATTCGGTCTGCGTGCTAGAACAGCTACGCTCACACCTCGTTCCCGATTTTTAATGATTTCACGTTTCTTTTCTATCGTTATTGTAACTCTCTTATTTTCTTTTTGTAGTTTTTTTTCGGTTTCAATTTTGCAAGGGTTATTAAAGTGCACAACAAAATCACAAAAATGTGTGTAATTATAAAAATTTCACAAAAAAAATCACATATAATACAAATGTCTAAACACAACGAGTGCTAAACACAGAATGATTCAGCTAGCCATGATACGAATTTCTTTCCTTTTCCAATTATCATTCATGATTTTTTTTACAATTCGGGACTTTCCTTCGATATGTGAAACTTCGCTCGTTAAACGAGACGTTTTTTCACAATTTTTTTGCTCGTCATGCGAATTACTCGTTATGAGAGGTGCTCGTTAAGCGAGGTTTTACTGTAACTAAGTGGGAGGAGCTCAGAAGCGACATAAACAGCAATCCTTCGGGCATGGGCTACAAGATTGTCATGAAAAAGTTGGGTGTCAGCCTATCCCCTCCTCTCCTAGACAGCAGGAAGATGGCTGAGATAGTCGATACACTGTTTCCGACACACCAACTGCTGGAACTACTACCCGAGCAGCTGCCAGATGTTCTGCCGCCCTTGTTCACGGCGCAAGAGCTTGCATCCGCTGCTGGCGCACTCAAGAGTAACAGAGCTCCGGGACCAGGCGGCATTCCTTTCGAGGTGCTAAAGCGATTGCAGCCGAACGTCCACAAGTGCTGCTAGACATGTACAATGCCTGTCTGGAAGAAGGAAACTTCCCTAAGGTCTGGAAGCAACAGAAACTAACATTAATCAGCAAAGGCAAGGGCAACCTAGAGTGCGCTGCATCATATCGGCCACTGTGCATGCTAGATACGTTTGGCAAGCTGCTGGAAAGACTGATTAAGCCAAGACTCGCTGCCGCGGTGGAGAACGCTGGTGGACTGTCACCGAGACAGCATGGTTTCAGAAGCGGTCACTCCACAATAGGTGCGATCCAGGACGTGATCGACACCGTCAGGACTGCGCAGATGGATAACCATTACTCCCGCAAAATAGTGCTGATGGCTAGCATTAAGTGGGCTGATATCATCAACACGCTAGAGACCATGTATCGAACTCCACAGTACCTAATGAAAATGACTAGGAGCTACCTGGGCGGCCGAGATCTTTTCTACGACACAAGTGATGGCAGCAGACAACGCAAGATCACATCTGGCGCTGCATTAGTATTTTTATTATTATTATTATACTCGATACCGAAGGTAAAGCGTATTTTGGTTTTGTGCAATTTCCGTCATGGTGTCTGTCCGTCTGTCCGTCCGTATGTGTGCAAGTTTTTTCCACACCCTTCAAGCTAGAGACTTGAAACTTTCCAATTATCTTTATCTATGACAAAGTAAATTAAAGTGTCAAGATAATGGCTCTACGATAACTGGAAGGCTGGCAATTCGATAAATTCAATCGCACATCCTCATAGCTAGAACTACCAAATTTGGTATGAAGATAGCTTCTATCAGCCCCCAAAAAACTGCATCAAAAATTTTGGAGCCACGCCCAACCATTCCGGTCCCAGCCTCCCCCCCGCATTTTGATATCAGAAAAACCAATATTCCTCACAGTTTTCGAGCTAGAGCCACCAAATTTGGTGCCACGATAGGTAATGATGACCCCCTATAAACTGTATCTAAAGTTTGGATGCCACGACTACCAATACAGCCTTAGCCGCCACCAACCACCCCAACACTTCGTCAAAAACGGGAATGCGTGTTTCTTCCAGAATTGTGGAGCAAGAGTCACAAAATTTGGTAGGAAGATAGCTGGCAACGACCCCAAAAAATCTGCATGAGAGTTTTGGAGCCACGCCAACCCATTTCGCCCCCCTTTCCACACCTTTTACAAATTTTTTCCTAGAGTCACCAAATTTAGTATGAAGATGGCAATTGACATCCCACATAGATCTGCATCAAAAATTTGGATGCGACACCCAGCCATACCGCCTCTAACACCCTTTCCACACCTTTTACAAATTTTTAGCTAAAGTCACCAAATTTGATATGAAGATAACAATTGTCATCCCACATAGATCTGCATCACAAATTTGGATGCCACGCCCACCCATACCGCCCTCAGCCCCCTTTCACCATTTCTTACAAGCTTCGAGCTAGAGTCACCGAATTTGGTTTGAAGATAGAAATTGACATCCCACATAGATCTGCATCACAAATTTGGATGCCACGCCCACCCATACTACCCCCATCTGCATCGGAGAATCTTTAAGGCAGCGTACACCCCTGCCGCATTCGTACCACTTTGCAATCAGGCCTCTTTTTACCGGTTAAAATGCTGGTATCGAGTATGCCGCAGTCGGTTCCGTCCGACTGCAACGTTTCCACTTATTATTATTATTATTATTATTATTATAATTATTATTATTATTATTATTATTATTATTATTATTATTATTATTATTATTTTTATTATTATTATTATTATTATTTTTATTATTATAATTATTATTATTATTATTATTATTATTATTATTATTATTATTATTATTATTATTATTATTATTATTATTATTATTATTATTATTATTATTATTATTATTATTATTATTATTATTATTATTATTATTATTATTATTATGGAGTTGGAAGTTGTGTCTCTATGGCAAAGCGTCTGATCGGCTTTAAGTTGATAAAGCCCAGCGTGATCCATTAAGTGATAAACTTCAAGCATCTCACCACCTCCACGTGGCGACTCCGGAAACAGTTCATTCGTCATCCAACAAGGATCTGGCTAAGGTGAGAAGGCGTCATGACAACCTGGCTATCGACACGGACTACGATATGGATACAATATGGAATACACGGCTTTGGCTAACGACTGCAGTATTCGGTAACCTTAGTATGCAAGAGTGATATCTTTCTGAAAAGGCTTTCCGGCTTATGCTGTCAGTTGCCTCCGTCCCGCTTAAACTGTGGCTAGTCTCCATTTACGTTCTAAGCACGTCACCACTGAATTGGCGGTTCCGGTCTTGTTGAGATTACTCCAAGTTAGCGTCCGATCCTGGCTCTGAACAGAAGCACCAATAAGGACTCCTGTCAACCCTCGCGTGGCCTCCCTGTTGGCCATCACAGACAACCACGGGGATCAATGGACGACGGTTCTTTCGTGTGAGGATAGCGGACTGGAGCAGGGACCCATACTGAATGAACATTCAACAACAACAACAAACGGAGGGAGGAGAAATTTTTAGGAGGAGAGGCCTAATGTTCGGGTCCCCAATGCAAAATGGAGATACAACAGTGCCAAACCAACAGAGACCCATAGCAACTGAGAGCGAGCTGAGTGAACCAACACCCAACAAAGTGCCAAATTACGTAGAGTCGTCGTCTACTAGTCTGACAACACCGAGTCTGCCCCAGCATAGGGCACACGTAAACAGCTCTCCACGGCAAGAGCTGATTTACAAGATGCGCGCTTTAGAGGAGGAAGCTTTAGGTCAGTGCAAGTCTGTGCTTTTAAAGATGAAGCACGCAATGACAAAACAGAGAAATGTAAGAATGGACGTCAAAGACGGTGTTTCAGAGTCTGGTGAGCTTTTTGACGTAATCGCAAGTTAAAGGAAAAGTTGGGAATCCGCTGAAAAAGGAAAAGCAGAAGAAACCAACAGAACAGCTATAGCAAGAGGAAATAACGATACTCCTGTTTCGTCTATCCCAAAAAGGAAAGCTTCCAGTCCAGCGGCGCCCGACTTAGCGAAAAAAGTCAGAAGCAAGGAGCCAGACGAATTTCAAAATGTGGTGAACAAAAGAAAGAGAAGGGAGACTAAAGGTCAGAGAAAAAAAGAAATTTAGGAAACAAAGTAAATACTATAAAAACAAGAATAAGGACGCGGCCGGACGTGGTGCTAGTACGACCAGCAGGGGGTAAAAGCTATGCGGATGTGCTCAAGGAGCTAAGAACGGGAATGAAACCAGGAGAGGCGGAGATCCAATCAGTCAGAAAGAAGAAGTCCGGAGATATGCTACTGGAAGTGGCCAAAGGAAGCGAAGCCAACACGCTGCGCGACCGCATCAAAGACACGCTAAAGGAAAACGCAGCAGTGAAGCTTATTAAACCAAAATCCAAAATTGAGATTCGCGATCTGGATAGTCTCGTAGACGAACAAGAGGTGCTAGCTGCTATCAAAAATATACTTAGTAGACAACCCCTGTATGTCACAGATAACAAATCCACTTGACAGAGGCGAGCTTTTGTCACGCTGAGCACAGAGGACGCAAATAAAATCCTAGAAGAGTCTAGAGTTAAAATAGGATGGACCCGATGCCGAGTTAAGCGGTGTGTAAATGATCCGCGATGCTACAGACGCTTAAGCACAGGACACCTGCAAATGTATTGCAAGGGTCCGGACCGCAAAGAGTAATGCATTCGATGCGGGGAGAAAGGCCACAAAATGACGAGCTGCACAAAGCCGCCTAGATGCGTTCTTTGCGCACATAAAAACCTTGACAAAGTAAATCATCTCCCAGGGACGAGTATCTGCTTTGCCAGTACTGATATGACAAAAACGGGAAACCTACACAGGAGTAGAACAGCAGATGACCTACTATCCCAAATGGTCCTTGAGCAGAAAGCAGACCTGGTGATAATAAGCGAGCAGCACAAGGCTAAGCTAACTGGCACATGGCTACAAGACGAAACAAAGACGATGGCAATATGGACTTCAGACATAAGTGACGTCACAATCCTGAATAAAGGACGTGGAAGGGGCCACGTCTACATTCAATTCAAGGACTATACTATAATTAGCTGCTATTTGACACCAAGTGACAACATCCAAACACTCCAAGAAAAATTAGACGACATCGAGCATACAGCACTACAGCAAACGAGAAAACTAATTGTAGCCAGTGACTTAAACTCCTCTGCTCTGGAGTGGGAATGCCTGCAACCAACTCCAGAGGTCAGAGGGTCCTAGACATGGCCGCAAGACTCGGTCTCGTTGTTGCAAACGTAGGATCGACAACTACCTTTAGGCGATTGGGAAATACAGGCACAATCCCTGACGTAACTGTGGTGTCAGAATCGTGGGAACATAAGATAACAGGATGGAAAGTTATGGACATTTACAATGGAAACGACCATGAGTACATTACCTACTCCATAATATACACAAGGACGGCAAAACTCCCAGCCAGGCCCACAAGCCAAAGTGAAACGTACACCGCCTTTATATATTAAAATTTATTGACGAAATTGACAGGAGGGACAATGAAGAGCTTTACTTAGAAAGCGCCGACAACGTAGTCCACAAAAAAATGAAGAAAATACGAAGAGCATGCGATGTAGCAATGCCAAAAACAGGACATCCTCGTAGACCAGGACAGGAAGTATACTGGTGGACGGACGAAATAAGAACTCTGAGAGAGACCTGCATAAGAAGAAGACGACTTCTTACTAGGGCTAGGCAGAGAGGCGACTTTATCGCACAGGATGAGCAGAACAGAAAAGCGAAAAAAGAATTAAACACAGCTATCAAGAAGAGCAAGCGTGAAAAATTGAAATCTCTCTGTGACGACATAAACAATAACCCTTGGGGCCTGGGATACAAATGGTCATGAAGAAGCTCGGATCCAAAAGTGCGGTACCAAACCTGGAGGAAGATCAGATGGACGATATAGTCCGTGCTCTGTTTCCGTCTGACCAACTTAGGCCAACCAGCACACCAGACCGAAGGACCGAAGAAAGTGGCGAGCCATTCTCCCAAGAAGAACTCGTTAAGGCTGCAAGAAGTCTAAAAAACAGGAAAGCTCCAGGTCCGGACAACATTCCTTCAGAAGTCCTTAAGATAATAGCTGAGTGCAGGCCCCACATACTGCTAAAAATGTATAACGCATGCCTTCAAAACGGGATTTTTCCCGATCAGTGGGAAATTCAACGACTGATCTTTATAAGCAAAGGAAAAGGCGATCCTACAAAAACATCCGCATATAGACCTTTTTGTATGCTAGACACAGCAGGGAAGCTATTGGAAAAGCTAATCAAACCCCGATTAGTGGATGCCATAAAAAGAAATGGCGGTCTGTCCCCAAGACAGTATGGGTTTAGAAGCGGGCGATCAACGATTGGGGCTGTAGCAGAGGTTGCAAACGCTGCCCGCAAAAGCACACAGGGCAACCACTTCTCACGACCCATTGGGCTGCTGGCGACGTTGGACATTAAAAACGCCTTCAAACATTCAAAATGGAACAACATACTTGACGCACTAAAGAGACGGGTTCGGGTACCTGCATATCTCTTGCAGCTGATAGGCAGTTACTTAAATAACCGAAAACTAATATACACGTTCTCTGCCGGACAAAAGTGCATAGAGATTACGTCAGGCGCAGCGCAGGGCTCCATACTCGGCCCAGAGTTGAGGAACATAAGCTTTGACGAAATCCTTCGCATAGAATGCCAGAGGATACATTCCTGGTAGGATACGCTGACGACATTGTGGCGGTTATCACGGCTCGCAATGCAGAGTACGCGCAAAGAAAACTAACGCAGGTAATGATACGGGTCAAAGACTGGTTAGATTTACACGGCTTAAGACTATCACTGGAAAAGACGGAGCTACTTATGATAACCGGACGACAGATACCACTGGAGATTAATATGAGAGTCGGAAAAAGCATTATGAAGACGCTGAAACTAATCAAGTACCTAGGAATAAGGCTTGACCGAAAGATGACTTTTAAAGCGCAGATCCAATACGCAAAAGCGAGGGCAGTAGAGGCTACAAAATCACTCATTAGACATTATGGCAAATGTTGGCGGCCCGTACCAATCTAAGGGTAAACTTCTTATGGAGATCAACAACGCCATCCCTTTATATGAATGCGAGATATGGGCAGATACGCTTAAAGTTAAATGCAGGATAAAACCCCTACAGGCGGTTCAGAGAACAGCCGCCCTAAGAATAACAAGCGCATATTGAACTGTATCAGGCGCTGCATCGCTTGCTTTTGCGGGCTTGATACCAATCGACCTCCAAGCAAAAGAACGTAAAAAAATCTATGAGCTTAGATAAAAAAGGGAAGCCACTACACAAAACCTTAACACATGTAAGCAAGAGACGATCGCCTTATGGCAGGAAAGATGGACAGAAAGACTACTGCCCTGTATTAAAGACTGGACTTTAAGAAAACATGGAGACGTAGACTACTACGTCACACAAATGATGACGGGACATGGCTACTTTAGCGCATTCTAAAATTCAATAGGAAAGAGCACGGAAGCTAGCTGTGTATATGGAGATGCAGAAATTGACAATGTGGAACACACAATCTTCCACTGCGAGCGTTTCAGAGATGAAACGCGACAAGTCGAGAATACAACGGGCCCTCTCACACCGGGGAACATCGTAGCTAAGATGATAGATAGCGAGGATTCGTGGAAAAAAGTATCTACCTTCATTGGCGACATTTTGAGACGCAAAAAGAAAGACTTAGAGGAGAGGATGTAAAATAATCTGGACTCACAAAACAGCTCGAAAAAGACCTAGATGGGAAGTCGGAATTTGGTGTCTGGAAGCAGATAAGCGCTTATTGCGTAGAGGGTCCCACTTGGATCACCTTACAATAAGGGCTCATGCTTATTTAAGAAAAAGGCGCTTGGCGCCCAAAGGCCCCACTTCGAGCCCCACACTCCCCAACTAAGACGTCAGTTGGAAGTGTGTAAATGCATTTTTCCCTCCTAACCAATAAAAAAAAAAAACAATAAATAAATAAATAAAAAATTATTTTTATTATTATTATTATAACGGATACTCGACATGGCGTCTACACTGGGCCTTGTAGTTGCAAACTCAGGCACTAGCACAACGTTCCAAAGACCAGGATGCATGGCTTCTGCACTGGACATTAACCTCGTCTCGGAGAGGCTTGCTAGAGCGCTCAGAAACTGAAAAGTACTCCAAGACTACACTGGTAGCGACTATCAGTAAACCCATTACGATATCGAGCTGACCTGTCGCCCGGAACGAAGGGACGTCCAGAGAGGAACGCGCAAGTGGAAGAGCGATCACCTGAACATTCCGGCGCTGCTGGCAACACTCGACAGCAACATGGCTCTACAAATCCCAGCTTATGACTCACGGACCATGCAGACCATTACCCGGGCTTGTGATGTTGCTATGCCCAGGATCCAACAAACCACCCGAAGAAAGGCTACATACAGGTGGAATGAAGAAATTGCGGAGCTTAGACGCACGTGTCGCCGATGCAGGCGAAAGTTAACCAGAGCCCGAAGACGGAGACCAGCGGAAGGAGAAGCAAACGCTTACAAAATGGCAAAACAGGTTCTTAATGCTGCTATAATAAAAAGCAATGTAACTAAGTTGGAGGAGCTCAACAATTAAACTACATAATAAGAAATATAATTGGGTTTTGACCCATTATACCGGCTGTCCTGAGAGTATATGATTAACTTTCAAGAATCGGGTAACAATGCTAGTGGGTCGACGAATAATCCCCCTTCGGCAACACGAAAGAAGTTGTCCCTGCCAGTGATGGTGTTGGTGATGCGGCCAAGGAGCCACTGGTGCGGTGGAAGTTTATCCTCGTGTCCTATGACCGTGTCGCCAATGTATATGTTTGGCGATATCTTAGTCCAGTTTGTGCGCATTTGGAGCTCGTTGATGTATTCGTGCGACCAGCGTCGCAAAATGTGCGTTCCCAGCGAGCGAGGGTGTCCATTTCAGCATCTGATAATGGATGTTCAGGAAGTGCCCGAAGCGCATAAGACCGGCTAAGTCATTTGGATCCGTCGACATTGGTGATAACGGACGCGAGTTTAGGATGGCCTCAACGTCTGCAACTGCAGTAGAAAGCTCTTCAAATGTGAGCCAAGTCTGGGAGTGTGCGGTTGAGAAGTCCCTTGACGCTCTTAACTGCAGCTTCCCATTTGCCCCCGAAATGCGAGGCCCTCTGTGGGATGAAATGGAAATTGATAAATTCAGATGAGCAGAAATTGCTGATTAAGCGAACTGTTTCATCCTTGATTAAAAACAGCTTCAGCGCCTCTAACTTGTTGTTCGCTAATGTGAAATTAGTGGCGTTGTCACAGGAGACTTCCGATGAAACCCCGCGCCGGGAAATGAAGCGTTTGAGGGCTTCAATGAAACTATCCGTAGTGATATCGGATACGACTTCGGCGTGTATTGCCTTAGTAACAAATCATATAAATATGGCGATGTAGGCTTTTCTCGGTGGCTTGCCACGGATGCGCAAAAATACGTTGACTGGACCACAGAAGTCTATGCCGCATCGGGAGAAAGGCCTTGCTGGTGTCAGACGTTCCTTCGGTAACTGCCCCATTAGCTGTCCTTGTAGAGTTGGTCGATAGCGGACACAGTGCACGCAAGATTGAACGATGCGGCGTGCCAAGTCTCGTGCATTGACTATCCAAAATTGTAACTGAAGCAGAGCAACGAGTGCCTTGGGTCTAGCGTGATGGTTTTTTTGATGCATGTATCGTACGTACTGCTCCACCAAAGGCTCCTTGCTTGGCAGTAGGATGGGGTGCTTCTGGGTGTCTGAAAGATTTGTTAGTTCCAAACGGCCTCCTACTTTAATGAGCAGAAACCCATCAGTGACCTGTAAGAAAAAACAAAGGCTTCGAAACTTGTTGTGAGCTGACTGACCCTTGTGTAACCGTGACATTTCTTCTGGGAAGTGGATGGCTTGTAGGTTCCAGACGATGCAGCTTAGGGTGCGTTTTCGATTTTCGATTCAACAATGCTACGAATCTCCAAATTGTTCTTGGCTCTTGGCAAGCGCAGCGTCTGGGCAAACTCTTCAGAGATAAAGTTTACCTGGGAGCACGAATCCAACAAGGCGCGTCCTACTTTGTAGCACCCAGACGAATCCTTTACCAAGACCAAGTCCGTGGCTAATATGACACAGTCAGAACGAGTGTCCGTAAGTTTGTGCGCGACGGCATCCTGAGCCTGTGGCGCATTTAAGCGAGGCTGGGCCATCGACGTATGAGTTTTAGATGCGTCTCCATGAAGCAATGTATGATGCGGCAGCGAGCAGATGCGGCATCTCCATTTAGATGGGCATTTCGCTGCAGTATGACCTTTGTTTAAGCAGTTGGTGCAGACTCCAAGTTGCTTGATTCTGTTTATGCGTGATTCTACGGCGAGGTCAGTTAGTTGGCCACATGTAAAGGCCTTATGCTCTGAGCTGGTGCATATGTTGCAAGTTTGCGTTGTGCAATTAAATGATGAGCTTGCCTGTGACCGATGTGAGCGGGTTTTATGACCATCTTGTTGGTTTACAAAGGCATCAGCAGCAGGCTTATTGACTCTAGATACTTACAGTGGCGCTCTACGATTTGTAAGCAACTGTCCCACGTAGGTAACGCTGTGTATACTAGAGATTCGTTCCATTTTCGTTTAGTCTCCTGGTCTACTTTCTTCATGACGATGAAGATGAGCATGGCCTAAGCTATCTGCGATTCGTTGCCCAGAGACCGCAACGAGTTATACAATGCGGACGCATTATCAATGAGGCTGCGCAACTTATGCCCACTGGCTTTGGCAGCAGTTAGCAATGCGAAAAGCGATGATATATTGTCCAAGAAAACGAAAGTTGGGTTGTCATAGCGAGTCTTCAAGCGTTCCAGAGCCTTTTTGTAGTTTTCTGAAGTAACTTGAAATGCTCGAGCCGTTTCAAAAGCAGGTCCACGAAGACAGTTCAACAGCTGGTTGAACTTTTCGATTGGAGACAGATATGATTGATTTTCAATAACTTGTCTGAACGACATAATAAAGGTTGGGTCTCGGAGTACTTGCATTCGAAAGTTGGCAGAGATAGTCGTGGCAACTTTATAGAGGATGTATGACCCACATGTACAGATGACATGTCGTTGATGGTGATGTGTGCATCTGGTCCTAGCTGCTCTTGAATGCACACCTTGGTGCGGATAAATAGCTCCTCAATTTAGCGCTGTAGCTCCTCAGGATCGGCTTGTTCAATATCTCCTTGTATGTTGATTGCGTTCTTGGAATAGGCTTCCAAAATTGACAAGCGACAAGTTAGTTCCAACGGTGACAGCTGTACGCTGTGCTCGACGGATTTGCTAATGCGAGTGATGTTTCTTTGCACATTAACACGTTGGATCTTAAGTTGCTCCAAAGTAGACATGTTTGCAATTGAAACAGCCGGCAAATACGAGAAATATATGTAGCTTTATTGAACACCGATGTGTAAACGCTGAGTATACGTACAGTTTTGTCACTCAATTTCAAATTGAGTGACTCCACTTGATGCGATGATGTGTGTGTGCACGAAATTGAGGTTATAACCGAGGTGTCGATGGGTCCAACGATGAGTTATTTTTGAAGAACTCACTCGACTTCAACAAAGACCTAGAGGTGTACTTCGCTTGTGTAGCAGGGACTGTGCAGCTAGAAGCAGTGGCGGCGTGGCAGCCAGCAAGAGCAAGTTTGTGCATCAGCGTGGGTGTGCGTGCAAGAAATTGAGGTTAGGTCGTAGGAGGGTGAGATGTCCGCTCCAAAGACGCACGTTGTGTGGAGGTCACGATGTCCACTCCAACAAGGCGGGGACGGACTCCGCTCGCGTAGCGAAGGCTGTGTGCGGTTTGCAGCGGCTTGCTAGCAGTGGCGTCGTGTCTTAGTCTACGGCGATCTGGCTGGAGATGCCGGCAGTGAATGCAATCGAAATAAGTAAATAAATGTATGTTGCACTATGCGTGAGTATATCAATTGGCAGGGCAATTGTTTATGAAACGCGCACAAATTGTAAAATTAAAGCTTGTGGCGGCTACAGAACCTCACTTTTTGCCTGCAGTGTGTATTTGTGTGTATGTACATGCATGCAAAATTGCAACTTCACAAAACCTTTGTAATAAAACAAACACGGTCCCTGCTTGGGCACCATAATGAAGAATCAAGAGCTTTTTCTTGACAGTTTTATTAATAAGTAAATGCGGGTGCAAGTTTTATTCAAAGTTGATTTAGATTTATTTTCTTTGATGAGGTTCTTCGCTGCACCACTTTATACTTTCGATCAGATAAGAAGCTGTTTGTTTCATGTGTTCTGTTATATTAAGCTTACCAGGGCTGTGCGCTTCTGTTATCTTAAGCTTAATAGGGTTGTGCGTTGACTTTAACAGAGTAAGGCGCGATATTCAAATATTTAATACAAATCAACAATTAAACTACATAATAAGAAATATAATTGGGTTTTGACCCAACATTATTATTATTATAATTATAATTATAATTATTATTTTTATTATTATTATTTTTATTATTATTATTATTATTATTATTATGATTATTATTATTATTATTATTATTATTATTATTATTATTATTATTATTATTATTATAATTATTATTATTATTATTATTATTATTATTACTATTATTATTAGTATTATTATAAATATTATTATTATTGTTATTGTTATTATTATTATTATTATTATGATTATTATTATTATTATTATTATAATTATTATTATTATTATTTAATTATTATTATTATAATTATTATTATTATTATTATTATTATAATAATTATTATTATTAATATTATAATTATTATTATAATTATTATAATTATTACTATTATTATTACCATAACTATTATAATTATTATTATTATTTATTATTATTATTATTATTATTATTATTATTGTTATTATTATTATTATCACTATTATTTATTTTGGGGGCTAAGGCTTTGTAAATGAGGCGTGTGTGCCTGCCGCCGCGCCGAGTTTACTTAGCCAGAGGGAGTTGGCAGTCGCATGTTAACTACCGAAGACCGACCATACGTGGTGAAGAGCCACATCCTGCTCGAGGTGCCCCTGCTCTAGACTAAATATGGCGGATCTAGAGAGGACAACTCGAAAAAAACCCGTAATCACCGGTGTTACCGTACCGTGCCCCTGTGATGAATGGCACTACGTTAGTGTGTCTTATAACGGTGGCTTCCGGATACCTGGCACCTCCGGTCGTATAAGTGCCCGATCCGGGTATGAGGCTCTGCCCCGGGGGATACCCTTTCCTCATCACTCGTGGGACCAAAACATGGATACTGCAGAAAATAAAATTATAGAAACCGGGTGCTCTAGCAGCCCCAAATCGACATTTGTCGAACATATCCGGGAGCCTGAGGTAGCTATGGACGTTTGTTCACAAAGCTCCAGCACCGACACCATCACCAAGGAGGTTGAAGAAGCCCTTCTTGCCTCTCCTAAGGCCGAGAAACCCAAGAGGATCGCGCTATCGGGAGCTGCAAGAAAGAGACTGCGCAGACACCTCGCAAATGGCGTTCCCATGGAGGAGGCTAAGAGGCTCGCACAGAAGCCTATTGGCCCACCCATGGCTATGCCCAGCAGAAATGGTGTAGCAAACAAGCGGGGTAGATCGGCAAACACGACCCCAGAAGAGGCGTCGAATAAGAGGGTCATGCTGAAGACCGCGGCACCTAGTGCCCTGGCGAAGGGTGATCCTGCAAGCGTGTTGCTTGCCACGGTGGCTCCAGTAGCCTCCACAGCCGCAACTGCGGCTGGGCAAGTAGCACAGGAGCAGCCACCCCAAACCGGTGGTATGGCATCTTATAGGGATGTCGCCAGCTCATCGAAGATGGCAATACTCCCAGCCGACTACCCCAACAGTTTGCTCACTACGGAGCAGCTTGGCAGCATCCAAGCCGCCATCTTGTCAAGGGTGATGGAGCTGAGGCATGGCTCTGTGAAGCCGTTATTCTCTGGCTGCACCTTTAGACCAGGATGGATGGCCATCACTTGCGGAAATGCGGAGACGGTTGAGTGGCTGTGCACAGAGGTGCCTAAGCTCCGGCTGTGGAAGGATGCCCGCATTAAGGTAGTCCCCGAGGCAGAGGCTCCACGTGCCGCTGTTTTTATTGGCTACTTTCCGCTTCCGAATGCGGACATGAAGACGGACGAGATTCTGAAACTCGTCGAAGGCCAGAATAGCGGGCTGCGAGTGGGAGACTGGCGCGTCTTTCACCGGGAGATGAGGCAGCACATGGCTATTATCACCTTAGCACTGGACCCTGTTTCGGCCAACCGGCTGAAATCGCTAGGATTCCAGCTGAACTTCGCGTGGGGCAAGGCTACCCTTAAGCCTAAGGCCAGCGCGCAGTCGAAAGAACAGGCAGTGGCTCATGCTCTCGTAGCTGAGAAGCCCACCTGCTCCAAGACTGCCATACCGGACGCGGCTGCAACTACACCACAGGGTGTTGCTGAGGAGACTCATGCGACCCCTGGGCTGCCTGCAGCTAACAGCACAGTCCGGACCCCCAGCGGTGGTGAGGCATGTGGCACCGTAGCTGCCCAGGAGCCCGCAGCACCGAAAAAGATCCTGCGCCCTCCCCTTTACGGGCGCATCACGCGCGGAACCGGGCGCGTGAATAAGGGTGCGAGGCGCACTTTAGAAGAAGAGGCCCTTCTAAGCACAAACCGAGGCCGGAAGATGGCGGCCAGAGGCCGCAAGAGGGCGGACTAATGTCCTGTCCCCCTCCCCCCACCCTTCCCAACACCCGGAGACACCTAAGATGTCTCCAAGCAAACCTCCACCACGCAAAGGCCGCTTCTGACGTCCTCTGTGAGAGGTTTGCTACCATGGACATAGCATTTATCCAGGAGCCGTGGATAAATGCCGGACGTGTCCTGGGGCTAAGCACCACATCCGGTAAATTGCTATATGCAAACAACCTACCTCGCCCTAGAGCGGCTTTGTTAATTAACAAAAATCTAACATATGTTCCCCTTTCACAGTTCATCACTGAGGACCTGGTGGCAGTCTGGGTTAAAATACCCACTGCCCATGGCGAGCAGGAGGCAGTGCTGGCCTCCGCCTATCAGCCCGGTGACTCAGATGTTGTGCCTACGGCGGCTACCTGTGCCCTGGTAGAGCATTGCCAGAGAAACCGGCTCCGATGGTTAATCGCCTGTGATGCTAATGCGCATCACACGGTCTGGGGGAGCAGTGACATCAACAAAAGAGGTGAGTACCTTCTTGAGTACATTATTAGTAACAACATAAGCTTACTAAATCGAGGCAATGAGCCCACATTTATTAATGCAATCAGAGAGGAAGTCCTCGACCTAACTCTCTGTAGTCTTAACATGTTGTCCGTTGTCTCAAACTGGCACGTTGCGAGTGAGATCACTATGTCAGATCACCAGCACATTAGATTTGATATAGGATGTGCCTTGCAATGTAGCCTAGTTACTAGAAATCCCAAAACACCAACTGGGATCTTTTCTGTTTTGAGCTTGAGCAATCCAGAGACTGCTCCACCCGTCCGATATTGTCCATTGACGAGCTAGAGCGTGAAGCTACTGTGCTTCATACGAACATTAAATCGGCTTATCACGCTAGCTGCGAACAAAAAGTTCGTAAGACCAGAAGGGCTGTTCCCTGGTGGAACAAGAGCCTTGACGATCTCAAAAAGGCTGCGCGAAAGCTCTTCAATAAAGCAAAGAGTGGGAAAACCACATGGGATTCCTACAAATCTGCTTTAACGCTCTATAATAAAGAGCTGAGAAGGTCCAAACGGGCTACATGGCGCCAACACTGCGGGCAGATTTCAAACCTCCCGGAAGCTGTCAGGCTACAAAAAGCCCTTTCCAAGGACCACTCAAATGGCATCTGTACGTTGAAAAAGCCAGATGGAACACACACAAACGACCCAAGGGAAACGAGCAGCCTTCTTTTGACTACTCATTTTCCCGGGTGCGTGGCTGTGGAGCAGCACAGCTCAGAGGGTGAGGCACCAACCTACCTCTCTGGGACTGGAGAGTGCCCACACCTGCGAGTGGCTATGGTGGCAGACTCCAATAGGGCTGTGGGAAGGGAACCCCTCTATCCCTCAGAACGTTTTGGAAACTTACCCTATAGACTGTTTCATCAAAATAGCGTACAATGGGCTATACAGAGCTTCAGTCCATACAAATCCCCTGGGCCAGATGGAATATATCCATGCTTGCTGCAGCGGGGACTGCACCAACTCGCAATCCCCCTGGTCCGTTTATTCCGAGCTAGTCTCTTGTTTGGACACATACCAAGCAAATGGGCTAAAGTGAAAGTTGTGTTTATTCCTAAGGTAGGGAAGAAAGATTCCCAATTGCCTAAGTCCTATAGACCAATTAGTCTTAGCTCCTTCTTCCTTAAAACTATGGAGAAGATAATTGACCAGCACATCAGGGAGACGAATCTAAAGCAGCTTCCCTTGCATAAGTACCAATATGCGTACCAAGCTGGTAAGTCAACTGAGACTGCCATTCATTGCCTTACAACAACCATTGAAAAGGCCATTGGCGCTCAACAAATAGCACTATGTGCCTTTTTAGACATATCAGGAGCTTTTGACAACACGTCATATCAGGCTATCCGTGCCTCTCTTGTACATAAAAATGTACCCACACCCATTATTAGGTGGATTCTGGAAATGCTTAAATCCAGAATAATAACTGTAGACCTTGGAGGAACCATGACCTCAATCACAGCCACAAGGGGGTGCCCTCAAGGGGGAGTACTCTCTCCTCTCTTGTGGACTCTGGTCATCGACGAGCTACTCTATAAGCTCAACGACTTAGGGTTCGCCACTCAAGGCTACGCTGATGACCTAGTCATCTATATAGTGGGCTGGCATGAGCAAACCATCTCGGACCGCATGCAGCAAGCTCTCAACATAGCCAACAGATGGTGTCAGGACAAAGGATTGTCCATAAACCCGTCTAAAACTGTTTTAGTTCCTTTTACCAGGAAAAGGTCTCTGTCTCTAACAAGACCATCATTAAATGAATCTACCATTGACTTTTCGGTTGAAGCCAACTACTTAGGAGTTACACTTGACTCCAAGCTCAACTGGAATGCTCACCTTGAAAAGACCATAAATAAAGCCACTCGAGCACACTTCGCTTGTAACAGGCTTTTCGGTAGAACATGGGGTCTAAGTCCCAAAATGATCTACTGGTCTTTTAACACTGTGGTAAAACCGATCCTAACCTATGCATCTCTTGCTTGGTGGACGAAATCTACCCAGAAGACAGCTGCGGCTGCACTTACCAAACTACAACGACTAGTCTGCATAGGCATCACTGGAGCCATCCGAACATGTCCCACTGCAGCACTTGGAGTTATAACTGGCATACCCCCTCTACCCATCACCTTGAAAAGGAGGCCTGCCTGGGGGCACTTCGCCTTCAAAACATCACTAACATAAAAAGTGGTGATCTTACCGGGCATCTTCGGGTTCTTGAACCCCTAATAAATGAGCCCATTCTGCGCGTAACTGACGAACAGAAACCAAAACTTGTTTTCCACAGAAACTTCTCTGTAGTCTTGCACACCAGACATGATTGGAAAACAAAATCAATATCTCTACCCAGTGGATCACAAACGTGGTACACTGACGGGTCAAAACTGGAAAACGGCGACACCGGGGCTGGTATTTTTGGACCAAGGTTCAACAAGTCCATAGCCATGGGAAAGTCTCCAACCATTTTCCAAGCAGAGATATACGCTATAGAAATCTGTGCTCGTGAATGCCTTCGCAGGAAAATGCAAGGTGCACGGATTTACATCTTCTCTGACAGTCAGGCGGCGCTCATAGCGCTAAGATCCTTCACGATCTCCTCCAGACTTGTAGAGAACTGTTTCCAGCAGCTGAACGCCCTTGCCTCAAAAAACATCTTAACGATGGGCTGGGTGCCGGGGCATGAAGGCCACATAGGAAACGAGGTAGCAGACTCCCTAGCAAAACGCGGGGCGATGTCACCACTAATCGGCCCTGAACCGTTCTGTGGACTCTCGAAAGGACACAAAAGAGAACTGGTCAGGAAATGGGAGGAAAAGGAAATAAGTCGCCACTGGACCGACAGTGCAGGGCTGAGACAAGCCAAACAATTTCTCTTCCCCCAGATGACGCGATCAAAACGCATCATCAATCTAAAGAAGAACGAAATACGTATTCTAACAGGCTACCTAACGGGTCATTGCAACCTAAGGTATCACCTTAAGAAATTAAAACTTTCAGAAATCGACACATGCAGATTCTGTGAGATGGAGCCTGAAACATCAGAACATATTCTATGTGAATGCCCCTCGCTAAGCAGACGTCGACTTCTACAACTAGGAGGTGAACTCATTCCCCCCTACAGGATATGGGAACATATAGACCCTACCAAAGTGCTCTCTTTTATTAGAAGCCTTGGTATAGAGGCTCTACCCTAATTCCTACAGGCCGGCACAAAAGACCTAACATCTGGTCGCAGTGCAGCAAGGCCCTGGTAATAATAATAATAATAATATCACTATTATTATATATTATTATATCTTATTATTATTATTATTATTATAATAATTATTATTATTTATTATTATTTTTATTATTATTATTATTATTATTATTATTATTATTATTATTATTATTATTATTATTATTATTATTATTATTATTATTATTATTATTATTATTATTATTATTATTATAATTATTATTATTATTATAATTATAAGGAAAGCCGAAGAGCGACAAACAAAAGGAGACCGCACTATCAAGCACTAGGGCATCTGCTAAAAGTGGAGTAAACCAAAAGACAAGGACACGGCCCAGGCCTGACGCACTGCTAGTTAAACCTGCGGAAGGCAAAAGCTACGCTGACGTACTTAAAAAACGACGAGAAAACATGAAGACAGAAGAAGCCGACAACGCCATACGCTCGGTAAGGAAAACAATGAAGGGGGACATGCTAGTAGAACTAGCAAAAGGAAGCAAAACGGACACCCTGTGTCAAACAATAAGAGACACAATCAAAGAGAATGGGTCAGTAAGGGTTATCAAACCAAAGACTAAGGTAGAAATCCGCGACTTGGACAGTCTGACAGAGGAGGAGGAAATCATTGTGGCAATAAAAGCGGCGGTAGGCGACGTATGTCAGGATTTTGAAGTACATCTGACAAAGGTCAACAGTTCGGAGCAAAAACGCGCCTTCGTCACCATGGCAACGGAAGACGCATTAAAATTACTAAAGGATCAGAGGATCAAAGTTGGGTGGACAATATGCCGAATTAAATCATGCCTCGACATCAAACGTTGCTTTAAATGCCTAAAAGTGGGACACCTACAGAAGGATTGCAGGGGACCAGACCGGAGAGATGTATGCATGAGATGCTCGGAAAGAGGACATAAAATGAAGGACTGCACGAAAACGCCAAAGTGTTGTTTATGCACACAGGAAGGCCACAAAGAGATGAACCACATACCAGGACCGACCTACTGCAAAGCCGGACCCGGAAAGACCAAAAAGTGATAATTCTGCAAGCAAACCTACACAGAAGCCGGACAGCAGATGCTCTGCTATCCCAAATAGTCCTCGAACAGCAAGCAGATTTAGTTATAATCAGCGAGCAGTACAGGAACAAATCAAATGGATGCTGGCTAGAAGACGAATCGAAGACGGCCGCAATATGGTTCCCGGGCACAAGCAAGGCTGTTGTTCACAACTCAACGAAAGGAAGATGCTTCGTTCATGCACGCATAGAGAAGTACAACATAATGAGCTGTTACCTAACGCCAAACGATGACATCAACACTTTCAAAGAGAAACTAAATGACATCGAGGACGCGGCGTTGCAAATGAACGGAAACCTTATCATAGCAGGTGATTTTAACTCAAGAGCAGAAGAGTGGGGCATGCCCTCGACAAACTCAAGAGGCCGTAAAGTTGTCGATATGGCGGCAAGATTGGGACTTGTGGTCGCAAACGTCGGCTCAGCACCGACATTCAGACGGCCAGGAACCATTGGTACAATCCCGGATATAACGCTCGTCTCAGAAGGACTCGCAGGCCAAATCATACTCTGGAAGGTCTTAGATACCTACAATGGAAGCGATCATGAGTACATCTCGTTCGAACTCAAAGAAACGCGACCACCCGACGTCAATAAAACAACTGGGAGACGCAGATGGAATGTAAATCGGCTCAACAGGACGATCCTTATCCACGAAATAGACCGGCAAGCAAGGGTAGAACGTGAGGGAGACATCGTCAACAAAACCATGACGATAATAAGAAAAGCCTGCGATGCCGCAATGCCTAGAACAGGCAACCCACACAGAGCAGGAAAAGAGGTCTATTGGTGGACGGATGAAATAAAAGCACTCAGGGAGACATGCATTAAGAATAGGCGCAAGCTTACCAGGGCAAGACGGAGAGGAAATTTCGCGATACAGGAAGCCCAGTTTAAGATATCCAAGAAAAACCTTAGCATTGCCATTCGCAACAGCAAAAAGGAAAAATGGAAAGCACTATGCGATGACGTGAACATCGACCCTTGGGGGCTGGGATACAAAATCGTGATGAAAAAACTACGAAAGAGGAGTGCTACGCCAGACATTGAGGAAGAACAGATGGACAACATAGTCAAAACACTGTTTCCCACGCATGTCCCAAGACCCGCCAGGACAACACGTCGTACGACGGAAGCGCAAATAGAGCTTTTCACCAACGAGGAACTGACGAGGGCAGCTTATAGCCTAAAGAATAAGAAAGCCCCAGGACCCGATAACATCCCTTCGGAAGTTCTGAAAGTTATTGTAGAAAGTTGGCCAAATGTACTGCTCGACATGTACAACGCGTGTATACTTAATGGGAGCTTTCACGATACCTGGAAAGTACAGCGACTAGTACTGATAGGGAAAGGAAAAGGAGACCCTACGACTCCATCCGCATACCGCCCTCTTTGCATGCTAGACACAGCAGGGAAACTCTTAGAAAAGATGATTAGCAGTGGCAGTAGAACGTGCTGGAGGTCTCTCTCCCAGGCAGTACGGCTTTAGACCAGGCAGGTCTACAATAGGAGCTATCCAAGAGGTGGTGAATGAGGCGCTCAAGACAAAACGAGGAAACCACTACTCGAGACCCATAACCCTGTTAGCAACGCTGGATGTAAAAAACGCGTTCAACAGCGTCAGATGGACAGATATGTTGGCAGCACTTGAGAGACGATCGCACATACCGGAATACCCAATGTGCATAATTGACAGCTACCTCAGCAACAGGAAATTAATATACAAGACCAGCTCAGGCAAAAAGTGTATAAATATAAACTCAGGAGCTGCACAAGGTTCCATTCTTGGGCCGGAACTCTGGAACATAAGCTATGATGAAATCTTCCGCATAGAAATGCCTGAAGACACTTTTCTAGTGGGGTACGCAGACGACATAGTAGCAGTGATCACGGCGCGGAACACAGAATACGCACAGAGGCTACTTACTCGGGTGATGGTACGAGTCAAGGACTGGCTGGACGCACACGGTTTGCAGCTAGCGACTGAAAAAACAGAGCTGATTGTAATAGCCGGTAGAAGAATCCCTCTAGAAGTGGATATGAGAGTCAACGACAGTCATATAAGGACACAAAAGGTGATCAAATATCTGGGCGTAAGACTAGATACCAAATTGACATTCGAGCCACATCTTCAGTACGTTAAAAAAAGAGCAGCCGAGGCAACGAGAAACCTCAGCAGGCTCATGGCAAATATCGGCGGACCAACTCAAGCAAGGAGAAAACTCTTGATGGAGATCAACAACTCCATTCTGCTATACGGAAGCGAAATCTGGGCAGAGACTTTGGAAACCAAAAGTAGGCTGAAGCCACTACTCGCTATTCAGAGAACGAGCGCACTGAGGATAAACAGTGCATACAGAACGGTGTCCGGCGCTGTCGCACTAGCCATCGCAGGCGTGATACCGATAGACCTCTTAGCTAAGGAACGAAAGAATCTACGAGCTACGACAACTAGGACAATATTCTAGGCAAACCGCAGACACATGTAGACAGGCAACGTTAGCATTATGGCATGAAAGATGGGCAGGCGAGAGCACAGGAAGATGGACAGCCAGGCTCATACCTAACCTTAAGGCATGGGTCGAACGTCAGAATGGGGACGTAGATTACTACATCACCCAAGTGCTTACAGGACATGGATATTTTAGTGCCTTTCTACACAAGATAGAGAAACGCGCAGTAGCCAGCTGCGTGTATGGCGACGCCGAGATCGACAATGCTGAGCACACAATTTTTCACTGTGTGCGTTTCACATTAGAAAGAAGACGACTTACACAAGCGATCGGTCAAATAACACCAGACAACCTTGTATACAAGATGACCACCACAGAAGACGATTAGAAAAAAGTAGCGGCTTTCATCAGTAAAATTTTCGGAAGCAAGAAAAAAGACCTAGATGAGAGGCCCGAATAGGGTTTCTGGACGCAGATTAGATTTCCAGCAGGATCATCAAAAAACTGAGAGCTCATGCTTCATAAGAAGACGGCGCTTGGCGCATAAAGGACCCACTTCGAAGTATTGCGAAAGCGTTTCCGAAGTGGAGAAAGGCCTAAGGGGGGGGGGGGGTTTGATTAGTGGGTATTCTACTATGTAGCGAGCCCCACACTCCCTAACTAAGACGTTAGTTGGAAGTGCGTAAATGCATTTTCCCCTCCCAACCCAAAAAAAGAAAAAAAAAAAAAAAAAAGTTTAATTATAATTATAATTATTATTTTTATTATTATTATTATTAATATTATTATTATTATTATTATTATTATTATTATTATTATTATTATTATTACTATTATTATTATTATTATTATTATTATTATTAATATTATTATTATTATTGTTATTGTTCTTATTATTATTATTATTATTATTATGATTATTATTATTATTATTATTATTATTATTATTATTATTATTATTATTATAGATTATTATATCTTATTATTATAATTATTATAATAATAATTATTATTTATTATTATTCTTATTAGTATTATTATTTTTATTATTTTTATATATTTTTATATCTTATAATTATTATTATTATTATTGTTGTTAATATTATTATTATTATTATTAATTTTATTATTATTATTATTATTATTATTATACTTATTATTATTATTATTATTATTATTATTATTATTATTATTATTATTATTATTATTATTATTATTATTATTATTATTATAAGTATTATTTTTTTATTTTTTTATTATTATTGCGATATGGATACAATATGATATACACGCCTTGGGCTCACGACTGCAGTATTCGGTAACCTTAGTACGCAAGAGTGATATCTTGCTGAAAAGGCTTTCCGGCTAATACTGTCAGTCGCCTCCGTCCCGCTAAAACTGTGGCTAGTCTCCATTTACATTCTAAGCACGTCACCACTGATTTGGCGGTTCCGGTCTTGTTGAGATTACTCCAAGTTAGCGTCCGATCCTGGTTCTGAACAGAAGCACCCATAAGGAGTCCTGTCAACCCTCGCGTGGCCTCCCTGTTGGCCATCACAGACAACCACGGGGATCAATGGACGACGGTTCTTTCGTGTAAGGATAGCGGACTGGAGCGGGGACCCATACAGTATGAACAATCAATAACAACAACAAACGGAGCGGCCTAATGTCCAGGTCCCCAATGCAAAATGGAGACACAACAGTGCCAAACCAACAGAGACCCACAGCAACTGAGAGCGAGCTGAGTGAACCAACACCCAACAAAGTGCCAAATTACGTAGAGTCGTCGTCTACTAGTCTGACAACACCGAGTCTGCCCCAGCATAGGGCACACGTAAACAGCTCTCCACGGCAAGAGCTGATTTACAAGATGCGCGCTTTAGAGGAGGAAGCTTTAGGTCAGTGCAAGTCTGTGCTTTTAAAGATGAAGCACGCAATGACAAAACAGAGAAATATAAGTATGGACGTCAAAGACGGTGTTTCAGAGTTGGGTGAGCTTTTTGACGTAATCGCGAGTTAAAGGAAAACTTGGGCATCCGCTGAAAAAGGAAAAGCAGAAGAAACCAACAGAATAGCTATAGCAAGAGGAAATAACGATACTCCTGTTCGTCTATCCCAAAAAGGAAAGCTTCCAGTCCAGCGGCGCCCGACTCAGCGAAAAAAGTCAGAAGCAAGGAGCCAGACGAATTTCAAACAGTGGTGAACAAACGAAAAAGACAAAAATCTGAAAAAAACAAGGGAGGTTAAAGGTCAGAGAATAAAAGGTTAATGCAAGAAACAAAGTAAATCCTATAAAAACAAGAACAAGGACGCGGCCGGACGTGTTGCTAGGAAGACCAGCAGAGGGTAAAAGCTATGCGGATGTGCTAAAAGAGCTAAGAACGGGAATGAAACCAGGAGAGGCGGAGATCCGATCAGTCAGAAAGAAGAAGTCCGGAGATATGCTACTGGAAGTGGCCAAAGGAAGCGAAGCCAACACGCTGCGCGACCGCATCAAAGACACGCTAAAGGAAAACGCAGCAGTGAAGCTTATTAAGCCAAAAGCCAAAATTGAGATTCGTGATCTGGATAGTCTCGTAGACGAACAAGAGGTGCTAGCTGCTATCAAAAATATACTTAGTAGACAACCCCTGTATGTCACAGATAACAAATCCACTTGACAGAGGCGAGCTTTTGTCACGCTGAGCACAGAGGACGCAAATAAAATCCTAGAAGAGTCTAGAGGTAATATAGGATGGACCCGATGCCGAGTTAAGCGGTGTGTAAATGCTCCGCGATGCTACAGATGCTTCAGCACAGGACACTGTAAGGACGTACTTTCTTAGGCCGAGGTCGGCATCTCAGTCGCGTCCAGGGGTTTTACAGAAAATTTGTAAATTGCTGGGACACTGGGGGAGCTGTGCCAGAGTATACCTAGGGGTCGGGGCACTAGACGTAAGCGTAGGGGGAATAGTGGGGGGTTCGTGAGCATGCCTTACGCACTGGCGATGATTTGTGAGACACCCGGAGGTATAGGTTGGTTAGTCCAGGGTAACACCCGGAGAACTAGCCAATCATTCCCCCGAATGGCTCTTCGTCGCCGACCAGAGCGTCGGGCGAAGTTCTGTGTTAGCACGGGAGTGTGAGAGTCAACCAGCTAGCTGGTCAGGCCGAGGGTAAGACCCGGAAGCCTGCGCACCAACTGCCTAACCTCATCCGCCAACACCAGTCACCGGCCGCGTCCTTGAGAAGTTCTCGGACGCGTGTGAGAGATACGAGTGAGAGGATTTCGTCACGCACAGAGTAAGACTCGGAATGCGTGCCCATCCTCCACCCGATCTCTCGCCGCTGCAGCGCCTGGGTATTACCAACTTGTCGCTACACCTGGGACATACCCAAGAGGCAGGCGTTGCAGAATCTAGAGTAAAACTCGGAGGATTTGCTAGCATACCCCCCAGGTTTGCCCCACGTGGGCCATTTGGTGAGGCGCACTGAACCACTACTACCCCACTCGTCGCTTCACGTGGGACATACCCAAGGGGCAGGCGTTGCAGAATCTAGAGTAAATCTCGGAGGATTTGCTAGCATACCCCTCAAGTTTGCGGGCTATGAGGGTGAGGCGCACTCGCTGAAAGGGGGAAAAAGGGGAAAAGGGTAACAAATAAAGCACACACAAATTTATCTACATTAGAATCTTTATTATTATTATATCACAGACAATAAGACATATATTTATTACACAAAAGGGGTTGGGATGCTATCCTAGGCCGCACCAAATCTAAGCATGGCTGCCTTAGCAACCTTTGGGCCCATCGCAGATGGCCATCACTTACCCCTGAGTATGTGTGTATGTATGCCTGCGTACGGGTGTATGTGTGTGTAAGCCTGTGTGTGTGTGTGTGTAAGCCTGGGTGTGTGTGCCTGTGTGTGTGTGTATATGCCTGTGTGTGTGCGGGTGTCGATGCCTGATGTACGTTTTTTTTTTGTTTTTTTTTTTTTTTGGTCGCCGCCGGGAGGTGAGAATCTTCAAAAGATATTGGCGGTCCACCAATATGCACGATTCATCGACACCGTCGACGCCTACGTACTAAACTCACCCCCCCCCCCCCACACACCGCATCCCCAGCGGGATCCACCGCAAAGTATTACTTCGCGGGGGGCGGTAGCCTGCTTAGGCTAACAACCTTTCACGTCGCTCTTTCTCACATCGTCTCAGATTAATCTGGATGCCTATTATGAGCTGACGCATACTCTCCCAGTTGTCCTCCGACTCCAGCATGAACTTCAGCAAGTTCTCCGTTGATGGCACTGTTCTTGTTCTTCCAGCGTATCGTCTGCAGCTGTACAGAACGTGCTCCGGGTCCTCATACTCCCCTTGGCCGCACTGGCACACCGGGCTGTCCTCGTGTTTGAAGCGGTGGAGATACTTCCTGTATCCTCCGTGGCCCGTGAGGAATTGCGTTAGGTGGAAGTCCATCTGTCCAACTCCGCGGCCAAGCCAACCGCTGACATCTGGGATCAGCCAAACTGTTGCGCCGAAAGTGCTCCATTCTCCTCGGCTACTTTCAGCAAGCGACCGTAGATTATCGTCTCGAATACTTTACCCACCGTGCACAGAAGGCATATTGGGCGGTATCCTGAGGGTTCTTCCACGGGCTTCGTCCCCTTGGGCAGCAGTACAAGGCGCTGCCGTTTCCATTGCTTTGGAAACACTCCCTCCAGCAAGCACTCGTTGTAAACCTCTGCCATGATGTCCGGTCTTACCAGCGAGATCCTCTTCAGGACACTGTTGGGGACACAATTCATTTTGGCTGTTGAAGAGCCTTCCTGAATAGTGGAACTGCCCACTTCCCGCCACGTACCGCCACTTCTTGTTGCTATCTTTGCAGAACATGCACTGAGGGTCGCTCCGACAATCCTTGGCTATATGGCCCTCCTGACCACACCTCCTGCACATCTCTGATCTATCAATCTCGCTGCTGCAGTTGCGGGCCATATGTACAAATTCTAGGCATCTGAAGCACTTGACCACCGCGACGCGCTCTTTCAGCCTGCACCTCACCCAGCTGACTTTCAGCGATCCCTTTTCTAGCGCCTTGCGTGCGCTCTCGGCTGCCATCCTGATCGTTGCGGCTTGGGTCTCCCCATAAACACTCCTCAGGTAGATATCCCTTACCTTCACCTCAATCATCAGCTGGTTCTTCAACGCCATACATATCTCTTACTTGGTGGTGCTCTCGTCCAAGTCGCGGCACTCGATTTCCACCCGATGCGAAAGGGTGTGGACCTCTACCTGTTCTCCCAGTGTCTCTTCAACCAGGCTCTTATAGTTGTCAACTGCGCCTCCTGCTTTGGTGAGCTGCAGGAGCAACTACCCCTTTTGAGTCGTCCTTATTCTTGACACTGCGTCTCCTAAACCCTGCAAGTTTTCATCCGCCTTAATTTTCCGTAGAATGTCCACATAGCTGGCTTCTCACTTCGTCTTGATGACTATTGGATCCGGCCTTATCTTCTCCGTCAGTCCCTTCCTATTTTTGGGCGGCTTGCGCTTTGATGTCACCTTCTTCCATGCAGCCTCTTTCCTCACAGGCATACCCTGTGCTGGTGTGGCCTCCTCGGGGTTGGTAACTGCTTTGGCAGATGGGGTCTCCTCGATTCCTGCATCATTCCCTTCCCTTCTCTTCTTACTGCCTGGTGGGGCAGCTCCCGGCCCTTGTCTCCGCTTTGCTTCCATCGTCATCTTGAAGAGTGGTGATGTTTGCGAGGACTGGTTCGCTCTTATCACCGCCTAAGTTCCGTCGTCGTGCATCTTGATGGCCACCAGCTCGAAGAGCGCCCTAATGTTCTCTATCGCATCTCTCACAGGCTGCTGGATCGATCGCCGCTTTCCCTCCACCATCATCTCCACGAGCTTGCTTATCTCTTTTCCGAGGTCCAGCAGTGGGCCGCTACTCGACTGCTCCATGGGTTTCTCCGTACCCTTCGCATGTGCAGCCGCTTCTGCTCCTAGCCCTCCTTCGGCCGTTGGTCTAATTCCATTCCTGAGCACCGGTGACCTTCAAAGCTTACTGCTCCTCCTAAACGTTTGGCTCTCTGTCCCGTTGTTCTCCTCCGACATACCATCATCATGTTTGTTAGTGGGGTTCATAATCAATTGGGTCCCAACTCCAAGCCGTTATCGTTGTTCGTAGCACAATAGCGTTTAGTGATCCCATGGTTGTCTATGCATGCAGGGAAGCAATGCGAGGGTTGACAAACGCCTTTATGGGGTCGTCTGTTCAGAGCCGGATCCGCGCTAGTCAGGAATGTTACATCTGAGCTTGTGCGCCCAACTGAATGGGGACGGTCCAACGATCGTACTTGGAGACCTGCCAAGGTTTTAACGGGACGGAGGCAGCTGCGGCATTAGCCTGGCAGTGGTTTCGGCAAGATTTCACTCCGCTTACTAACATGCCAGAATACCGCACGCTGTCAGCCCTTGTCGTCAAATCCTTCCCTTTGCGTCCAGTGTCCTAATCAAGACAGTACTGGGCTAGGTCTTGATGCCACTTTAGTCGCCTCCTACGACAAGCCGTGGCCGGCTGAGGTGGTATTCTATGCACCACCACCACACGGCCTGGGTGTACGTATATGCCTGTGTGTGTGCGTGTGTATATGCTTGTGTGTGTGGGTATAAGCCGGTTTGTGTGCGTAAGCCTGGGTGTGCGTGTGTGCCTGACTGTGTGGGTGCAAGCCTGGGTGTTTTTTTTTTTCTCATGGAACGCCATGAAGGGTGTGAATCTTTCAAAGATACTGGTGGCCCGTACCACCAAGCATGCAGGATTTCGACGTACTAAACACACCCTACACAACAACGCGCCTCATCCCCAAGGGATCACGATTAAGTATTACTTCTCGGGGATGGTCTTCTTATTCATCCAGTTCTTGGACCATCCTTCTTTCTACATAAGTATCGCTCAATGCTTCGCGTCGCTCTCTTTCGCACCTACTGAGATCCTTCTGGATACAAAAGATCCTCTGGAGTACCGCATTCCAGTTCAATTCGGATTCCAACATGTACGACACCAGCTCTTCCACTGATGGTAGGGGTGTTGCTCCTGCTAGATATCTCGGGCAGTGGTACAGGACATGCTCAGGATCTTCCGCGCAGCCCAGACAGACCGGACATTGCAGCGTCTCCTCGTGCCTGTACTTAAACAAGTATTTCCTATACCCTCCGTGGCCGGTAAGGAACTGCGTCAGATGGAAGTTAGTAGGTCCTCCTCGTCGTTCTATCCACTCCTGGCTTATTGGGATGAGCCTATGCGTCCATCTACCTTTGGTTGAGAAGGTCCACCTGGCCTGCCACATGGCCAGGGAAGCCTGTCTCTCCGACCTCCTAACAGGTACGGGCGGTGCGATGCCTCCCATAGACTTCCGCCAGGCGTGAATTTCCGTCATCTCGCGGGCTAGTAGGTCCACAGGCCTCATGTTCGCTAGCACAAGTGCATCGTCATCCGAAACCGTACGGAATCCCGAGATCACTCTTAGTGCGCTTAGCCGGTACGGCGCTGCCAGCTTCCTCCGAAGGCTCATATTTCCGCCCAGGGCTGCCGCCCAAATCGGTGCAGCATACAAAGCAACTGACGCCACTACTTTTCCAAGAAGAAGTCGCCTTCCACCCTTGGGTCCTCCTAGGTTTGGCAGCATCCGAGAGAGAGCTGCCTGTAATTTTGCTGCCTTCATACCGACATACTCGATGTGAGGCCGGTAACCCAGCCTGTTATCCAGTATAACTCCTAGGTACTTGATGTATGGCTTGGATTTGATCCACCTGCATAAATTCAGTCTTTTTCTTGCTCGTTATCAGAACTGCCTCTGTCTTGTGCTCTGCTAGTTCCAGGCTTGCAGCCCGCATCCATGATGCTATTATCTTAATAGCTTCATCAGCTGCTTCTTCTTCTTCTTCTCGTATGTGTTTTGCCACAACTACGAGGGCCAGGTCATCTGCGAATCCAATAAGCTTACATCCCTGTGGCAGGCGCAGTCTGAGTACTTCGTCGTACATCACGTTCCACAGGAGGGGTCCCAATACTGAGCCCTTTGGAACACCTGCAGTGACGTTAAATCGCTTTATTCCATCCTCTGTGTCGTATTCCAAAGTCCTGTCTGAAAGATAACTCGTTAGAATTCTCATTAGATAAGGCGGTATTCCAATTATTCTAAGGGCATTTAGGATGCGCGTCCAGCTTGCCGAGTTGAACGCGTTCCGAATATAAAGCGTAACTACTGCGCAATATTCCTTGTTGCCCCATCTCCATCGTGTCCCTTCTATCGCTTTTGTTGCGATGTCGACCACTGCCTTGATCGCGTCCACCGTTGACCGTGCCTTGCGGAATCCGAATTGGGACTCCGAAAGTGCATGTCTGGCGTCCAGTATCGTTAGCAGTCTTGCGTAGATAATTTTCTCCAGAATCTTTCGCTGGACTTTCCATACTCTTGGGAATACTCCCTCCTGTAAGCAGTGAGTGTAGGTGTCCGCAAATTCCTGGGACTTCGCGGCGATTGCAAGCTTTAGCACTTTGTTTGGTATACCATCGGGCCCTGGAGTCTTTTGGTCACCAATCTGTCTAACTGCCGCAGTCACCTCGTCGGTCGTCTCTGGACTTATGTGCTCCGAGTCAAGTGTGGGGCTTTCCGTTTGCACCCGAGGGTGCTTTGGAAACAAGGCCACTACGATTTTCCGTAGCTTCACTGGGCATGTGGTCCTTGGCGTGGTTTGGCTCTTTACTTTCTTGGTTACCACCTTATAGGCCGTTCCCCAGGGGTTGATGTCGGCCTCCTCACATATCTGGCGAAAGCAGTTGGCTTTACTGCGCTTGATGCTATGCTTCAAATCCCGCTTAGCCCTCCGGAAGTCCTCGGCTCTGCGGTCAAAGTCCGGGCGATCTCTGGCTCTTTGGAAGAGTCGCGTTGCACGTATGCAATTTTTCCTCAGCTGGCTAATCTCGTCACTCCACCAGTAGCAAGGTGATCCACGCCTGCTTGGTTTCCGCCTAGGCATGGATGCGTCGCAAGCATCAGCTAGGTTTCTTCCTAGTTGGTTTGCCATATCCTCTGCAGGGCCACTTTCCCATTCCAGATAGTTTAGCAGGTCCACAAAAGTTTGCTCGTCCAGACCGCTATCTTTCCACTTCGGTCCTGTTAGCTTGGGTGGCATCTTTGCCGAGCTTCTGCGCAGTTCATAGTAAATGGCCTGGTAGTCACTGAAGGTGAACTCTTCACTTACTTTCCATTTGACCCCCCTTCCTAACGAGCAGCTCATCAGGGTTAGGTCAATTATAGAGCCACAACCAGCTTTTCGGTAAGTAAGCGATTTCCCATCATTCATGAGAGTAAAATCCAGTGCAGAGAACTCTTCCAAAAAGAAGAAGCCCCTGGTGTTTGTTTCTCTGCTGCCCCATCCTACTGCCCATGCGTTGAAGTCGCCAGCTATAACTATCGGGGATCGTCCGCGTGCATCATCCACGATTTCCTTCAGCATGTTTTTGAACTCTCCCAGTCCCCAGCTTGGAGGTGCGTAACAGCTGTAGAATGTAACGCTGCTTATCCGTGCCCTAACAAATCCGATGTGGTCTGTATTGACTTCTCGGGGTGGCGTGTTTATGGACCAAATGCCGCCTTACCGTCTCTGCTGGCTACCCATCCAGTCCCTGGTATCCTTTTGAATGGCTCGCAGATAAGAGCTATGTCAGTATGCTTCTCCCTTGCCGACTGCATCAGAAGCGCCTATGCCGCCTCACAATGGTTAAGATTAAGATGTTTAATCTTCATCTTCGCTGTTCAAGTGCTCTCCGAAATACTGGACATTTTCCACTGCCAGCCGCATGGTCAGCCCTTGTTTTATTACTCATGCACAGCATGCACTGTGGCTTTGTTGTGCACTCCTTTGCAATGTGGTCTTCTTGTCCGCATCTACGGCATTGCTTAGACCTGTCCACCGTGCTCTTGCATTCCCTTGCAAAGTGGCCGAACTCCATGCATTTGAAGCAACTCTTGACTGTAATCCATTCCCTTATTCGGGAGACAGCCCAACTGACCTTCACGACTCCAGCGGGAAGAGCCTTCCCAGCTTCGTCCACAGGCAGCTTGATGGAAGCCGTCTGCGTCGAACCGTAAGCCTTTCTTAAATGGATATCTCCCACCAAGATAGCTTCTATATGCAGCTGCTTTTTCAAGGCCTCGCATATGTCCTCCTTAGTGGTGATTTCGTCCAAATCCCTGCACTCGACTGTGACTCGCTGTGAGAGCGCCCGGACTTCCACTTGCTCCCCGAGGGACTCACCAAGAAGGTTCCTAATCGCCATTGTGCCCTCTCCAGATTTGCTCAGCTGGATCAGGAGCTCACCTTTTTGGGTTCTCCTGATTTTGAAAACCACCTGGCCAACACTTCTTAGCGTGCCATCTGACTTCACTTTTAGAAGTATTTCGGAGTAACTTGCCTCTCCTTTAGCAGATATGACTATGGCGTCTGGTCTGCTTTTCTCTGCCATGCGTCTCTTGCCAGGGTTGCTCTACTTATTTTTCTTCTTCCGTACCGTGGTCCATTTTTCTCCTTCACTCTCTTTGCTTGGGGGAGCTTTCGTGGCACTCTCCGGCCCTGGTTCATCCGTGGCTTGAGTGCAAGTCTAAACCTGCGTCGTCACCACTTCCTTACTCCTCTTGGTGGAGGGTGCGACCGCTCCAGGATTCTGCTTTCTCTTGCTATCGATGGCCTTTCCGAAGATTGGCGACGTCTGGGAAGCTTGGTGCATCCGTATCACGGCCTTCGCCCTATTGTCGTGTAGCTGTATAGCTACAAGCTCGTATAGGGCCCTGATGCTCTCGATCGAGTCACGCATCGGCTGGTGAATCGACCGTCTCTTACCATCTTCCATCATCTCGACCAGCTTCGAGATTTCTTCTCCAAGGTCGCTGAGCGCTGTTCTGTTGAGTTGCTCCACAGGCTCCCTCGCGCCCTGGTGTAACTCTTGAACGGCTGGCGTCGAAATTTTGGTCGGCGACCTTAACACTTTACTGCTTCTAGCAAATCCAGCACAGGGGTTCTGTGAAAGAATTCTAAAAGCCTCTCCCTCTCCTTCAATTTGGGGGTTTGTTTGTGTATTCATGCTTTTGGGTCCCAACTCCTGGGCCGTTGTCTCAGGTCGTTGTACTGTCGCGTTATCTATGCAAGCAGTAAGGCCACGCTAGGGTTGACACCCGCCTTCATGGGGTCGGGCATACAGAGCCAGATCCGCTTTAATCAGGAATATATCATCTGAACCGGTACTGTCAACTTAATGACTACGAGCCCGAGATCGTATCCTGGAGACTTGCTATGTTTTAACGGGACGGAGGCGGTAACAGCATTAGCCTATCAGCCAATTCAGCATGATTTCACTCCGCTTACTCAGGTGATAGAATACTGCTAACCGTCAGCCCTGGTTTCGTCTATTCCAGAAGGGGTTCCAGGCGTCCTACCTAAGGCATAACTGGACTCTGCCTTAGAGCCATTTAGTCGCCTCCTACGACAAGCCGTGGCCGGCTGAGGTGGTATTCTATGCACCACCACCACACGGCCTGGGTGTACCTATATGCCTGTGTGTGTGCGTGTGTATATGCTTGTGAGTGTGTGGGTATAAGCCGGTGTGTGTGCGAAAGCCTGGGTGTGCGTAAGCCTGGGTGTGTGTGCCTGGGTGTGCGTAAGCCTGGGTGTGCGTGTGTGACTGTGTGTGTGTGGGGTATCTGCGTGTGTGCCTGGGTGTATGCTGGTGTCGATGCCGGGGTGTGCGTGTGCTCGTAGTGTGTGTGTGTGTGTTAGCCGTGGGTATTCCTGGGTGTGCGTGTAAGCTGAGTGTATTCCTGGTAGTGTGTGTGTGTGTTAGCCGTGGGTATTCCTGGGTGTGCGTGTAAGCCGTGTGTATTCCTGGGTGTGCGTGTATGCTTTTGTGTTTGCCGGGGTGTGCCTAGGTGTATCCGTGTGTGTGTATGTGCATGCCGGGGGGGTGTGTTGGTGCGGTTGCGCACTGCGCTGGTTGACTCCGCTGTTGTTGTGCGTTGCACTTTTTAGCGCCGTTGCGGTTGCGCGTTGTGTCGCTGAAGTGATTGTTGTTGTTGTTACCGTTCGCGGCGGTAGCTGTGGTTGCTCTTGCGCGTACCGATTTTCTCAAGCTCGCTCGAAAAACTGCCTTTTGCATTAAAATTGCAATATCATTTTCCAGCTTGTTTTCTTCCTCTTCCACAGCTTCCATTCCCCCGGAACGCGCAAAAAACCAGCTCGTTCCACGCGGAGCACAATTTTGCGTTTGCGTTTACGCAAATGCGAGCGGAGCACTAGCCTGCGTCTACATTTACGCAAATGTGAGCGGAGCACTAGCTTGCGTTTACATTTGCGCAAATGTGAGTGAAGCATGGTATATGCAATCACAAGATAACAAAAACGACGTCACGAACGAAAAACAAAAATGTGCGGTAGCTGATCGCTACCTCACACCCTCTCCTTACTTCGTGGGGCTGTGACGGACGGTGACCTTCCCGGCTTTCGATACCTTCACCTGGAACGCATAGCCTTCCGTCTCTTTAAGGTACTTGGAACCGTAGATGGGGTTGCGCCGTACCGCCACCTCAACGCTGTCTCGATTTTCCTGTGGTAGCAACCCTCCCGTTCCTTCTACCCGCCAGCTCTCCGGGGCCATCACCCAGTCGATGGTGTAGAGTGGTAGGTCGTCGAGACCCGAAACGTCATCCGCGAGGCTTAGTGTAGATATCACCTCGTCGATTGCGTCGTCGGACGGCCATCCAGGGTCCACCCTCAGGTCTCTCCAGGGGTCTATCGTGGGTAGGGGTACGTCTGAGGTGGAGTCGGGGACTTCGGGTACTTCGGGGATATCCTCGGGCGGCACGTAAATGTCCGTGGCGCGGCTGTCGTCGGAGTGGTATCCCTCGGGGTCCACGTATCTTCGGCAGTGCCCCTCTAGCCCGAGCAGGATGTGTCCCTCTGCTTCAGACATCTTCTCGCTGTAACACAATGGAGTCGTAATTTTCATTTGCATAACCCTACCTACAATGCGGTTTGTAAGAGGGTCTGAAGGATTTGACACAGGGATGGGGAAAGGTGGACTTGGTTCTTTGGTCTGGGTGACATTCGGAGAATCCTCGTCGGGGTCGGAGTGAAACGGCTTCAAGTCTGCCAAACTAGCCATTCGACGCTTATGAGTCTCCAAATGCTGTAGGCGTACGACATTCGGGGATACGAACTTCTTAAGGTCATATGGCCCATCGAACTTCGGTGCTAGTTTCGCTGCAAATCCCTCTGCTGCGTTACTCAGAACGTGATGCTTGACCAGCACTTGCGTACCCACGGTAGGGCGCCATTCTCGACTGCGAAGGTTGTACTGCTTTGCTTGGTCCTGGGATGCTCTCTGCACGTTTTGCTTCACGACCTCGAAGACTTTTTGCAGCTCTGTGGCTCGGGTCTCGGGATTCGTCTCCAATCGTCCACTTCCTGGCGTAACTTCGTCATATAACGCGCTCGGTAGATGGGGCTCACGTCCTTGAACCAAGAATGCGGGGCTGAATCCTGTCGTATCGGAAACGCTGGTATTGATGCCTAACATGATTTCCGGGAGCAACTTATCCCACGTGCTCTGGTGTCCCTCGACGTATTGAGCCAGCATGGTCTTGATCGTCCGGTTCGCCCTCTCCGTCGGATTCTGTTGGGGGCTGTAGGGAGCGGTGTGCTGTAGCTCCATCCCTAGCTTTTCGCAGAATCGGCCAAACGATCGAAGCGGCAAAGTATTCGCTCCCTGAACGCTCGCTCCAAATGCACGGTCGTAGCCTTGGGTACCAGTAAGGGTACCAGCTCTACCAATTTAAAAAAGTGATCAAAGAACACCAGGAGCATGGTGTTTCCGTGCTTGGATCGTGGGAGGGGGCCAAGGAAGTTGGATCATATGGAACCAAACGGTTCTTCCACATGCCTGGTCAACATTTTCCCAGCGGGCTTCAGCTGGCTCACCTTGTATGCCTGACATTTGGCACATCGTCGCACATATCGGGTTATGTCTCTAAAGAGACCGGGCCAGTAATACCGCTGCATGACACGGCTGGCTGTTTTCCGTATCCCTAGGTGACCAGCGGTAGGGTTGTCATGGCACTCCTTGAGGACGCGGGAAATTGTTCGGATGCCACACAGAACTTCCAGGGTACGTTATTCTCCTCGGTTGGGCGTAGACCTAGATGTCGGTACGCCTGACCGTTCTCCTGTGTATAGTCCGGATGGTCCTTGGGGTGGTCCTCGATGCGCTTAGTCAGCTTGAGGAGCCATGGACACCTAACCGTTTCGACTCGTGCCGTCTGTAGCGTCTCCTCCAGTGGTTGCCTGGATAATGCATCTGCCACGATGTTAAGCTTCCCTCGGCGATAGTAAATATCAAATTGATATTGTTGCAGCTCGAGTGCCCACCTCGCAATTCGTCCCGTCGGATTGGCGATGCTGTTTAGCAACTTCAATGCAAGGTGATCCGTAATCACGTCAAATTTATAGCCCTCCAGGAAGCACTACAGTTTGCGGATGGCCCAAACGATGGCCAGAAATTCCTTCTCTGGATGCCGGCGTGTGCGTGTGCGTGTGGCTTACATACATTCGCTTTGCATCGCAACGGACGTGTTTTTTTTATGCGCTTCGCTTTTTTACTATTGTGCGTTTTATTTCTGCTATTAATTTCGCGTCTTTGTGTAAACTAATAGTTTTGTGACTTTGTGTTTTGCCGGTTTGCCTAAACCCAAAGTGGACAGTAAATTAACAATTTAATTTGCATTTGTTTTAAAGTGATTCCAAACACAACAACAAACTGCAGTCCAGCATACTGAAAAATTTGCTCAACTTGCTGCCGCCTGCTTTTGTTTTGTTTTTGTGTTTTTACGCTCACTCTCTCTCTCTCTCTTTTTCAAGCGCTTCGCTCCCAGTGCATTAAACCGTTTCTTGATCGTTTACTCTAACGCGCTCTTTTGTGTTGGTGTTGGTCGCGGTCAAACTCTTCTCCGTTGCTTGTTGCTTTCGGTGGTCGCGCTCGCGCCGTTTTTGTTTGTGAAGCTGTGAAGTAAGTTTTGTTTGTAGCTTTACTATTTGCACTTTAGGGTGGACCTGTATTTTAATAATAACAATTTTCTGCAGCGATATTTTTTTATTTTATTTTTTATTTGTACTTTTCTTCCCTTTTAATAAATTAAATAAAAATGTCTGTCTGCTGCTATGCGAATTGTCAAGTCCGCGCAAACTCAAAATGGGTTTTGTCTGCTGCTGGATGTGCACAAATGTTGCTCATGAGCAATGTGCCGGCATTACTGGCCGTGTCTCAGACCTCATGAAGGATACTAATTTAGAGTGGCCGTGTTGGTCATGTTTGGAGAAAAAAAAAGACATTGTAAGCTTTATAAATACTCAAATGGCTTAGAGGGCATTTTCTGCCAGTTGAATAAACTGTGTGAAAAGTTCTCATCGGTTCAAAGAAACCTTAACGAGAAAAATCTCGTAATGGATTCTCCAAAGCGTAAAAAGGCCAACGTTGGGCAGTTATCGGGCTCTGTGATGTCGGAAAATACTCCAAACGCTCCGATACCGCAGGGTAAAGTAAATAAAGTAAATAAAAATCTTCATGTCCCTCCAACTAAAATTATCGAGAACTTAGATGATATACCAATAACTCCCATGGATATTGTGTTATCTGATCCCGATCCTTCGGTTTCTTTGGTGGTTAGTAGTGTTGATGTTAATCAACAAAAAAACTCTATCAAACTTAAAGAGCCAAATATTCAGTTATCCGAGACTGAGTCTTCCAAACCAGCCTCAGTGGATGATATAATTAAAAAATTTGTTGCTGTTCCACCTAAAAAACAAATATTTGTTTCAAGGCTTCCCCCTGATTTAACATCAGATTATGTCAAGGTCTATATCAAGGCCAAATCGAATGCCAATTTCACGGTGGAGAAATTCAAATTTGCTTATGATCGGAACATTTCGTCTTTTAAAATCAGTGTTCCGAATCAAGATTTTTGCACTATATGCTGCAAAGAATTTTGGCCAGAACACATAATTGTGAAAGAGTATACTGCAAGGAAAAAAAATCGGCCCCCGATTGTATCTACCCTTCCGGTGGTTGGTTCTAAGGTAACTCTCCCAATAACTGATAGTTCAAAAAACTAACATCCTCCTTCTTACTTGGCTATCAGAATGTAAGAGGTCTTTGTAGTAAACTCACTAGTTTATACCTTAATAGTCTTTCTTTCCCCTTCCATGTCATTGCCTTTACTGAAACGTGGTTAAGGCAAGACATTCTCAATTCCGAAATTCTATGTAGTACATATTCTATTTACAGAAAGGACCGTACTCTTCGGCGTGGTGGTGGAGTGCTTATTGCTGTGAATGTAGACTTTCCTTCTGAAACAGTCGTATTAGATAGTTCTTTTGATATAGAGTTTATTGCTGTAAAGCTAAACATTTGCGGTATTAACATTTTTATCACTTGTTCGTATATACCTCCTTCTTCTGATCTCTCTATCTATGAGACACATCTATCTGCTATTCATTCTGTCTCTGCCTTGCTTTCTGATCGTGATTTTCTTGTAGTTCTTGGTGATTTCAACATTGCTGAAGCTACTTGGATTTCTTGTCCTGACTCTGGTGCCCTGACTCCCACGGCCCCGAATGAATTTTTAATCGACCTACTTGGGATGTCATTGAGTCAAATTAATGCTATCCCAAATTCTCTCAATAAAATGCTTGATCTGATTTTTGTTTTGGATTCATCATCTTCATCCGTTTCCCGTTCCCAGCCTATATCTTATCCCGAAGACTTATACCATCCTACGTTGGAGCTGTTGATTAATTTACCTTCCCGAACGCGTTGCAATTTCAGGATGCCTTTGAATCGAGTTCGTCATTTTCGGAAAACTGATTTTGAGGGACTCGCTCTGCTTTTATCCCAAACTGACTGGTCTCCCCTCTACGAGTCTGACGACTTGGACGTGGCAATCAGTATTTTTATAATACCTTATATTCTTTATATGATTTATGTGTCCCGGTTGGTGAGCTAAACAGGTCTAACAAACCTGTGTGGTTTACCCGAGAGTTGACAATTCTCAAAAATCGAAAATCTAAACTCTACAAGAGATTTAGAAAGAGCGGCTCATCGGTAGCCTATTCTGCATACTTGATTGCTCGTGCCAGTTTTGATATCTTAAATAACCTATGTTATAAGAATTACCTGACTCGGTGTAGATTACAGTTTCAGCAGGATCCAAAGCGATTTTTTGATTTTGTTAATGCGAAGCGTAGGTCATCGACACTCCCAACGGAAGTATTCTTTGAGGAAACGAAGGCCAATTCTGATCAGGAGATTGCAAATATATTTGCCCAATTTTTTCAAACGACTTATAGCTCATGTCAATCTCAAGTCGGTTTGCCTTACCCTTATCGGGTTAATGGCTCGAATCGCATCTTTGGACTGAAAATCACTGAAAACTCACTTTTAAATAATCTTCATGTTTTGAAACCTATATTTTCCCCAGGACCTGACGGAGTGCCAAGCTGTGTGCTTAGACACTGCGCTCATGGTCTTTTAAAGCCGTTGCTTAAAGTGTTTAACTTGTCCCTGGAGTTAGGCTCCTTTCCAAAAATTTGGAAAGAGTCATTTATTATTCCTCTCCATAAAAAAGGAAACAAATCTAATGTTCAAAATTATAGGGGTATTTCCAAGTTGTCTGCTATTCCTAAGATTTTTGAAAAATTAATAACCTCCCATCTTCAACACCTTTGTAAATCTATTATTTCACCGTGCCAGCACGGATTTATGAAACAAAGATCTACTACCACTAACTTGTTAGAATTTACTTCGTTTGTTATCAAGGGTTTTCAGGACAAATTGCAGACTGATGTTATTTATACTGATTTTAGTAAGGCTTTCGACTCTGTAGATCATCATCTCCTAATACATAAACTTGAACTCTTGGGCTTTTCAAATATTCTAGTTCTTTGGATTAAAGACTACCTAACTCTTAGAACTCAGAGGGTTTTATTCAAAGGGTCCGTTTCCAAGACGGTTCAGGTCACTTCAGGCGTTCCTCAGGGTAGTCATCTTGGTCCTTTATTATTTATTTTGTTTATAAACGATCTTCCATCGGTTATAACGTTCTCTCGGGTTTTGATGTACGCTGATGATGTAAAGTTATGCACGTCAGCTGCAACTCCCCTAGCTGCTCAACAGCTTCAAAGAGATTTAGACAACTTTCAAATGTGGTGTAAAGTAAATTTTTTAAATCTTAATTACAGTAAATGTAAAGTAATGTCATTTTTTAGATGTTTGCCCTTTTTAAATATTTATTTTCTTGACAACAAACCACTAGATAGAATTGAATGGGTTGACGATTTGGGCATCCTTATGGACCCAAGGCTTAAGTTTGACAAGCATATTTCTTCAATTTCCAATCGAGCATCTGGTGTCTTGGGGTTCATTAAGCGCTGGTCGAAGGAGTTTAACGATCCCTACTTAACAAAAACTCTGTATACTTCTCTTGTACGACCGATTCTGGAATATGGATCTTGTATATGGTTTCCGAAATACGAAATTCATCAGAATAAAATAGAATCGGTACAAAAACAATTTCTGCTCTTCGCACTTAGAGGTCTTAACTGGGACACTAACAAAAATTTGCCGTCTTATCGTAGTAGACTTTTACTAATAGATCTTCCTTCTCTGAGTGATCGTAGAATAATGCTTTCATTTTCCTTTTTTCACAAATTAATTAATGGTGAAATTGATTCTTCTGAATTAATTAACCAAATTAACTTTGCTGTTCCTATTAGAAATACTAGAAATTTTGTACCTATAGCTCTTCAAACTTGTAATTCTAATTATCCTCTTCATAACCCTTTTCGTATTCTGTGTTCTATTTATAACGATCTTTCCCACTTAATACACAGTGCCACTCCTACTTGCTCTTTTAAAAAGTTAGTTTTGTGTCATTTGTCTACATGTTCGCGATCATCGTAACCGCACGATAAGCGGAGCGCCCCTCGGTCGGATGGGCGGGAGGTGGGTCGCTTTGTGCGTGGGTCCGCGCGTTAACAAGCCGGTGCTTGGTATCGTTGGGCCACTTGACTGTACTGTTCGTTAGTACATCTACGTCCAATAAATTAAAAATATACCGGTGGGTGTGCGTAAGCCTGAGTGTGTGTGCCTGCGTGTGTGTGTAAGCCTGGGTTTGTGTGTGGATGCCGGCGTGTGCGCGTGTATATGCCTGTGTGTGTGCTTAAGCCTGGGTGTTTTTTTTTTTCCTTTATTGCTTATCCTATATATACAATGACTTATTATTAGGTAATATAAGCGAAACATAACATTGACGGTACGGCCGTTAGGTAATGCGTCACCAATGCCTATTTTCCACCTAATCCACTTGCTCTCTTCGCTCGCGCTCAGCCTTACGCAGATTGGTCATGACTGCCGCCGCGAACGCGCTGAATGCTTCCCAATTGGCGTTGCTGGCCAGTATCAATGTCACCAGGTTGTCCAACTCAATGCTACAGCCGAAAGCCCTCTCCAGCTCATCTCGGAGCCCGGTAAAGCGTCCGCAGTGAAACAAAACGTGTTCGGCATCCTCTACGAACCTATCACCACAGGAGGTACAGAACGCTGCACTCTCATGCCCAAGTCGGTGCAAGTACTCACGGAAGCAGCCATGACCACTTAGGAGTTGGGTGGTGTAGTAGTTGAGCTGCCCATGCCGCCGGTTTTGCCACGCTGAAATGCTCGGGATGAGGCGATGCGTCCAACGCCCTTTGCTAGACGCATCCCATTGCCTCTGCCAGTTTTCCAAAGTGCGCGTTTTGGCCGCTGTGCGCACTTCATGCTTCTGGGGATCCGCAAGTTCCTTGCCATGAGTTCCCTCGTAGATCTCCGAGATTTCCCTAGCCAGCTCGGCTATGGGGGCTATTCCAGCCAGGACCATACATGCGTCATCCGAGATAGTTCTGAAGCCGCTACAAACTTTGATCGCTCCAAGACGGTGAGTGGCTCTCAGTCCGCGGGTGTAGCTCTCAAAGCGGCAAGCTGATTGCCATATCGGCGCCGCATACAGCATCGTCGCTCTTATGACGCTGGTTAAAAGGAGTCTCTTAAATTGCTTCTTACTTCTCGTATTTGGCATGATTCGCGAGATCGCACGATTTGCTAAGGCGGCCTTTGTGCTAGCGTACTCCAAATGCTCCTTGAAGCATAGCCTGGTATCCAGCATAACGCCCAGATATTTAATCGCCCTCTTAGACCTGACTGCAGTGTTAGCCACAATTATGTTTGCTGTCTCCACCGCTTTTCGGCTGCTAATGAGCACTGCCTCTGTTTTTTGGGGTGCTATCTGCAGTCCTACTGAGGAGAGCCACGGTATGGCTTTCGAGATGGCTAGGTTGCACTTTTCCTCCACTACCTTGAGATCCTTGGCGACAAACAATAACTAGGCCAGTGTTGAGCTGGAGTATTACGGTGATCCGGAAGTACTTCATAGTTGCACCATATGGAAACGTGGTCATTTGCATTAAAAAAGAGTCGTCAATGCTCCAGCTGGACGAACTGAAAAGCGAGCTACTGACAAAGGTTTTATCAACGACCGAGCCCAGTCCAACTCTGCTGAACGTGTGCTGCGTTCCATGTTTCAGGATCACTACGTCAAGGAGAGAGAACGCCTCAAGCAACACCCGTCCTTTGGCATTAATTGACGAGCTAGCCCACTCATCTGCCCACGCGTCTCCAGCGATGACGATCGGGTGACGGCCTCTTGCGTCTGCTTTAACTCTAATAGCTGCAGACTAGGGGGTAGGTAAACTGCGTAGGCTGCACAGGCCGCTCACAAACGCGCGTACGTAGTTTTCATCCCGATGAACACTGATCAGAGGAGGCCCGTCATTCCCGCAGGACCATAGAGCCGCTCTTCCAGTTGTGTCCGAAGCGCATCTAGGGCTCTCAGAAAGCCGGCATGGCTGGCTTAGCACCACAAGGTCTGCAAAGCGTTCACGCACTGTTTGCGACAACAGGTCCTGAGCCGCTGCACAATGGTTAAGGTTCAGCTGTATGAACTTCATCTTGCACGACCAAGTACGCTTCCACTGAGTGGACATCCATTACTGCCCGCTTGGTGGCTGTGCAAGCCTGGGTGTGTGTGCCTGTGTGTGTGTGTATATGCCTGTGTGTGTGCGGGTGTCGATGCCTGGGAGTACGTATATGCCTGTGTGTGTGCGTGTGTATATGCTTGTGTGTGTGGGTATATGCCGGTGTGTGTGCGTAAGCCTGGGTGTGCGTGTGTGCCTGAGTGTGTGGGTGCAAGCCTAGGTGTGAGTGCCTGGGTGTGCGTGCCTGGGTGTGCGTGTGTGCCTGGGTGTGTGTGTGGATGCCGGCGTGCGCGTGTGTATAAGCCTGGGTTTTTTTTTTTTTCTCATGGAACGCCATGAAGGGTGTGAATCTTTCAAAGATACTGGTGGCCCGTACCACCAAGCATGCACGATTTCCACGTACTAAACACACCCTACACAACAACGCGCCTCATCCCCAAGGGATCACGATTAAGTATTACTTCTCGGGGATGGTCTTCTTATTCATCCAGTTCTTGGACCATCCTTTATTCTACATAAGTATCGCTCAGTGCTTCGCATCGCTCTCTTTCGCACCTACGGAGATCCTTCTGGATACAAACGATCCTCTGAAGTACCGCATTCCAGTTCGATTCGGATTCCAACATGTACGACACCAGCTCTTCCACTGATGGTAGGGGTGTTGCTCCTGCTAGATATCTCGGGCAGTGGTACAGGACATGCTCAGGATCTTCCGCGCAGCCCAGACAGACCGGACATTGCAGCGTCTCCTCGTGCCTGTACTTAAACAAGTATTTCCTATACCCTCCGTGGCCGGTAAGGAACTGCGTCAGATGGAAGTTAGTAGGTCCTCCTCGTCGTTCTATCCACTCCTGGCTTCTTAGGATGAGCCTATGCGTCCATCTACCTTTGGTTGAGAAGGTCCACCTGGCCTGCCACATGGCCAGGGAAGCCTGTCTCTCCGACCTCCTAACAGGTACGGGCGTTGCGATGCCTCCCATAGACTTCCGCCAGGCGTGAATTTCCGTCATCTCGCGGGCTAGTAGGTCCACAGGCCTCATGTTCGCTAGCACAAGTGCAGCGTCATCCGAAACCGTATGGAATCCCGAGATCACTCTTAGTGCGCTTAGCCGGTACGGCGCTGCCAGCTTCCTCCGAAGGCTCATATTTCTGTCCAGGGCTGCCGCCCAAATCGGTGCAGCATACAAAGCAACTGACGCCACTACTTTTCCAAGAAGAAGTCGCCTTCCACCCTTGGGTTCTCCTAGGTTTGGCAGCATCCGAGAGAGAGCTGCCTGTAATTTTGCTGCCTTCATACCGACATACTCGATGTGAGGCCGGTAACCCAGCCTGTTATCCAGTATAACTCCTAGGTACTTGATGTATGGCTTGGATTTGATCCACCTCCATAAATTCAGTCTTTTTCCTGCTCGTTATCAGAACTGCCTCTGTCTTGTGCTCTGCTAGTTCCAGGCTTGCAGCCCGCATCCATGATGCTATTATCTTAATAGCTTCATTAGCTGCTTCTTCTACTTCTCGTATGTGTTTTGCCACAACTACGAGGGCCAGGTCATCTGCGAATCCAATAAGCTTACATCCCTGTGGCAGGCGCAGTCTGAGTACTTCGTCGTACATCACGTTCCACAGGAAGGGTCCGAATACTGAGCCCTGTGGAACACCTGCAGTGACGTTAAATCGCTTATTTCCATCCTCTGTGTCGTAATCTAAAGTCCTGTCTGAAAGATAACTCGTTAGAATTCTCATTAGATAAGGCGGTATTCCAATTATTCTAAGGGCATTTAGGATGCGCGTCCAGCTCGCCGAGTTGAACGCGTTCCGAATATAAAGCGTAACTACTGCGCAATATTCCTTGTCGCCCCATCTCCATCGTGTCCCTTCTATCGCTTTTGTTGCGATGTCGACCACTGCCTTGATCGCGTCCACCGTTGACCGTGCCTTGCGGAATCCGAATGGGGACTCCGAAAGTGCATGTCTGGCGTCCAGTATCGTTAGCAGTCTTGCGTAGATAATTTTCTCCAGAATCTTTCCCGCCGTGTCAAGCAGACAAATCGGTCTAAAGCCCGAGGGTTCTTCGACTGGTTTGTCTCCTTTTGGCAGCAGGATGAGTCGCTGGACTTTCCATACTCTTGGGAATACTCCCTCCTGTAAGCAGTGAGTGTAGGTGTCCGCAAATTCCTGGGACTTCGCGGCGATTGCAAGCTTTAGCACTTTGTTTGGTATACCATCGGGCCCTGGAGTCTTTTGGTCACCAATCTGTCTAACTGCCGCAGTCAACTCGTCGGTCGTCTCTGGACTTATGTGCTCCGAGTCAAGTGTGAGGCTTTCCGTTTGCACCCGAGGGTGCTGTGGAAACAAGGCCACTACGATTTTCCGTAGCTTCACTGGGCATGTGGTCCTTGGCGTGGTTTGGCTCTTTACTTTCTTGGTTACCACCTTATAGGCCGTTCCCCAGGGGTTGATGTCGGCCTCCTCACATATCTGGCGAAAGCAGTTGGCTTTACTGCGCTTGATGCTATGCTTCAAATCCCGCTTAGCCCTCCGGAAGTCCTCGGCTCTGCGGTCAAAGTCCGGGCGATCTCTGGCTCTTTGGAAGAGTCGCGTTGCACGTATGCAATTTTTCCTCAGCTGGCTAATCTCGTCACTCCACCAGTAGCAAGGTGATCCACGCCTGCTTGGTTTCCGCCTAGGCATGGATGCGTCGCAAGCATCAGCTAGGTTTCTTCCTAGTTGGTTTGCCATATCCTCTGCAGGGCCACTTTCCCATTCCAGATAGTTTAGCAGGTCCACAAAAGTTTGCTCGTCCAGACCGCTATCTTTCCACTTCGGTCCTGTTAGCTTGGGTGGCATCTTTGCCGAGCTTCTGCGCAGTTCATAGTAAATGGCCTGGTGGTCACTGAAGGTGAACTCTTCACTTACTTTCCATTTGACCCCCCTTCCTAACGAGCAGCTCATCAGGGTTAGGTCAATTATAGAGCCACAACCGGCTTTTCGGTAAGTAAACGATTTCCCATCATTCATGAGAGTAACATCCAGTGCAGAGAACTCTTCCAAAAAGAAGAAGCCCCTGGTGTTTGTTTCTCTGCTGCCCCATTCTTCTGCCCATGCGTTGAAGTCGCCAGCTATAACTATCGGGGATCGTCCGCGCGCATCATCCACGATTTCCTTCAGCATGTTTTTGAACTCTCCCAGTCCCCAGCTTTGAGGTGCGTAACAGCTGTAGAATGTAACGCTGCTTATCCGTGCCCTAACAAATCCGTTGTGGTCTGTATTGACTTCTCGGGGTGGCGTGTTTATGGACCAAGTGGCCGCCTTACCGTCTCTGCTGGCTACCCATCCAGTCCCTGGTATCCTTTTGAATGGCTCGCAGATAAGAGCTATGTCAGTATGCTTCTCCCTTGCCGACTGCATCAGAAGCGCCTATGCCGCCTCACAATGGTTAAGATTAAGATGTTTAATCTTCATCTTCGCTGTTCAAGTGCTCTCCGAAATACTGGACATTTTCCACTGCCAGCCGCATGGTCAGCCCTTGTTACATTACTCATGCACAGCATGCACTGTGGCTTTGTTGTGCACTCCTTTGCAATGTGGTCTTCTTGTCCGCATCTACGGCATTGCTTAGACCTGTCCACCGTGCTCTTGCATTCCCTTGCAAAGTGGCCGAACTCCATGCATTTGAAGCAACTCTTGACTGTAATCCATTCCCTTATTCGGGAGACAGCCCAACTGACCTTCACGACTCCAGCGGGAAGAGCCTTCCCAGCTTCGTCCACAGGCAGCTTGATGGAAGCCGTCTGCGTCGAACCGTAAGCCTTTCTTAAGTGGATATCTCCCACCAAGATAGCTTCTATATGCAGCTGCTTTTTCAAGGCCTCGCATATGTCCTCCTTAGTGGTGATTTCGTCCAAATCCCTGCACTCGACTGTGACTCGCTGTGAGAGCGCCCGGACTTCCACTTGCTCCCCGAGGGACTCACCAAGAAGGTTCCTAATCGCCATTGTGCCCTCTCCAGATTTGCTCAGCTGGATCAGGAGCTCACCTTTTTGGGTTCTCCTGATTTTGAAAACCACCTGGCCAACACTTCTTAGCGTGCCATCTGACTTCACTTTTAGAAGTATTTCGGAGTAACTTGCCTCTCCTTTAGCAGATATGACTATGGCGTCTGGTCTGCTTTTCTCTGCCATGCGTCTCTTGCCAGGGTTGCTCTACTTATTTTTCTTCTTCCGTACCGTGGTCCATTTTTCTCCTTCACTCTCTTTGCTTGGGGGAGCTTTCGTGGCACTCTCCGGCCCTGGTTCATCCGTGGCTTGAGTGCAAGTCTAAACCTGCGTCGTCACCACTTCCTTACTCCTCTTGGTGGAAGGTGCGACCGCTCCAGGATTCTGCTTTCTCTTGCTATCGATGGCCTTTCCGAAGATTGGCGACGTCTGGGAAGCTTGGTGCATCCGTATCCGTGTAAGCCTTGGTGTGTTTGCCTGTGTGTATGTGTATGTGCCTGTGTGTGTGCGGGTGTCGATGCCTGGGTGTACGCATATGCCTGTGTGTGTGTGCGTGTGTACATGCTTGTGTGTGTGTGGGTATAAGCAGGTGTGTGTGCGTAAGCCTGGGTGTGCGTGTGTGCCTGTGTGTGTGGGTGTAAGCCTGGGTTTGTGCCTGGATGTGCGTAAGCCTGGGTGTGCGTGTGTGCCTGTGTATGTACGTGAGCCTGGGTGTGCGGGTGTGCCTGTGTGTGTGCGTAAGCCTGGGTGTGTGTGCCTGGGTGTGCGTAAGCCTGGGTGTGCGTGCCTGGATGTGCGTGTGCGCCTTTGTGTGTGTGGGGTATCTGCGTGTGTGCCTGGGTGTATGCTGGTGTCGATGCCGGGGTGTGCGTGTGCTCGTAGTGTGTGTGTGTGTGTTAGCCGTAGGTATTCCTGGGTGTGCGTGTAAGCTGAGTGTATTCCTGGTAGTGTGTGTGTGTGTTAGCCGGGGGTATATCGGGGTGTGAGTGTAAGCTGAGTGTATTCCTGGTAGTGTGTGTGTGTCAGCCGTGTGTATTCCTGGGTGTGCGTGTAAGCTGTGTGTATTCCTGGTAGTGTGTGTGCGTCAGCCGTGTGAATTCCTGGGTGTGCGTGTATGCTTATGTGTTTGCCGGGGTGTGCCTAGGTTTTTTTTTTTTTTTTTTTTTCCTTTATTGCTTATCCTATATATACAGTCTTATTATTAGGTAATAAAAGCGAAACATAACATTGGCGGTACGGCCGTTAGGTAATGCGTCACCAATGCCTATTTTCCACCTAATCCACTTGCTCTCTTCGCTCGCGCTCAGCCTTACGCAGATTGGTCATGACTGCCGCCGCGAACGCGCTGAATGCTTCCCAATTGGCGTTGCTGGCCAGTATCAATGTCACCAGGTTGTCCAACTCAATGCTACAGCCGAAAGCCCTCTCCAGCTCATCTCGGAGCCCGGTAAAGCGTCCGCAGTGAAACAAGACGTGTTCGGCATCCTCTACGAACCTATCACCACAGGAGGTACAGAACGCTGCACTCTCATGCCCAAGTCGGTGCAAGTACTCACGGAAGCAGCCATGACCACTTAGGAGTTGGGTGGTGTAGTAGTTGAGCTGCCCATGCCGCCGGTTTTGCCACGCTGAAATGCTCGGGATGAGGCGATGCGTCCAACGCCCTTTGCTAGACGCATCCCATTGCCTCTGCCAGTTTTCCAAAGTGCGCGTTTTGGCCGCTGTGCGCACTTCATGCTTCTGGGGATCCGAAAGTTCCTTGCCATGAGTTCCCTCGTAGATCTCCGAGATTTCCCTAGCCAGCTCGGCTATGGGGGCTATTCCAGCCAGGACCAGACATGCGTCATCAGAGATGGTTCTGAAGCCGCTACAAACTCTGATCGCTCCAAGACGGTGAGTGGCTCTCAGTCCGCGGGTGTAGCTCTCAAAGCGGCAAGCTGATTGCCATATCGGCGCCGCATACAGCATTGTCGCTCTTATGACGCTGGTTAAAAGGAGTCTCTTAAATTGCTTCGGACCTCTCGTATTTGGCATGATTCGCGAGATCGCACGATTTGCTAAGGCGGCCTTTGTGCTAGCGTTCTCCAAATGCTCCTTGAAGCATAGCCTGGTATCCAGCATAACGCCCAGATATTTAATCGCCCTCTTAGACCTGACTGCAGTGTTAGCCACGATTATGTTTGCTGTCTCCACCGCTTTTCGGCTGCTAATGAGCACTGCCCCTGTTTTTTGGGGTGCTATCTGCAGTCCTACTGAGGAGAGACACTGTATGGCTTTCGAGATGGCTAGGTTGCACTTTTCCTCCACTACCTTGAGATCCTTGGCGATAACCACTATTGCCACATCGTCAGCAAAGCCCACCAGCTGTACATCGTCTGGCATTGACACACGAAAAACGCCGTCATACATGACGTTCCACAGTAGAGGTCCCAGTACCGACCCTTGTGGCACGCCTCCAGAAACTTCGTGCTCCTCCATCGTCTCGCAGGTATCATACCTTAGGATTCTATCCTTAAAGTAGCTCCTTGTTATCCTTAGTAGGTACTCCGGCACGTTTAGCGCCTCAAGAGCCTCTAGGATGCAGCCCCATTTAGCCGTATTGAAGGCATTTTTGACGTCCAACGTTGTCACCAGGCAGTACTTCTTGGCGCCGCCTTTCCATCTACATCCAGCTATCGCTCCAGAAGCTATCTCGACTACCTTGCCGATAGCGTCCAGCGTAGATCGCGCTTTGCGAAAGCCATACTGCTGCGGTGAAACTCCACCAGCAGCAGCAATGGCGTTATTGAGCCGGGTGCAAATCAAATGCTCCAGTAGCTTGCCCGCAGTATCGATCAGGCATATCGGACGATATGCAGCTGGATCTTCGAGCTTTTTGCCAGGCTTCGGTAGGAGGACCAGGCGCTGAATTTTCCAGCGGTTTGGAAACTTTCCGCTTTGTAGGCAGCTGTTGTACATGCTCGAGAAGACATCTGGGCGGAGCGCAATTGCTAGCTTGAGCGCTCGGTTGGGAATCCCATCTGGGCCAGGTGACTTGCTGGGCTTCAACCTCGTTGCAGCGTGTCGAATCTCTTCTAGCATGATGGGCTCAATTTGGGAATGCGTGCTTGGCGCAGGCGGGGGCTCGCCGATATCCTCATCCACACTGGGAAATAGGTGCCTTACTATCTCCTTCATTGCTCTTGGGTCCGTGGGGTGGCAGCGTGGAGAGGCATTGAAGCGTTTTACTACCAGCTTGTAGGCATTGCCCCACGGGTCGTTTTCCGCTGTGTCGCAGAGGTCCAGGAAGCATCTACGCTTGCTGTCTTTAATAAGCTTCTGGAAGCGTCTCCTACTGGCGAGGAATTCCGCCTGGCGTTCATGGAACAGCAGCGATCCACGTGAGCGCTGGTAGCGGCGTCTAGCATAGTTGCACTCGCTTCGAGCCTCAGCGATCTCCTCGTTCCACCAGTATACTGGGGCATGGTGCCTCTGGTACCATCTGCTCCTAGTCATGCTATCATCGCAGGCACGGCTTAGCATCCGCATCGTTTTGTCCACCACTTCCTCAGTGCTCTCAGTATTATCAGAGGTCGTAGCAGACTCCAGATGGGCACTGAAAGTCCGCATGTCTAGCGTCTCGACACGATACCTAGGCCAGTGGTGAGCTGGAGTATTACCGTGATCCGGGCGTATTCCAACGGTACACCATATGGCAACGTGATCACTTGCATTGAAGGAGTCATCGATGCTCCAGGTGGACGAACTAAAGAGCGAGCTACTGACAAATGTTATGTCAACGACCGAACCCAGTCCAGCTCTGCTGAACGTGTGCTGCGTTCCATGATTTAGGAGCGCCACATCGAGGAGAGAGAACGCCTCAAGCAACACCCGTCCTTTGGCATTAATTGACGAGCTAGCCCACTCATCTGCCCACGCGTCTCCAGCGATGACGATCGGGTGACGGCCTCTTGCGTCTGCTTTAACTCTAATAGCTGCAGACTAGGGGGTAGGTAAACTGCGTAGGCTGCACAGGCCGCTCACAAACTTGCGTACGTAGTTTTCATCCCGATGAACACTGATCAGAGGAGTCCCGTCAATCCCGCAGGACCATAGAGCCGCTCTTCCAGTTATGTCCGAAGCGCATCTAGGGCTCTCTGCAGAGCGTTCACGCACTGTTTGCGACAACAGGTCCTGGGCCGCTGCGCAATGGTTAAGGTTCAGCTGTATGAACTTCATCTTGCACGACCAAGTACGCTTCCACTGAGTGGACAACTATTACTGCCCGCCTGGTGGCTGAATGAGGCACTGCCCTTTGCAACACAGATGAAGCACTTCGCCACCTCGCTCTTACAACTCGCTGCCTTGTGGCCTGTAACTCCACACCTGATGCAGCACTGGGATCTATCCACGGGGTTACGGCAGCTGCTTGCGGTATGTCCCATCTCCAGACAGCGGTAGCACCGCGTGCGCGCTTCCTGCTGGCGAATGACGCAGCTGGTCCAGCCAATGCGAACTGTGCGCAGGGCAGTAATGCTGCTTGCCAGATTTGCTGGTACTGAAAACTGAGCCACCTGTGTATTGCCATATCCAGGTCGAATGCTCTTGAAGATACATACGTCGGCTGGTATGTTTGCCTGCGCTGACAGCGCAGTCACTATCTCCTCTTTAGTGGCTAACTCGTCCAGGTCCTGAATGGCGAAGTGAGTCTGCTCGGTAAATGAGCGAACCACTGCACTCTTGCCCAGCACAAGCTCCACTTCGTCCTTGAGCTGCCTTGTACACTCCAGGCCTACTCCATTCAACTCCAGTAGCAGGTCACCTTTTGCTGTGCGACGAGCTTTGGAGACCTTGTCGCGGACTCCGTTGAGTTTTTCGTCGCTTCTGCGCGTAACTAGCGACAGAACTTCGCTGTAGGAAAGCTCGCTGGTACTTATTACCAGTGCATCCGATCTGCTCTTCGTATGTGGCTTACCAGATGCCTTACCGGCTAGCTTGCTAGACTTCTTTCGCTGAGCCGTTTGCCACGTATTCCGTGGAACCGACTCCGAAGCCGCTGGACTTGCATTGCCAGTTTTGTTCCTCTTTGAGGGCGTAGCTCGCTGCCCTGGCTCGAGCTCGCGCCGCCTCTTGGGAGTCACTGTACTCCTCGCAGCACCGCAACTCTGCTGTTGCACTTTATCGGCTACTCTAGTAGGCAGCTTTGCAATCGGCGACGTCTGTGTGGCCGTATCCGCGCTATCACTGGAAGCTGTCTTGCTTCTGCCAGAGCAGACTTGGTATAGCTTAAGTGCCTTCGCTGCTTGTTCCCTCATCAGCTGGTTTAACTGCCGCTGCCCGAACAGAAGGGCGTTAAGGCCGTTCAGGATGGCACCCAGCTGCACAAAGGCATCTTCCTCCTCTGGCTTCTTCCCCTGGGGTGGACTGGCCGCCGCAGGTGCAGGCATGTCACCTGGAGCTACCAGGCTGCGCACCGGGGGTAGGCAATGCCGAGCGGCGCACAATACCTTCCACTATAACCACTTGTCTCCACTCACTTGTAGATCTACAAGCAGTCCCGCGTTGACGAAAGGTTTCCCTAAGGTTTTTAACCGGTGGAGGTTATACCGCCCCGACTCGGTCACCAGAGCCCCACAGAGCACCGCCGCAACGGAGGGGGTTGGTAATAGCCGGTACCGTGGCCTTCTGCTTAATCTGCTTGGAGTTTCCTACTGGAGAAATCGCCAAGTGGTGCGCCTGTTGGCTATGCAGCGCTTATCGCAATATCCTAGCGCGTATGCAACAAAAATTTTTTGTTTGCACTTGTACCCTGTCCACGAACCACTCACAGCTGAGACACCTCTTTTCGTATTGGCGCCACCTGTGATTAGCAAGTTAGGGTAGCTTAGCGCTTCTCGCTCAGCTGGCACAGCCAAACACAGCCCTGGTACTCGCGATCAGCTGACACTGTGGTATTCCTAAAACACTTGTAAGCACAAGCAGCACACCACGAAGTTGGGTTGTGCAATACGTGTAATGTTTACGTGTAGTATTCCCACTCACACCAGTTGGAGTGCCCTAGATTGCGCGCGGCTTAAGGGAGACTCCACAACCACCCGGTAGAGGAACGCGATTGGCAAAGGCGATGAGAACAACAGGTGAGTTGCCCAGCCTATTGACGCGCTTATTAATTTGTAAAACCGGTTTTCACTTTAGGTTTAGCACTACGAAAACACTACAAGGACGGAGCGTCAGGAAAAACTCGACCGTACTTTTTAACTTCACACATGTGTATCCTAGGTGTATCCGTGTGTGTGTATGTGCATGCCGGGGGGGGTGTGTTGGTGCGGTTGCGCACTGCGCTGGTTGACTCCGCTGTTGTTGCGCGTTGCACTTTTTAGCGCATTTGCGGTTGCGTCTTGTGTCGCTGAAGTGGTTGTTGTTGTTGTTGCCGTTCGCGGCGGTAGCTGTGGTTGCTCTTGCGCGTACCGCTTTTCTCAAGCTCGCTCGAAAAACTGCCTTTTGCATTAAAATTGCAATATCATTTTCCAGCTTGTTTTCTTCCTCTTCCACAGCTTCCATTCCCCCGGAACGCGCAAAAAACCAGCTCGTTGCGCGCGGAGCACAATTTAGCGTTTGCGTTTACGCAAATGCGAGTGGAGCACTAGCTTGCGTTTACATTTAAATGCAAATGCATTGCACCGCTCCGGACCGCAAAGAGCTATGCATTAGATGCGGGGAGAAAGGCCACAAAATGACGAGCTGCACAAAGCCGCCTAGATGCGTTCTCTGCTCACATAAAAACCTTGACGAAGTAAATCATCTCCCAGGGACGAGTATCTGCGCTGCCAGTACTGGTATGACAAAAACATGATAATCCTCCAGGGAAACCTACACAGAAGTAGAACAGCAGATGACCTACTATCCCAAATGGTCCTTGAGCAGAAAGCAGACCTGGTGATAATAAGCGAGCAGCACAAGGCTAAGCAAACTGGCACATGGCTACAAGACGAAACAAAGACGATGGCAATATGGACTCCAGACAGAAGTGACGTCACAATCCTGAATAAAGGACGTGGAAGGGGCCACGTCTACATTCAATTCAAGGACTATACTATAATTAGCTGCTATTTGACACCAAGTGACAACATCCAAACATTCCAAGAATAATTAGATGATACTACAGCAAACGGGAAAGCTAATTGTAGCCGGTGACTTAAACTACTCTGCTCTGGAGTGGGGAATGCCTGCAACCAACTCCAGAGGTCAGAGGGTCCTAGACATGGCCGCAAGACTCGGTCTCGTTGTTGCAAACGTAGGATCGACAACTACCTTTAGGCGATTGGGAAATACAGGCACAATCCCTGACGTAACTATGGTGTCAGAATCGTGGGCACATAAGATAACAGGATGGAAATAGTACATTACCTACTAAATAAATTAAACACGGACGGCAAATGTCCCAGCCAGGCCCACACGCCGAAAGTGGAACGTACACCGCCTTTATATATTAAAATTTATTGACGAAATTGACAGGAGGGACAATGAAGAGCTTTATTTAGAAAGCGCCGACAACGTAGTCCACAGAACAATGAAGAAAATACGAAGAGCATGCGATGTAGCAATGCCAAAAACAGGAAATCCACGTTGACCAGGACAGGAAGTATACTGGTGGATGGACGAAATAAGAACTCTGAGAGAGACCTGCATAAGAAGAAGACGACTTCTTACTAGGGCTAGGCGGAGAGGCAACTTTATCGCACAGGATGAGCAGAACAGAAAAGCGAAAAAAAAATTAAACACAGCTATCAAGAAGAGCAAGCGTGAAAAATTGAAATCTCTCTGTGACGACATAAACAATAACCCTTGGGGCCTGGGATACAAATGGTCATGAAGAAGCTCGGATCCAAAAGTGCGGTACCAAACCTGGAGGAAGATCAGATGGACGATATAGTCCGTGCTCTGTTTCCGTCTGACCAACTTAGGCCAACCAGCACACCAGTCCGAAGGACCGAAGAAAGTGGCGAGCCATTCTCCCAAGAAGAACTCGTTAAGGCTGCAAGAAGTCTAAAAAACAGGAAAGCTCCAGGTCCGGACAACATTCCTTCAGAAGTCCTTAAGATAATAGCTGAGTGCAGACCCCACATACTGCTAAAAATGTATAACGCATGCCTTCAAAACGGGATTTTTCCCGATCAGTGGAAAATTTAACGACTGATCTTTATAAGCAAAGGAAAAGGCTATCCTACGATTAGTGGATGCCATAAAAAGAAATGGCGGTCTGTCCCCAAGACAGTATGGGTTTAGAAGCGGGCGATCAACGATTGGGGCTGTAGCAGAGGTTGCAAACGCTGCCCGCAAAAGCACACAGGGCAACCACTTCTCACGACCCATTGGGCTGCTGGCGACGTTGGACATAAAAAACGCCTTCAACAGTTTAAAATGGAACAACATACTTGACGCACTAAAGAGACGGTTTCGGGTACCTGCATATCTCTTGCAGCTGATAGGCAGTTACTTAAATAACCGAAAACTAATATACACGTTCTCTGCCGGACAAAAGTGCATAGAGATTACGTCAGGCGCAGCGCAGGGCTCCATACTCGGCCCAGAGTTGAGGAACATAAGCTATGACGAAATCCTTCGCATTGTTTAATTCGCTTTGCATCGCAACGGACGTGTTTTTTTTTATGCGCTTCGCTTTTTTACTATTGTGCGTTTTATTTCTGCTATTAATTTCGCGTCTTTGTGTAAACTAATAGTTTTGTGACTTTGTGTTTTGCCGGTTTGCCTAAACCCAAAGTGGACAGTAAATTAACAATTTAATTTGCATTTGTTTTAAAGTGATTCCAAACACAACAACAAACTGCAGTCCAGCATACTGAAAAATTTGCTCAACTTGCTGCCGCCTGCTTTTGTTTTGTTTTTGTGTTTTTACGCTCACTCTCTCTCTCTCTCTTTTTTTCAAGCGCTTCGCTCCCAGTGCATTAAACCGTTTCTTGATCGTTTACTCTAACGCGCTCTTTTGTGTTGGTGTTGGTCGCGGTCAAACTCTTCTCCGTTGCTTGTTGCTTTCGGTGGTCGCGCTCGCGCCGTTTTTGTTTGTGAAGCTGTGAAGTAAGTTTTGTTTGTAGCTTTTCTATTTGCACTTTAGGGTGGACCTGTATTTAATCATAACAATTTTCTGCAGCGATATTTTTTTATTTTATTTTTTATTTGTACTTTTCTTCCCTTTTAATAAATTAAATAAAAATGTCTGTCTGCTGCTATGCGAATTGTCAAGTCCGCGCAAACTCAAAAATGGGTTTTGTCTGCTGCTGGATGTGCACAAATGTTGCTCATGAGCAATGTGCCGGCATTACTGGCCGTGTCTCAGACCTCATGAAGGATACTAATTTAGAGTGGCCGTGTTGGTCATGTTTGGAGAAAAAAAAAGACATTGTAAGCTTTATAAATACTCAACTTGGCTTAGAGGGCATTTTCTGCCAGTTGAATAAACTGTGTGAAAAGTTCTCATCGGTTCAAAGAAACCTTAACGAGAAAAATCTCGTAATGGATTCTCCAAAGCGTAAAAAGGCCAACGTTGGGCAGTTATCGGGCTCTGTGATGTCGGAAAATACTCCAAACGCTCCGATACCGCAGGGTAAAGTAAATAAAGTAAATAAAAATCTTCATGTCCCTCCAACTAAAATTATCGAGAACTTAGATGATATACCAATAACTCCCATGGATATTGTGTTATCTGATCCCGATCCTTCGGTTTCTTTGGTGGTTAGTAGTGTTGATGTTAATCAACAAAAAAACTCTATCAAACTTAAAGAGCCAAATATTCATTTATCCGAGACTGAGTCTTCCAAACCAGCCTCAGTGGAGGATATAATTAAAAAATTTGTTGCTGTTCCACCTAAAAAACAAATATTGTTTCAAGGCTTCCCCCTGATTTAACATCAGATGATGTGAAGGTCTATATCAAGGCCAAATCGAATGCCAATTTCACGGTGGAGAAATTCAAATTTGCTTATGATCGGAACATTTCGTCTTTTAAAATCAGTGTTCCGAATCAAGATTTTTGCACTATATGCTGCAAAGAATTTTGGCCAGAACACATAATTGTGAAAGAGTATACTGCAAGGAAAAAAAATCGGCCCCCGATTGTATCTACCCTTCCGGTGGTTGGTTCTAAGGTAACTCTCCCAATAACTGATAGTTCAAAAAACTAACATCCTCCTTCTTACTTGGCTATCAGAATGTAAGAGGTCTTTGTAGTAAACTCACTAGTTTATACCTTAATAGTCTTTCTTTCCCCTTCCATGTCATTGCCTTTACTGAAACGTTGTTAAGGCAAGACATTCTCAATTCCGAAATTCTATGTAGTACATATTCTATTTACAGAAAGGACCGTACTCTTCGGCGTGGTGGTGGAGTGCTTATTGCTGTGAATGTAGACTTTCCTTCTGAAACAGTCGTATTAGATAGTTCTTTTGATATAGAGTTTATTGCTGTAAAGCTAAACATTTGCGGTATTAACATTTTTATCACTTGTTCGTATATACCTCCTTCTTCTGATCTCTCTATCTATGAGACACATCTATCTGCTATTCATTCTGTCTCTGCCTTGCTTTCTGATCGTGATTTTCTTGTAGTTCTTGGTGATTTCAACATTGCTGAAGCTACTTGGATTTCTTGTCCTGACTCTGGTGCCCTGACTCCCACGGCCCCGAATGAATTTTTAATCGACCTACTTGGGATGTCATTGAGTCAAATTAATGCTATCCCAAATTCTCTCAATAAAGTGCTTGATCTGATTTTTGTTTTGGATTCATCATCTTCATCCGTTTCCCGTTCCCAGCCTATATCTTATCCCGAAGACTTATACCATCCTACGTTGGAGCTGTTGATTAATTTACCTTCCCGAACGCGTTGCAATTTCAGGATGCCTTTGAGTCGAGTTCGTCATTTTCGAAAAACTGATTTTGAGGGACTCGCTCTGCTTTTATCCCAAACTGACTGGTCTCCCCTCTACGAGTCTGACGACTTGGACGTGGCAATCAGTATTTTTTATAATACCTTATATTCTTTATTGATTTATGTGTCCCGGTTGGTGAGCTAAACAGGTCTAACAAACCTGTGTGGTTTACCCGAGAGTTGACAATTCTCAAAAATCGAAAATCTAAACTCTACAAGAGATTTAGAAAAAACGGCTCATCGGTGGCCTATTCTGCATACTTGATTGCTCGTGCCAGTTTTGATATCTTAAATAACCTAAGTTATAAGAATTACCTGACTCGGTGTAGATTACAGTTTCAGCAGGATCCAAAGCGATTTTTTGATTTTGTTAATGCGAAGCGTAGGTCATCGACACTCCCAACGGAGGTATTCTTTGAGGAAACGAAGGCCAATTCTGATCAGGAGATTGCAAATATATTTGCCCAATTTTTTCAAACGACTTATAGCTCATGTCAATCTCAAGTCGGTTTGCCTTACCCTTATCGGGTTAATGGCTCGAATCGCATCTTTGGACTGAAAATCACTGAAAACTCACTTTTAAATAATCTTCATGTTTTGAAACCTATATTTCCCCAGGACCTGACGGAGTGCCAAGCTGTGTGCTTAGACACTGCGCTCATGGTCTTTTAAAGCCGTTGCTTAAAGTGTTTAACTTGTCCCTGGAGTTAGGCTCCTTTCCAAAAATTTGGAAAGAGTCATTTATAATTCGTCTCCATAAAAAAGGAAACAAATCTAATGTTCAAAATTATAGGGGTATTTCCAAGTTGTCTGCTATTCCTAAGATTTTTGAAAAATTAATAACCTCCCATCTTCAACACCTTTGTAAATCTATTATTTCACCGTGCCAGCACGGATTTATGAAACAAAGATCTACTACCACTAACTTGTTAGAATTTACTTCGTTTGTTATCAAGGGTTTTCAGGACAAATTGCAGACTGATGTTATTTATACTGATTTTAGTAAGGCTTTCGACTCTGTAGATCATCATCTCCTAATACATAAACTTGAACTCTTGGGCTTTTCAAATATTCTAGTTCTTTGGATTAAAGACTACCTAACTCTTAGAACTCAGAGGGTTTTATTCAAAGGGTCCGTTTCCAAGACGGTTCAGGTCACTTCAGGCGTTCCTCAGGGTAGTCATCTTGGTCCTTTATTATTTATTTTGTTTATAAACGATCTTCCATCGGTTATAAAGTTCTCTCGGGTTTTGATGTACGCTGATGATGTAAAGTTATGCACGTCAGCTGCAACTCCCCTAGCTGCTCAACAGCTTCAAAGAGATTTAGACAACTTTCAAATGTGGTGTAAAGTAAATTTTTTAAATCTTAATTACAGTAAATGTAAAGTAATGTAATTTTTAGATGTTTGCCCTTTTTAAATATTTATTTTCTTGACAACAAACCACTAGATAGAATTGAATGGGTTGACGATTTGGGCATCCTTATGGACCCAAGGCTTAAGTTTGACAAGCATATTTCTTCAATTTCCAATCGAGCATCTGGTGTCTTGGGGTTCATTAAGCGCTGGTCGAAGGAGTTTAACGATCCCTACTTAACAAAAACTCTGTATACTTCTCTTGTACGACCGATTCTGGAATATGGATCTTGTATATGGTTTCCGAAATACGAAATTCATCAGAATAAAATAGAATCGGTACAAAAACAATTTCTGCTCTTCGCACTTAGAGGTCTTAACTGGGACACTAACAATAATTTGCCGTCTTATCGTAGTAGACTTTTACTAATAGATCTTCCTTCTCTGAGTGATCGTAGAATAATGCTTTCATTTCCTTTTTTCACAAATTAATTAATGGTGAAATTGATTCTTTGAATTAATTAACCAAATTAACTTTGCTGTTCCTATTAGAAATACTAGAAATTTTGTACCTATAGCTCTTCAAACTTGTAATTCTAATTATGCTCTTCATAACCCTTTTCGTATTCTGTGTTCTATTTATAACGATCTTTCCCACTTAATACAGAGTGCCACTCCTACTTGCTCTTTTAAAAAGTTAGTTTTGTGTCATTTGTCTACATGTTCGCGATCATCGTAACCGCACGATAAGCGGAGCGCCCCTCGGTCGGATGGGCGGGAGGTGGGTCGCTTTGTGCGTGGGTCCGCGCGTTAACAAGCCGGTGCTTGGTATCGTTGGGCCACTTGACTGTACTGTTCGTTAGTACATCTACGTCCAATATAAAAAAGAAAAAGAATGCCAGAGGATACATTCCTGGTAGGATACGCTGACGACATTGTGGCGGTTATCACGGCTCGCAATGCAGAGTACGCGCAAAGAAAACTAACGCAGGTAATGATACGGGTCAAAGACTGGTTAGATTTACACGGCTTTAGACTATCACTGGAAAAGACGGAGCTACTTATGATAACCAGACGACAGATACCACTGGAGATAAATACGAGAGTCGGAGAAAGTATTATGAAGACGCTGAAAGTAATCAAGTACCTAGGAACAAGGCTTGACCCAAAGATGACTTTTAAAGCGCAGATCCAATACGCAAAAGCGAGGGCAGCAGAGGCTACAAAATCACTCATTAGACATTATGGCAAATGTTGGCGGCCCGTACCAATCTAAGGGTAAACTTCTTATGGAGATCAACAACGCCATCCCTTTATATGAATGCGAGATATGGGCAGATACGCTTAAAGTTAAATGCAGGATAAAACCCCTACAGGCGGTTCAGAGAACAGCCGCCCTAAGAATAACAAGCGCATATTGAACTGTATCAGGCGCTGCATCGCTTGCTTTTGCGGGCTTGATACCAATCGACCTCCAAGCAAAAGAACGTAAAAAAATCTATGAGCTTAGATAAAAAAGGGAAGCCACTACACAAAACCTTAACACATGTAAGCAAGAGACGATCGCCTTATGGCAGGAAAGATGGACAGAAAGTCTACTGCCCTGTATTAAAGACTGGACTTTAAGAAAACATGGAGACGTAGACTACTACGTCACACAAATGATGACGGGACATGGCTACTTTAGCGCATTCTTAAATTCAATAGGAAAGAGCACGGAGGCTAGCTGTGTATATGGAGATGCAGAAATTGACAATGTGGAACACACAATCTTCCACTGCGAGCGTTTCAGAGATGAAAGGCGACAAGTCGAGAATACAACGGGCCCTCTCACACCGGAGAACATCGTAGCTAAGATGATAGATAGCTAGGATTCGTGGAAAAAGTATCTACCTTCATTGGCGACATTTTGAGACGCAAAAAGAAAGACTTAGAGGAGAGGATGTAAAATAATCTGGACTCACAAAAAAGCTCGAAAAAAGACCTAGATGAGAAGTCGGAATTTGGTGTCTGGACGCAGATAAGCGCTTATTGCGTAGAGGGTCCCACTTGGATCACCTTACAATAAGGGCTCATGCTTATTTAAGAAAAAGGCGCTTGGCGCACAAAGGCATTTTCGGAGGGGAGACAGGCCCAACGGGAGGGGTTGTTAGTGGGTTGCTACTCTGTAGAGAATCCCACACACCCTCACTACGACGGTAGCAGGCAGTGCATACAGCACTTTCCACTCCAAAAAAAAAAAAAAAAATATTATTATTATTATTATTATAATATTATTATTATTATTATTATTATTATTATTATTATTATTATTATTATTATTATTATCATTATTATTATTATTATTATTATTATTACTATAATTATTTTTATTATTATTATTATTATTGTTATTGTTATTGTTATTGTTATTGTTATTGTTATTGTTATTGTTATTGTTATTGTTATTGTTATTGTTATTATTATGATTATTATTACTATTATTATTATTATTTTTATTATTATTATTATTATTATTATTATTATTTATATTATTATTATTATTTTTTTGTTTTATTTTTTTTTTTTCGGGGAGGGGAAATGCCTGTGCGCATCTCTCAATCTGCCGCTGCAGAGAGGTATGTGGGGCGTGCACCCACTAAAACCCCTCCCCTGCCGTCGACCAAATCGACTCACCTCGGACACTAGCCTGGAACCGTTTAACACATTACTTCAGGCTAGATCCTTCCTGTGGCCCTTATCGCCATCTTCTTCTTTCTCATATTACATTTTTGTTCGCCTAAGCGGGTAGTTCCGGGTTGTGCTCACGGCGTGTTCAAGCTCGCTGCAAGCTCAATTTCCTCCTGAGCTCGGTCCATATCGGCCTTCTTTGTCCTTAGCACCCTCTGTACGTATTGTGCCACTCTTCTCCAATTCGTCTCACTCTGGAGCATCACTGCTACTATAGTGTCCGGTGTTATTTGGCTCTCTGCTTGCTGAGCTAGCATCACTCGCTGCCTTTCCCATTTTTTACACACAAAGAAAGCATGTTCGGCGTTGTCTCTGCTTCTAGGACAGTACAGACAATCATCTGATTCTGCCTTTCCTATTCGATGAAGATAGTGGCGAAAGTAGCCGTGTCCCGAGAGTAGCTGTGTCAGGTAGAAATCTACCTCGCCATGCTTCCTCGTTATCCACTGCTCCACGTCTGGGATGAGACGTGCCGTCCATCTTCCTCGACTTTCCCTCTGCCAGAGACTCTGCCATTCGCGGATTGTGTGGGCTTTCTCGTCTTCTTGGGGCGCTATTTCACCGTCGGACGCAGTTTTCCTTAAGAAGATAGCACGCCGCTCCTTAGCAAGGAGGTGTATTGGTGTCACTCCAGCGATCACCAAAACCGCAGGCTCCGACACCGTGCGATAAGCCGAGGCCACTCTCAAAGCCCCCCTTCGTTGGACCTGTGCGAGCCTCATCCGGTACATTTCTTTTTCCATAGAGTTGGCCCAGATCTCTGCTCCATACAGCAAGACCGACTGAACCGCGCTCATCAGCAAGCGGCGCTTGCTGGAAGACGGGCCCCCAACATTGGCCATTAGCCTACTGAGTGCAGCCACGCCCCCCGCGGCCTTGTCAGCCGCTTGCTTGATCTGTTGGTAGAAGCTCAGTTTTGTGTCTATTAGCATTCCAAGATATTTTACTGCAGGTTTCGACATGATTGTAGCATCTCCGACTCTCACTGGGATGATCGTCTGTATTCTCTTCTTTGTAAGGACTACAACTTCCGTCTTGTGTAATTAATTATTAATATTATTATTATTATTAATAATATTATTATTGTTGAATATCGATACATTTTTTTGTTAACTATCGCGATTATTATTGAAGCTAGATACGATATTTTTGGCAATGTATATTCTGTAACACACATATCTATCAGTTCTGTATTGCTTATTCAAAATTCAACATTGCGCGGAAATATATCCCTCACATATTTCAATAAATAATCCAACAAAGGTTATGGGCCCAGATCCCTTGTGAATTGTAAAAAAAAAAAGACTAGACAACGTCGGAATAAAAGCAATCATGAGTTTGTCAATACAAATAGAAAAACTTGATGAAACAAACTATGATATGTCAATAATTAGTACGATTGAATATGCAACCTGGTGAAAAGGCTTCTCAATATGTGTTGAGTTGGCAATCCTATAAAGTATAATGGATATCGATGTACTCGATAAGTTTTATCGTTTACTACTTGAAAACAGATCAGTCTTTCACGAACAACCAAACGTTGTATATGTCTTTTGTTCTCTAGCGCACTGCCAACAGGTCATGAGCCCAGGCGTGCGAATAACATGCAAGAAGCATAAGAGCATATGAGAGATTACTTTAAAAGTTACTGTACATGTGTACCGAAGCTTAAGACTAAATAATAGAGAAAAGTGACAATGAGTTCCCTATACAACATTGAGAAATTGGATGATAGCAACTACGACACCTGGTGCTTGCTGGTACGCAGTGTGTTGGTTCATCAGGATTTGTGGTTCATCAGTCGTGTCCAATACGGAAGCTGTACCAAAAGACCAGGCTAGCGCAGAGTATAAGACATGGAAGAGTCACGACGACAAAGCTATGGCTGTACTGTTTTTGTCAATAAGTGCGTCGCAGATTAGCTCAATCAAACAGTGCGTCACGGCACATGGGATATGGAGTGAGCTGGAATAGCTACACAGACCATCGGGACCTGTACGCAAGGTAACATTATTCAAGCAATTGATAGATAAACATATGGCGGAAGAGAATTCAGTTCAAGGGCATGTCAATGAGTTTGTGGAAACAGTCGACAAGCTATCGCAAATAGGCATTACATTGCCAGAGGAATTAGTTGTCATTATGTTATTGGCAAGTCTACCTTCATCCTATTAGAATTTTGTGGTTGCATTGGAAGCGCGTGATGGTTTACATGTAGTAAAATGCAAGCTGGCAGAAGAGAACGAGCGGCGCAAAAGCAGCAATCAAAGCGATAGCGTACAGGCATTTTCGGCGCGCTCGGTAGGACAGAAGGGTAGAGAGAATAACGGAGCAACGGCAGACAGACGCTGTGATCTTAAATTTTTCAAGTGCGGCCAAAAAAGGCACTTCGCGAAACATTACACCAAAAAAAAGGCGACAACGAGAGAAACAGAAACGAGAGAGATTCCAAGGGAAGAAAAAAACAGAGTTATGAGAAGAATGGCACCGACGGCGAAAAACAGCCTTCGTTTGCTGGTGTTGCTATGAACAGAACCTGAACGGCGATGTTCGGTGCGTCGACAGCGGCGCAACATCACACAAGTGTGCGCGACGTGAATTGTTCGATGAGCTCGAACAATACACAGAAAAGATCGAACTGGCGGGAAATGACTACATATATGTGCCAGGATTGCAATGCAATTTTGTATCGGTCGGAAAAGCAGTAGCAAATGGTTGCTCAGTAAATGTTTGCCCTGATGTTGCAAAAATATTTGATAATAAAGGCTTACTAATATTATCGGCCAAAAAGGTCAGTGGATTGTTTCTGTGTGAAACAATGAGTAACGAAAAGTTGTGTGTGTCACAAGCTAAGAATGAGTTCTTTAAATGGCATGAGCGCTATGGTCATTTAAATTTGCAAAGTTCGAGGATTGACATTTGATTCCACAGATGGACTTGTGGATTGCATAAACTGCATAAAGAATAAGACCCTTTTTACACGATGAAGTTTTTTCGTCTGAAGCATTTGTTTGTAGGCAAAGGGTGTATAGGCGTTACAGCTGCAAGCAATGCTTCATGACTTGTGAAGCAATGATTTATTTTTCTCATTTTGCTTTGCCTTATTCCGATTGCATGTAAACACACAGTTGCACAGTGTTTAATGTGAACAATAAAGTTATCGATACGAAATATCGCACAAGCAAATATTAGCGCCAATAATAAATTCATTGTTTTGGTTAAGAAATTATTAGTAGAAATGTTCACTGAATCCATTTATTTACTTGTTACTTCTTAAAACAATTATATATTAACAAATAAAACAATCGATGGCAAAGATATATGTTTATCGACCATAAATTTAAATCAGAGTTGCATTTACAAAGAAATTGCTGCATGAAAAAACTTCATCGTGTAAAAGTGACCAGATTTGTGAAGATGTTTTAAAACAGAATGAAAAAAAAACTTCATGAAAAACCTTCATCGTGTAAAAGGGGTCTAACAAGATTTATAGTGCTTACATTATCGCCATGTACAGTAACGCAATTTAGTTTGAAAAACAATTTCATTTCTTAAACTATTTTGCTTAAGTAAATAGCTTCCTTTGCAGCATCTGAAAGGGCCATGTATTCTGCCTTCGTACTGCTGAGCGCAACTGACTTCTGCAATACTGCCCCTGCCCCCCTTTCCCCACTTTTTAAAATTTTCGAGCTAGAGTCACTAAATTTGGTATGAAGATAGCAATTGACATTTTGCAAAGATCTGCATCAAAACTTTGGATGCCACGCCCAGCCATACTGCCCCCAGCCCTCCTCTCCCCACTTTTTACATACTTCAAGCTAGAGTCACCAAACTTGGTATGAAGATAGCAATTGACATTCCACAAAGATCTGCAGGAAAAATTTCGATGCCACACCCACCCATACCGCCCCCAGCCCCACTTTCCCCACCTTTTACAAACTTCGAGCTAGAGTCACCAAATTTGGAAGGAAGATAGTTGGTTTCATCCCCATCTGCATCGGAGAATCTTTAAGGCAGCGTAAACCCCTGCACCATCCGTACCCCTTTGCAATCAGGCCTCTTTTTAAGCGGTTTTAATACTGGTATCGAGTATGCCACAGTCGGTTGCGTCCGACTGCAACGTTTCCACTTGTTTAATTATGCGGTTAATAGTTGACCGGTCACACTTGCACTTCTTAAATATGTCATTTATGTCGACTTTGTCGCTTACAGCTGCAATAATTTGCAACTTTTCTATTAAAGTTAACCCAACAACGCGCTTTGTTTTACCCATCTTTGCAATTTCACAAATAATAATGAGGAAATTCACGTGAACAACATTTTGCGTTGCAATGCGTCTCAGTTTTGCGCAGTCAGCTGTTTTTATATATGGGACAGCTAACTTGTACGATACTTATAGAAAATTTAAAAAAAATACTGCCGATATGAGGCGCTTAAGTGCAAAAGGCTGTTAAGTTTGATGCACTTAACGTAAAGATTTTCATACAAAAATGGGCCTTAATGCAATAAAATGAAAATTTAATGCAGATAACTGTCCGATGCAGCTTAGTATCGAGGCAGCTAAGCAAATTACACTGTAGTCGTAAAAATACATTTTAAGAGATTTTTGAAAATTTTCTTTTTCAGACACTATTAGAATTGTTTGAAATTACTTTATGCATCAACAAATTTTTTGTTTATGCCAGGGGAAAAAAGTTTAATAAGTAGACTTTTACAAGAATTAAAAATTTTCAAGAGGTACTTAATGGGTTTAGAACAGTACTTTACCATTCAAACGGAAATTAAATGACCTTTCCATTGATTCCATACTTTGACCATACATTCCATAAAACATTTCGTATTCCTCAAAAAACGTGTTGTACGAATTAATAGTGGTCAGGGCCCGTATATATGTTCTGTATTTATCGAAATTACCCACCGATTGCATTTTTTAGTGACACTATTTATCGCAAGTGCAATAAATGAGAGCATTTAGATGTATTTTCACTCTAACGAAATTCGGTCACTCTTTTCCAATAATTGGGGCAATGCGTGTTGAAATTTTGCAATTAATTGAAAAAATATCTTTTTAAATTCTTCCTCAAAAGCTGATGTGTGGGAAAACTTCAACATTATTATTTATCACAAAGGTTTTCGGAGTTCTGTGCACCGCAACCCGAATAGGAAGACGACATCGATGAAGAAATAAATAATTATTTAAAGCATAATAGATTTAAGAAAAATTGCGATATTTAAACATTTTGGCAACAATGCAATGATTTTCCATTGTTGCAAGTGCTCTCAAGTCATGTGCTCAACGTTCCAAAGTCTTCTGCCACCAGCGAAAAGGGTTTTTCTACTTCCAGTAGAATTTTTAAAGTGAGAATAACTCGATTAATCGGAAAAAATTGGAGAGACTATTGTTTTTAAACAAAATTTTAAAGTAAGATTATTATATTAAAAAAAATATATATGCACACTTATTTGAAAAAAAAAAAGATTTGGGGAAAATGTCGGGACCCGTGGGATGGACACAAAAGTTGTCGGGACAATCGGGATGGGAAAAGCGAATTTGATTTCGGGACGGAATGGGATGGGAAGCAATTTCTTTCCCGATCCTATCTCTTCTTCTAATATTCATTCCATGAACAAGTTCTTTCTCACTTACAGTGACTCACAGCTTACATGATGCAGTGTCAAAAAAAAAGCTTAAGGTGCTATATATTTTAAACTAGAGGAAAAGCAAAAAATGTTTAAACGCCAATTTGTTTTATGTTATATCACATTTAAAAAAGGAGCTTTATTTGTTTATGAAATATTGCTAAGTTTTATATATAAACTTAAAACTAGAAATATATCTACAATATAGGTCACAGCTTAAAAAATGCAGACACAAACTAGTTATAATTTTGCCGAATAAAAGCTTAAATAAGGATTTTAGTTCTTAGTATGTCATCCCTTAACCTTTACAACATTACATTATTCATCGAAGAAACCAGCTTCCGAGTGGTTTCCGGGCTTATTTTGCTCCATTCCTCCAGCAGAGCATTTTTAAGGTCCTGTTTGCTGGAAATCCGAGGATTCCGGATCTTGTTCTCCAGCATAGCCCACAAATTTTCAATGACATTTAAATCTGGAGACTGGGCCGGAGGAATCATAACGTGGGGGCAGTTCCAGGTGAGCCAGGGCTGCACTTTTCCGGACGTATGTTTGGGGTCGTTGTCGTGGTAGAACCGGAAATCACTTCGGATTCCTTAGTTTTCGGCGCTTTAGAGCAAATTTTCTTTAAAAATATTGAAGTACATAGTGTTATCCATCGTCAACTCAAAAAACGCCAAGTTTCCGACGCCGGCTGCCGACATACAGGCCCATACCATCACACTTCCTCCGCCATACTTAACTGTTGCTTTTACGTGTTTTGGATCCAGTTCAGTATTGGGCTGTCGCCACACAAAATTTCTCCCGTTCGACCCAAAAAGGTTGAATTTGAACTCGTTTGCAAAAATTATTGTGTTCCAAAAGAAATTGTAGGTCTTTCAAATTTGTAAAATTCAAGTGCCCGTACAGATTATGTCACATTGACGCCAATGACAACTCTTGCGACAAATGGACTTTTTATTGTTCAAATTTGCTCACGTATGTGTATAAGTTATTTTCTTGTTTCGCTCGTAAAACAATTTCACCGATACCGTTTGTTATTATGCTTCGTTCTTTTTAACACGCTTATATTAGCTTCACTTGTGTGTATGTTTGTATGTTTGTATGTATGTAACTCTCCTTTGGACTAAAAGCAATTGGCTTATTACTGTCAGTATATCCCACTACCTCAAGTTCGTTCGTTGGCCGAGCGGTCTAAGGCGCGGGACTTCGCGCCCGGACTCACCGATCGTGGTTTCTGATCCCGTCCACGGCCGAAAAAAAAATTTTTTTTAACTCTCCTTTGGACTAAAAGCAAGTGGCTTATTACTGTCAGTATATCCCACTTCCTCAAGTTCGTTCGTTGGCCGAGCGGTCTAAGGCGCTGGTCTTCGCTCCCGGACTCACCGATCGTGTGTTCTAATCCCGTCCACGGCCGAAAAAAAAATTTTTTTTTTTTTAAATCTGCACCATGTTCATGTTCACTAGAACTTACAAATTTTTTTTTCATTAATTAATAGAAATAAAAGTTAAAAAATAAATATAGTTTAAAAAAATTAAAAACACGCTTTTATAATACATCGAACTAAAAAGTGAAAAATAAATATAGTTTAAAAAACTAAAAAACACGCTTTTAGAGCATATCAAACTAAAAAGTTAAAAATAATTTTTCAAATAAGCTTAAAACAATAATAAATGATAAATACTAGCATTATTGTAAAAAAAAGCGTGGGGCGCTTTGTCCATATTTCTCGTACATCGAGCGCCCAACGCTTTTTTTTTACAATAATGCTAGTTTTTATCATTTATTATTTTTTTAAGCTTATTTGAAAAATTATTTTTAACTTTTTAGTTTGATATGCTCTAAAAGCGTGTTTTTTAGTTTTTTAAACTATATTTATTTTTCACTTTTTAGTTCGATGTAATGTTTTTTACTTTTTTAAACTATATTTATTAAACTTTGTATGATTACCGTGTTTTTTTTTTGCCTTGCTTATGGACACAAAGTTCATATTTAATGATGGCAAATACAACACATCTCTCATTGTTATTTGTTTGTTTTTGGCTTGCAAAATTACAGTTCCACAGCCGGGCGATTCGATTGATTTGTCGGCTGCTAATATTATTGTTACTTTTTTCTCACTTAGAAAAACAAATTTACTTTTGTCACAACACATATGCGACGTAGCTTCACTATCAAGACACCATGTATTTTCTTTGTTCAATGGCACACTACAATGCATTAAAAATTTGACTGTTCATTTTTATTTTCATTTTCCGCGTCTTTATTTTTAGTTTTACATTCGTTTGCGCGATGCCCCGTTTTATTACAATTATAGCACTTTCATTGAAATTTTTGCTTATTTTTGTCTTTTGTGGAACTGCTTCTGGAATTTTTGTCGATTTGCTGCTTACAGTTTTTCTGTTTAGTGAAAGCATATACAGCTTGGGCTTCATCGTTTTGCTCTTCTTTATTCTCTTTTCTGGCGCCTTCTTCTAGGAATTTTTTTTACCGTATAGTATGACGGCAAGACGTCGCACAGTGGCGTCATTTGAGTTTTTTCGTTGCAAAAATCATAACTTTTGAACCAAATGAGATAATCGATCAACTTAAAAAGCATCAGTTAGATAATTAATCAACCTATAAAATGAGCATTTGAAATGAATTCTACGATTTTTGAGTGCCTATTTATGGGTATGCAAAGTTGAAACTTGTGAAAAAACCAATTTTACAGGAAGGAAAAAAAATATTATTTAAATTTTTTGATTTTTATTGTTTCATTTTAATGGTTTTTATAATTTAAAATTAATATTATAATAATTAGAAATAATTTTTTTTTAAATTTTTTTTTTTTAATTTTTTGTAAAATATTCATCACAATCCGTAAAATATGGTATATCTAAAAGAGTAATCATCTCTGAACTATAAGTATTTTCTAATTCTTTTCGTGACTTAACATGCTTCAGTGATGAAATGAGTGGATCTGAAGATGCTGCTAGCATGTTGAAGAGGTCCTCATTTTGTCTCACCCTTGATGCTTTGAAAGTGTTTAGCAATCTGTATTTTTTATAAAATTTATTTAATGATTCCTGTGCTTCTTCAGAAAGCTCTCCAATTGGCAAAGATGCCTTGCGCCAATATTTTATGGACTGTCGGGGTCAACTTTTTCTGCGGATATAATTCTGCTAAAAGTGGTGCTGCTTTTGAAGCATATTCTCCATACTTGGCAGAATTAACTTTTTCCTTTCAGTTCAAAACATTTAAGATCGTTCCCAATCTCTTAACGATTTGGTTGTTTATCCCTGTGATTTGAGTTACAGCTTCATCATTTTCAAAAAATCTCCTTGAAGTGTTTCCATCGTTTGAGTTTCCGTATCCGTACTTGGGGCAGTCTACTTTCAGTCCAACTTGTTTGAAAAACGCGTATTCGCTTCTTTCTGATATTTTCCTTATCTTTGTTTGATGTGTTTTCGTCAAAGTTTTCATCCTCTTGTGGAAGCGTATACGCTAATTTCAGCAAGAACTCCATACATGCAAGGGTGAGATCCCAAACTCATGTCGAAGTTTTTTTGCGTCTTTTTGCAAATTGGGCATGACAAAGTTGACCTTGTGTTTGTCGGTTCGTTGACCACTTTTCCGTTAACCATGATTAGGTGGAACTCGTAATTACATTCAATGTATTTTCCTTCTCTGATTTCGAGCTTTGTTAGCTTAATCTTGCTTATTTGGTCTTCAATATCCTTTACTGTGTTTCGTATGAGTTCCGGCGATTCCCTTGCATACTGAAACATTATTGGTCGGCAATAATGTACAGATGACGGCCGTTCATTTTTCCAGTGTAGAGAATCATCAGATTTTAGCCGCAAAGGAACAACGGATGCTATAAAAATGTTTCCGTCCGATATTGTAGCGTCATCGGATGATATTCTTTGCTTATACACGCTTTGTCCAGATGATCCATCGCAGCCCCATTTACTGATCAATGTCAGATTCTCAGGAAGAGCTTCAACCACATTTTCAGCAAGACTCTCCAACAGCCGTTTTGTTGTATGGTCCATTAGATCCTGCATGTTAGTTTTTACAGAGACTTCAGTAAACTCCGTATGCAGTGGTCGTGAATCTAATTTTGCTTTCCAAACATGTTTGTATCCCGGTAAAATGTCAGCTCCATGTTGCCTCAAAGATGCCCGTAATATCTCACATTTCTCTTTAGAAAGTTCCAAGTCCATAAACAAAGCCAAAGCTTCTTCGGAACCATACTTCTTAAGGTTTGAGTTTGGAGGCGTGGGAATGCTTTTTTTGATTCTTTGTAGTCGCGGTGGGCTTGCAATAGCAACTGCTTTTGTAATGTGTGACCTTACTTTTTCAACATCTTTTGTATATCTAATAGACAGCGCTTCCGATAAATGTTCCGTGGATAAATCATTTGATGAATCAGCAAGTTTCCTCTTTCTTGTTAAATTTGAACACTCTTCCATACCTTTAGTCGGCCTTCCTCTTGCTCGTCCGGTGGATGTGTTAAGTTCATCTCCTGTCAATGTATCCAGGATGGTATCACTATTAAGCCAGTCCTGGTGTTTCTCAATCATTCTGTTTGCTTGCATCCATCTTGAGTTTAGTCTGGCATAAGTCAAGGCAAGTTTTTGTTATAAATTTTCACTTCTCTGTTCTTCGAAGGCAGCTTCCGCGAAATTCGTTACTGGTTTTGACTTCCTAAACAGGTCAAATAATTTATGGTTGTTCAACGACATATTTGAAGTGTAATACAGTACTTGTCTCGCCAACTTGCAGTCGTAGACTAATCCAGGATTAAAGTTTTTTTTTTTCAATATATAGTCTTATCTATTACCTGATAGATACCGTTTGGATTAAGGGTTCAAAGAAAGAGTTAGCTTTCATGCCTAACAAATTTACCTATTGTTTACATAAGTCCAGGTCAATAAGGTCAATTTATGCAATTTGGGTACTTGGCACGTGTCCGAATAAGATTTGTGCCTATCTGAATGGGATGTGTTACTAGTTGTACGCTAACGCAATTTCTGTATTCGGTGCGTACCTGGTAATTTATTTGTATATCCTGTAACTGCACCTGAATTTAGGGACCAGGATTTGACAAATGATCTCAGGTAAGCATTACAGAATGAAAAACAAAAATCAAGTATCTTAACAATAACGAACGAAACAACAACAATAAGAATGGGTTTTCACGGTTATATGTCATAAATTGCTCAAAAATGCATGCAACACATTTTTGGAACTATGTCTTTTTACACTATTTTATATTTAAAACAAGTAAGAAGGCTCTAGTCGGGAGAGCCCGACTAGAAGATACCCTGAACCCAGTTGCAATAAATATATTTAATTTATATAAGACTTTGGTATACTGGCTTAGCTTCCATCGATTAAGTTCAATATCTCCGGTGTTTCTCAACCGATTTGGACGAAATTTCAGAAAAGTTCTATCATTATCCATTACTTCAACCCTCATTTTTAGATTTTCCAAATTCGATATTTTATTGTTATCGATATTATGTGTGTATCGGAAACCAGAATAGTTATCGATACTTTGAAGCAAACTTGTTCTGCTCATGGTATAGGAGAACTTAAATACAAAATCAGAAGTCTCTAGCTCTTGTAGTCTCTGAGATCCACGCGTTCATACAGACGGACAGACGGACAGACGGACAGACAGACGGACAGACGGACAGACGGACATGGCTATATCGTCTCGGCTGTTGATGCTGATCAAGAATATATATACTGTATGGGTTCGGAGATGCTTCCTTCTGCCTGTTACATACTTTTGCACAAAACCATTATACCCTTATTTACCCATTTTATGGGTTAAGGGTATAAAAAAAAGAGGCAAAAACGGGCAGCTGAAACTTTTTGCATAAGATAAAGGAATAATCCAAGAAATAATTTTGAAAATATGGCAGATGTAAAATGTGATAATTTTTTTTTATTTTCCATCAAAGTTGAGAAATAGTGAAAGAGTGGATAGTTGGTAAATATTGATTTGCCTGGCCAAACGCAAAACAAACAGTAAAAATTTTTTTATTCTCTTCTTAATAAATAGATCTATCAATAGAACCAAAAATAATGACGATCCGTTCCTTAGTTTTTGAGATATTGTATCTCAAAGCCGACCAATTTACCTTAAAATTGTGATTTTTATGTAACACAAAAAATCAGACAACTTTGAAAAGCTATATCTTCTAAACAAAAAATCCGGTTACATAAAGGATTTCAGATTTGAAATCGTTGGGAAATTTCCTATAAAGTGGGTTCATTCAATATTTTTTAGAGGCACATGCAGTTTTTGATTTTTGACACCTGACTTGTTCTACGGGCGCCACTGTGCGTCGCTGGTTGCAAAACTGCCTAATAGAGTAGCCGACAAAGTCCAACAGCAGGGTTTCGGCACTGCGAGGACTAAAACGACTCCCAAGAGCACGAGCCACCCGGTAAGGAACCTGGTGGGATGCGCTGGTAATAAGTATCAGCGAGCTTCCTACAATGAAGTTCTGTCACTAGTTACGCGTAGAAGTGATGGAAAACTCAATGGAGTCCGCGATAAGTTTTCCAAAGCTTGTCGCACAGCAAAAGGTGACAGCGTGGTGGAGCTTGTGCTGGGCAAAAACTCAGTGATTCGGCCATTTACCGAGCAGACTCACTTCGCCATTGTGGACCTGGACGAGTTAGCCACTAAAGAGGAGATAGTGGCCGCACTGTAAGCGTAGGCAAACATACATACAAACATTCGCCTGCAGGGAGCAGCTGGGGCATACCGCAAGAAATTACAGTAACCAAGTGCTGCATCAGGTGCGGAATTACAGGCCACAAGGCAGCGAGCTGTAAGAGCGAGGTGGCGAAGTGCTTCATCTGCGTCGCAAAGGGCAGTGGCTCATTCAGTCACCAGGCAGGCAGGATAGATGTCCACTCAGCGGAATTGTACTAAGTTGTGCAAAGTAAAGTTCATACAGCTGAACCTCAACCATTGTGCAGATGCTCAGGACCTGTTGTCACAAAGAGTGCGCGAACGCTCAGCAGACCTTACGGTGCTAAGCGAGTCATACCAGCTTTCTGAGAGCCCTAGATGCGCTTTGGTCACAGCTGGGAGAGCGGTTCTATGGTCCTGCGGGAATGACGGGACTCCTCTGATCAGTGTTCATCGGGATGAAAACTAGGTACGCGCGTTTGTGAGCGGCCTCTGCAGCCTACGCAGTTTACCTACCCCTCAGTCTGCAGCTATTAGAATTAAAGCAGACGCAAGTGGCCGTCACCCAATTGTCATCGCTGGAGACTTCAACGCGTGGGCTGATGAGTGGACTAGCTCGTCAATTAATGCCAAAGGACGGGTGTTGCTTGAGGCGTTCTCTCTTCTCGACGAAGCGCTCCTGAATCATGGAATGCAGCACACGTTCAGCAGAGCTGGACTGGGCTCGGTCGTTGATATAACCTTTGTCAGTAGCTCGCTTTTCAGTTCGTCCAGCTGGAGCATCGACGACTCTTTTTTAATGCAAATGACCACGTTTCCATATGATGCAACGATGAAGTACGTCCGGATCACCGTAATACTCCAGCTCAACACTGGCCTAGTTATTGTGTATCACCGTAATACTCCAGCTCAACACTGGCCTAGGCATCGTATCGAGACGCGTGACTTGCGGACTTTTAGTGCTTATCTGGAGTCTGCTGTGACCTCCTATACTGCTGCTAGTACCGAGGATGTGATGGACAAAACGATGCGGATGCTAAGCAGCGCTTGCGATGCTAGCATGATTAGGAGCAGCAGGTACCAGAGGCAACGTGTCCCAGTAGAACGAGGAGATCGCAGAGGCTCGAAGCGACTGCAACTATGCTAGACGCCGCTAACAGTGCTCACGTGGATCGCTGCTGTTCCAGGAAAGACCTCTGCAACATAGCGGAATACGACCCGTGGGGCAATGCCTACAAAATGGTAATTAAACGCCTCAATGCCTCTCCACGTTGCCACCCTATGAGCCCAGGATCGTTGAAAGAGATTGTAAGTCACCAATTTCTCAGTGTGGATGAGGATATCGGTGAGCTACCGCATGCGCCAAGCATGCATTTTGTAACTTAGCCCATCATGCTAGATGAGATTCGCCACCGTTGAAAAATGCAGCCACTGGTCTTCCTACCTAAGCTTGGCAAAAAGCTCGAAGATCCAGCTGCCAGATCGATACTGTAGGTAAGCTACTGGAACACTTGTTTGGCAGCTGGCTTAATATTCCCGATTTGTAGAAAGAAGGTAAACAGTAGTCCACACCGGTAACCTCAAAGACTCGAGATCCTGTGAACCGTTTTTTGGGAAGGTCAGCCATGATATGCGTTAAAAGCCGGGGCCTTGCCCGAAAGCATCAAATGCATATGTTGATGACCTTGGCTACAGTCTTCGGACCACCAATTGGCCAATACTGAAGCCGGATGGAAGCCAGAAGTACACAGGGTCCAGCACGCAAGTTGCGTTCAACAAAATCGAACGGCAAATTTAACAAGTCCAAATTCATCATGGGCATAAGGATGCAACCTTGCTCTACTCCTTCTTCCTTCAGCTCCATAAGGTTTTCACCCAGGCTTCAACACTGAATAAGCCTAAAAATCATTTGAGTGCTATTATGAATGTCACTCATGTAAAGTCCAGGGTGTCGTATTCTTTTCATGAATTTGTAAACTTAAGCGAATGCACGTTGCAAGCTGGGGAAGGAATTTACAATCTTGCAATCAGAGTTCTTTCGAACTTCCAGGCTTGGCTCGTCGACAGCATGTAGATGAGGCCAGGAATTATTATCCAGGTTAACGAATTGAGGACCGTATAACCAAAGATCAAGTTGACTGGGAAGCATTCCACGAGAAAGTTTGTCTGCCAGGTTGACATTTGTGGGAACGTGACGCCATTGCATGTTGGAAGTCAGTTCCTTAAGAGCAGCTACTCGATATGAGACGAATATATTAAATCGGGCAGGCTCATTTTGAATCCACGACAGCAGTAAAAAAAGCCAATGATAAGTCCAGATTGGGCTATTTCAAACGTAAGCTACGCAAGCAAGCTGGCTCCAAACAGTTCAAACTTCGGTACGGTAAGTGTCTTCAGCGGAGCGACACGGGACTTCAAACAAAAAAGATAGCTCGAAGGCGGCTGACCCTTGGATACGACATAGATGCAAGCTCTATATGCGTCTATGCTGGCATTACAGAATCCGTGAACCTTTATAGGACAGTGCTCGGAGATAAAGCAACGAGGAGACGATAGACATGAAAAATTGTTGAAGCCATTGTATATCTCCATCAAAGCTGTGCTGAAGTCCAGTGGCAAACTTTCGTCCCATTCAATCTTCGCCTTCCACAAATGCAGCAAAAACACCTTTGCCTTTACACTAGCTGGTCCTAAAAGGCCAAAAGTGTCGTATAAGTGTGCTATTGCCGATAAAATAGAGCGCTTGCAAGGCTTTGCAACATGCGGCGCTGGAGCCGATGAAAACAGAAAGCTGATCAGATCCAGATAATAGACCGATTATTTTAATGATGTTGGTGTCATCATCAAATGTGACACAAGTTTCTTTTTGGGACTCAGCAAATCATTCTAAAACTATCGAATGACTCGAGCAAAACTTTCCTCGGGCAACTAGCTCCACTGTTTGTTTTATCTTTTCAATAGCCTCATCCACAAAACTTCCACCAGTTATCAAGTCATCGACATAGACATCATTGAAGACAGCTGAGGCACTAAGGGAAAACAAATGTCCTTCATCATGGGCTAATTGGTGCATTGTCCGAACTGATAAGAATGATGCAGGCTTCGATCCATATATAACTGTGTCAATCTTGTACACTTTAATGTTTTCCCTTGGAGAGGTCCGCCATAAAATGCACTGGAAGTATGTGTCCGAGCAGCTCACTCGAACGGATCTATACATCTTGCAGATGTTTCTAATGTGAGCGACAACATACGTGTGAAATTGAATAAACAAGCTGAATAATTTTGCCTGTATAACAGGTCCAGCCTTGAGAACATCGTTAAGAGACGCGCACGAAATTATTGCAGCTGAACCATCGAAAACGACACTTAGTTTGGCTGTTGTACTATCTTCCTTCAATACGCAATGGTGTGGCAGAAAATAGCGAAAGGAACCTTCGTATTGTGAAAATACGAAGGCGTTTATTATTAAAGCATTTATGCAATGTGCTGAGAGCCACTTGATAGTTGGCCTCAGAAAGCTCGAGAGATGATATGGCATTAAGTGCTGAGACCGACCGACAAGAATGCAAGTGCTGATAACGCTCAATGTCAGTCAAATCCACATCCTTGTCTAAAATCGATTCAAACATTGAGATGAAGTTGGCGAACCCTGTGTAGTCTCAAGAAAGATGCGGATTCTGGACTCTGGCAAACGAGCTCGACGAGGGCGATCGGTAGAGGTATTGACGTTTGGCTCCTGAGTTGAATCCAAATTGCTATGCGTGGTTGACGATGTTGATAGTTGCGCTTGCGAAGGGCAAGATCGAAGGCGAGATCAGACACGAGTAATTACGTCTACAAGCATGACGTCAAAGTTTTTACGCAACTCACTCAAGTAAGAGGGCCCGACTAGAAGATACCCTGAACCCAGTTGCAATAAATATATTATCTTTATATAAGACTTTGGTATACTGACTTAATTTGACTTCAATCGATAATATTCGATATCTCCGGTGTTTCTTAACCGATTTGGACGAAATTTAAGGGTAAGGGTTGTAAGGACGTAATTTCTCAGGCCGAGGTCGGCGTCTCAGTCGCGTCCAGGGGTTTTTACAGAAAATTTGTAAATTGCTGGGACACTGGGGGAGCTGTGCCAGAGTATACCTAGGGGTCGGGGCAATAGAGGAAAGCGTGGGGGGAATAGCGGGGGGCTCGTGAGCATGCCTCACGCACTGGCGACGATTTGAGAGGCAGTCAAAGGAATAGGTTGGTTAGTCCAGAGTAATACTCGGAGAAATAGCCAATCACTACCCCTTATGGCTCTTCGACGCCGACCAGGGCGTCGGGCGTAGCTCTGTGTTAGTACGGGTGGTTGAGAGTCAACCAGCCAGCTGGTCAGGCCGAGGGTAAGACCCGGAAGCCTGCGCACTAGCTGCCTAACCCCATCCGCTCGCACCAGTCACCGGCCGCGTCCTTGAGAAGCTCTCGGACGCGTGTGAGAGATACGAGTGAGAGTATTTCGTCACGCATAGAGTAAGACTCGGAATGCGTGCCCATCCTCCACCCGATCTCTCACATCTGCAACGCATGGGTATTACCCACTTGTCGCTACACCTGGGACATACCCAAGAGGCAGGCGTCGCAGAATCTAGAGTAAAGTTCGGAAGATTAGCTAGCATACTACTCAGGTTTGCCCCACGTGGGCCATTTGGTGAGGCGCACTGAAGCACTACTACCCCACTCGTCGCTTCGCTAGCATACCCCTCAAGTTTGCCCCACGTGGGCTATATGAGTGAGGCGCACTCGCAGAAAGGGGGGAAAAGGGTAACAAGTAAAGCACACAAAAATTGATCTACATTGGGATCTTTATTAATTTTATATCTCATACAATAAGACATCTATTTATTAAACAAAAGGGGTGGGGATGCTATCCTAGGTCGCACCAAATCTAAGCATGGCTGCCTAAGCAACCTTTGGGCCCATCGCAGATGGCCGTCACTTACCGCTGTGTATGTGTGTATGTATGCCTGTATATGCCTGTGTGGGTGCGTAAGCCTGGGTGTGTGTGCCTGGGTATGTGTGTAAGCCTGGGTGTGCGTACTGGTGTGTATATGTAAGCCTGGGTGTGCGTGCGCGTATATGTCTGTGTGTGTGTGTGTGTGTGCGTATATGGGTAAGCCTGGGTGTGTGTGTGTGCCGGATCTACTTGGGTGTGTGTGGATGCCGGTTTGTGTATATGCCTGAGTGTGTCTGTGCGTGTGTATAAGCCTGGGTGTGTGCGGATGCCGGTGTGTGTGTATATGCCTGAGTGTCTGGATGCCGGGGTGTGGGGTATATGCGTGTGTGCCTGGGTGTATGCTGGTGTCGGTACCGGGGTGTGTGGAGTGTGTGTGTATGCCTGTGTGCGTGCGGGTGTCGATGCCGGGTGTGTAGAGTGTGTGCGTATGCTTGTGTGCGTGCGGGTGTCGATGCCGGGTGTGTGTAGTGTGTGTGTACTGCTGCTAACGTTGCTGCCGGGCGCTGCCACTGATCGTGGCCGTTGCTGTTATTGCTGATGCGGTTGCGGTTGCACCCTGTGGTTGTCGCTGTTGTGGTTGTTGTCGCTGCCATTGCCCTCCTTTGTCGCGTTGTTGTTGCCGTTGCGCTTAACTCTCGCGTACCGATTGCCTTAGGCATGCTCCCAAAACTCGCAAACTGCCCCGATTTTCGCACTTGCAAGAGTAATTAAGCAAATCCGCCAAATTGCCTCGCCAGTCTTCTTCTTCCGAAATATGGGTCTCTGCAAGTTTTCGGCTTAGCGTCATGCAAAAATGCCAACTGGTTCCGAGATACCTTTGCTCCGCTCTGCGTTGCGCTCATGCATGGTATATGCAGCTACAAGGTATCTCGGTCGTACAAACAATAACGCCACAAACAAAACATAAATGTGCGGTAGTTTTCACTACCTCACAGGGTATAAAATTTTAATTATTTTAACACTTCATGCCTTTTATTTTATTTATACTTTATGTTTATGTTTATGTTTATGTTTTTATACACTTAAGCTTAGTACGCAGGAACTAGAATTATTTCTGATTGAAATTTACACAATATTTATAGTGTTTATCCTAAGACCCTGTGTGCCCCATAAAAAATACCGGAAAAATCCCAAAAATGCAAAAAAATATCAAAACGCAAAGGTAAAAGAGTAATACGGGCACACTTGTGTTTACATTTAATTGCTTACACTTTAAATTGAATAATGAAAAATAAAAATTACTGATAATATTGTGTTATTAACGGCAGTGGCTGCATTTTTATACCCTTAACCCATAAAATGGGTAAATAAGGGTATAATGGTTTTGTGCAAAAGTATGTAACAGGCAGAAGGAAGCATCTCCGACCCCATAAAGTATATATATTCTTGATCAGCATCAACAGCCGAGACGATATAGCCATCAGAGAACTGCAAGGGTGTCATTTTTTGCCACCTTACTCACACCCCATAAAATTTGTGTACCGGTGCCACTCACACCCGGCTAAGCAAAGCAAAGACACACACTCATCAAAAATTTTGTGTGTACTACGAGTGCCGGCATATTATGCCTGTGTTTTGTGTTTTGCCAGTGCTGTGCGTAAATACAATCGCATACGTCCAACAGTTTACATACAAAAAGCGAGAAAAGAGCAAGAGAGAGAGTGCAGATGTGTGCTTGAAGGCCTTCTAAAAATATCCGTTAATTAAAACACTAATTCAAAACAGCACAGCGTTGCTTTGACTGACTGAGCAGCAAGTAAAAAGCAAGAAAAATGTAACATCTGTGTGGCTTTAAGAAAGTTTTCTGTAAGTGGTTCCAAAATAATAAGTTTTTCGATTTCTCTCGAAAATTTTGCAGGTAATGTCCCGGTGTCACGACCCGACACAAAATTGTCCCGGTTTTCTATTGTTTCGATAAAAAAAATAGGCATGACATAAAGCGATAAAAATCAACTCAGAACAAGTTCGAAATTTTGAGCCAATTGGTGAACTGATTTACAAGTGAACTTTCCCGCCATTTTGTCAGCAGTGAAAAGGTGAAAAAACTTCTAAAAATTTGTCCAATTGCTTAAAAGTCACTAGACGAGTACCGTATTTTTAAATTGCTGCGACTAGACGACGCGAACTTTTTGTATGAAGAAAGTGTAGCGAAGTGTATAGAATATTTGATAAGTAATGTTACATAATTAATTGGAATTTGTTATGAATAAATATGTGAATATTATATTTTTATATTCTTAACCCATAAAATGGGTAAATAAGGGTATAATGATTTTGTGCAAAAGTATGTAACAGGCGGAAGGCAGCATCTCCGACCCCATAAAGTATATATGTTCTTGATCAATAATTCAATGTGTGTGTAATATCGCTGGGCGAAACAAAAATCTAGACTTAAGCTGCCTTCACACGATCGGGTTTTCATCGGTTTTTTTTTTTTAAAGCCAGCGCTCTCGTGTGAACACACAAAAATTTTTAGGTCCGGTCAAAAACCGACTCAAATGAGAAAAACAGAACGTGTTCTATTTCTGCTCTTTTTGAGTCGGTTAAATTTGTGCCACGAACATGTTAACGTAAAAAAGGCGTTTTTGGTATTTTTTAGTAATTGTTGGCAAAAAATAATGTTAACAAACTTATACATATAGGGAAGTGTGACCAGATTGTGTAACAACAAAAAGTGATGGGATTTTGGATTTAACCGTTGCGAATAATGTGAATGCCAACCTTTTTTTTCGGTTAAAAAAAGCTACAGAAAAACCGACCGTGTGAAGGCAGCTTTAGTGTCTAAGTCTTTTTCCTATGTCGCTTCTGTTCGTTTGTTTTTTGCGTGTTGCTTCTGCTTCTGCATAGCCTTGGGCACACACACAGCGTGCCGTTTTCTTATTTCTCTTTTGCACTTGTCAAATTTGGTATGCCGAGCGTTTTCTTGTGTTGCTTCTGCTTTAGAATTTAGGCAAATGACTTGGTCAAATGGTCGTGTGGAATAAACTTTCGCAATTTGAAGGCATAGCTGTATGATGGTTGCGATGGCAAAATGATTGGGAAAGAGTCATAGAGCTGAAAACATGAAAGAGTATGTATGACCAGCAATGCAAAACTGATAATTGCCTGCTTATTTTAGTAGACGCTTGTTAATTTTGCCGTTCGCCTGATCAGCAAATGTTCGATGAGCACCAAAACTGCCTTGGAAGTATTGTTTTTCTGGTTTTTCTTGGGTTTTTGTAGGCAAATAATACAATTTAGTATAAAATTTGGCTGTTTAGCGTTTGCCGAAATTCATATTAGTTTAGAAAGGTCAATGAATTGCCTGGCAAATGGTACGCATGCATTAAAATATGGACATGCATAGAGACAGGGACACACACATGCTTATGGTAGCTAGCCTTTCGGCTAGCAAAAATCAAATCGATGCCTGGCTACCACCAAAACTGCATATATATATATGTATGTTGTTATTAATACGCTCATTTGCTTTGCTGGTGCTAGGTCGACGCAATAAGATAAGCAATAAAATGGGGGCACAGAAATCGAACAAGCCACTGCGCGCTAGAAAATCGCAGGCTAGCGGCGCATACACACAATATGGCTGGCTGGTTGTGCTATCAACAAATATGTGACACACGAAGCACGCGAAAGGCACGAAATGCGCTCTCAGAGCGGGTGGTAGCTACGCTAAGTTACGTTACGACTTCAAATTGAATGTTGGAATTTTGCTGTTTGGACGCTCTATCTATATCCATTCTTGTTGCAACTATGCAATTGCATACATAGTGGAATCACCTACATCTTCCACTTGCTGTAAATGAGAGATGCAGCCTAATGGAATCAGGGTATAAGAGGAGTCGTAAAGATCCAATTTTTATCGGAATGGAATTAAAAAATTTAACGGTCCTTTTATTGCAACCAATAATGCTGACATTACGTTTAAAAGACAAATTGAGTTTTCCATGAAACAAGTTAGTAAAAAAGTTTTATGTTAACGCGATTTTTTGTCCAAAAGCTAAATCTTTACGCCTCAAATTCACGATGTCGCAGAATAGCATAATTAACTTGAGTGATGTTGAATATACACCAGTGGTGGGCACACACAAATATTGTCACAGTTTTCACACGCATACAAGCACAATTTGCGTGCGCTGCAGCGAAAAAACGAAGTGTGATCAGTACAGTGGACGCTGCAAGTTAACGGTTACTCATTGTGCTTATTATTTATTAATAAATAATGACATCTTGAAAAATATTTAACATATCGAAAAACAATGTTATTGCAAATCAAGCATTTTGCTCTGCAATCTTTATTTTCTTTGAAAAAAAATTCATTCTCCCATTCGGGCATAAACATTTTGGAGCGCACTGTAAAAAATTAGTTTTCTTGCTAATGCGCTGCGTGGTGCCTGCCTGTCAATAGTTTGCCTTCAACTAAAAGTAGAATGTTAAGCCCAAGGCATACTTATATAGGTAGCCGCATTCGCTCTCTCGTCTTGCCTTAAAAAGTGTACACAAAATGAGAACGAAAGAGATCGAGAGAGCGTTGAATTTCTGGCTTGCGTCAACACAATAAAATGTGTGCGTGCATGAATACATATTCATATGGAGGAGGCATATCGAAAAGTCTCGAGCAAACTCACTAAGCAGAACGCAAAATAATCGTCCGCGGAGATGCTTCACACACAACGCTCGGCTCGAGACTGAAATATAAGGCCAAAGAACGAGGGCGACGCGACGCATTAGGCTACCTATATAAGTATGCCTTGGTTAAGCCTAATGCATGCTTCGGCACGACAACCGACGACGAACGAACAATCGTGTTCTAAAAATAGCTTTCAATGCTAATAGCGTACGTGTGATTTCGTGCAGTCGGCAGCGAAAAACCTAACTCACGCGCTGCCACCGCGCTGCCTCGTGTGAGTTAGAAATATTTTCGACGTCGACGTCTGCCCACCTCTGATATACACCGATCAATAATTTAACAACTTGTAAGTATTTCATTATATCTGAGTTTAACATTATAATTAAAACATATTTTTGCAGTGCACAACGATAACGCAACCCCACCTGACTCCATTCACAATCTTTAATGGATTTGTGCTATGAGATAAGAGCGCTGAAGTCAGAGGTTTCAGGTTTGAAAGTCGAGATGCAGAATTTAAAAGACAGCAATACACGCTCAATTACAAAACTGGCTTAAGAGGTTATTGCTGTCAAGCTTGAAAACCGAAACCTCCACATTGACCCTAACACACCCGAGGAGCTTCCAGAGCTTGAAATTCTTCCTTTTGCCGCTATAAATTATGTTGTGCAGTTCGATGAGGAAATACTGCAGAATGTTGGGAAACTGAAAAAATTTGTAAGTATTATTTTGATTAGTATATGTATGTTATAAAGTTTGGAAATTAATTAGAGAAATTCTCAGAAAAAATTACAGCGCAAACTGGGGGAGACAGCCAAACGCAATTTTTGCAAACAGCCATACGAAAAGTATTTTCCGACGAAGTGACTTTCGAGTTGAGCTGGAAAGGTACAGCACGTAATGCTGCATTTACACTAGTTGATGCAGCGTCAATTCTAGCTATGTCAACAATTGATATCCAACGTCAACGCATTTGTTGTGTTTACATTAGTTGATTGAGTTGACAAAAAAACCGGGCTGCCAACTGATTTTCGAGTTGAGCAACGCGCAAGATGCCAACGCGTTGATATGAAGTTGAGAGTAATTTACACCAGTTGATATCCACATATGTTGACATTCACGTTGCTAAGCATTTTCGTTGACGTCGATATTGTGAATGTATCGAAACTGATTTTCAATATTGTGTTGTTTTGTTAATTGAGAAAAGTGGTTAGTACTAATGCTTATGTAACTTAAAACTAATTGATATACAATTTGTTTACTTTAGAATAAAATCAGAACAATGGCAACAGCGAAGAAGAGCAAAATAGCGGCAGCAGTGGTTTTGGTTCTCGCTCTTGAGTTAATCGATAGCTATCGCCAGCAACTGAAGCAGGTCTACTTTCGATTTTAAAATATGGTTCAATAAATATGCATAAAAATAAATAAAATTGTATTTTAAATAGCTTTTTATTACTAATTTTTGTTTTTATAGACTGCACAGTTGAAAAAGCAGACAACATTAATAAAAACGGATGGAGAAGCGAAGTGCTGCCACCTTTAATATGTACATAAAGTTTGTCAACACACAGCAAAAGAATGAACATGAGCTCAACTTAATTTTGTGTTGTCAACGCGCCGATTGTGACTTCAACTGTTGACACAAAGTGTTTACACTATGTTTACACTCAGAGCAACAATTGACGATTTTCGCATTGTTAATCTACTGTCAACGCAATCGTTGATCAAGTTGACAGCTGTTCACACTAGGATTGATAAAGTTGATATCAACGTTTACTTGTGTATCAACTAGTGTAAATGCAGCATTAGCCAAGTGCTGAAAAATGATTTATGGTTGCAATAATTAAAAGTAAGTATACAAAATAATTATTACGAAAAAAGTAATACATAAAAAAATTAAAATTTAAATTTTTTTTTTTTGATATTTGCCACAACATATATAAAAAGGAAATACATTCGGTGTTACAGAAAAATTTTGTTCACGACAAGGATAAGCTCACAAAAAAAGAAAAGAAAAAAAAAAACAATTATAATTTAAGTACAACCAATAATACTAAATCTGAAAAATTACCACTTCTCAGTCAACTCTCGTTGATTCGAAGAGTAATCTTAAAATACTTATTACGAATTATAGAGTGTTTGATATATGCAGTGGTTCAAATATTTTGAGGGGAAATACATAAAACATCGAATTAATTATGCTAATGTTTTACATTTTTATAGTGTGTTACATTTTTTCTTTGAAAATAACTCATTTATACGGGTTTGCTTCATAGCACATTGCTGCTGCTCAGAATTTTCCATTCTTTTTTTAAGGAGAACAAGTAAGAAGGCTCTAGTCGGGAGAGCCCGACTAGAAGATACCCTGAACCCAGTTGCAATAAATATATTTAATTTATATAAGACTTTGGTATACTGGCTTAGCTTCCATCGATTAAGTTCAATATCTCCGGTGTTTCTCAACCGATTTGGACGAAATTTTCAGAAAAGTTCTATCATTATCCATTACTTCAACCCTCATTTTTAGATTTTCCAAATTCGATATTTTATTGTTATCGATATTATGTGTATATCGGAAACCAGAATAATTATCGATAATTTGAAGCAAACTTGTTCTGCTCATGGTATAGGAGAACTTAAATACAAAATCAGAAGTCTCTAGCTCTTGTAGTCTCTGAGATCCACGCGTTCATACAGACGGACAGACGGACAGACAGACGGACAGACGGACGTGGCTATATCGTCTCGGCTGTTGATGCTGATCAAGAATATATATACTTTATAGGGTCGGAGATGCTTCCTTCTGCCTGTTACATACTTTTGCACAAAACCATTATACCCTTATTTACCCATTTTATGGGTTATAGATATAAAAAAAGCAATACGAAAATAATAGAAGTAGACAAAAAACATATGTATCACCCGAGTGTTTTTTAAACACCATGGTGTTTATGAGTATGTACATGTCTTATTATTGACCCTTCCATTTTTTACTTGAGCGCTTCCTAGCGTTCGAATTCAGTTCATCTTTGATTTTGCTAGCGAAAGGGTTATAGAAATGACGCCAGATTTAATTAAAAATAAAATAGAGCGTGGTGAATACACCGTAGCCCCAAAACACAAAGGCAAAAGTGTAGTTTGGACAATATTATGCGACATTTTACAAGAAGACCAAACCGTTCTTAATGGCTGGGTTTATTGCAATACATGCAGAAAAGTGCTGAAATTTGTTTCCAACCAAACTTCAAATTTGTCAAAACACAAATTTTGTCTGTCCTTAAGACAGCCCAAGGAAGCAAAAAAAGTTTCTAGCTTGGACAAAAAAACAGCTATAGAGAAGTGCAGCGAATGGGTTGTTCAGGATTGTCGCCCGTTTTCCGCAGTGAACGGGACAGGATTTCGCAATTTGGTGGAATTTTTTGTAAAAATTGGTGCTGCATATGGTGCGAAAGTAGATATTGACGACCTACTGCCTGACGCAACGACATTAAGCCGAAATGCAGAAAAAGACGCAGAAGAAAAGCGGACTATAATCTCGAAAGAAATAAAAGAAGCAGTGGATAATGGAGGAGTATCAGCAACCATCGATATCTGGACGGATCAGTACGTCAACAGGAATTTTTTAGGTGTCACTCTCCATTATTTAAAAGACTTCAAAATGAATGACATTATTCTGGGCTTGAAATCGATGGACTTTGAAAAATCGACAGGTGAAAATATATTTAACAAACTAAAAACTATATTTGCACAATTTGATGTTGAAAGCATGGCCAATATTAAATTTGTAACAGATAGGGGTTCTAATATAAAGAAAGCATTGGACAATAATATAAGATTAAACTGTAGCAGTCATTTATTTTCAAATGTATTAGAAAAATCATTCGAAGAATCATATGAAATCCAAGAAATATTACACGCATGTAAAAAAATCGTTAAATATTTAAAAAAAAGCCAATTTGAAACATAGACTAAGCACAACATTAAAAAACTCATGCCCTACTAGATGGAATTCCAATTATACAATGCTTTACTCTATAGTGGATAACTGGACAACAGTTAATCAAATATTAGGTGAGACTGACAGGGGACAACAACTCATAACGGTAAACATATCTACTTTAAAAATAATACTAATTCTACTTGAAGATTTCGAGAGAATTTTTAAAGAGTTGCAAACGTGTAGTTCTCCTTCACTGTGCTTTGTGTTGCCCTCTATTGCCAAAATAAAGGAACTGTGCGAACCAAAATCTATAGACATTTCCTCAGTATCGGTTCTTAAGGAAAGAATTTCAATGAATGTTAATACGATATTGAAAGAGAATTTAAGTATTTGGCATAAGGCAGCATTTTTTTTATATCCACCTGCAGCAATGATGGAACACGAGGATATATTAGAAATAAAAAAGTTCTGCTTTGAAAAAATTAATTATTTTAATTCCATTACAACTGAATGTTCCACAACCAATAGTTATTCAAGCAATGAATCATGTCCAGCAAGTCCAAGTTGTCTATTGGCAACTAACTCTAGAAGCCAAACGTTTGTGCCAAAAACTAAATTTTTCTTTTCACAACTGGTGACTCTTTCAAACAACAGTAATAAGTCGCCCTTAGAAGAAATAGAAAGTTATTGTACTGAGAGAGTGGCTTTAAGCGAGCATTTCGAACCCATTGAATGGTGGAAAAACAAAGAAAATTGTTATCCTCCTTTATCAAAATTAGCATTGCAACTACTCACTATACCATCGAGCAGTGCAGCGGCCGAAAGGGTTTTTTCCTTAGCGGGCAATGTAATAACAGATATATATATATATAAGAAATTTAATTAATAAGTATAGCGCTAAGACATGGCAATGAAGCAAAAAAAACATATTCGATTTTTAAGTATTATTTAATAAAAAAAAACGCAATGAAGCAATATAAAATTTATTTTTTAAGTATGTATTATTAATCTAAATTAACGCACTGAAGCGAAATTAGATCTTTAAGTTTTATTGAAATATTTTTAGTTTATTAAAATAATAACAAATATATAATAATAATGATTTAAAATTAATAATTCAATAAATATTTTTTGAGTTTATTTTGTTTTATGATTTTATTTACTGCGCATTTAGCGACGGTTTTGCAGCAGCAGGTACCAAAACAAACAACACAGTTGCAGGCCCGCATAAAAAAAAACCGTAACACTCAACACACTCAATACATTTTGCGTTTCAATTTTTGGGTCTCCCTTTTCACCCATCCTTCTTGCGGCGCTCACGCGACGAAATATAACACTTATGCAAAAAACTACCTACTCAGTTTTGATGCTTGTGTGCCTAACACTCATGCATCATTGCGAGGCGAGCGATTTTACTTATTTGTCCGGTAGCAAATAACACCAGGGTGTCAAAATCACCCTATATTTACCCGGTGCACCTTGGGTGTCGGTGATTGTTGCAGTTCTCTGATAGCCATATCCGTCTGTCTGTCCGTCTGTCTGTCTGTACGATCGCGTGGATCTCAGAGACTACAAGAGCTAGAGACTTCAGATTTTGGATATAAGTTCTCCTATACCATGAGCAGAACAAGTTTGCTTCAAATTATCGATAACTATTCTAGTTTCCGACATACACATGGAATCGATATTAAAAAATATCGAATTTGGAAAATCTAAAAGTGAGGGTTAAAGCAATGGGTAATGATAGAACTTTTCTGAAAATGTCGTCCAAATCGGTTAAGAACAACGTAGATATCGAATTTAATCGATTGGAGTTAAGTATACCTAAGTCAATTATAAATTTAATTTATGTATTGCAACTGGGTTCAGGGTATCTTCAAGTCGGGCTCTCCCGACTAGAGCCTTCTTACTTGTTTATTTTAAGCTTGCTGGAGTTAATAAATAACTATAAAAACTTTATTTTGCTGTTGTTTTCATTAATTTTTTAACAGAGTATGTAGTAACTCATCTTCCTTTCCGCCTCAATTGATTGTTGTTTGGTACCAAATGCAATTATTTTCTGTCACTGCGTTGATTAACTTTATCTTGTCGTCATGTAAAAATTGGTTTACACGACTTTTATTTTTTTTGCCACTCAAAATTCTCTCCATTTCACAATTGACGCCTAGAAAAAAAGTGCTGCTCATTTTTTCTAGCAGAAATGCAGCTGTTCAATGCAATCCACACGATCCACTTCAATGTAAACGATGTGGCAACTCTCAACAACATACTCATTAGAAATATCTCCAGAAATTATGTCCAGAAATTATTTCTTGCGTTTTTATACCCTTAACCCATAAAATGGGTAAATAAGGGTATAATGGTTTTGTGCAAAAGTATGTAACAGGCAGAAGGAAGCATCTCCGACCCTATAAAGTATATATATTCTTGATCAGCATCAACAGCCGAGACGATATAGCCATTTCCGTCTGTCCGTCTGTCTGTCCGTCTGTCCGTCTGACCGTCTGTCCGTCTGTATGAACGCGTGGATCTCAGAGACTACAAGAGCTAGAGACTTCTGATTTTGTATTTAAGTTCTCCTATACCATGAGCAGAACAAGTTTGCTTCAAATTATCGATAACTATTCTGGTTTCCGATATACACATAATATCGATAACAATAAAATATCGAATTTGGAAAATCTAAAAATGAGGGTTGAAGTAATGGATAATGATAGACCTTTTCTGAAAATTTCGTCCAAATCGGTTGAGAAACACCGGGGATATTGAACTTAATCGATGGAAGCTAAGCCAGTATACCAAAGTTTTACATAAATTAAATATATTTATTGCAACTGGGTTCAGGGTATCTTCTAGTCGGGCTCTCCCGACTTGAGCCTTCTTACTTGTTTTTATACGGAGTTTGACAGAGCTAGAAATATTTCTAGTTCCTGCGTACTAAGCTTTGACACATAAAATGGGTAAAAAGGGTATAATGGTTTTGAGCAAAAGTATTTAACAGGCAGAAGGAAGCATCTCCGACCCCATAAAGTATATATATTCTTGATCAGCATCAACAGCCGAGACGATATAGCCATGTCCGTCTGTCTGTCCGTCTGTCTGTCTGTACGAGCGCGTAGATCTCAGAGACTACAAGAGCTAGAGACTTCAGATTTTGTATATAAGTTCTCCTATACCATGAGCAGAACAAGTTTGCTTCACATTAACGATAACTATTCTGTTTTATACACATGGAATCGATAACAAAAAATATCGAATTTGGAAATTGTAAAAATGAGGGCTGACGTAATGGGTAATGATAGAATTTTTCTGAAAATTTCGCTCAAATCGGTTAAGAAACACCGGAGATATCGAGTTTTATCGATTGAAGCTAAGTCAGTAAACCTAAGTCAATTATAAATTTAATTTATCTATTGCAACTGGGTTAGGGTATCTTATAGTCGGGCTCTCCCGACTAAAGCCTTCTTACTTGTTTTCAACTGTCTTTGCTCAAGCGCGGACCAATTATTTTGAAGCCCGTTTTGATTACTAACAATTAAATATATTTATTGTTTTCTACTTGTCTCTTCAGATCCAAGCAACATGTCTAGTCCTGACGATAGAATACCCGTACGTGGTAAGTAAATCCAGTTGGATTGGGTTGGGTGCTTTGTGTGTTTTGCCAGTGCTGTGCGTAAATACAATCGCATACGTCCAACAGTTTACATACAAAAAGCGAGAAAAGAGCAAGAGAGAGAGTGCAGATGTGTGCTTGAAGGCCTTCTAAAAATATCCGTTAATTAAAACACTAATTCAAAACAGCACAGCGTTGCTTTGACTGACTGAGCAGCAAGTAAAAAGCAAGAAAAATGTAACATCTGTGTGGCTTTAAGAAAGTTTTCTGTAAGTGGTTCCAAAATAATAAGTTTTTCGATTTCTCTCGAAAATTTTGCAGGTAATGTCCCGGTGTCACGACCCGACACAAAATTGTCCCGGTTTTCTATTGTTTCGATAAAAAAATAGGCATGACATAAAGCGATAAAAATCAACTCAGAACAAGTTCGAAATTTTGAGCCAATTGGTGAACTGATTTACAAGTGAACTTTCCCGCCATTTTGTCAGCAGTGAAAAGGTGAAAAAACTTCTAAAAATTTGTCCAATTGCTTAAAAGTCACTAGACGAGTACCGTATTTTTAATTGCTGCGACTAGACGACGCGAACTTTTTGTATGAAGAAAGTGTAGCGAAGTGTATAGAATATTTGATAAGTAATGTTACATAATTAATTGGAATTTGTTATGAATAAATATGTGAATATTATATTTTTATATTCTTAACCCATAAAATGGGTAAATAAGGGTATAATGATTTTGTGCAAAAGTATGTAACAGGCGGAAGGCAGCATCTCCGACCCCATAAAGTATATATGTTCTTGATCAATAATTCAATGTGTGTGTAATATCGCTGGGCGAAACAAAAATCTAGACTTAAGCTGCCTTCACACGATCGGGTTTTCATCGGTTTTTTTTTTTAAAGCCAGCGCTCTCGTGTGAACACACAAAAATTTTTAGGTCCGGTCAAAAACCGACTCAAAATGAGAAAAACAGAACGTGTTCTATTTCTGCTCTTTTTGAGTCGGTTAAATTTGTGCCACGAACATGTTAACGTAAAAAAGGCGTTTTTGGTATTTTTTAGTAATTGTTGGCAAAAAATAATGTTAACAAACTTATACATATAGGGAAGTGTGACCAGATTGTGTAACAACAAAAAGTGATGGGATTTTGGATTTAACCGTTGCGAATAATGTGAATGCCAACCTTTTTTTTCGGTTAAAAAAAGCTACAGAAAAACCGACCGTGTGAAGGCAGCTTTAGTGTCTAAGTCATTTTCCTATGTCGCTTCTGTTCGTTCGTTTTTTGCGTGTTGCTTCTGCTTCTGCATAGTCTTGGGCACACACACAGCGTGCCGTTTTCTTATTTCTCTTTTGCACTTGTCAAATTTGGTATGCCGAGCGTTTTCTTGTGTTGCTTCTGCTTTAGAATTTAGGCAAATGACTTGGTCAAATGGTCGTGTGGAATAAACTTTCGCAATTTGAAGGCATCGCAGTATAGCTGTATGGTGGTTGCGATGACAAAATGATTGGGAAAGAGTCATATAGCTGAAAACATGAAAGAGCATGTATGACGAGCAATGCAAAACTGATAAATGCCTGCTTATTTTAGTAGACGCTTGTTAATTTTGCTGTTCGCCTGATGAGCAAATGTCCGATGAGCACCAAAACTGCCTTGGAAGTATTGTTCTTCTGGTTTTTCTTGGGTTTTTTGAAGGCATAATACAAATTTAATATAAAATTTGGCTGTTTAGCGTTTGCCGAAATTCATATTAGTTTAGAAAGGTCAATGAATTGCCTGGCAAATGGTACGCATGCATTAAAATATGGACATGCATAGAGACAGGGACACACACATGCTTATGGTAGCTAGCCTTTCGGCTAGCAAAAATCAAATCGATGCCTGGCTACCACCAAAACTGCATATATATATATGTATGTTGTTATTAATACGCTCATTTGCTTTGCTGGTGCTAGGTCGACGCAATAAGATAAGCAATAAAATGGGGGCACAGAAATCGAACAAGCCACTGCGCGCTAGAAAATCGCAGGCTAGCGGCGCATACACACAATATGGCTGGCTGGTTGTGCTATCAACAAATATGTTGACACACGAAGCACGCGAAAGGCACGAAATGCGCTCTCAGAGCGGGTGGTAGCTACGCTAAGTTACGTTACGACTTCAAATTGAATGTTGGAATTTTGCTGTTTGGACGCTCTATCTATATCCATTCTTGTTGCAACTATGCAATTGCATACATAGTGGAATCACCTACATCTTCCACTTGCTGTAAATGAGAGATGCAGCCTAATGGAATCAGGGTATAAGAGGAGTCGTAAAGATCCAATTTTTATCGGAATGGAATTAAAAAATTTAACGGTCCTTTTATTGCAACCAATAATGCTGACATTACGTTTAAAAGACAAATTGAGTTTTCCATGAAACAAGTTAGTAAAAAAGTTTTATGTTAACGCGATTTTTTGTCCAAAAGCTAAATCTTTACGCCTCAAATTCACGATGTCGCAGAATAGCATAATTAACTTGAGTGATGTTGAATATACACCAGTGGTGGGCACACACAAATATTGTCACAGTTTTCACACGCATACAAGCACAATTTGCGTGCGCTGCAGCGAAAAAACGAAGTGTGATCAGTACAGTGCACGCTGCAAGTTAACGGTTACTCATTGTGCTTATTATTTATTAATAAATAATGACATCTTGAAAAATATTTAACATTTCGAAAAACAATGTTATTGCAAATCAAGCATTTTGCTCTGCAATCTTTATTTTCTTTGAAAAAAAATTCATTCTCCCATTCGGGCATAAACATTTTGGAGCGCACTGTAAAAAATTAGTTTTCTTGCTAATGCGCTGCGTGGTGCCTGCCTGTCAATAGTTTGCCTTCAACTAAAAGTAGAATGTTAAGCCTAATGCATGCTTCGGCACGACAACCGACGACGAACGAACAATCGTGTTCTAAAAATAGCTTTCAATGCTAATAGCGTACGTGTGATTTCGTGCAGTCGGCAGCGAAAAACCTAACTCACGCGCTGCCACCGCGCTGCCTCGTGTGAGTTAGAAATATTTTCGACGTCGACGTCTGCCCACCTCTGATATACACCGATCAATAATTTAACAACTTGTAAGTATTTCATTATATCTGAGTTTAACATTATAATTAAAACATATTTTTGCAGTGCACAACGATAACGCAACCCCACCTGACTCCATTCACAATCTTTTAATGGATTTGTGCTATGAGATAAGAGCGCTGAAGTCAGAGGTTTCAGGTTTGAAAGTCGAGATGCAGAATTTAAAAGACAGCAATACACGCTCAATTACAAAACTGGCTTAAGAGGTTATTGCTGTCAAGCTTGAAAACCGAAACCTCCACATTGACCCTAACACACCCGAGGAGCTTCCAGAGCTTGAAATTCTTCCTTTTGCCGCTATAAATTATGTTGTGCAGTTCGATGAGGAAATACTGCAGAATGTTGGGAAACTGAAAAAATTTGTAAGTATTATTTTGATTAGTATATGTATGTTATAAAGTTTGGAAATTAATTAGAGAAATTCTCAGAAAAAATTACAGCGCAAACTGGGGGAGACAGCCAAACGCAATTTTTGCAAACAGCCATACGAAAAGTATTTTCCGACGAAGTGACTTTCGAGTTGAGCTGGAAAGGTACAGCACGTAATGCTGCATTTACACTAGTTGATGCAGCGTCAATTCTAGCTATGTCAACAATTGATATCCAACGTCAACGCATTTGTTGTGTTTACATTAGTTGATTGAGTTGACAAAAAAACCGGGCTGCTAACTGATTTTCGAGTTGAGCAACGCGCAAGATGCCAACGCGTTGATATTGAAGTTGAGAGTAATTTACACCAGTTGATATCCACATATGTTGACATTCACGTTGCTAAGCATTTTTCGTTGACGTCGATATTGTGAATGTATCGAAACTGATTTTCAATATTGTGTTGTTTTGTTAATTGAGAAAAGTGGTTAGTACTAATGCTTATGTAACTTAAAACTAATTGATATACAATTTGTTTACTTTAGAATAAAATCAGAACAATGGCAACAGCGAAGAAGAGCAAAATAGCGGCAGCAGTGGTTTTGGTTCTCGCTCTTGAGTTAATCGATAGCTATCGCCAGCAACTGAAGCAGGTCTACTTTCGATTTTAAAATATGGTTCAATAAATATGCATAAAAATAAATAAAATTGTATTTTAAATAGCTTTTTATTACTAATTTTTGTTTTTATAGACTGCACAGTTGAAAAAGCAGACAACATTAATAAAAACGGATGGAGAAGCGAAGTGCTGCCACCTTTAATATGTACATAAAGTTTGTCAACACACAGCAAAAGAATGAACATGAGCTCAACTTAATTTTGTGTTGTCAACGCGCCGATTGTGACTTCAACTGTTGACACAAAGTGTTTACACTATGTTTACACTCAGAGCAACAATTGACGATTTTCGCATTGTTAATCTACTGTCAACGCAATCGTTGATCAAGTTGACAGCTGTTCACACTAGGATTGATAAAGTTGATATCAACGTTTACTTGTGTATCAACTAGTGTAAATGCAGCATTAGCCAAGTGCTGAAAAATGATTTATGGTTGCAATAATTAAAAGTAAGTATACAAAATAATTATTAAGAAAAAAGTAATACATAAAAATATTAAAATTTAAATTTTTTTTTTTGATATTTGCCACAGCAAATATAAAAAGGAAATACATTCGGTGTTACAGAAAAATTTTGTTCACGACAAGGATAAGCTCACAAAAAAAGAAAAGAAAAAAAAAAACAATTATAATTTAAGTACAACCAATAATACTAAATCTGAAAAATTACCACTTCTCAGTCAACTCTCGTTGATTCGAAGAGTAATCTTAAAATACTTATTACGAATTATAGAGTGTTTGATATATGCAGTGGTTCAAATATTTTGAGGGGAAATACATAAAACATCGAATTAATTATGCTAATGTTTTACATTTTTATAGTGTGTTACATTTTTTCTTTGAAAATAACTCATTTATACGGGTTTGCTTCATAGCACATTGCTGCTGCTCAGAATTTTCCATTCTTTTTTTAAGGAGAACAAGTAAGAAGGCTCTAGTCGGGAGAGCCCGACTAGAAGATACCCTGAACCCAGTTGCAATAAATATATTTAATTTATATAAGACTTTGGTATACTGGCTTAGCTTCCATCGATTAAGTTCAATATCTCCGGTGTTTCTCAACCGATTTGGACGAAATTTTCAGAAAAGTTCTATCATTATCCATTACTTCAACCCTCATTTTTAGATTTTCCAAATTCGATATTTTATTGTTATCGATATTATGTGTATATCGGAAACCAGAATAATTATCGATAATTTGAAGCAAACTTGTTCTGCTCATGGTATAGGAGAACTTAAATACAAAATCAGAAGTCTCTAGCTCTTGTAGTCTCTGAGATCCACGCGTTCATACAGACGGACAGACGGACAGACAGACGGACAGACGGACGTGGCTATATCGTCTCGGCTGTTGATGCTGATCAAGAATATATATACTTTATAGGGTCGGAGATGCTTCCTTCTGCCTGTTACATACTTTTGCACAAAACCATTATACCCTTATTTACCCATTTTATGGGTTAAGGGTATAAAAAGTTATGCTGTTTCATAAGTTTAATTTTCTAGACAAAATCTTTGTACGTTATCGAATGAGGCTATTAATATTATGTAAATAGTTAATGTAAAGACTTATATTAAAAGTATAAAAAAAAGCAAAATTTTAAGAACGGGTTTGTAGTTTTAAGCAGACTAAAAGGAATATTTATCTCATTCACGATTTATGCGCGACTCGCTTGCATGCTCAAATAATGATTCCATGCACGAAATTTAAGGAAATCAAAAACTTAACATGATATGGTAGTATCACAAATATAACTTATGGGCTATTAGCAAATAGCCAGTGACGCCTTACGGTTCAAACCCTCTTTGGAAAAAATAGGGATGTAAAAATTGCGTAATTTATAATAAGCATTAGCATTAACATTATCTGTTAAAATAACATTAAAACAATAATAATACATACTTAATGCATCGACAAATTAACAGAAAGACGTCATACAAGAATTTTTTATGTTAACCTACTTTTGACTTTTCTGCAATTGCGAAACGGACACGTAACGAGTAGAAATGTCGGTTTCATCTAACGACAAACAGCTGCTCTTGATTTGATCATTTCTTCTTTGCAGTGTTGCCGCTTAAGCGTTTTTCCCCCAGATTTGGCTTTTTTCAATTGCGATTTAGCGTTTTTCAAATTATATTTTCACACATTTGCATTTTTTTAAGCTTTTACGAACTAACGCTTAATCGATGTGCACTGAGCGGTAAATGTTAATAAAAAACTGTGCAGCGAAGAGCAAAGAAAAAGCAAACCATAGCACGAAAACAAAACGGTATATGCAAAAATGTGTTATTATTTTGTTTTCGAATTCTCAACGTTATTCGTACATAAAATGAAACAAGAACGAAAAAATTCGTTAAAGGGAACAGAAAACGCATGAGCGTACGAGCTACGTCCTAAAAATAAATTCGTAATAAAGAAATATTCGCTAAAAGGAAATTCGTTACGTGAAGAACAAAACACACTGAAAGTTAAACCAAAAAGCAGTGTTCGCGAAATAAATTCGTTATGTGGAAAACTTCGTTAAATGGAAGTTCGTAATATGGAAGTTCGACTGTATATAGAGAAGTGTGACCAGATTGTGTAACAACAAAATGGGACAGGATTTTGGATTTAGCCGATGAGAATAATGTGAATGCCTACATTTTTGGTCGGTTAAAAAAAGCTACAGAAAAACCGAACGTGTGAAGGCAGCTTTAATGGCTGCGTTAGTTTTGCTTCACGATAATGGATTAGAGAAGTGATACTTATCGGAGCGTTCTGGTGAACGCTATACTCCATGTTTGGGCATTATCATATTATGCAGCACACATTCACATAACAGCACAGCAAAAAAAATTAAGCTGCACCGTACAAAATGTACTCACATTATAAAGAATGTTTTAGCGTGCCACTTTAAGGAAGATCTTCGCAACGATATTGGTGGCGCCAAATATATTTTAATTATAGACGAATCAACTAATGTTAGACTTACTCGGTAAGTTTACTCGGCTCTGTGTTTTTTATAGTATTTAGCGACATGTTCCATTTTTTAATGTACATCCATGTACATATGTATTGTAAGTGAAGGCGTAGTTTTCAATTATTTTAATTTATTTATAATATTTTGATATAATTAAGAAATTAACACTAACCTAATGTCTAAAAGCACTGGCTGCAAAGGCCTTCGGTTTGGTACTACGTGTTTTGTTAAATTTACATATTTATGTATTTACATTTTAATTTACATTATTTAAAATTTTTTTATAGGAGGTGGTACACATTGGTTAGTTTAAGGTATTCTATTATTTTAGAGATGTTTTCTGGAGGTGGGTTTGAAAGGTAAGATATTGGGCAGCTGCTTTGAAAGATTTGATTTCTTAAATGGTAGGTTGCGTGGCAGTTGGTAAGGACATACTTAATGCTGAGGTCTTGTGTTGAATGGCAGTTTGAGCATGGTCAAATGTGTGTCCTAGTCTTAGTCTGATTATGTTAATTTGGTCACTACATGTGATACTTCTTTGGTTTATATCTTTTGGATAAAGAGTTGTGTGTGTTAAGGTTGTGTTTGATTGTTTGTACCTCCTGTTGCAGTGTTCTAAGTTGTGTCTGAGCTTTTGCGCTAGTCTCTTCGCAAGGAATTTGTTTATGTCTGTAATGTTGTATGTAGGGGCGCAGTGAAGGGGCATATTAACTGTAGATTTGGCTTTCTTGTCGGCTAGCTTGTTTCCTTCAATGCCGCAGTGGCTTGGTATCCAAAGGAGTTTTATTTTCGGGGCAGTTTTAAAAAGGAGTGATCTAATGCTTATATAATATAGATTACTGTTGTTGATGTTGCTGATGGAGTTAATTGATGCGAGAGAGACAGAGCAAATGGTGAACTTGCCAGTTTTTTTTTTTTTTTGAATTAGTTTGATTGCGTCAACGATGGCTATGGATTCGGCTGATAGGATGGATGAGTAGTGGGGTAGAAGGCATCTTTTAAGGATTTCATTTTCGGTGGTGATGGCAAAGGTTATTTTGCAGGGAACCGTCTGTTTATATGAATGTGTGATTGTTGTACTTGTCTTTGAGTTCAAGGAATTGTTGTCTGTATAAGCTTGGTTGTGTGTTGGATTTCCTAAATTTCTATAGTGTAGTTGATAAGGGCAGGGGGAAATGTCCTTTAGAGACTGATTGACTTGTTCGTAAGGGGGAGGTAAGGAATGTTGTGTTCTTTGCATGAGATAATAATTTTTTCTAGCGTTGACGTTAATTTGCTTCTTTTTTGCCTACGTTTTGTTTAATGTATTTGTGAAGTGGAGAGTTTGAGCAGTGTAGTAGTGTTTTGTAGGTTTTGGTTGTGATAAGGTCTCTTTTTTGTTCTATTGTAGGTATATTTGCTTTAAAAAGCAAGTTGGGGATGAGGATTGAGCGTAGTGTTCCCACTGAAATGCGAATTGCGGCGTTGAATAAAGATTTTAGTTTATTTAGTGTTGATTTAGGGGCATGGCCGTAGATATAAAGTTCGTAGTCTATTTTCGATATTAAGGTTGATTTTGTTATACTTATAAGTGTGTGTGTGTGTTGCAATTTAGCTTAGGGCTTGACAGGCGTTTAATAATGTTAAGTTTGTTATTTAAGGCTGGTTGATTTTTTTCTATGTTTGAGTCCCGTCTGTATTTGTTGTTTATTGTAAGTCCCAAGATTTTAAGGTTGGGAACTGAGTTTATCGGGGTGTTGTAGCATGAAATGTTGCAGGTGCAGTTCTTCTTAAGGCAAATGTGGAGGTGCTGGCATTTTTCAAGTGATAATGATGCTCCTGAATATGAGCACCATTCGTGAATATTTGAGAAGAGAGTGTCGAGGTTGTATGTTTGGTTTTTCTGTCTATTGAGGGGAATGATTAAGAAAAAATCGTCGGCATAGGCGCTGAATTGTATTTATTTTTTTTTAGTCTGATGATGGTTGAGAGTCTATTGTAGGCAATTAAAAAAAGAATGACTGTTATTGGCGATCCTTGGGGGAGGCCGTTGTAGAGAGGATATGGGCAACTTATTATACTTTTAATTTTCAACCTTATTTTTCTTTTTGACATAACGTTTTTGACAAAATTTGTTATTTTTGGTCATACTTTCCAGCTGATTAGTTGATCGATTATGTTGTGCACTCCGACTCTGTTGAAGGCCTTTGAGAAGTCAAGGGCAATAAAAGAGGTGTGCTTTTTAGTTTTAAGCGACCGGGTTATCATGTGGTCTGCTAAGAGCAGTGTTTAAAACCTGATTGGTTTGGATGTAAAAAGTTGTTGTGGGTTGTAAACCACCATAATCGTTTGGCTGTTATTTTTTCTAGGGCTTTGGAAAGGCAGCAGTTAAGGGAGATTGGTCTATAGCTGGTGATTATTGTTTTGTTGGAATTGGGTTTTAGTATGGGGATGACTAGGCTGGTTTTTTAGGATTGCGGGATGAAGTTGTTGTTGTTTTTAGTTCGTAGGAGGTGTTTGTGATCAAAAGGAATGATATTCTATTGAGACCTGGGGTTGTCCCTTTAAGGGAGAGTAATGCTGCTAAAAGTTATATTGGTGTGATATCTGATTCTATTGTCTGTGCTGTCGTACTGTGTATGTAGCTGGATAATTTGTCTGCGTATTTGTTGGCGGTGAAGTTTCGGTCGAAGTTTTCGTCCTTGGAGAGGTCCGACCAGTGTTCGGCAAAAATATGAGCTATTTGGGTTGTGTCTGTCGTGAGCACGTTGTTATTTACATCTGCGATACAGTGTTTGGATTTTGTTGGGTTAAGTCCGCAGAGCCGTCGGATGTTTGCCCAGATTTTGTTTGAGGGGTGATTGTAGTGTGATTGGGACTTGGACGTAAAATCTGTTGTAGCTTTGTTTTTTGATATTTCTAGCTTTCGCCGGAAGAGTTCGTTAGCTCGTTTGTATTTAAGAAGATTGTCGGTGTTGTTGGAGCGTTTGAAAATTTGCCAGGATTCCATTTTTTTTTGCGTTCGTTGAGGATCTTATTCCACCATGAAGTGTTTTTGTTGTAGTGGTGTGGGGTTGTCTGTGGGATACTGTGATGGGCTGCTTGTAGAATTATTTTGTTGAGAGTTGCAGCTTCTTTATTGACGTTGGAGCTTATCGGTATAATTTCGCTGAATTTTTTCGTTAACTTTGTGAAAAGTGGCCAGTCAGCTTATTTTGTTTTAAAAAGGGGACGAGAAAAGTTAGTTGTTGATGATTGAGGGAACAAGGAGACTAGAATTGGAAAGTGTTCACTTCAATGGAGGTCGTCGACTATTTTCCAGTTAGTGAAGGGGGTGAGTTGGGGGGAGCACAACGAGAGGTCTATGTGGGTGAATGTATTGTGTGTTGAAAAGTGGGTTAGTGAGCCGTCGTTAAATACGGTAAGGTTAGCGTTTTGGAAAAATTTGGCTAGGATTCTACCGCTCCAGTTGGCTTGAGGTGATCCCCAGCAGTGATGCCAGCTTTTGAAGTCGCCTAGGATAATTTGATTGGTGTTATGCATTTCAAAATTATCGTTTAATCTTTTGAGTGAAAAAGTTTTGTTGGGAGGGATGTACGTTAAGAGTATTCTAATTTTGTTTTGGACATAATATCTACTCCAAGAGTTTCTAAGTGGTAAGGTTGGTTTGTCGGAGTATGTTGAATAGACTTGTTCACTAATATGGCTACCCCTCAAAATCGGTTAGTGGCGGTGTTGGTGTAGATTTGGTAATTTATTGGGACGGGGATGGGGGTGTTTGTGTTGTTGTGTTGTAATGGTGGGTTTCTTGGAGGCAAATAATTTGTGGTGAGTGTTTTTTTATTATGGTTAAAAGTTCGTTGTAGTGGGTAGTGTGCCCCTTGATGTTGCATTGTAGTATCATGAGTGACATTTTGGGTGTTTTGGTTGATTTAAGTTAAGCATAAAGTAAATTAAGTTTAGGTTAAGGGCAATGTTAATTTTAATTATTATTTAAATGGAGTCGCTTTCGCTATTGTTTGTGTACTTGTTCTTGTTTGAGGGTTTGGTTTTGATTTTCGTAATTGGTTTGGTTGTTTTGAGAGTGGTATAGAGATTGTTAGACTTATCTTTGGAATATAATTTGAGCTTAAAGTCTTCGGTGAGGAGTGAGGTGTATGTCTTGTTTACTGTATTGGTGTGGTGGGTATTATCGGTATCCATGTCTTCTAGTTCGGTCGGGCTGGGTCGCTGTGTGGCTGCTGGTGGTGGTGTTTTGGTTGACGGTGTTGAGTGGGATGCTGGATTGGGTGTACCTTGCCCATGGGGTATCGGTGCAGCCAAGATGGTTTGTTGAGTTGTTCCGGATAGGTTTGTTAGTTTTGTGATTGGCGATGTGTTTGTTTTGGCGTATGTGTATTCGGTGATAGCGTGATGATTCAATGTTGTGTTGTATTGATGAGTTTTTGCATAAGATGTTCTGATGTGTTGGCCGTGGCGGGTGTTATTAATATTAAGTGCAGTTTTGTGGTCTATTTATACCCTTCAAACATGTGAAACAGGGTATATTGAGTTTGGCATGAATCTGTAACGCCTTAAAGGAATGATGGGAGACCCCATAAACTATATATCAAAATGATCAGGACGAGCTCAGGAATTGATTTCCGTCCGTCCGTCCGTCTATCTGTTTCAACACGATTTCCGGCCAAACTGCTGAACTGATCTTGATGAAACTTTCACAGATTGCTTAAAACATGTCGGGTTTGTTCACTATGAAATTGCATCCCTATCGTAGCATTCTACGACATAGCCACCATACAAATTGACCATATCAACACGATTTCCGGCCAAACTGCTGAACCGATCTTGATGAAACTTTCACAGATTGCTTAGATCATGTCGGGCTTGTTCACTATGAAATTTCATCCCGATCGGAGCATTCTACGATATAGCCACCATACAAATTGACCATATCTACACGATTTCCAGCCAAACTGCTGAACCGATCTTGATGAAACTTTCACAGATTGCTTAGATCATGTTGGGTTTGTCCCACTCGGAGCATTCTACGAAATAGCTACCATACAAATTGTCCATATCGTACTATCAATTGTTGTCTCTGTCGTGCACTTTCAAGTACCTACATGTCAAATTGTTGTTGTTGTTGTCGCACACGAACAAGTAAATGACGCTCAAGAGTAAAAATATTAGCGAAAATTACCAACAACTGCACAGAAACATAAATAAGAAGGTGGAGCATTGATTTGGCTGAGTGAAGGGTATCATAGTCTTGGCATAGCCAAAATTAGCTATGCGCAACTATGTTTTTTCTGTGATTTTTAAAGTAGTAAGTTCTTGTTGTTTTAGGAATGCCGGGCATTCACGATCGAAGGGACTGTGTTGGTGGTCGATGTAGGGGTTGTTGTTGCAGTTCAGGGAATTTTTTTGATTATTGCATCGCGCGTTTTCGTTGGTGTGCTTAGCGTTTGAGCAGTTTATGCATGTTTCTATGCCTTTGCATACTAAAGTTGGGTGGCCAAAGCGGAGGCATTTTCTGCAACGTAAGGGTAGTGGAATGTACTGACGCACACGAACCGTTTCATAGCCGATTCTTAGTTTTTCGGGAAGATTTATTGTACCAAAAGTAATTATAATAAATTAAATAACGTGATGTTGTTTCCTTCGGTGTTTGTGTTAGTTGGTTGTATTTTTTTTAAGATTTTCCTTACTTCAGTTACATTTTGTGCTTTTAATGCTCGCTGTATTTCGTTTTCGGCAATGCCGCGCAGTTCGTTGCAATAAATGACTCCCTTGGTGGAGTTAAGAGTTTTGTGTTCGGAGACAGTGATTGCTATTGTAGTCATCATTTTAAGTTTTAATAGTTTAATTGATTAAGAGTGAGCCATCTTTTGTTTTTTTGCATGTCTCAACTTCCCCATCGCAAGCGAAGTCTATTGTTTTTTTGATAACAAACGGTGAAACGTTTTCGAAAGTGTTGTTGTCGTTTCTTTTTATTGTTATGTATTTGGGTTCGCCTAGGCTTGTGTTGTTGGGTTTTAGTCCGTATGTTCTTATTTCAGGTGGTTCGTGCATGTTGTTAGGCAGTTGCCCGCGGTAACTGTTGATGTTATTTGTCGTTGTGGTTTCTCGTTTACGTTTTGTGTTTGAAGTTTATTGATCTCAGCGGTGTTTGGTTTTGTTTGCTGTTTGTCGCGGTTTTTGGATTTGCTGTAACACGTCTTATCTCTGCAGAGGTTGAAGTGGTACTGAGTTTTCAATTATATTTCTGAAGAACGTAAGGAAATGGTGTCGACGCACAGTGGCGCCATTTGAGTTTTTTCGTTGCAAAAATCATAGCTTTTGAACCAAATGAGATAATCGATCAACTTAAAAAGCATCTGATAGATAATTAATTAACTTATAAAATGAGCTTTTGAAACGATTTTTAGGGGTATGTAAAGTGGAAATTGGTGAAAAAAACGAATTTTACGGGAAGGAAAAAAAATATTTTTGAAATTTTTTGATTTTTATTGTTTCATTTTAATGGTTTTTATTATTTAAAATAATACTATAATAATTAAAATATTTTTTTTTTTTAACTTTTTTTTTTAATTTTTTGTAAAATATTCATCACAATCCGTAAAATATGGTATATCTAAAAGAGAAATCATCTCTGCATTATACGTAATTTCTTATTCTTTTCGTGACTTAACATGCCTCAGTGATGAAATTAGTGGATTAGAAGATGCTGCTAACATGTTGAAGAGGTCCTCATTTTGTCCCACCCTTGATGCTTTGAAAGTGTTTAGCAATCTGTATTTTTTATAAAATTTATTTAATGATTCCTGTGCGTCTTCAGAGAGCTCTTCAATTTGCAAAGACTGATACTCAATTATATCTTTGCCATGCGCCAATATTTTATGGACTGACTGGGTCAACTTTTTCTGCGGATATAATTCTGCAAAAAGTGATGCAGTCTTTGAAGCATATTCTCTATATTTGGCAGAATCAACTTTTTCCTAGCAGTTCAAGACATTTAAGATCGTTCCCAATCTCTTAAAGATTTAATTGTTGATTGTTGATTCCAGTGATTAGAGTTACAGCCTCATCATTTTCAAAAAATTTACTTGAAGTGTTTCCATCGATTGAGTTTCCGTATCCGTACTTGGGGCAGTCTACTTTAAGTCCAACTTGTTTGAAAAACACATTTATAGTCTAATCTACTACCTGATAGATACCGTTTGGATTAAGGGTTCAAGAAAAGAGTTAGCTTTCATGCCTAAAAAATTTACCTATTGTTTGTATAAGACCAGGTCAATAAGGTCAATTTATGCAATTTGGGTACTTCGCACGTGTCCGAATAAGATTTGTGCCTACCTGAATGGGATGTGTGACAAGTTGTACGCTAACGCAATTTCTGTATTTGTTGCGTACCTGGTAATTTATTTGCATATCCTGTAACTGCACCTGAATTTAGGGACCTGGATTTGACAAATGATCTCAGGTAAGCATTACAGAATGAAAAAACAAAAATCATGTATCTTAACAATAACGAACGAAACAACAACAATAAGAATGGGTTTTCACGGTTATATGTCATAAATTGCCCAAAAATGCATGCAACACATTTTTGGAACTATGTCTTTTTTCACTATTTCATATCTTAAAACAAGTGGAAACGTTGCAGTCGGACGCAACCGACTGCGGCATACTCGATACCAGTATTAAAAATTTGGATCCATCCATGTGGGATGTCAATTGCTATCTTCATACCAAATTTGGTGACTCTAGCTCGAAGTTTGTATAAAGTGGGGAAAGGGGGGCTGGGGGCGGTATGGGTGGAATTGCATCCAAATTTTTGATGCAGATCTTTGTGGAATGTCAATTGCTATCTTCATAACAAATTTGGTGACTCTAGCTTAAAGTTTGTAAAAGTGGTGAAAGGGGGGCTGGGGGCGGTATGGTTGGGCGTGGCATTCAAATTTTTGGTGCAGATCTATGTGGAATGTCAAATGCTACCTTCATACCAAATTTGGTGACTCTAGCTCAAAGTTTGTATAAGGTGGGGAAAGGGGGGCTTTGGGGCTGGGGGCGGTATGGTTGGGCGTGGCACCCAAATTTTTGCTGCAGATCTTGTGGAATGTCAAATGCTACCTTCATACCAAATTTGGTGAGTCTACCTCGAAGCATGTAAAAGGTGGTGACAGGGGGGCTATGGGGCTTGGGGCGGTATGGGTGGGCGTGGCATTCAAATTTTTGCTGCCGATCCATGTGGGATGTCAATTGCTCTCTTCATACAAAATTTGGTGACTCTAGCTCGAAGTTTGTATAAAGTGGGGAAAGGGGGGCTGGGGGCGGTATGGTTGGGCGTGGCATCCAAATTTTTGCTGCAGATCCTTGTGGAATGTCAAATGCTACCTTCATACCAAATTTGGTGACTCTAGCTCGAAGCATGTAAAAGGTGGTGACAGGGGGGCTATGGGGCTTGGGGCGGTATGGGTGGGCGTGGCATTCAAATTTTTGCTGCCGATTCATTTGGAATGTCAAATGCTACCTTCATACCAAATTTGGTGACTCTAGCTAAAAGTTTGTATAAGGTGGGGAAAGGGGGGCGGAATGGATGGGCTAGACTCCAAAACTTTGATGCAGATTGTTGGGGGTCGTTGCCAGCTATCTTCCTACCAAATTGGGTGGCTCTAGCTCCACTATTCTGGAAGATACACGCATTCCCGTTTTTGACGAAGCGTTGGAGCAGATGGGGGTGGCTAGGGCGGTATTGGTGGGCGTGGCATCCAAACTTTTGGTGCAGTTTTTTGGGGGTCATCATCAGCTAAATTGGCACCAAATTTGGTGGCTCTAGCTCAAAAACTGTGGGAGATATAGGCTTTTTTGATTTCTAAATGCGGGGGGGCTGGGGGCGGAATGGGTGGGCTAGACTCCAAAACTTTGATGCAGATTGTTGGGGGTCGTTGCCAGCTATCTTCCTACCAAATTGGGTGGCTCTAGCTCCACTATTCTGGAAGATACACGCATTCCCGTTTTTGACGAAGCGTTGGAGCAGATGGGGGTGGCTAGGGCGGTATTGGTGGGCGTGGCATCCAAACTTTTGGTGCAGTTTTTTGGGGGTCATCATCAGCTAAATTGGCACCAAATTTGGTGGCTCTAGCTCAAAAACTGTGGGAGATATAGGCTTTTTTGACTTTAAAATGCGTGGGGTCTGGGGGCGGAATGGGGGGGCGTGGCTCCAAAATTTTTGATGCAGTTTTTTGGGGGTTGCTAGGTGTATCTTCTTACCAAATTTGGTAGTTCTAGCTGTAAGGGTGTATGAAATATGCGGATTTATCGTTTTTGAGTTATTGAATTTATCGATTTGCCAGCCCCCCAGTTATCGTAGAACCCCAATCTTGACACTTTAATTTACTCTCCCATAGATAAAGAGAATTGGAAAGTTTCAAGTCCCTAGCTTGAAGGGTGTGGAAAAAACTTGCACACATACGGACGGACAGACGGACAGACACCATGACGGACATTATACAAAACCAATATACTCTTAACCTTCGGTATCGAGTATAAAAAAGGGGGCAAAAACGGGAGAATGAAACTTTTTGTATTTAATAGAGGAATAATCAAAGAAATTAATTACAAACAAGTGGAAACGTTGCAGTCGGACGCAACCGACTGCGGTATACTCGATACCAGTATTAAAAATTTTGATGCCCATCCATGTGGGATGTCAATTGCTATCTTCATACCAAATTTGGTGACTCTAGCTCGAAGTTTGTATAAAGTGTGGAAAGGGGGGCTGGCGGCGGTATGGGTGGAATATCATCCAAATTTTTGATGCAGATCTTTGTGGAATGTCAATTGCTACCTTCATACCAAATTTGGTGACTCTAGCTCAACGTTTGTAAAAGTGGGGAAAGGGGGGCTGGGGGCGGTATGGTTGGGCGTGGCATCCAAATTTTTGCTGCAGATCCTTGTGGGATGTCAATTGCTATCTTCATACCAAATTTGTTGACTCTAGCTCAAAGTTTGTATAAGGTGGTGAAAGGGGGGCTTTGGGGCTGGGGGCGGTATGGTTGGGCGTGGCATCCAAATTTTTGCTGCAGATCCTTGTGGAATGTCAAATGCTACCTTCATACCAAATTTGGTGACTCTAGCTCAAAGTTTGTATAAAGTGGGGAAAGGGGGGCTGGGGGCGGTATGGTTGGGCGTGGCATCCAAATTTTTTCTGCAGATCCTTGTGGAATGTCAAATGCTACCTTCATACCAAATTTGGTGACTCTAGCTCAAAGTTTGTATAAGGTGGGGAAAGGGGGGCTTTGGGGCTGGGGGCGGTATGGTTGGGCGTGGCATCCAAATTTTTGCTGCAGATCCTTGTGGAATGTCAAATGCTACCTTCATACCAAATTTGGTGACTCTAGTTCGAAGCATGTAAAAGGTGGTGACAGGGGGGCTATGGGGCTTGGGGCGGTATGGGTGGGCGTGGCATTCAAATTTTTGCTGCCGATCCATGTGGGATGTCAATTGCTACCTTCATACCAAATTTGGTGACTCTAGCTCGAAGTTTGTATAAAGTGGGGAAAGGGGGGCTGGGGGCGGTATGGTTGTGCCTGGCATCCAAATTTTTGCTGCAGATCCTTGTGGAATGTCAAATGCTACCTTCATACCAAATTTGGTGACTCTAGCTCAAAGTTTGTATAAGGTGGGGAAAGGGGGGCGGAATGGATGGGCTAGGCTCCAAAACTTTGATGCAGATTGTTGGGGGTCGTTGCCAGCTATCTTCCTACCAAATTTGGTGGCTCTAGCTCCACTACTCTGGAATATATTCCCGTTTTTGACGAAGCGTTGGAGCAGATGGGGGTGGCTAGGGCGGTATTGGTGGGCGTGGCATCCAAACTTTTGATGCAGTTTTTGGGGGGTCATCATCATCTATCTTGGCACCAAATTTGGTGACTCTAGCTAAAAAACTGTGGGAGATATAGGCTTTTCTGATTTCTAAATGCGGGGGGGCTGGGGGCGGGATGGGTGGGCGTGGCTCCAAAACTTTGATGCAGTTCTTTTGGGGTCGTTACCAGCTATCTTCCTACCAAATTTGGTGGCTCTAGCTCTACTACTCTGGAAGATACACGCATTCCCGTTTTTTACGAAGCGTTGGGGCATCTGGGGGCGGCTAGGGCGGTATTGGTGGGCGTGGCATCCAAACTTTTGGTGCAGTTTTTTGGGGGTCATCATCAGCTAAATTGGCACCAAATTTGGTGGCTCTAGCTCAAAAACTGTGGGAGATATAGGCTTTTTTGACTTTAAAATGCGGGGGGTCTGGGGGTGGAATGGGGGGGCGTGGCTCCAAAATTTTTGATGCAGTTTTAGGGGGTTGCTAGTAGCTATCTTCTTACCAAATTTGGTAGTTCTAGCTGTAAGGGTGTGTGAAATATGCGGATTTATCGTTTTTGAGTTATCGAATTTATCGATTTGCCAGCCCCCCAGTTATCATAGAACCCCAATCTTGACACTTTAATTTACTATCCCATAGATAAAGAGAATTGGAAAGTTTCAAGTCTCTAGCTTGAAGGGTGTGGAAAAAACTTGCACACATACGGACGGACAGACACCATGACGGACATTGCACAAAACCAATATACTCTTTACCTTCGGTATCGAGTATAAAAATTGCCGATATAATGTGATATAATTTTTTTTTATTTTCCATCAAAGTTGAGAAATAGTGAAAATGTGGATAGTTGGTAAATATTGATTTGCCTGACCAAACGCAAAACAAACAGTACAACTTTTTTTATTCTTTTCTAAATAAATAGATCTATTAATAGAACCAAAAATAATGACGATCCGTACCTTTGTTTTTGAGATATTGTATCTGAAAGACGAGCAAATTACCTTATAAATGTGATTTTTATGTAACACAAAAAATCAGACAACTTTGAAGGGCTATATCTTCTAAACAAATATTCTAATTTTTGTTTTGGACATAATATCTACTCCAAGAGTTTCTAAGTGGTAAGGTTGGTTTGTCGGAGTATGCTGAATAGACTTGTTCACTAATATGGCTACCCCTCAAAATCGGTTGGTGGCGGTGTTGGTGTAGATTTGGTAATTTATTGGGACGGGGATGGGGGTGTTTGTGTTGTTGTGTTGTAATGGTGGGTTTCTTGGAGGCAAATAATTTGTGGTGTGTTTTTTTTTATTATGGTTAAAAGTTCGTTGTAGTGTGTAGTGTGCCCCTTGATGTTGCATTGTAGTATCATGAGTGACATTTTGGGTGTTTTGGTTGATTTAAGTTAAGCATAAAGTAAATTAAGTTTAGGTTAAGGGCAATGTTAATTTTAATTATTATTTAAATGGAGTCGCTTTCGCTATTGTTTGTGTACTTGTTCTTGTTTGAGGGTTTGGTTTTGATTTTCGTAATTGGTTTGGTTGTTTTGAGAGTGGTAGAGAGATTGTTAGACTTATCTTTGGAATATAATTTGAGCTTAAAGTCTTCGGTGAGGAGTGAGGTGTATGTCTTGTTTAATGTATTGGTGTGGTGGGTATTGTCGGTATCCATGTCTTCTAGTTCGGTCGGGCTGGGTCGCTGTGTGGCTGCTGGTGGTGGTGTTTTGGTTGACGGTGTTGAGTGGGATGCTGGATTGGGTGTATTTTGCCCATGGGGTATCGGTGCAGCCAAGATGGTTTGTTGAGTTGTTCCGGATAGGTTTGTAAGTTTTGTGATTGGCGATGTGTTTGTTTTGGCGTATGTGTATTCGGTGATAGCGTGATGATTCAATGTTGTGTTGTATTGATGAGTTTTTGCATAAGATGTTCTGATGTGTTGGCCGTGGCGGGTGTTATTAATATTAAGTGCAGTTTTGTGGTCTATTTATACCCTTCAAACATGTGAAACAGGGTATATTGAGTTTGTCATGAATCTGTAACGCCTTAAAGGAATGATGGGAGACCCCATAAACTATATATCAAAATGATCAGGACGAGCTCAGGAATTGATTTCCGTCCGTCCGTCCGTCTATCTGTTTCAACACGATTTCCGGCCAAACTGCTGAGTTGATCTTGATGAAACTTTCACAGATTGCTTAGATCATGTCGGGTTTGTTCACTATGAAATTTCATCCCTATCGTAGCATTCTACGACATAGCCACCATACAAATTTACCATATCAACACGATTTCCGGCCAAACTGCTGAACCGATCTTGATGAAACTTTCACAGATTGCTTAGATCATGTTGGGTTTGTCCCACTCGGAGCATTCTACGAAATAGCTACCATACAAATTGTCCATATCGTACTATCAATTGTTGTCTCTGTCGTGCACTTTCAAGTACCTACATGTCAAATTGTTGTTGTTGTTGTCGCACACGAACAAGTAAATGACGCTCAAGAGTAAAAATATTAGCGAAAATTACCAACAACTGCACAGAAACATAAATAAGAAGGTGGAGCATTGATTTGGCTGTGTGAAGGGTATCATAGTCTTGGCATAGCCAAAATTAGCTATGCGCAACTATGTTTTTTCTGTGATTTTTATAGTAGTTAGTTCTTGTTGTTTTAGGAATGCCGGGCATTCACGATCGAAGGGACTGTGTTGGTGGTCGATGTAGGGGTTGTTGTTGCAGTTCAGGAATTTTTTGATTATTGCATCGCGCGTTTTCGTTGGTGTGCTTAGCGTTTGAGCAGTTTATGCATGTTTCTATGCCTTTGCATACTAAAGTTGGGTGGCCAAAGCGGAGGCATTTTCTGCAACGTAAGGGTAGTGGAATGTACTGACGCACACGAACCGTTTCATAGCCGATTCTTAGTTTTTCGGGAAGATTTATTGTACCAAAAGTAATTATAATAAATTAAATAACGTGATGTTGTTTCCTTCGGTGTTTGTGTTAGTTGGTTGTATTTTTTTTAAGATTTTCCTTACTTCAGTTACATTTGTGCTTTTAATGCTCGCTGTATTTCGTTTTCGGCAATGCCGCGCAGTTCGTTGCAATAAATGACTCCCTTGGTGGAGTTAAGAGTTTTGTGTTCGGAGACAGTGATTGCTATTGTAGTCATCATTTTAAGTTTTAATAGTTTAATTGATTAAGAGTGAGCCATCTTTTGTTTTTTTGCATGTCTCAACTTCCCCATCGCAAGCGAAGTCTATTGTTTTTTTTTTAACAAACGGTGAAACGTTTTCGAAAGTGTTGTTGTCGTTTCTTTTTATTGTTATGTATTTGGGTTCGCCTAGGCTTGTGTTGTTGGGTTTTAGTTCGTATGTTCTTATTTCAGGTGGTTCGTGCATTTGTTAGGCAGTTGCCCGCGGTAACTGTTGATGTTATTTGTCGTTGTGGTTTCTCGTTTACGTTTTGTGTTTGAAGTTTATTGATCTCAGCGGTGTTTGGTTTTGTTTGCTGTTTGTCGCGGTTTTTGGATTTGCTGTAACACGTCTTATCTCTGCAGAGGTTGAAGTGGTACTGAGTTTTTAGCTTTTGAACCAAATGAGATAATCGATCAACTTAAAAAGCATCTGATAGATAATTAATTAACTTATAAAATGAGCTTTGAAACGATTTTAGGGGTATGTAAAGTGGAAATTGGTGAAAAAAACGAATTTACGGGAAGGAAAAAAAATATTTTTGAAATTTTTTGATTTTTATTGTTTCATTTTAATGGTTTTTATTATTTAAAATAATACTATAATAATTAAAAATATTTTTTTTTTTTTAACTTTTTTTTTTAATTTTTTGTAAAATATTCATCACAATCCGTAAAATATGGTATATCTAAAAGAGAAATCATCTCTGCATTATACGTAATTTCTTATTCTTTTCGTGACTTAACATGCCTCAGTGATGAAATTAGTGGATTAGAAGATGCTGCTAACATGTTGAAGAGGTCCTCATTTTGTCCCACTCTTGATGCTTTGAAAGTGTTTAGCAATCTGTATTTTTTATAAAATTTATTTAATGATTCCTGTGCGTCTTCAGAGAGCTCTTCAATTTGCAAAGACTGATACTCAATTATATCTTTGCCATGCGCCAATATTTTATGGACTGACTGGGTCAACTTTTTCTGCGGATATAATTCTGCAAAAATTGATGCAGTTTTTGAAGCATATTCTCTATATTTGGCAGAATCAACTTTTTCCTAGCAGTTCAAGACATTTAAGATCGTTCCCAATCTCTTAAAGATTTGATTGTTGATTCCAGTGATTCGAGTTACAGCCTCATCATTTTCGAAAAATTTCCTTGAAGTGTTTCCATCGATTGAGTTTCCGTATCCGTACTTGGGGCAGTCTACTTTAAGTCAAACTTGTTTGAAAAACACATATATAGTCTAATCTACTACCTGATAGATACCGTTTGGACTAAGGGTTCAAGAAAAGAGTTAGCTTTCATGCCTAAAAAATTTACCTATTGTTTGTATAAGACCAGGTCAATAAGGTCAATTTATGCAATTTGGGTACTTCGCACGTGTCCGAATAAGATTTGTGCCTACCTGAATGGGATGTGTGACAAGTTGTACGCTAACGCAATTTCTGTATTTGGTGCGTACCTGGTAATTTATTTGCATATCCTGTAACTGCACCTGAATTTAGGGACCTGGATTTGACAAATGATCTCAGGTAAGCATTACAGAATGAAAAACAAAAATCATGTATCTTAACAATAACGAACGAAACAACAACAATAAGAATGGGTTTTCACGGTTATATGTCATAAATTGCCCAAAAATGCATGCAACACATTTTTGGAACTATTTCTTTTTTCACTATTTCATATCTTAAAAAAAGGGGGCAAAAACGGGTAAATGAAACTTTTTGTATTTAATAGAGGAATAATCAAAGAAATAAATTACAAAAAATTGCCGATATAATGTGATCTAATTTTTTTTTATTTTCCATCAAAGTTGAGAAATAGTGAAAAAGTGGATAGTTGGTAAATATTGATTTGCCTGACCAAAGGCAAAACAAACAGTACAATTTTTTTTATTCTTTTCTAAATAAATAGATCTATTAATATAACCAAAAATAATGACGATCCGTACCTTAGTTTTTGAGATATTGTATCTGAAAGACGAGCAAATTACCTAATAATTGTGATATCTATGTAACACAAAAAATCAGACAACTTTGAAGGGCTATATCTTCTAAACAAATATTCTAATTTTTGTTTTGGACATAATATCTACTCCAAGAGTTTCTAAGTGGTAAGGTTGGTTTGTCGGAGTATGCTGAATAGACTTGTTCACTAATATGGCTACCCCTCAAAATCGGTTGGTGGCGGTGTTGGTGTAGATTTGGTAATTTATTGGGACGGGGATGGGGGTGTTTGTGTTGTTGTGTTGTAATGGTGGGTTTCTTGGAGGCAAATAATTTGTGGTGAGTGTTTTTTTATTATGGTTAAAAGTTCGTTGTAGTGTGTAGTGTGCCCCTTGATGTTGCATTGTAGTATCATGAGTGACATTTTGGGTGTTTTGGTTGATTTAAGTTAAGCATAAAGTAAATTAAGTTTAGGTTAAGGGCAATGTTAATTTTAATTATTATTTAAATGGAGTCGCTTTCGCTATTGTTTGTGTACTTGTTCTTGTTTGAGGGTTTGGTTTTGATTTAAGTAATTGGTTTGGTTGTTTTGAGAGTGGTAGAGAGATTGTTAGACTTATCTTTGGAATATAATTTGAGCTTAAAGTCTTCGGTGAGGAGTGAGGTGTATGTCTTGTTTAATGTATTGGTGTGGTGGGTATTGTCGGTATCCATGTCTTCTAGTTCGGTCGGGCTGGGTCGCTGTGTGGCTGCTGGTGGTGGTGTTTTGGTTGACGGTGTTGAGTGGGATGCTGGATTGGGTGTACCTTGCCCATGGGGTATCGGTGCAGCCAAGATGGTTTGTTGAGTTGTTCCGGATAGGTTTGTTAGTTTTGTGATTGGCGATGTGTTTGTTTTGGCGTATGTGTATTCGGTGATAGCGTGATGATTCAATGTTGTGTTGTATTGATGAGTTTTTGCATAAGATGTTCTGATGTGTTGGCCGTGGCGGGTGTTATTAATATTAAGTGCAGTTTTGTGGTCTATTTATACCCTTCAAACATGTGAAACAGGGTATATTGAGTTTGTCATGAATCTGTTACGCCTTAAAGGAATGATGGGAGACCCCATAAACTATATATCAAATGATCAGGACGAGCTCAGGAATTGATTTCCGTCCGTCCGTCCGTCTATCTGTTTCAACACGATTTCCGGCCAAACTGCTGAACTGATCTTGATGAAACTTTCACAGATTGCTTAGATCATGTCGGGTTTGTTCACTATGAAATTTAATCCCTATCGTAGCATTCTACGACATAGCCACCATACAAATTGACCATATCAACACGATTTCCGGCCAAACTGCTGAACCGATCTTGATGAAACTTTCACAGATTGCTTAGATCATGTTGGGTTTGTCCCACTCGGAGCATTCTACGAAATAGCTACCATACAAATTGTCCATATCGTACTATCAATTGTTGTCTCTGTTGTGCACTTTCAAGTACCTACATGTCAAATTGTTGTTGTTGTTGTCGCACACGAACAAGTAAATGACGCTCAAGAGTAAAAATATTAGCGAAAATTACCAACAACTGCACAGAAACATAAATAAGAAGGTGGAGCATTGAATTGGCTGTGTGAAGGGTATCATAGTCTTGGCATAGCCAAAATTAGCTATGCGCAACTATGTTTTTTCTGTGATTTTTATAGTAGTTAGTTCTTGTTGTTTTAGGAATGCCGGGCATTCACGATCGAAGGGACTGTGTTGGTGGTCGATGTAGGGGTTGTTGTTGCAGTTCAGGGAATTTTTTTGATTATTGCATCGCGCGTTTTCGTTGGTGTGCTTAGCGTTTGAGCAGTTTATGCATGTTTCTATGCCTTTGCATACTAAAGTTGGGTGGCCAAAGCGGAGGCATTTTCTGCAACGTAAGGGTAGTGGAATGTACTGACGCACACGAACCGTTTCATAGCCGATTCTTAGTTTTTCGGGAAGATTTATTTTACCAAAAGTAATTATAATAAATTAAATAACGTGATGTTGTTTCCTTCGGTGTTTGTGTTAGTTGGTTGTATTTTTTTTAAGATTTTCCTTACTTCAGTTACATTTTGTGCTTTTAATGCTCGCTGTATTTCGTTTTCGGCAATGCCGCGCAGTTCGTTGCAATAAATGACTCCCTTGGTGGAGTTAAGAGTTTTGTGTTCGGAGACAGTGATTGCTATTGTAGTCATCATTTTAAGTTTTAATAGCTTAATTGATTAAGAGTGAGCCGTCTTTTGTTTTTTTGCATGTCTCAACTTCCCCATCGCAAGCGAAGTCTATTGTTTTTTTGATAACAAACGGTGAAACGTTTTCGAAAGTGTTGTTGTCGTTTCTTTTTATTGTTATGTATTTGGGTTCGCCTAGGCTTGTGTTGTTGGGTTTTAGTCCGTATGTTCTTATTTCAGGTGGTTCGTGCATTTGTTAGGCTGTTGCCCGCGGTAACTGTTGATGTTGTTTGTCGTTGTGGTTTCTCGTTTACGTTTTGTGTTTGAAGTTTATTGATCTCAGCGGTGTTTGGTTTTGTTTGCTGTTTGTCGCGGTTTTTGGATTTGCTGTAACACGTCTTATCTCTGCAGAGGTTGAAGTGGTACTGAGTTTTCAATTATATTTCTGAAGAACGTAAGGAAATGGTGTCGACGCAAAGTGGCGCCATTTGAGTTTTTTCGTTGCAAAAATCATAGCTTTTGAACCAAATGAGATAATCGATCAACTTAAAAAGCATCTAATAGATAATTAATTAACTTATAAAATGAGCTTTTGAAACGATTTTTAGGGGTATGTAAAGTGGAAATTGGTGAAAAAAACGAATTTTACGGGAAGGAAAAAAATATTTTTGAAATTTTTGATTTTTATTGTTTCATTTTAATGGTTTTTATTATTTAAAATAATACTATAATAATTAAAAATATTTTTTTTTTTTTAACTTTTTTTTTTTAATTTTTTGTAAAATATTCATCACAATCCGTAAAATATGGTATATCTAAAAGAGAAATCATCTCTGCATTATACGTATTTTCTTATTCTTTTCGTGACTTAACATGCCTCAGTGATGAAATTAGTGGATCTGAAGATGCTGCTACCATGTTGAAGAGGTCCTCATTTTGTCCCACCCTTGATGCTTTGAAAGTGTTTAGCAATCTGTATTTTTTATAAAATTTATTTAATGATTCCTGTGCGTCTTCAGAGAGCTCTTCAATTTGCAAAGACTGATACTCAATTATATCTTTGCCATGCGCCAATATTTTATGGACTGACTGGGTCAACTTTTTCTGCGGATATAATTCTGCAAAAAGTGATGCAGTTTTTGAAGCATATTCTCTATATTTGGCAGAATCAACTTTTTCCTAGCAGTTCAAGACATTTAAGATCGTTCCCAATCTCTTAAAGATTTGATTGTTGATTCCAGTGATTCGAGTTACAGCCTCATCATTTTCAAAAAATTTCCTTGAAGTGTTTCCATCGATTGAGTTTCCGTATCCGTACTTGGGGCAGTCTACTTTAAGTCCAACTTGTTTGAAAAACACATATATAGTCTAATCTACTACCTGATAGATACCGTTTGGACTAAGGGTTCAAGAAAAGAGTTAGCTTTCATGCCTAAAAAATTTACCTATTGTTTGTATAAGACCAGGTCAATAAGGTCAATTTATGCAATTTGGGTACTTCGCACGTGTCCGAATAAGATTTGTGCCTACCTGAATGGGATGTGTGACAAGTTGTACGCTAACGCAATTTCTGTATTTGGTGCGTACCTGGTAATTTATTTGCATATCCTGTAACTGCACCTGAAATTAGGGACCTGGATTTGACAAATGATCACAGGTAAGCATTACAGAATGAAAAACAAAAATCATGTATCTTAACAATAACGAACGAAACAACAACAATAAGAATGGGTTTTCACGGTTATATGTCATAAATTGCCCAAAAATGCATGCAACACATTTTTGGAACTATTTCTTTTTTCACTATTTAATCTTAAACAAGTAAGAAGGCTCTAGTCGGGAGAGCCCGACTAGAAGATACCCTGAACCCAGTTGCAATAAATATATTTAATTTATATAAGACTTTGGTATACTGGCTTAGCTTCCATCGATTAAGTTCAATATCTCCGGTGTTTCTCAACCGATTTGGACGAAATTTCAGAAAAGTTCTATCATTATCCATTACTTCAACCCTCATTTTTAGATTTTCCAAATTCGATATTTTATTGTTATCGATATTATGTGTATATCGGAAACCAGAATAGTTATCGATAATTTGAAGCAAACTTGTTCTGCTCATGGTATAGGAGAACTTAAATACAAAATCAGAAGTCTCTAGCTCTTGTAGTCTCTGAGATCCACGCGTTCATACAGACGGACAGACGGACAGACAGACGGACAGACGGACGTGGCTATATCGTCTCGGCTGTTGATGCTGATCAAGAATATATATACTTTATAGGGTCGGAGATGCTTCCTTCTGCCTGTTACATACTTTTGCACAAAACCATTATACCCTTATTTACCCATTTTATGGGTTAAGGGTATAAAAAAAGGGGGCAAAAACGGGCAAATGAAACTTTTTTGTATTTAATAGAGGAATAATCAAAGAAATTAATTACAAAAAATTGCCGATATAATGTGATCTAATTTTTATTTATATTTTTCATCAAAGTTGAGAAATAGTGAAAAAGTGGATAGTTGGTAAATATTGATTTGCCTGACCAAACGCAAAGCAAACAGTACAATTCTTTTTATTCTTTTCTAAATTAATGGCTGGCGAAAATCCTCAACTGAACCCTCCACGAGGGTGCTGGCTGGGCAATGGGCATCGTGCTACCTCGAGACAAACGAGTGGTACCAGGTGCTATTTGCCTTGCGGAGGGACAGGACGGCGTCTAGCTAAAAGTGAACCCCAAACCATTCAAAGGCTTCGGCACTGCGAAGGCGAGGGGCTAACCGAAGCAGATTTCGTCATGCCCCAAAACAAACGAATGTACTACGAACCTTCTTGCCTGTGGAGAGGTAGTACTTTGTCTAGCTAAGGTGAACTCTACACCACTCAAAAGCTTCGGCACAGCGAGGGCGTAGAGCAAACCATGGTTCGAGGTCCTTAGCAGTAAGGATAAAATGCTATGGGTAGACTTCCCAGAAATAAAAATCAAATGGAGGTGACTAAGGGTCAAACACGGGTTGGGATGTCAACCCAAACGTCGGTGGAAAAGGGTGCTACCACCGGCGGGCACGTGGGGGGGAAATCCTCTCTGCGTGTCGCCAGCAACCCACCCTCCGTACTGTTTGGAGCAGGCCAGGACGGTTGCATAGCTACTGCCAAAAATACACCCAAAATGTGGCGCGATACCGCAGTCCAAGGAGACTCGGATTGCGAATCACAGGAAGGGACTCGAAAACCGGTTTCTCAATGTCTTCCAGGCCCGGCGAGCACCAGCACCCCCAGTAGGGTCGGGCTCAAAAGGTCAAAGGAGGGATTGAAAGCCAAAGCCAAGTACAAGTCCGCCTTAAAATCCGGGCTCGGCTCGCTAACTGCAAGCGAGAACTCACACAAGATGAGATCCGCCAGCAGAAGTGGGCCGACGAAAGGATTGAAGAGGGCAGGGCTCATTTCGAACAGAGGAAAAACATGGCGTCTGAGAACGTCAGTTTTCCAACAAGGTGGAGGAGAGTTTGGCCGTCAAACGCCAGCGCTCCGCTGAAACCGCTAAAGCAGAGGTGCCAGCCAGCAAGCGGCCCTGCAAAAAGCCAGTGACGCAAGCAAAACTGACGGCCAGTGATGTGGCGAGGCTACATCTTGTCGTCGCGCTCATCGACCGGAGCGACCCAAACGGCAAGATGAAGCCAGAGCAGTGGAAGAAGGTGGACGAGCTACTGTTCAACGCGCTTCTGAGTCGTATGGGCGAACCGGACTCGCTACCCATCTCTTTTGATAGAGCGGGCTGGCTCTCAGGCGTTAAAATCCTGAGCTGCAATGATGCTCTGAAGTGGGTCACCGGTGTCGTGGCTGCTCTGGACGCTCCGTGGGAGGGTGCCAAGCTGGAGGTAGTGGACAGAACTTGCATTCCGTCCCTACCAAAGGCAAAAGTACTTTTCCCGCGGGTCGTACCAGCGGACCAGGCACTGCAGCTACTGCGATGGCAAAATCCGGACGTGCCAACTGTCGATTGGAAGGTGATCCACGTTGCGAAGCCCGATAGCAAGGGTCAGCAAATGGTGATCCAGATCAATAAGGAGGCCGACGATTTGCTATACGGAAGGTTCGGGAAGATGGCGTGGGGCGTGGGTAGCGTATACCTACGTCTCAAAAAGCGCCACCCCGACGACAAAAATACGAATACGCTGCAGGCGGGTGAGGTGGAGAAAGACCTGGCGGAGGTCACACTCGCAACCAAGAGCCTGGAAATAGAAGATGACGAGGATGCGGACAGTACCGTGGTGGAAGTCCCATCCGTGGAAGATGCCACAGCCAATTATGGAGCTGAGGGTCATCCAAATCAACTTACATAAGAGCAAGTTGGCATCGGCGGAGCTCCTGTTAACCCCGGAGACAGGGCTCGCCGATGTAGCCTTGGTCCAGGAGCCCTGGATAGCCTCAGGCAACAAGGTTTCTGGACTAAAGACTCCCAACTACAACATATTCCACCCAACAACAGTGAGTAGAGCAAGGACCGCAATCCTAGTAAGGAAAGGTATCTATGCTTACTTATTGTCTAATTACAGCACTGACGACCTCACTGTGGTCGCACTAGAAGGTGGCAGAGATGAGCCAATCCTAATGGCATCCTGCTACATGGCGCACGACACCGAAGCGCCCCCTCAAGAGCTTACTCGACTGGTGACAGAGGCCGACTCTAAGAAGCAGGCCCTCACCATCGGAGCTGACGCCAACGCTCATCACACGGTATGGGGAAGCAGAGATATTAACGAAAGAGGTGAGTCACTGCTTGATTTCATATTACAGACTAATCTTAAGATAGTAAACGAGGGAGATGAACCAACATTTGTTGGCCCTACCTCATCTAACGTCTTAGATATAACTCTTGCGTCGGTAACGAATACCGTGGCTCAGGATTGGAGAGTCCTTAGTAGACATTCCTTCTCGGACCACAGGTACATTCAATTCCGGGTAAACTTTGAACGAATAGTGAAGAAAAATGTGTTTAGAAACCCGCGAAATACGGACTGGGAGCAGTTCGTTAAAGAGGTTGAAGGAAATCTTCCACGACCACCCAATATAGTCTCCACAAAAAATTTAGAGAAGTCCCTAGAGACACTCAACAAAAATCTATTGGCAGCCTACAATAAAACGTGCAGACCATCCCAAGAGAAGAAGAGACTCACGCCCCCGTGGTGGACTCCAGAACTCAAAGGAATAAGGAAAAACGTACTAGAACTCTTCAAACTCGCAAAATAAGCGGAAGAAGAGCTAGTATGGATCGAATACAAAATACGGCTCCGTGACTTTAAGAAAAAAGTACGAGTAGCCAAAAGACACGCATGGCAAAACTTCTGCTCAGGCATTGAGAAGACAGCCGACACCGCAAGGTTAAGGAAACTGCTAGCTCGCCAACAGACTGTACAAAGCCAACTAAAAACCGAAGACGGCAGATGGACGGAAAGCAGTGAAGATGCGGCAAATGTGCTCCTGGAGGCGCATTTCCCTAACTGCACTGAATTCAACGCAAACACGCAATCGATACACCCAACCACAACAGTGGAAATTCCGGAAGGTATCACGACAACGCGACGGATAATGTGGGCGATAGACTCCTTTGAGAGCTACAAATCTCCAGGTCCAGTCGGAATATTCCCGGCCATGATGCAGAAGGTCAAACATGTGATCACTCCATGGCTGAGGGAAATTTTCAGAGGTTGTCTTAGGTATGGCTATGTGCCGGAGGCCTGGAGGACAGCACGGGTAATTTTCCTGCCAAAAGCTGGAAAATGTAGCCACGTGCTGCCGAAGGACTTCAGACCCATTAGCCTGACTTCGTTCCTCCTGAAAACTCTAGAAAAGCTGATAGATCTCCACATCAGAGAGAATACAGAAATGACTCTAAAGCAGAACCAACACGCATACACAAAGGGCAAGTCGGTGGAAACAGCGCTACACTCCCTTGTAGCTACCATAGAGAAAGCACTACACCACAAAGAATACGCCCTAGGCGCATTTCTCGACATCTCAGGCGCATTCAACAATGTGTCGACGGAAGCAATAATGCACAGCCTAAGAGCTGTGACCCCAGCAGTAGCAGTATACTCTTGGGTTCAGAGCTTACTGAGCAGCAGGAGAATACTAGCGGAATGGGGAACCACTACCGCAATCAGCGAAGCCAAGTGTGGCACTCCCCAAGGAGGAGTGCTCTCACCCCTACTGTGGAACTTGGTGGTAAACGGACTTCTTAAAAAATTCAAACGGAAAGCCCCGAAGATAACTGCCTATGCAGACGACATAAGCATAATTATCACAGGCAAGTGTCCATCGACAATCAGCTCTGTCATGGATCACACACTTAAAGAGATACTAGAATGGGCCATGGAAGCCGGTCTAAGTATCAACGCGGACAAGACGGACCTCATTCTCTTCACAAAGAGATACAAGGTACCTCGCTGGACTCCACCAAAAATAAACGATAAGGCACTGATACCGAAAGAGAGTATCAAATACCTAGGGATAGTATTGGATAGCAAGTTGAGTTGGAAGCTCAATGTGGAGGAAAGGGTGAAGAAAGCCACCAATGCACTTTATACATCGCAAAAGATGTTGGGTAGCACTTGGGGACTCTCAACACGACTGACACACTGGATTCTCATCTCGATTGTGCGCCCCATACTACTCTACGGAATACTGGTATGGTGGGAAGCCACAGAGAAATCCACATGCCTAAAACGAATGGAAAAAACTCAGCGACATGCACTTATATGCATCACAGGGGCGCTGAGGACAACACCAACCAAAGCACTACAGACAATACTTAATGTCAACCCCGTGGACATACAGGCACGCCTAACAGCAAAAAAGACTGCTCAACGTCTTTGCACGATAGGCAACATGAAGATACTCAACTACGGGCATAGTACAATTGGAAGGGGGACAGAAGTCGAAACAGACTATATGATCCAAAGAAACAATTTTAACTATACGCCCACGCTCCTAGGAAAAGATGATTGGCGCTCAGGAGCTGAGCAGACGGCCATCAACGTATATACAGACGGCTCAAAAATGATGGAGGGAGTCGGCGCAGCAGTATACTGCGCCGAACCACCCATGAGCCTGTCTTACAAACTCCCGGACCACTGCAGCATATTCCAAGCGGAGATATTCGCAATCAGGAAAGCAGCAGAAGTAGTCTTAAAAACGAATACAACGCAGGACATGGTGAACATATTCGTAGATAGCCAGGCGGCAATCAAAGCCCTACAGGCTCACCACATAAGCTCTCGGAATGTCCTGGCGTGCAGGGAAACGCTAGATGCACTCGGCACCGTTAAAAAAGTGCGCATCTACTGGATTCCAAGCCACCAGGGCTTCGAAGGCAACGAAACAGCGGACACTCTGGCTAAGCAAGGTGCAACGGGACTCAACAGTGACATTGTTGATGTCCCGATCTCCCTGCGAACGTTACACTCCTATATGGAGACACAGGCACGGGACACAGCAGTACGAAGGTGGACATACACCTCCGACTGCAGAATCTCAAGAATAATGTGCAAAACCTACGACGAGAAACTAACGAAATATGCACTAATGCTAAAAAGGCATGACTGCCGAAGGCTGGTAGGTCTCTTCACAGGCCACTGCCTAACCGCAGTACACGCGAAAAGGCTAGGCATAACTGACAACGACGAATGCCGGAAATGCAACGTTTCTGGTGTCAAAGAAACGCTTGAGCATCTCCTGTGCAGCTGCCCAGCACTGGCAGCACAAAGACTACGCTATCTACATGCTCCCCTTCTAGCTTCACTCGATGAAGCCAGTAAGCGGGAACCCAACAAGCTTCTGGCATTTGCCCGAAGTACGCTTACCCAGCTGGACACCACTTAGAGAGGTAGTCCATCGGGATAGCCCTCAACACCTCTGAACACCGGCCTCACTAAGGACCCTTCAGCGGTCTATGTGTGGCGCTCCCCCTGGGAGTGCCAGCCGGCATAACCTAACCTAACCTAAATAAATAGATATATTAATAGAACCAAAAATAATGACGATCCGTACCTTAGTTTTTGAGATATTGTATCTGAAAGACGAGCAAATTACCTTATAATTGTGATTTTTATGTAATACAAAAAATCAGACAACTTTGAAGGGCTATATCTTCTAAACGAAAAAAACATTGAGGGTTGCAGATTTGAAATCGTTGGAAAATTTCCTATAGAGTAGGTTCATTCAAAATTTTTTAAAGGCGCATGCAATTTTAGATTTTTGACACCTGACTTGTTCTACGGGCGCCACTGTGCGACGTTTCTGAGCCTAACATTAGAAAATGGATATGCAATTTCGATTGTTAATGGAATCAACGATGGACTAAATCGTTGGAAGTTGGATCTGAAAATAACTCATTGGAATTGGTTCAGATAACGCAAGTGTTATGATTGGTAGAAAAGTGGGAGGAGTTACAACTTAATTTTTAATTGGCTGCGAAGCGGGAGAAGTGCTATCAGGCACAAAATCTTCTCCCGCTTAATAAAAACGATAAAAATTGTTTATACTTGCTTTTTCTTAAGCCAATTTAAAACAAGTAAGAAGGCTCTAGTCGGGAGAGCCCGACTAGAAGATACCCTGAACCCAGTTGCAATAAATATGTAAATTAAATTTATAATTGACTTTGGTATACTGACTTAACTTCAATCGATAAAATTAGATATCTCCGGTGTTTCTTAACCGATTTGGACGAATTTTTCAAAAAGGTTCTATCGTTACCCATTATTTCAACCCTCATTTTTACATTTTCCAAATTCGATATTTTATTGTTATCGATATTATGTGTATATCGGAAACCAGAATAGTTAGTTCTGCTCATGGTATAGGAGAACTTAAATACAAAATCAGAAGTCTCTAGCTCTTGTATTCTCTGAGATCCACGCTTTCATACAGACAGACAGACGGACAGACGGACAAACAGACGGACAGACGGACATGGCTATATCGTCTCGGCTGTTGATGCTGATCCAGAATATATATACTTTATGGGGTCGGAGATGCTTCTTCTGCCTTGTACATACTTTTGCACAAAACCATTATACCCTTATTTACCCATTTTATGGGTTAAAGCTTAGTAGGCAGGAACTAGAATTATTTCTGATAGAAATTTACACATTATTTCTAATGTGTATCCTAAGACCCTGTGTGCCCCTTAAAAATACCGGAAAAATCCCAAAAACCACAAAAAAAAAATGGCAAAACAAAAAGGTAAAAGAGTAATACGGGCACACTTGTGCCTAGAAATAATGTGCTGCTTATTTTTTCTAGCAGAAATTCAGCTGTTCAATGCCATCCACACGATCCACTTCAATGTAATCGATGTGGCAACTCTCAAAATTTTTTGAGTATACATTTCTAGCTGCTGCATATACTCATTAGAAATGTCTCTAGAAATTATGTCCAGAAATTATTTCTAGCGTTTTTTTTATATGGAGTTTGACAAAACTATAAATATTTCTAGTTTCTGCGTACTAAGCTTAAGGGTATAAAAAAAAGGCAAATTATAAACAAATGCTTCCAAAGCAAAACCGTCGATGCAAAAAAATTACTCAACGATTTAATTTTTGCCATTTAAGATTTGCCAAATTTGCCAGAAAATATTACCACCGGACAACGAAAAAGATGTTCTGACCAACAATGATTTTGAAAAACATGTCGTCAAGGCCTTATACTTGGGCTATGATAACGAAAAACAAAAGACTGGAATCTAGCTTAATGTGATGAAAAATCTATAAGAGAATGCTGCACACAATTTGTGGTACAGCCAGCCAAAAAGCAGTTGAAGCAAAAGTGAACATTCCTTAAATTTAATATAATTTTTAGGTTTACTATTAAATTTTTTTTTTTCTTTAGACTTCCCGACAAATATGAATTGCTAAAGCAAATTAATTTATTTGCAGTTGGTAATATTTAAAAAAATAAAAAACCCAGCAACGTTTCTGTTTTGGAACACTTTGGTATAGATAATTGACCAAACAGAACTTCAGCATCAAAACGTAAATATTATTAATTGGGAGAAGAAGGACGATACGTTGCAGTTTTGGCTGGAAGTGAACGCACACCGCGATTCTGGTGGAAACCCGAGATTCAACGAGCTTTCCACCATTGCTTTACAATTATTGTCGATGCCCTTGCACATTGGCGCCCGTAGAACAAGTGAGGTGGCAAAAATCAAAAATTTCATGGGCCGCTAAAAAAATTAAATTAACTTATTTCATACGAAATTTTCCAACGATTTCAAATCTGCTATCCTTAATACAACCAGATTTTTTTGTTTAGAAGCTATAGCTTTTCAAAGCTGTTTAATTTTTTGTGTTACATAAAAATCACAATTCTAAGGTAATTTGGTTGGCTTTCAGATACAAAATTTCAAAAACTTGGAAACGGATCGTCATTCTTTTTGATTCTATATATATATATACATATATTAAGATATGTTTATTAAGAAAAGAATAATGCTGGATTCATACCAGTTGACGCAGCGTCAATTATCGATACGTCAACAATAGTAATTCAATACCAACGCATTACTTGTGTTTAGACTAGTTGACTGAGTTGACCAAAAAACCGATTTGTCAACTCATTTTCGAGTTGAGCAACGAGCTAGATGCCAACGTGTTGATGATGAAGTTGACAGCAATTCACACTAGTTGATATCAAAGTTCATTGACGTCAACGAAGCCAAAGTATTTTTCGTTGACGGCGATATTGTGAAAGTATCGAAAGTGATTTTCATTTATTTGGCGAATTGCGCGCGGAAGCGGCCTGACCGATTATAGTCGATTTTACCTTGCGTTTTTTATTCTAAAATAAATTTAATTGCATTTAGTAAAATAAAAACAATAAAATGGCGCAACAAGGTCCATTTATTAGCCACTTCATCTTTAGGCAAGTCTAGTGCTTATGCAATTTCCTCCCAGCACATCTCCCGTTTAAAGCGATTTTTATAATCACCGTTGGTGCAGTCCCACAACAAAAATAAATAAATACATAAATAAATATATCTTTAAAGATCAGGATCAAGACATTCTCCGTCGTAAAAAATGTCCTCCATCTTTTTCTAATAAATTTACTTGAGCGCGCGAACATCAACACAAACTTTTAGCTCTGGAGGAGGACAAATATCAATCTACCATTAATCGATTGCTGTTGCGCGCAATATCGTGAAATAAATATTTGTCAACACATTGCAAAAGAATGAACTTGAAGTCAATTTATTTTGGGCTATCAACTCGCCAATATTGAAGTCAACTGTTGACACAAAGTGTTCACACTATGTTTACATTGGAAACGTCGACTGATAATTTACGCATCGTCAATCTTCTTTCAACCTTACAGTTGACCAAGTTGACAGCTGTTCACACTAGGTTTGACTAAGTTGTTATCAATGTTGACTTGTGTGTCAACTAGTGTGAATGCAGCATAAGAAGTCATGCAAAATTACGTGCATCCAGCTGAGCCTCAACCATTGTTCAGAGGCTCAGGACCTGTTGTCGCAAACAGTGCGTGAACGGTTTGCGGTCCTGAGTGAACCATACCGTTTGCAGAAGAGACATTGTACGTGCGATGGCGGGCGAAATGTGAATATACTCCTTCTATCTGGACCCTAGCCTGCAGCTCTCCGAGTTTAACAACACCCTGGACTCTCTGGTGTAAGATGCTAGAGGCTGGCACCCAGTCATCACCGCTGGTGACTTCAGCGCATGGGCAGAGGAGTGGGGTAGCTCGTCCACGAACGCTAGGGGCCAAGCCTTATTTGAGGCCTTCACGCAACTGGACGTTGCCATATTAAACCAGGGGACTCACACCTTCAGCAGAGCAGGGCTGGGATCCGTCGTTGACATCACGTTTGCTGTCTAATTTATCCAGCTGGAGCATCGACGACACTTACAATGGGAGCGACCATGTCACCATATGGTTCACAGTCGGAGCACGCAATAATCGCCAGCATGTTCCAGTCCAACCTTTTCAAAAATACCGTGCCGAGACGCTCGACACGCAAATCTTTGGTACACAGCTTGTATCCGCAGGGATCCCGTATAGCGCAGAAAAACCGAGGCAGTGGTGGAAAATCCACGATGCTGATAAGCCGCGCTTGAGAGGGCAAGGAGAAAGAGGTACCAGAGGCACCATAAGCAAGTTTTCTAGTGGAACGAGGAGATAGCAGAGGCTCGAAACGTGTGGAACCACGCTAGACGCCGCTACCAGCGCTCACGCGGTTCCCAAATGTACGAAGCCCGATAAGCATAGTTTCGCACATGCTGCAGCTTATTAAGGTAAGTAAGCGCATATGCTTTCTTAGGCTCTGCGACACAGCTGAGAACGATCCTTTGGGCGACACCTACAAAATCGTAGTTAAACGCTTCAACGCGTTTTCCCGCTGACAACCTACCGATTCGGGGGCTCTCAGAGAGGAAGAATCCTGGCAAGGCGCCCGGGCCCGATGGGATTCCTAACAGAGCTCTCAAGCTAGCACTTGCGATCCGCCACGATATCTTTGCCGAGATGTTTAACAGCTGTCTACGCAACGGAGTCTTTCCTAATAGGTGGAAGCTCCAGCGCCTGGTACTGCTACCAAAGCCTGGGAAGCCGCTTGGGGATCCAGCTGCCTACAGGCCTATTTGACTCATTGATACGGTCGGAAAGATGTTGGAACATATTATCTGCATACGTCTTGAGCGCGCCATACCCGCTACACGAGGGCTTTCGGATCAGCAGTTTGGCATCCGTAAATAGAGATCGACGCTCGACGAAATCGGCAAGGTGGTGGAGATAGCCTCAAAAACTATAGCCGGCACTAGGTGGTAAGGAGGCGCCAAAAAATACTGTCTGATCGCAACACTTGATGTCAAAAACTAGTTCAACACAGCAAAGTGGAGCTGCATCTTGGAGGCCCTGGTAGCGTTTGGAGTGCCGAATTACCTACTACACGACAGAATACTGCTATACAGTACCAGCGAGTCGACCGAGAAGTATCACGTATCTGGAGGTGTGCCGCTGGAGTCAGTTCTTGGCCCCTTCTTTGGAATGCAACAAATTGATTGAATTGGTCATCCAGTTGCTCTCCTCGGCTGGCCTCCAGATTACCCCCCGCAAAACCGAGGGTGCACTCATAAGCAGAAGAAAAGTAGTGAAGACAGCAACCAATAGAGTGGGAGATATGCCAATCACATCAAAGATAGCAATTAAGTACCTGGGAGTGATGCTGGACACAAAACATTCATTTGAAGAACACTTGGCGCCAGCTCGAAGGCTGCTGTACCAAATCGTGGACTATCGCGTATTGTGCCAAATACGACACGTGACAAGAGCGGTGATGTTGTACGCGGCGCCTATTTGGCACTCTGGCCTCCACTACGACAGTTACTTCCGTGGACTTACGGCTACTTACCTACCCCCTAGTCTGCAGCTATCAGAGTTCGCTAACACCCTGGACTCCCTTGTAGCAGACGCAAGAGGCCGTCACCCGATCGTCATCGCTGGAGACTTCAACGCGTGGGCAGATGAGTGGGCTAGCTCGTCAATTAATGCCAAATGACGGGTGTTGCTTGAGGCGTTCTCTCTCCTCGACGTGGCGCTCCTGAATCATGCAACGCAGCACAAGTTCAGCATAGCTGGACTGGGCTCGGTCGTTGATATAACCTTTGTCAGTAGCTCGTTATTCAGTTCATCCAGCTGGAGCATCGACGACTCTTTTTTAATGACCACGTTTCCATATGGTGCAACGATTATGTTGTTGTTTTCAAATGGTTAAAAAGTTCAGCGATTGATCCTCAAAACAAAGCCTGGAAAAAAGCTCGAAGATCCAGGAGCATATCGTCCGATCTGCCTAATCGATACTGAGCGTAAGCTACTGGAGCACTTGATTGGTATCCAGCTCAATAGCGCCATTGCTGCTGCTAGTGGAGTTTCAACTTAGCAGTATGGCTTTCGCAAAGCGCGATCTACGCTGGACGCGATCGGCAAGGTAGTCGAGATAGCTTCGGGAGCGATAGCCGAATGTAGATGGAAAGGCGGCGCCATGAAGTAGTGTCTAGTGACAATGTTGGACGTCAAAAATGCCTTCAATACGGCTAAATGGGGCTGCATCCTGGAGGCTCTTGAGGCGCTCAACGTTCCGGAGTACCTATTGAGGATAACAAGAAGCTACTTCAAGGTTCGAATCCGAAGGTATGATACCTGCGAGGCGGTGGAGGAGCACGAAGTTTCTGGAGGCATGCCACAAGGAATGGTACTGCAACCTCCACTGTGGAATGTTATGTACGACGGCGTTTTTCGTCTATCAATGCCCGAAGATGTTCACCTGGTGGGCTTTGCTGACGATGTGGCAATAGTGGTCGTCGCCAAGGATCTCAGGGCAGTGGAGGAAAAATACAACATAGCCATCGCGAAAGGCATACAGTGGCTCTCTTTAGTAGGACTGCAGATAGCACCCGAAAAACAGAAGTAGTGCTCATTAGCAGCCGAAAAGCGGTGGAGACAGCCAACATAATAGTGGCCAACAGTACAGTCATGTCCAAGAGATCAATTAAATACCTGGACGTGATGCTGGAGACCAGACTATGCTTCAAGGAGCACTTGGAGTACGCCAGCACAAAGGCCACTTTAGCAAGAAGTGCATACTCGCGAATCATGCCAAATACAAGAGGTCCGAAGCAATTCAAGAGACTCCTCCTATCCAGCGTTATAAGAGCGACGATGCGGTATGCGGCGCTGATATGGCAACCAACTTGCCGCTTTGAGAGCTACACCCGCGGACTGAGAGCTACCCACCGTCTTGGAGCGGTCAAAGTTTGTAGCGGCTTCAGAACCATTTTGGATGACGCATGTCTGATTCTGGCTGGAATAGCACCAATAGCCAAGTTGGCTAGAGAAATCTCATAGATCTACGAGGGAACTAATGGCAAGGAACTTTCGGCTCCCCAAAAGCATGCAGTGCGCATAGCGGCCAAAACGCGCACCTTGTATAACTGGCAGAGGCAATGGGTCTATGCGTCTAGCAAAGAGCGTTGGGCACATCGCCTCATCCTAAGAATTACAGCGTGGCAAAACCGGTGGCATGGTAAGCTAAACTATTACACCACCCAACTCCTTAGTGGTCATGGCTGCTTCCGAGAGTACTTGCACCGATTTGGGCATGAGGGTGCCCCGTTGTGAACCTTTTGTGGTGATAGATTCGTAGAGGATGCCGAAAACGTCTAGTTTCACAGTGGACGCTTTACCGGGCTTTGAGATGAACTGGAGAGGGCTTTTGGCTGTAGCATCGAGATGGACAGCCTCGTGACATTGATGCAGGCCAGCGGCGCCAATTGGGAAGCTTTTAGCGCGTCTGAGGCAGCAGTCATGAGCGCGAGCGAAAGGATCAAGTGGTGCTAAGTCATATACGAGTCAGCACACATATACCATAAATTATAAGATATCAAATAACTGCACATAGCTATGTAAGAATAACACACAAATTATTAACACATGTAAAACTAGGTCAAGGCCATACAAATTTGGCTACGTTTATTTACCCAATAAAACTTTAAGCAACACCAAATTATGCTGAACACACAAAATATCGTCTGCACAATGCATGCATAAAATATGTCGCAATAGTAGCGGTCAGCCAACCCGGTAGTTGCTAAACATGCTATTCTGCATTGCAAGAAACTGCTGAGTACACAATAATTGACACCACAAAACTGTAAAAGTATGCTATCTTTACTGTGAACTAGGCCCACCACAGGCCTCCACCACATTTAGAATAAGACAAGTTTGGAATTCATATATATTTATATTGAACAATTAGTTAACATCCATATAATTAAACATAGCATTTATCGGAGGTTACATTTTGTTAATTTACATTACACCACTACATAACATACCATAGCACTAAGGCTTAAGATTACCATAGGAGAAGAAGAGAAAAGGCGCAATGAAGCGACCAGAACAGGAGCGATCGGGAACTAAACCAGTAAAGACGTGACGACGGACGATTAGGGAATTTGTGAGAAAGATAAGCGTAACAGTCAACGCAAGAAGTTTAAGTTTAAGTTAAAGGGGTAGACAAGAACAGGAGTGATTATAGCCGATAAAATAACAACAGAGAAGTTAAATACGCGATTTGTTTCGAACCCATAAGTGTAAGTATATCTCTAAGAACGTTCAAGAAGTGAAAGAATAAAGAAAAGGCTTAAGTTGAAATTCCCCCCCTCCCCCTCCCTCTCTGCCCCGTTGCACCCTGATCGCCCAGACACCCTATATGCGCGAGGTGTTGTTTCGGGACCTCCACCCCTATTTCTTGTGACGTGGGCCTTGGACAGACTGAGATCTGTACCCCGGCAAAATAACTACTTTACAAGTGGCGCCCAAGCAGGGACGTAAAGTGAAAGAGTAGTGATGTGATTTGGGAGTTAAAAGGCCCAAAAGCATCGCTTAAAGAGTGTGAAGTTCGTGAAACCTTATATGCCCTACAATACTCTGTTCGATCGCGCGTGGGTGAAACAGAGGTAAAAAAAAAAAAAAAATATTTTTACAATTGTCGCGACACAAAGATTTTGGCGGTTGAAATGGACGAGCCGATTAAGTGAACGGGAAATGAACACCTGCAAGTGAACGAAAGTGACGGCGAAGACGTGGACGCCGATGGCTTAACAGAGCAAAGTGCGGGTCAACGCTGGAAGTACAGCACGCGCCAGATCGACAAAAGTGACTAATTTTGGGCGTGGCTGCGGAGAATCAAACACTGAGACGAGAATAGTCGAAAAGTGCAAATTAAACAGTGGGACAAGTACAGTAGAAAATCGGTCGAAATAAATGAGGATTGAAACCAACGATGAGTAAGCCACAAATTTCATCGCCGGAGGACCGCGGAAACCCAGGCGTAGGTGCACGATGGGTCTACAATTGCCGAAAGGCGGATCTAGAGCGCGTCGCCCTCAAACTGGGCCTGGATCGAACGTGAAAGGTAGACGATCTAAGGAAACGGGTATGTGCGTTTATAAGGGAAGGGGGGTCATCGCACGGAATCTTGGAAGCGATTGGCCGAGTGGGAATTACAATTTCGGAAAGTTCCGGAACCGTCCGCCTCGTATAATACTCTCAATATAGGTATGCGACAGCGGCAAAAGACTTACTGACATTGTCATGGTCATCGAAAGGGGAGTTTCCACCACTCGGGCAAGCGCAGCATTCGCCGGTAAGGCGGCAGATTGGGACGCCATCCAGAATTTATGTAGGGCCGCTGGTTATTCCCCCTGTGGCTAGTAGCCAGGTGGGACAGAGGGACTACAAACCTGATAGGACACCGGACTACTGGGGAGCTGAAAAGAATAAACACGTCGTGGTCGTCCCCGAGCAAATTAGGAAATGGGGAATCCGTTTTGATGGTCACTCTGACCCACTTGAATTCTTAGAGGCACTTGAAGAACGCCCGATGACATACGAGGTAGAGCTAGACCGTATCCCCAGGGCAATGAGCGAGGCCATCACAGACTCGGCGGCGAGCTGGTTCTCAACGAGTAGGCTAAGAGAAGTGACATGGGGCGTCTTCAAGAAAAATTTTCTAGATTTTTTTTTACCACCCCACTCTTTTAATAGGTTGGAGGATAGCATCAGGGCCCGACGGCAAAGAGCCGGCGAGGGTTATAAGGATTATTTGTTAGATTTAAAGAAACTGATGCATCATGCCGGATATAGTATCGATCAGGAATTGAATAGGATCTATGAAAATCTAGCGCCAGACTACAGATTGTACATCCGTAGGAAAGATTTTCTAACGCTAGCTCAACTGACTCAGATGGCCGCCGAATTTGAGAATGTTCGAAGCCAGAACCGCGGGGAAGCAGGGTACGGTACGGGGGTCGTGTGTCCAAATAGGTTCGGAAGCGTAGACACGCACGCGAGGCAGGTTAATCCTTTCCAGAGACCGCTGGCGCAAACCCCCATGGTGCGAAACGAACCAAATAGTTCCCAAGTTGGCGGGCGTGATGTGATTTCGAACAACATAATGGGGCACGATTAAAGTAGAGCACGAATGTGTTACAATTGTTCGCAGGAGGGACACTTCGCCAGGGAATGTCCGAACCCCAAGGTGCTTTTCTGCAGGCAGTGTGGCAATCGAAGTGTGAGTAGCGGGGAATATTGTAAAAAGAGGGCGGGAAACGGGCAGCTGCGTCATCCGGAGCGGTATCGGATGGGCGCCAGCACGAGTCAGTCCCGGAGTTAGATTACCCTCTCAAGGTCGAAAGGAGTCGCATAGTCGCCACCGTGAAGGTCGGGGACCAACTGGCGAAGGCGATGGTCGACACCGGGGCTACTAGAAGCTTCGTGAGTGAGAGATTTTTCAAGGAGGTTGAGATGAAAGGGGTTGTACACGACGCGACCGCGAATACGCGATTAGCAGACGGTTCGATGGTAACCATAGACACATTGTTGCGGACGAAGGTGGGGCTCGTCAACAAGGATCCATGATAGATAGTATAATCCTGGGGATGGATTTCCTATGTAGGATGGGGACAACTTTGCAGTGTGGGGAGGCGACATTAACTTTACAGAGTGCCGAGTTGCCGATCGAAAGTGATTGCGGAACCGATGCAGAGCCTACGAAGGAAGGGGACAACGAGAGACGCAGGACAGGAGGCGCAGAGCGGAAGAATGTTCTGAGGGTACCCCGCAAGGTAGACGCCACGCTAACCAGGCGAAGGGCAGGCCGAGACGCAGCACCCCAGCAAAAGGACAGCGCATCACACCCAGGGTCGGAAGGCGACACGGAAGAGAAGCTGGAGTGGCCCGCGGACTTGGATCCGGAGTCACAGGAATTTCTTAAGGCAGAATTGGCACTTTTTGAGGGACTCCAGGGCGTTTCTAACGTAACCGAGCATCGGATAGTTATGAAGGATGACAAACCAATTAAACAAAGGTATTATCCAAAAAAACCCAGCGATGCAGCGCGTGATCGACCAGCAGGTAAACGAGCTGTTAGAGGCGGGAGCCATAGAGCCGTCACGGAGCCCACATAGCGCGCCTATCATACTAGTTCGCAAGAAAACGAACGAATGGAGGATGTGAGTAGACTACAGGCAGCTCAATGCGCATTCCATACCTGACGCATATCCGGTGCCGTGGATCAATCATATCCTGGAGAGACTAAGGAATGCTTGTTACATCTCGACGCTGGACTTGAAGCATGGGTATTGGAAAATCCCCAAGGCGGTGGATAGTCGGGAATACACAGTACCCGGGCGCGGATTGTTCCGCGGGAGCAACCTTCCAGAGGGCGTTGGACATGGTAATCGGTCCGGAGATTGAACCCCACGCATTCGTTTATTTGGATGATATCATCGTTATCAGCAAGACGAAGGAACAGCACCTGGAAAACCTGAGAGAAGTCTTCCGGCGGCTGAGGGCAGCCAATCTTAAGCTGAACCGGAGAAAATGCTCGTTCTTCCAAAGGAAACTAGTATACCTAGGACATCTGGTGAGAGACGAGGGCATTCAAACAGACCCGTCAAAGGTAGAAGCCATCCGGAACTTAGGTTAGGTTAGGTTAGAGCGGTAGTGGGCAGGTGAGAGACCCTTCCACTCACTTAGGCCAATTGTTGGCCCATTGTGATGCCGCGATGGACTGCGTCCACAACTCCGTCTACCCGAGAACAGGGTGTGTGATACTATTTGAGAGGGCGTGGTTCCAGCCCGAAGCATGAATAAAGGAGAGAATACTCTTGGGGGTGGTGTTCGCTATCTCTGAGAGGTCTGTTAGGAAATAGGAACCGAGAAAGCGATTTCTATTTTTGCAGAGTGCAGGACAGTCGCAGAAAAGATGGGAAACAGTTTCCTCCTCTTCCTCGTCCCGACAGCTTCTGCAGAAATCGTTAGAAGGGGCTTGTAGTCTCGCTGCATGAGATCCCACTAGCCAGTGCCCCGTAACAGCCCTCACTACGGAGGCACAACCTGATCTATTTAGGTGGATTAGGCTTGAAGAGCGCTTTTACAGCGCGTTGGCCATGTCTGTCTGGCTATATTGCATCTACCGGTGGTGTGTTGCCACCTTTTATTTGCTTCGCGTTCGAAATGCTCGCGAATCTTAAGTTTACAGCTGGCCATGGGCATGCCCAAACCCTCCTTATCCGAGAGGAGGGGCATGGTAGTACCATGTCTTGCCAGCTCATCCGCCCTACAATTGCCCTCGATGCCTTTGTGACCGGGCACCCATATGAGGTAGAGATCGAACTGCTCTGCCATCTCTTGCAGAGATTTGCGGCAGTTTGTGACGGATATCGAGTTCGACGATATCGCGTTGAGCGATTTGATAGCTGCTTGGCTATCAGAAAAGATGCAGATTTTGGCTGCAGAGCGTTCAATTCCTTGTAAGGATTTGAGCGCTTCTTGTATAGCGGTGATTTCTGCCTGGAAAACACTGCAATGGTCAGGTATATTAAAGGAATTATTTATGGACAGTTCTTCGTCCGTAAAAATTCTAATTGAGTCTGTCGGCCCTGGTATCCCTTCTCTCCACTTTTCCCTCGATGGGATAATTGAGTGGAAAGAAGTATTAAGAAACTCCTGAGGGCAGCAGTAGTCAGTTGCTGGGGGAAGAAGCGAGTTTCCATTGAGAATACTTGAGTGACCGTGTGTCTGTGCGGTCCACTGGTTTGTTTCCCTCATGCGAAGTGCTGAGAGGGTTGCTACTAGTTTGCCCATCTGGTCGATAGGCAAAAGATTGAGTATATTATCGAGAGCCTCGTTAGGGGTTGTTCTGAGGGCTCCAGTGGCGGTCAGTCCTGCAGCGCGCTGCACCTTGCCTAGCAAGCGAACTGACTTTTTCTTTGAGAGTGTTGGCCGCCATACTGATACTCCGTACAGTAGGATTGGCCGAATGATGGCCGTGTACAGCCACAGAGTTATGTAGGGGGCCATGCCCCATTTCAGTCCGATCGACTTTCTGCACGTGTAAAGAGCAACTAGGGCTTTCCTAACACGCTCTTCGGTGTTAAGATTCCAGTCCATTTTGCTGTCTAAAGTGAGCCCTAAGTATTTGGCTGATTTGCTGAAGGTTAGTTCCACCCCGTCAAGGGTGGGCGGCCTAAGATTCGGGATTTTATATTTCCTAGTAAAGAGGACAAGATCAGTCTTCGCTGGGTTCAGTCCAAGTCCGTTTTTCTTTGCCCAAGTGGACAGAGTGCGCAGCACTACGGTCATGCGTTCGCACAGGGTTTGGGGGAATTTTCCCGAGAAAACAATCGCAACGTCATCCGCATAGGCAATCACCCTGCAGCCACCTCCCTCAATGGAGCGCAGCAGAGAATTTACTGCCACGTTCCAAAGGAGAGGAGAGAGAACTCCACCTTGAGGGGTGCCTCTGCAGACGGACCTGGAGATTGTCGTGGAACCGAGAGTTGACCTGACGATCTTGCATCTTAGCAGTTGATCGATCAGATGCACAGCACGGTGCCCGACACCCAGATCCGTTAGCGCCTCTGTGATTGCCTCTGGGTTGACGTTGTTGAAAGCACCCTCTATGTCAAGGAAGGCGACTAGAGAATAATCCTTCTGGTGAAGCGATTTTTCCACTGTGGAGATTACAGCATGAAGTGCTGTTTCCGTGGATTTGCCTTTTTGATACGCATGTTGCGCACGGGAGAATTGATGTGTCGGTATCGAATTCCTTAAGTGAAGGCCAAGCACCCTTTCAAAGGTCTTGAGTAGAAAGGATGTTAGGCTTATTGGACGAAAGTCCTTGGGAGTTGTGTGGGAGGCTTTGCCCGCCTTTGGAATGAAGACGACTTTGGATTCAAGCCAGGGCTTTGGGATGAGTCCCGTCGTCCAGACTCCAGTGAAAATTTGTAGGAGCCAGTTTAAAGCAGTCTCACCTGCATGCTGCAGTTGGGCTGGAAAGATGCCGTCTGGCCCTGGGGATTTGATGGGCATGAAGCTGTTGATAGCCCATGAGATTAATTCTTTAGTCAGGAAGTTTGTGGAAGGTCTATCCATATGAACCCCTGTGTTTGTCTGTGGGATTGCTACTGCAGAGCAGCCCGGAAAATGAGTTTCCATCAAGAGTTCTAAGGACTCAGAGCTGGAAGAAGTCCATGAGCCATCTGGTTTTTTTGAGAAAACCTGCCGATGGGGTGGTTTGAGAAAGAACTTTTCTGAGCCTTGCGGCCTCTGTGGTACTTTCGATATTAGAGCAGAATGTCTGCCATGAGGAGCGTTTAGCTTGTCTGAGTGCCTTCTTATAGGAGGCGAGGCTGGTTTTGTAGAGACTCCATGACTGGTCATCTCCGAGAGACCTAGCTTTATTAAAAAGCTTGCGTGATGTCTTACGCAGCTCACCCAGTTGGGGAGACCACCATGGTGGCTTAGTCTTACCTCTGGGTTTGCTACGGGGGCACGACTCGTTTAGGGCGGACTCGCATGCCTCCGTAAGCTTTTTTATTAGTAGGTCTGTGGTTTCAGTAGTGGGGTTTCCCAGTGGGGGGGACTCAGGGCCGAGAGTGTTTAAGTGATTTTTGAAAGTGGACCAGTTTGTACGTCTAACATTCTGGTGCCATTTGGGCTTGGGTACGTCGAACGAAAAGACTATTTCGATATATCTATGGTCTGAGAAGGAGTGCTCGTATAGCACTCTCCATCTTGTTAGTTTGCTACAGAGGGAGGTTGAGACTAGCGTAATATCTAGTACTTCTTCCCTGTTCTTTGTAATGAAGGTTGGGTCGTTGCCCGTATTACAAATCATGAGGTTAGTGGACAGAATGTAGTTAAAAAGCAACTCACCCCGTTCATTTGTGTCAGTGCTTCCCCACTGATGATGATGGGCGTTGGCGTCACACCCAATTATGAGGTCGGTGTGCGTGGTTTCGCTGTCGGTCACCAACCCTTGCAGGAGTGGATGTGGGAATGGCCCTTGGTGGTCATGGGCCAAGTATGTTGAGCAAACTCTCACATTCCCAGCCTTCAACTCCAGGCAGACAGCTGTGTTGTCTCCATCGCTGTAGTTAGGGAGCAAAAATATATATAGGTGTTTTTTTGCTAGAATGCAGGTGCGAATTTTACCTTTATTTTGGGCTACTATTAGCTTATAGTCTTTGGTCCCCAGTCCAGTCACCTTGCCACCACAGACCCAAGGTTCCCGGATGAGGACAACGTCTGCTCCACATTGGCTTATGCGGAGCAGCAGAGCGGCCGCCGCCGCTTTGCAGTGGTGGAGGTTAATCTGAAGAAGTCTTAGTGACATCTTCAGGCCGACGCTCCACCACTGTCCTGTTCGCTTCCTCGTCCGTGTCATCCAAGTCAAGGGACTCTTCACTGAAGCTCGCTAGCTTGGCCATGTCATGAGCCAATTCAGAGCCCTCTGAGTGGTAGCCGGCCTCCTTCCCATCTGCCGACTCCATACCAGGGTCTTGACGGGGGGCACCATTGTCTGTGGTACCCACTGCTACAGGCCGGTTGACACAATTGTCTGTAGTGTCAGCCGGTTTATCAGGGGGCTCCTCGTCTGCTGCTGAGAGCTTGTTGGTGTCGGTTTTATAGACGCGGATAGCTTTGGTTTTGAAGCCGTAGTAAGCCGCGCCATCCGAACCCGCTAGTGCCTCCGCCGATCTCTCGTTGATTATGAGGATCACCTGCCTCGAGTTGCCTTCTGGCTCGTCGACTTTGGCGACCCTCCAATCAGCTGTGTCAAGCGTGGGATTGCTCAGCTGGAAGATTCTCAGGACCTTTTCGGGGTCCTCGGGCTTGGCAGAAACCCATACCCTGGCGCGAGGTCTACTGGGCACATCCTTCCAGTCCACCGCCTCCAGTTTCGCGCCAGGGTAGATCTCTCCCAGCATTGCAACCGCCTTCTTATACAGCCCGGCAGATCACTCATCCTCACAAGCTATTGCTTTAATGTTGCCCTGATGCCAGCCTGCATCAGAGCAACGGGGGGGGGGGGGGGGGGGGGGGGGACCCATGAATTCAGTCATGAGGTCGACGAACCTGTCCTGCAGCTCATTTTCGTTAATCCCCCACCGATTCCTGGGGATATGACCCTCATTGTGGCCCCTGTCAAGGACCCCAATGACAATCTTCTCCCTTGTGGCTTCGGCGAAAGATTTCGTCAACGGCTGCGGACGAGGTGGAGGAGGTCTAATTCGCTTTGCTTGCGGGGCCGAATCCTCAACGGACCGCTGGCGTTTCTGCTTGGACTTGGCAGAGGACGCTGGGGGGGCTGGCTTGAAATAAGGGATGATTTTTCTGGCCCACTCCACTAGTCGGACCTCATCCGGTGATTCGGGCTGAGCGGACAGACTTTTTCCGAGAATGTCGGCTGCGCGCCTACGGTCCTGGAAGGACGCTTTGACTCCCTCAGGAGCAACGGATTTTGTGGTGTTGCCCGTTGGCGCTACCGTCCTGGGTGCCGAGTTGGCAACCTTTGGTTGCAAACCACTTGCACCAGGAGCGGTGCTGGGCAGACCACCGAAGTGGGATGACGGCTGGCTTGCCCGTTTTCCACTTATGCCGCTGGTGGGCTTGTGGACGTCTGCTGGCTTACCAGACGTGGGGGTGTTTCCACCGACAGAGGGATTGGCTTGTCCCCCCGGGTTTGAGAGTGTCCCGGTCACTGTGTTTCTGCTTTTGTTTATTTATTTCATATTTGAATCCCACGAGTAGACGGGAAGGACGGTCACCCGCGACATAGCCCGTGTATCGCGGGAAGCCTAATTTAAACTGGAGGTCGGCAGGTATCCAGAGTTCGCAAAGTAGAGACCGAGCACCCCCTCGGCCACGAATCCTTCGGCACAATGCTGTTCCACCTTGGATTGGGGTAATTTTATAGAGTTTTCTTCTCTCGCCCGACTACAATTGGTCAGCACCCTTGGCAGAGACATGACCGTACCAAGGATCTGCTTCCAGCCGCCCTCGCGTGGAGAGTATAGTCGCACTACCAATTGTGAGCCGCAAGGACGGAGCGCACGGCATCAACGTACACACAAATTTTCAGTATGCATGGACGTGTGATTTCAGTACGCTTTATCCCCTTGTTGCTCCAATCGGCTGACGGCCATCCGGAACTTAAAACCCCCGACGAATTTGAAGGAACTCCGACGATGTCTAGAAATGGCATCATGGTACCGGCGATTTGTGCCAAACTTCACGACAGTGGTGCAACCTATGACGGCCCTGTTGAAGAAAGCCCGAAAGTGGTCGTGGAACGAGGAACAGCAAGCGCCGCCGGAAAAACTCAAACTCTGTCTGACAACCGCCCCTGTTTTGGCTTGTCCGGATTTCGGGGAAAAGTTCACGCTGCAGACGGATGCGAGCGACTACGGCCTCGGAGCAGTGCTGACCCAGAACATCGACCGGCAAGAGAGAGTCGTGGCGTACGCGAGTCCGAAACTATCGAAGGCAGAGGAGAATTATTCGGCCACAGAAAAGGAATGCCTAGCGATAGTGTGGTCAATCCGGAAATTGAAATGTAACTTAGAGGGCTACCGATTCGAGGTGATCACGGATCATATGGCGCTGAAGTGGTTAGACTCCATAGAGAGCCCGACAGGAAGAGTTGCACGATGGGCATTGGAGCTCCAGCAGTACCGGTTTGACGTGAAGTACAGGAAAGGGAAGCTCAACGTGGTGGCAGACGCATTGTCGCGAGACCCGCTGGAGCAGTTCCAGCAAGCCGTTGTTCAGCAGTCAGAGGGGAAGTGGATCCAAAGGTTGCGAGAAAAGATAGCCAAGGAACCAGCCAAGTACGCAGACTACACAGAAGAAAACGGTCAGTTATACCGCCACCTAGGCCACCGGGCGGATGACGAAGATTATATCCCGTGGTAACTATGCGTGGACGAAAATCACTTTCACTTTCACACTTTCACGAAATGGGTAGAAGTGGTTCCCTTAAGACGAGCGACGGCTACCACGCTTCAAAAGGCTTTTCGCGAACGAATTTTGTGCCGCTTCGGGGTACCAAAGAAATTTGTATGCGACAATGGGGTGCAATTCACAAGCCGGATTTTTCAAACATTTTAGAGTTCTCTAGGTGTGGAAATGGAGCACACAGCCCCGTATTGCCCCCAGGAGAACCCAACCGAGAGAACCAACCGAACGGTGAAGACTATTATAGCACAGTTTATCTCTGGTAATCAAAGTTCATGGGACGAACTAATACCCGAGATCTCGTTGGCCGTCAACTCGAGCATCGCAGACTCGACAGGATTCTTCCCAGCATTCCTGATGCAGGGGAGAGAACCGCACCTGCCAGCAACGTTATACGACGAGAAGACGCCGGGTACGGGAAGCACATCGCAGACGCCGGGGGAGAAGGCAAATCGCTTGAAAGAAGTTTTCAGGATAGCGCAGAGCAACCAGCAACGAGCCTCAAATGATCAAGGGAGAAATTACAACCTGAGACGGTGGGAATGGCGTCCGACGGTCAACGAGCGGGTTTTGCTAAGAACACACCAGCTATCCAAAGCTATCGACGGATTCGCAGCAAAGCTAGCCCCGAAATACGAGGGGCAATACATCGTTAAAAAGTTTGTTTCTCCGAATGTTGTGCGTCTGGCAAAGGGAGAAGAACGTAAAACTCGAACGGCTAGCATATCACAATTAAAGGAGAGGAAATCCAGAATCGAACCAACATCAAGAAACAGAACTGAACGAAAGCCTCCGTCCGGCATAAATAGCTCAGATAGAACCAGCAAACGAATTCTCTTCGGGTTTTTTTTTTTCTTCTCATCTTTTCCTACAGAAAATAACAAAATTCTCTCCCCATTAAACGTCAATAACACACCCCACAAAAGTTTCATAATAATAAATATCAAATTTTTATCGGCAGATGAGCATAGAAGTGAGGTTCAGCGACGACGAGGAGTATACCCATGGGTACGCCGAAGGAAGCCATGTGGAAGTGCACGATAGCGAGCAGAGCCACGTGGGACCCAAACGCATCACAAAATACACCAACATACGGGCAGAAATAGACTCGAAGGACGACGAGCACATAATCAGGATTGTGGATGAAACCACGATACATGTTGGAGCGCCGCGGACCAGGGCATCAGTACCGGAGGCGGACGAGACCACCCCGCCCGGAACAACGGATGGAACACATGCAAAGGAGGAGGGGAAACTGTAAGAATCGGAATCACTTTTAGCGAGCAACAGGGAGGAAGTCCAGGATAAGCCCTCCGACGAGTTCCTCGGTTGGGATGACGACGCGGAATGGGTCGCCAGGCAAACCGTAAGACCGCCAGCCATCCCCCGGTTCAAGAAGGCTCGGTATTTTTGGGTGGACGCAAAGTTCCCAGATTCCTGGACGTGCCTCCCAGCCAGCACCATCCTGACACAAGAAGCGGTAACAAAAATTAAAGAGGTACTGCGCCAGAGAGAAAAACGCGGACGTCGGGACCGTTTCACGGTAGCAGCGGGCGATATGCAGTATGCCGTGACCCAACACCGTGACGCCAGGGTCACAGTCACGAAGAAAGGGTGGGGAGGTGGGGGGGGTGTGAAGTAGGCCCACCACAGGCCTCCACCACATTTAGAATAAGACAAGTTTGGAATTTACATATATTTATATTGAACAATTAGTTAACATCCACATAATTATACATTACCACATTTTAGATATTAAGACGTTGAACGCACTTTTGATTTAGTTTATATCGATACTCATATTTCAAAGTTAGCATTTATCGGAGGTTACATTTTGTTAATTTACATTACACCACTACATAACATACCATAGCACTAAGGCTTAAGATTAACATAGGAGAAGAAGAAAAAAGGCGTGACGACGGACGATTTGGGAATTTGTGAGAAAGATAAGCGTAACAGTCAACGCAAGAAGATTAAGTTTAAGTTAAAGAGGCAGACAAGAACAGGAGTGATTGTAGCCGATAAAATAACAACAGTGAAGTTAAATAAGCGATTTGTTTCGAACCCATAAGTGTAAGTATATCTCTAAGAACGTTCAAGAAGTGAAAGAATAAAGAAAAGGCTTAAGTTGAAATTCCCCCCTCCCTCTCGAGTTCTTTTACTTTGGCAGTTTTGCTTCCGCGCGCGAGCGTGTGCAGGCGCATACATACACGCAGAGACAAAGCAAAAACGGCATTATCTATTTCTCGTGCCGGCTTGCAGCTCACATATATTCGCCGAAAATATACCCTGGGTAATTAGTGGCAGTTTGTGCAGTGGGTTGCCCCGTTACACCCTGATCGCCCAGGCACCCTATATGCGCGAGGTGTTGGTTCGGGAACTCCACCCTTCTCACCGCCATTTCACGAGCGTCGCTGGCTAGATATAAATATTTCTTGTCACGTGGGCCTTGGACGGACTGAGATCTGTACCCCGGCAAAATAAGTACTTTACATTACCTATTAATATTTTTACTTTTCGTTAATAAAATCAGTGTTTTAGTACATCCTACAAGATACATTAATTATTTCTCCGTAGTCCACCAGGTTACAAGTGCCAGTTGCGACAACAATTAAGCAGTCAGCTTGTACTGAATGCTAACAATACATACACACCCTTAACAGGTACATTTTGGTGACCCCGCCATAGGACTCCTAGGAAGGATCCTGTCTACAACATATAGCTCACTACTCCTTCGACCACACCAGATAGCAAATAGAAGCGTAATCAAGCTCAGGCCTAGCAAATTAAACACTTCTACCGGGTCGGGAGTAATCAAACAGTAATATACAACAACATAACAAAGGTGACTCTGGTAGCTTAGTCATTGTCAACAAGGCGACAAAATGAGCACAGAGAAATCACTCTTATTGGAAGATGTTCTAGATGCGCAGAAAGAAATAAGTCAAGCGTTATCAATGCTTATAAAGAACGCAAAAAAGAACCCAGCTGATCGGAAGGCAAAACCTGGCTACTACCAAGCCAAGGCCACAATCCTTAAGGAAAAGTGGACTATTTTCAAAAACAACAATGCCTTGATCAAAAACTCTAAGTTAGAAGAGTCTCACCACAACTAAAAGTTTTTCGAAGAGGTTCACGCTTTGGTTCACAACCAGAACTTACTTCAAAGAACAAGCTGATATTGCAGATCATTCTAGCAACAATAGGACGGAACCAAAACCCGCCATTGCTGCTGGAATTGTTGATGCCAAAGAAAACACAAATGCCAAGTTAGTTGCATTGTGCCGTCGGCAAAAGGCGATGATTGCGTCAATCAATCGCACGCTGCAACACAACCCTGTTAACACGGACATTATAAAGTCATTATGGGCAAAAGCTCAAGAGGTCTATTTCTAAATCCACGAGGAATTTGAGGACCCAGAAGAGAGTGGCTACAACGCCACCCAGTATTTAAAGGCAGAGGCTGATGTTCGGAATGCGCTTACCAGCAACTCAAGCAGTGAGTGCACCGATAACATCAACTTACCACGTATTTCCATTCCAAAATTTGATGGTGATACGCTTAAATGGACGCAATTTTTCGATATGTTTTCATGTATAATACATGAAACAAAGATGCCAACCATACGCAAGATGTGGTATTTAAAAACCAGCGTAGTCGGAGAGGCGGAAAGATTAATCCGTCACATCGATCTAAAGGAAGAGAACTATCTCTCCGCATGGGAAATCTTAGTAGATGCCTACAACAATCCTATAAAAATCGCATCTAGGGTTTTAAATCGCCTCTTACTGCAACAAACCTGCAGCAACGACGTGAAGTCCTTAAAACAGCTCCACATCACCACCATAGACTCATTAGCCTCACCGAAGCGACTCGGGATTGACATCTCAACATGGGATCCAATCATCATTGCCATTCTCAGAAACAAGTTGGATGGCACAAACAAAGCACTCTATGGACAATCATTGGGTAGTACAAAGAAAATCCAGCCACTGGACACCATGCTTGAGTTCCTAGAACAGCGAGTTTGGGGCATGGCTACTGGAAAAAAGGCACCTGGAATCTTTAAAAAGGAGTCAAAGAACGCTACATGTGCAACATATTCAGGTGCACAAAAGGGATGTCTTTTCTATAAGAAGAAAAGTCATTATTTATCTAAAAGTGACGAATTTCGCGCAAAATCTGTCAGCGAGTGCTTAAAATAGGTACAAAGGCAAAGGCTTTGCGTCAACTGCTTTAAAAATGACCATAAAACAAAGGCATGCAAAAGCAACTTCAGCTGTTTTAAGTGCAACAAAAATCACCACACTCTAGTGCATTTGGAAAATGTTATCACATCAGCAGCAGCAGAGCCGTTATCACAAGTTGTGGCATCCGCAAACAACCATAACTATAACTTACTTGTAACAGTAAAGGTAGCTGTGCAAGCAAGTAACGGACAACATGCATCATTCAAGGCACTACTGGACTCAGGATCGCAAATCAACGTTGTTTCCGAAAGACTTGAGACAATGATGGGACTTAAACGTCATGACACAACACTCCGGATTGAGGGCATCGGAGGACAGCCAAGAATCAACAAGGCTCGAGTGAATGTCCTAGTTAAATCACTACACAGCAATTTTACGATGCGATTGAAACTGAAAATGTTAATTTCGGATCAACCTGCCCAGTCGATCAACACGGCCGAATGGGGCATGCCGAGCAAGTTACCACTGGCGGATCCAAACTTTAACAGACCAGGGAAAATCGACATGTTGATTGGAGCAGAGCACTGTTTTTCAATATTGCTCCCACAACAAGACAAAATGTTCCAGTCTGGTCCAATGATGCAAAAAACGGAGTTCGGTTGGATCATTGCTGGAAAAGTAAACGCTGCAAGTAAGTCGTCAGCCATCTACGCAGCTGCAACAAATGAGGAAACAAATGCATTAATAGAACGATTCTGGACTATAAATAGCTTGGATACAACAGAAAAACAATTGGAGCGCATTGTGAAAAGCACTTCTTAGAACATTTACAAGTGGCGGTGGACGGCAGATTCAACGTTCAACTTCAATTTTCTGAACACTATTCAGCCCTGGGAGCGTCCATGGAGATTGCGACCAAACGATTTCTATCATTAGAGCGCAGAACCTCCGCCGACACGTGACACCACAAAACTGTAAAAGTAAGCTATTTTTACCTATTAATATTATTACTTTTCGTTAATAAAATCAACAACATAACAAAGGTGACTCTGGTAGCTTAGTCATTGTCAACAAGGCGATAAAATGAGCACAGAGAAATCACTCTTATTGGAAGATGTTCTAGATGCGCAGAAAGAAATAAGTCAAGCGTTATCAATGCTTATAAAGAACGCAAAAATGAACCCAGCTGATCGGAAGGCAAAACCTGGCTACTACCAAGCCAAGGCCACAATCCTTAAGGAAAAGTGGACTATTTTCAAAAACAACAATGCCTTGATCAAAAACTCTAAGTTAGAGGAGTCTCACCACAACTACAAGTTTTTCGAAGAGGTTCACGCTTTGGTTCAAAAACCAGAACTTACTTCAAAGAACAAGCTGATATTGCAGATCATTCTAGCAACAATAGGACGGAACCAAAACCCGCCATTGCTGCAGGAATTGTTGATGCCAAAGAAAACACAAGTGCAAAGTTAGTTGCATTGTGCCGTCGGCAAAAGGCGATGATTGCGTCAATCAATCGCACCCTGCAACACAAGCCTGTTAACACGGACATTATAAAGTCATTATGGGCAAAAGCTCAAGAGGTCTATTTCTAAATACACGAGGTATTTGAAGACCTAGAAGAGAGTGGCTACAACGCCACCCAGTATTTAAAGGCAGAGGCTGATGTTCGGAATGCGCTTACCAGCAATTCAAGCAGTGAGTGCACCGATAACATCAACTTACCACGTATTTCCATTCCAAAATTTGATGGTGATACGCTTAAATGGACGCAGTTTTTCGATATGTTTTCATGTATGATACATGAAACAAAGATGCCAACCAAACGCAAGATGTGGTATTTAAAAACCAGCGTAGTCGGAGAGGCGGAAAGATTAATCCGTCACATCGATCTAAAGGAAGAGAACTATCTCTCCGCATGGGAAATCTTAGTAGATGCCTACAACAATCCTATCAAAATCGCATCTAGGGTTTTAAATCGCCTCTTACTGCAACAAACCTGCAGCAACGACGTGAAGTCCTTAAAGGAGCTCCACATCACCACCATAGACTCATTAGCCTCACCGAAGCGACTCGGGATTGACATCTCAACATGGGATCCAATCATCATTGCCATTCTCAGAAACAAGTTGGATGGCACAAACAAAGCACTCTATGGACAATCATTGGGTAGTACAAAGGAAATCCAGCCACTGGACACCATGCTTGAGTTCCTAGAACAGCGAGTTCGGGGCATGGCTACTGGAAAAAAGGCACCTGGAATCTTTAAAAAGGAGTCAAAGAACGCTACATGTGCAACATCTTCAGGTGCACAAAAGGGATGTCACTCCGGATTGAGGGCATCGGAGGACAGCCAAGAATCAACAAGGCTCGAGTGAATGTCCTAGTTAAATCACTACACAGCAATTTTACGATGCGATTGGAAGCATTCTCATTACCGCATATAATATCGGATCAACCTGCCCAGTCGATCAACACGGCCGATTGGGGTATGCCGAGCAAGTTACCACTGGCGGATCCAAACTTCAACAGACCAGGGAAAATCGATATGTTGATTGGAGCAGAGCACTGTTTTCAATATTGCTCCCACAACCACACAAAATGTTCCAGTCTGGTCCAACATATGAGGAAACAAATGCATTAATAGAACGATTCTGTTCATTAAATAGCTTGGATACAACAGAAAAACAACGAAAAACAATTAAAGCGCATTGTGAAAAGCACTTCTTAGAACATTTACAAGTGGCGGTGGACGGCAGATTAAACGTTCAACTTCAATTTTCTGAACACTATTCAGCCCTGGGAGAGTTCCTGGAGATTGCAACCAAACGATTTCTATAATTAGAGCGCAGAACCTCCGCTGACATGTGGAAGCAGTACGCAGCGTTCATGGCGGAGTATGAGAAGCTGGAACACATGAAGCAAGTGTCACTGTTACAGATTCCTAAAAATCACTGCGTGATTCCGCATCATTTCGTGTTGAAGCATGACAGCATAACAACAAAACTTCGAGTTGTCCTCGACGCATCGTGCCTAACATCTACTGGAAAATCGGTGAATGACATACTGCATGCAGGCCCTACGGTTCAAAGCGATATTATGTCTATTCTACTACGATTCAGAACACATAGAAACGTGTTTACGGCTGACATTGAAGAATGTATCGTCAGGTGTGGATCAATCCGGACAATCACTTTCATCAACTGATTTTTTGGCGCAACAACTCGTCGGAAGAAATTTAATACTACCGATTGAAAACAGTCACATATGGCACAGAAACCCGCACCATTTTTAGCAATAAAATGTTTATATCATCCGGCCAATAAGTATATAGAACGGCGACATATGGGTGCAAAGGCACTACAACGTGACTTTTATGTAGACGACTGCCTGACCGGCACCGACACAATCGCAGAAGCGAAACAAGTTCAACAAGAGCTAAGCAAAATTCTTCAGCCATCTGGATTCGAGCTACGAAAATGGTGTTCAAACAATGAACAAGTATTGGAGGGAATTCCCAAAGCAGACACAGTTAACGACGTACAGCTTGGAGAAACACTGGAACAGTACAGTGTAAGAACATTGGGCCTTATTTGGACGCCCAAAAACGATCAACTTGGCGATCGAACTCAAAGCAGTGCAGCAACAGTCATTACAAAACGTGCAGTCTGCTCGGAGCTGGCACAGATCTTCGACCCACTAGGCTTGTTCGCTCCAGTCATAGTAAAGGCAAAAATTTTAAAGCAACGCCTCTGGGAATTAAAGCTCAATTGGGACGACGAGCTATCTACAAGTCTTCAGAATGATTGGAAGGAGTATCGAGACGTGTTGCAATGCCTCAATTCAATGCGATTCCCAAGGCACGTTAATGATGGTAAGTCTCCAACAGTGGATGCGTCGGAACGTGCATATGGCGCTGCAGTTTACGTACGCGCAACGTAAAGAAATAAACAAATATCTGTTCGGCTACTATGTTCAAAGTCTCGAGTGGCTCCAACAGCAAAACAGTCACTCCCTCGACTAGAGCTATGTGCTGCCCTAATGGGTGCAGAGCTTGCTGAAAGGGTTCGACGCTATCTAAGCCTCGACAGCAACACAGTGCCAGCTGCCGCCACATATCATTCACGAGCACAACATATGGTTGTATGGACCACTATTTCTGCATGGGTCTCCAGACGTCGAGGAATTGAATCACACTCGCAACGTAATTTTGCGGACAATACAACAAGTGAAATTTGCTGCTGTGCTACAAACGCTGCAGCGTCACGACATGGTGGAAAAAATAAGTTCCATTTCATCGCTGTCGCTTGTAGGGGTACAAGGATCCGATGGACTTATACGAGTTGGTGACAGATTGGATCAAGCCACACTCCCTTACAATGCAAGGCACAAGATTATGCTGCCCAACAATGATCCAATAGTAAAAATGCTTTTGAAAGATCTGCACGAGGACAATATGCATTGCGGTGCCCAAGCCTTATGAGCAACCGCTAGACAACAATATTGGACCCTCAACGACAAAACAATGTCAAAGAATATTATTAACAGCTGCGTGACATGCAACAAGGCAAGGCCCAAGTTAATGAACCAAATTATGGGTAATTTGCCAGCCGATCGAGTGACACCAACACGCCCATTTCTTACAACAGGCGTAAGTTCCTGCGGGCCAATCTGGATTCACCACAAACTTTGAGTAAAAGACCAGACAAGGCACACATAGCCGTATTCTGCTGTTTCTCTACAAAGGCGGTTCACCTTGAACTGGTAAGCGATCTGACCACAAACGCCTTTTTAGGAGCTTTGCGACGCTTCTTAAGCCGCCGTGCCAAGTGTCAAACAATTCATTGTGAGAATGCAACCAACTTTGTCGGAGCGAACAACCAGCTGAAGGAACTGGAGTCAACAATTTTTGGGGAGAAGGCTCAAGCAGAGATCGTTAATCACTGCAAGAAGAAACAAGTTGCCTTCAAGTTCATCCCGCCACGAGCGCCATCCTTTGGAGGCCTATGGGAAGCTGCAGTCAAGTCGGCAAAGCGACTGTTGGTAACGACAACCAACACTACGACCCTTGCATTTGAGGAACTTAACACTGGGATCGTCGATATCGAAGCTATATTGAATTCACGCCGAATAGCCCCGATATCAAATGATCCTACGGACACTACAGCTCTCACCCCAGCGCATTTCCTGAGTGGTGAAACACTAACGGCTCCACCCGAAGTCAACGCCGATCGCGAAGAGAAATCCCTACTGAAACGTTGGGAAATAGTATCCAGAATTAAGCAAGGATTCTGGAAGCAATATTCAGAGGAATACTTGCAAGTGCTACAAGCCAGACACAAGTGGAAAACCGTTAATCCCAATATCAAGGAAGGCATGCTGGTTCTTATCAAGGAAGACAACATTCCGGTGATGAGCTGGCCTAAGGGACTAGATAACCATACACGAGTGGTTGACGTAAAGACCGCCTCATGCATTTACGCGCCAGGCATTTATGCGCCATCATTGGCTCCGATCTTTCCGGAAGAAACGGTCAAAAAACGACCTATTGTGGAAGAAGAGGATACGGATAAAAAGGATACGCCGGCTGCTCAACGGAGACGGTTAATGTCACCAACCATAACTTCCTTCTTGCTAATCCTGCTTCTTATCCTACCTCTGCTACTAACACAGTCAGTATCGGTGACAAGGTTCGACACGAAACCAGGAGAATACTATGAACAAATTGGCACAACGATGAGAGCAATATTGCACTGGACCATAGTTATTTACTATGAATTGGATCCATACTGGAGAGACATGAACACGTTTTATTCAGGCATCAAGGAGTTCCAGTGCATATGCCCAGAATTAAACAAAAACCACACATGTGACGCAATATCACAGCACTATCGACACTTGTATGATGAATTACAAATGGCAAACGGTCTTACGCAACATACTCGGAAACGCCGCTCCCCATTTGATGCAGTGGGAAATATTGCGAACAGTCTGTTTGGAGTTTTAGACTCAGACTATGCCAATATAATGACTAAGGTCATAGTGAAGTTGCGAAATAACGAGGAATTGCTACTGACACTGCTGAGAAACCAAACCTCAGTACTTGACTCAACCATTAACGTTGTCAAAAAAAACAAGGACAGCATCGTCTAAAACTACTTGAACAACAAGTAACCACCCACCATTAGCCAAATCAGAGGAGAGTACACTGGAGCACGTCTTACGGAAAACTACGTGGCATTGACAACTCAATTGACATTGCTAGCAGCATCTCTTCAGCGCATGCAATCCGAAAAAGTTTACGTACTAACTGGAGTTCACCACCATACAATAAGACCAATGTTGTACTCCCCAAAACAATTAAGGGATCAGTTTGATTAAATACGGGATCATTTGCCACCAGATCAAATGATACCCGTGACATCATCCAAAGTAATTCAACTATACAGAATTATGCGAGCAGAAGGCACAGCCACCGACACTGATATTCAGAGTAATATTACCCCTAGTGTTAAACATCGATACTCGAGCTATTTAATATGGTGCCAATTTCAGTGTGAAACACAACTAGTTGGAGATTGTTTGAGCTAACAACACCTATTATAGGTGTAAACAACCGCAGGGATCAATTCATGGGAATTACAAAAGATGTTTTACAACGCTGCCGTACAATACATAGCGAAAAAAATATATGCTTTGATCATCAAGCTGTGTTTGATGTAAACAACCGATGTGAGTTTCAACGCAGACATTAGCATCAGTACCTTTGGCACTGGCACGAGTCAAATAACCAAACATCACAAAGGTGCCAGAGACAACTCTCAACATCTCGGAGTACAACGCACAAGACTGGAGCACTTGATTGGTACCCAGCTCAATAGCGCCATTGCTGCTGCTGGTGGAGTTTCAGCGCAGCAGTATGGCTTTCGCAAAGCGCGATCTACGCTGGACGCGGTCGGCAAGGTAGTCGAGATAGCTTCGGGAGCGATCGCCGAATGTAGATGGAAAGGCGGCGCCATGAAGTAGTGTCTAGTGACAACGTTGGACGTCAAAAATGGCTTCAATACGGCTAAATGGGGCTGCATCCAGGAGGCTCTTGAGGCGCTCAACGTTCCGCAGTACCTATTGAGGATAACAAGAAGCTACTTCAATGATCGAATCCGAAGGTATGATACCTGCGAGGCGATGGAGGACCACGAATTTTCTGGAGGCGTGCCACAAAGGTCGGTACTGGGACCTCATTTGTGGAATGTTATGCACGTCTATCAATGCCCGAAGATGTTCACCTGGTGGGCTTTGCTGACGATGTGGCAATAGTGGTCGTCGCCAAGGATCTAAGGCCAGTGGAGGAAAAGTGCAACATAGCCATCGCGAAAGGCATACAGTGGCTCTCTTTAGTAGAACTGCAGATAGCACCCGAAAAACAGAAGTAGTGCTCATTAGCAGCCGAAAAGCGGTGGAGACAGCCAACATAATAGTGGCCAACAGTACAGTCAGGTCCAAGAGAGCAATTAAATACCCTGGCGTGATGCTGGAGACCAGGCTATGCTTCAAGGAGCACTGGGAGTACGCCATCACAAAAGCCACTTTAGCAAAAAGTTCATACTCGCGAATCATGCCAAATACAAGAGGTCCGAAGCAATTCAAGAGACTCCTCCTATCCAGCGTTATAAGAGCGACGATGCTGTATGCGGCGCTGATATGGCAACCAACTTGCCGCTTTGAGAGCTACACCCGCGGACTGAGAGCTACCCACCGTCTTGGAGCGATCAAAGTTTGTAGCGGCTTCAGAACCATTTTGGATGACGCATGTCTGATTCTGGCTGGAATAGCACCCATAGCCAAGTTGGCTAGGGAAATCTCGGAGATCTACGAGGGAACTCATGGCAAGAAACTTTCAGCTCCCCAAAAGCATGCAGTGCGCATAGCGGCCAAAACGCGCACCTTGTATAACTGGCAGAGGCAATGGGATGCGTCTAGCAAAGAGCGTTGGGCACATCGCCTCATCCTGAGCATTACAGCGTGGCAAAACCGATGGCATGGTAAGCTAAACTACTACACCACCCAACTCCTTAGTGGTCATGGCTGCTTCCGAGAGTACTTGCACCGATTTGGGCATGGGGGTGCCCCGTTGTGAACCTTTTGTGGTGATAGATTCGTAGAGGATGCCGAAAACGTCTTGTTTCACTGTGGACGCTTTACCGGGCTTTGAAATGAACTGGAGAGGGCTTTTGGCTTCAGCATCGAGATGGACAGCCTCGTGACATTGATGCAGGCCAGCGGCGCCAATTGGGAAGCTTTTAGCGCGTCTGAGGCAGCAGTCATGACAAAATTGCGTAAAGCTGAGCGCGAGCGAAAGGATCAAGTGGTGCTAAGTCATATAAGAGTCAGCCCACATTTATATTATAAGATATCAAATAACTGCACATAACTATGTAAGAATAACACACAAATTATTAACACATGTAAAACTAGGTCAAGGCCATACACATTACGCTACGTTTATTAACCCAATAAAACTTAAACAACACCAAATTATGGTGAACACACAGAATATCGCTGACTGCACAATGCATGCATAAAATATGTCGCAATAGTAGTGGTCAGCCAACCCGGTAGTTGCTAAATATGCTATTCTGCATTGCAAGCAACTGCTGAGTACACAATAACCTAATTCTAATTGACATTACAAAACTGTAAAAGTAAGCTATTTTTATACTCGATACCGAAGGTAAAGAGTATATTGGGTTTGTGCAAATGTCCGTCATGGTGTCTGGCCGTCTGCCCGTCTGTATGAACGAAACTTTTTTCCACACCCTTCAAGCTAGAGACTTGAAACTTTCCAATTCTCTTTATCTATGGGATAGTAAATTAAAGTGTCAAGATTGGGGTTCTACTATAACTAGGGGGCTGGCAAATCGATAAATTCGATAACTTAAAAACGATAAGTCCGCATATTTCACACACCCTTACAGCTACAACTACCAAATTTGCTAAGAAGATAGCTACTAGCAACCCCCAAAAAACTGCATCAATAATTTTGGAGCCACGCCCCCATTCCGCCAACAGCCCCCCCTCATTTTAAAGTCAAAAAAGCCTATATCTCCTACAGTTTTTGAGCTAGAGCCACCAAATTTTGTGCCAAGATAGGCGATGATGACCCCCCAAAAACTGCATCAAAAGTTTGGATGCCACGCCCACCAATACCGCCCTAGCCGCCCCCAGCTGCCCCATCGCTTCGTCAAAAACGAGAAAGCGTGTAACTTCCAGATTTGTGGAGCTAGAGCCACCAAATTTGGTAGGAAGATAGCTTGAACGACGCCCAAAAAAGTGCATCAAAGTTTTGGAGCCACGCGCACCCATACCGCACCCAGCCCCCCTTTACCCACTTTTTACAAACTTTGAGCTAGAGTCACCAAATTTGGAAGGAAGGTAGCAATTGACATTTAACATAGATCTGCATCAAAACTTTTGATGCCACGCCCACCCATACCATCCCCAGCCCCCCCTTCCACACCTTTTTCAATCTTTGAGCTAGAGTCACCAAATTTTGTATGAAGGTAGCAATGGACATTCCACAAAGATCTGCATCCAAAATTTGGATGCCACGCCCACCCATACCGCCCCCAGCCCCCCTTTCCCCACTTTTAACAAACTTTGAGCTAGAGTCACCAAATTTGGTATGAAGATAGCAATGGACATTCCACAAAGATCTGCATCAAAAATTTTGATGCCACGCCCACCCATACCGCCCCGAGCCCCCCATTCCGCACATTTTACAAACTTTGAGCTAGAGTCACCAAATTTGGAAGGAAGGTAGCAATTGACATTCCACATAGGTCAGCAGCAAAACTTTGGATGCCACGCCCACCCATACCGCCCGCAGCCCCTCTTTCCTTACCTTTTACAAACTTCGAGCTAGAGTCACCAAATTTGGTATGAAGATAACAATTGACATTCCACAAAGATCTGCATGAAAACTTTGGATGCCACGCCCAGCCATACTGCCCCCAGCCCCACTTTCAACAGCTCTTACAAACTTTCAGCTAGGGTCACCAAATTTGGAAGGAAGATAGTTGGTGGCATCCCTATCTGCATCGGAAAATCTTTAAGGCTGCGTACACCCCTGCCCCATCCGTACCCATTTGCAATCAGGCCTCTTTTTACCTGTTTTAATACTGGTATCGAGTATGCCGCAGTCGGTTGCGTCCGACTGCAACGTTTCCACTTGTTACCTATTAATATTGTTACTTTGCGTTAATAAAATCAGTGTTCTAGTACGACCTACAAGATACATTTATTATTTCTCCGTAGTCCACCTGGTTACAAGTGCCAGTTGCGACAACAATTAAGCAGTCAGTTTGTACTGACTGCTAACAATACATACACACCCTTTACAGGTACATTTTGGTGACCCCGCCAAAGGACTCCTAGGAAGGATCCTGTCTACAAAATATTGCTCGCTACTCCTTCGACCACACGACATGGTTGCGAATAGAAGCGTAATCCAGCTCAGGCCGAGCAAATTAAACACTTCTACCGGGTCGGGAGTAATCAAACAGTAATATACAACAACATAACAAAGGTGACTCTGGTAGCTTAGTCATTGTCAACAAGGCGACAAAATGAGCACAGAGAAATCACTCTTATTGGAAGATGTTCTAGATGCGCAGAAAGAAATAAGTCAAGAGATATCAATGCTTATAAATAACGCAAAAAAGAACCCAGCTGATCGGAAGGCAAGACCTGGCTACTACCAAGCCAAGGCCACAATCCTTGAGGAAAAGTGGACTTTTTTCAAAAAAAAACAATGTCTTGATCAAAAACTCTAAGTTAGAAGAGTCTCACCACAACTAAAAGTTTTTCGAAGAGGTTCACGCTTTGGTTCACAACCAGAACTTACTTCAAAGAACAAGCTGATATTGCAGATCATTCTAGCAACAATAGGACGGAACCAAAACCCGCCATTGCTGCAGGAATTGTTGATGCCAAAGAAAACACAAATGCCAAGTTAGTTTCATTGTGCCGTCGGCAAAAGGCGATGATTGCGTCAATCAATCGCACCCTGCAACACAAGCCTGTTAATACGGACATTATTAAGTCATTATGGGCAAAAGCTCAAGAGGTCTATTTCCAAATATAAGAGGAATTTGAGGACCCAGAAGAGAGTGGCTACAACGCCACCCAGTATTTAAAGACAGAGGCTGATTTTCGGAATGCGCTTACCAGAAATTCAAGCAGTTAGTGCACCGATAACATCAACTTACCACGTATTTCCATTCCAAAATTTGATGGTGATACGCTTAAATGGACGCAATTTTTCGATATATTTTCATGTATGATACATGAAACAAAGATGCCAACCATAGTTGGCATGCTGGTTCTTATCAAGGAAGACAACATTCCGGTGATGAGCTGGCCTAAGGGACGCATTATAAAGACATATCCAGGACTAGATAACCATATACGAGTGGTTGACGTAAAGACCGCCTCATGCATTTACGCGCCAGGCATTTATGCGCCATCATTGGCTCCGATCTTTCCGGAAGAAACGGTCAAAAAACGACCTATTGTGGAAGAAGAGGATACGGATAAAAAGGATACGCCGGCTGCTCAACGGAGACGGTTAATGTCACCAACCATAACTTCCTTCTTGCTAATCCTGCTTCTAATCCTACCTCTGCTACTAACACAGTCAGTACCGCGGACTAAGAGCTACCCACCGTCTTGGAGCGATCAAAGTTTGTAGCGGCTTCAGAACCATCCATAGCCAAGTTGGCTAGGGAAATCTCGGAGATCTACGAGGGAACTCATGGCAAGGAACTTTCAGCTCCCCAAAAGCATGCAGTGCGCATAGCGGCCAAAACGCGCACCTTGTATAACTGGCAGAGGCAATGGGATGCGTCTAGCAAAGAGCGTTGGGCACATCGCCTCATCCTGAGCATTACAGCGTGGCAAAACCGATGGCATGGTAAGCTAAACTACTACACCACCCAACTCCTTAGTGGTCATGGCTGCTTCCGAGAGTACTTGCACCGATTTGGGCATGAGGGTGCCCCGTTGTGAACCTTTTGTGGTGATAGATTCGTAGAGGATGCCGAAAACGTCTTGTTTCACTGTGGACGCTTTACCGGACTTCGAGATGAACTGGAGAGGGCTTTTGGCTGTAGCATCGCGATGGACAGCCTCGTGACATTGATGCTGGCCAGAGGCGGCAGTCAGGACTATATTGCGTAAGGCGAAAGGCACAAGTGGTGCTTAGTCTCGTATATGACTATGGCGAAAGGAACAAGTGGTGCTTAGTCTCGTATATGACTAAGCATCACTTGTTCCTTTCGCCTCTGGCCAGCATCAATGTCACGATGCTGTCCATCTCGATATATTATAAGATATCAAATAACTGCACATAGCTATGTAAGAATGACACATAAATTATTAACTCATGTAAAACTAGGTCAAGACCATACACATTACGCTACGTTATTAACCCAATAAAACTTTAAGCAACACCAAATTATGCTGAACACACAGAATATCGCTGACTGCACAATGCATGCATAAAATATGTCGCAATAGTAGTGGTCAGCCAACCCGGTAGTTGCTAAATATGCTTTTCTGCATTGCAAGCAACTGCTGAGTACACAATAACCTAATTCTAATTGTTATTTCAAAACTGTAAAAGTAAGCTATTTTAACCTATTAATATTGTTACTTTGCGTTAATAAAATCAGTGTTATAGGACGACCTACAAGATACATTAATTATTTCTCCGTAGTCCACCTGGTTACAAGTGCCAGTTGCGACAACAATTAAGCAGTCAGCTTGTACTGAATGCTAACAATGCATACACACCCTTTACAGGTATATTTGGTGTCCCCGCCAAAGGACTCCTAGGAAGGATCCTGTCTACAACATATAGCTCGCTACTCCTTCGACCACACCACACGGTTGCGAATAGAAGCGTAACCCAGCTCAGGCCGAGCAAATTAAACACTTATACCGGGTCGGGAGTAAACAAACAGTAATATACAACAACAAAGGTGACTCTGGTAGCTTAGTCATTGTCAACAAGGCGACAAAATGAGCACAGAGAAATCACTCTTATTGGAAGATGTTCTAGATGCGCAGAAAGAAATAAGTCAAGAGATATCAATGCTTATAAAGAACGCAAAAATGAACCCAGCTGATCGGAAGGCAAAACCTGGCTACTACCAAGCCAAGGCCACAATCCTTGAGGAAAAATGGACTACTTTCAGAAACAACAATGTCTTGATCAAAAACTCTAAGTTAGAGGAGTCTCCCCACAACTAAAAGTTTTTCGAAGAGGTTCACGCTTTGGTTCACAACCAGAACTTACTTCAAAGAACAAGCTGATATTGCAGATCATTCTAGCAACAAGAGGACGGAACCAAAACCCTCCATTGCTGCAGGAATTGTTGATGCCAAAGAAAACACAAATGCCAAGTTAGTTTCATTGTGCCGTCGGCAAAAGGCGATGATTGCGTCAATCAATCGCACCCTGCATCACAAGCCTGTTAATACGGACATTATTAAGTCATTATGGGCAAAAGCTCAAGAGGTCTATTTCCAAATATACGAGGAATTTGAGGACCTAGAAGAGAGTGGCTACAACGCCACCCAGTATTTAAAGACAGAGGCTGATGTTCAGAATGCGCTTACCAGCAACTCAAGCAGTGAGTGCACCGATAACATCAACTTACCACGTATTTCCATTCCAAAATTTGATGGTGATACGCTTAAATGGACGCAATTTTTCGATATATTTTCATGTATGATACATGAAACAAAGATGCCAACCATAGTTGGAGAGGCGGAAAGATTAATCCGTCACATCGATCTAAAGGAAGAGAACTATCTCTACGCATGGGAAATCTTAGTAGATGCCTACAACAATCCTATACAAATCGCATCTAGGGTTTTAAATCGCCTCTTACTGCAACAAACCTGCAGCAACGACGTGAAGTCCTTAAAGGAGCTCCACATCACCACTATAGACTCATTAGCCTCACCGAAGGGACTCGGGATTGACATCTCAACATGGGATCCAATCATCATTGCCATTCTCAGAAACAAGTTGGATGGCACAAACAAAGCACTCTATAGACAATCATTGGGTAGTACAAAGAAAATCCAGCCACTGGACACCATGCTTGTGTTCCTAGAACAGCGAGTTCGGGGCATGGCTACTGGAAAAAAGGCACCTGGAATCTTTAAAAAGGAGTCAAAGAACGCTACATGTGCAACATCTTCAGGAGCACAAAAGGGATGTCTTTTCTATAAGAAGAAAAGTCATTATATATCTAAATGTGACTAATTTCGCGCAAAATCTGTCAGCGAGCGCTTAAAATAGGTGCAAAGGCAAAGGCTTTGCGTCAACTGCTTTAAAAATGACCATAAAACAAAGGCATGCAAAAGCAACTTCAGCTGTTTTAAGTGCAACAAAAATCACCACACTCTAGTGCATTTGGAAAATGTTATCACATCAGCAGCAGCAGAGCCGTTATCACAAGTTGTGGCATCCGCAAACAACCATAACTATAACTTACTTGTAACAGTAAAGGTAGCTGTGCAAGCAAGTAACGGACAACATGCATCATTCAAGGCACTACTGGACTCAGGATCGCAAATCAACGTTGTTTCCGAAAGACTTGAGACAATGATGGGACTTAAACGTCATGACACAACACTCCGGATTGAGGGCATCGGAGGACAGCCAAGAATCAACAAGGCTCGAGTGAATGTCCTAGTTAAATCACTACACAGCAATTTTACGATGCGATTGGAAGCATTCTTATTACCGCATATAATATCGGATCAACCTGCCCAGTCGATCAACACGGCCGATTGGGGCATGCCGAGCAAGTTACTACTGGCGGATCCAAACTTCAACAGACCAGGCAAAATCGACATGTTGATTGGAGCAGAAAACTGTTTTTCAATATTGCTCCCACAAAAACACAGAATGTTCCAGTCATGTCCAATGATGCAAAAAACTGAGTGCGGTTGGATCATTGCTGGAAAAGTAAACGCTGCAAGTAAGTCGTCAGCCATCTACGCAGCTGCAACAAATGAGGAAACAGATGCATTAATAGAACGATTTTGGACAATGAATAGCTTGGATACAACAGAAAAACAACGAAAAACAATTAAAGCGCATTGTGAAAAGCACTTCTTAGAACATTTACAAGTGGCGGTGGACGGCAGATTCAACGTTCAACTTCAATTTTCTAAACACTATTCAGCTCTGGGAGAGTCCATGGAGATTGCAACCAAACGATTTCTATCATTAGAGCGCAGAACCTCCGCTGACATGTGGAAGCAGTACGCAGCGTTCATGGCGGAGTATGAGAAGCTGGGACACATGAAACAAGTGTCACTGCTACAGATTCCTAAAAATCACTACGTGATTCCGCATCAATGCGTGTTGAAGCATGACAGCATAACAACAAAACTTCGAGTTGTCTTCGACGCATCGTGCCTAACATCTACTGGAAAATCGGTGAATGACATACTGCATGCAGGCCCTACGGTTCAAAGCGATCTTATCTCTATTCTACTACGATTCAGAACACATAGATATGTATTTACGGCTGACATTGAAGAACGATCAACTTGGCGATCGAACTCAAAGCAGTGCAGCAACAGTCATTACAAAACGTGCAGTCTGCTCGGAGCTGGCACAGATCTTCGACTCATTAGGCTTGTTCGCTCCAGTCATAGTAAAGGCAAAAATTTTAATGCAACGCCTCTGGGAATTAAAGCTCGATTGGGACGACGAGTTACCTACAAGAATGATTGGAAGGAGTATCGAAACGAGTTGCAAAGCCTCAATTCAATGCGAATCCCAAGGCACGATAATGATGGTAATTCTCCAACAATGGATGTGTCGGAACGTGCATATGGCGCTGCAGTTTACGTACGCGCAACGTACAGAAATAAACAAATATCTGTTCGGCTACTATGTTCAAAGTCTCGAGTGGCTCCAACAGCAAAACAGTCACTCCCTCGACTAGAGCTATGTGCTTCCCTAATGGGTGCAGAGCTTGCTGAAAGAGTTCGACGCTATCTAAGCCTCGACAGCAACACAATGCCAGCTATGGTTGTATGGACCACTATTTCTGCATGGGTCTCCAGACAAATGGTCGGCCTTACCCAGTACCACCCCCAGCAGCCTGGAAAGAATAACGATACATATAAGTCTCGCAATATCTCCATCTACAATAGGTGAAGAATTTTACACTTGTAGACACAGCCATTCATTTCACAAGTTACAACGCATTCTGGCTTAAATGTTACGCTTCTGCTACAAAAAATACAGATCAGCAGCTGTCACTCTAAACGTCGAGGAATTGAATCACGCTCGCAACGTAATTTTGCGGACAATACAACAAGTGAAATTTGCTGCTGTGCTACAAACGCTGCAGCGTCACGACATGGTGGAAAAAATGAGTTCCATTTCATCGCTGTCCCCCCTACAAGGATCCGATGGACTTATACGAGTTGGTGGCAGATTAGATCAAGCCACACTCCCTTACAATGCAAGGCATAAGATTATGCTGCCCAACAATGATCCAATAGTAAAAATGCTTTTGAAAGATCTGCACGAGGACAATATGCATTGCGGTGCCCAAGCCTTATGAGCAACCGCTAGACAACAATATTGGATCCTCAACGACAAAACAATGTCAAAGAATATTATTAACAGCTGCGTGACATGCAACAAGGCAAGGCCCAAGTTAATGAACCAAATTATGGGTAATTTGCCAGCCGATCGAGTGACACCAACACGCCCATTTCTTACAACAGGCGTAAGTTCCTGCGGGCCAATCTGGATTCACCACAAACTTCGAGTAAAAGACCAGACAAGGCACACATAGCCGTATTCTGCTGTTTCTCTACAAAGGCGGTTCACCTTGAACTGGTAAGCGATCTGACCACAAACGCCTTTTTAGGAGCTTTGCGACGCTTCTTAAGCCGCCGTGCCAAGTGTCAAACAATTCATTGTGAGAATGCAACCAACTTCGTCGGAGCGAACAACCAGCTGAAGGAACTGGAGTCAACAATTTTTGGGGAGAAGGCTCAAGCAGAGATCGTTAATCACTGCAAGAAGAAACAAGTTGCCTTCAAGTTCATCCCGCCACGAGCGCCATCCTTTGGAGGCCTATGGGAAGCTGCAGTCAAGTCGGCAAAGCGACTCTTGGTAACGACAACCAACACTACGACCCTTGCATTTGAGGAACTTAACACTGGGATCGTCGATATCGAAGCTATATTGAATTCACGCCGAATAGCCCCGATATCAAATGATCCTACGGACACTGCAGCTCTTACCCCAGCGCATTTCCTGAGTGGTGAAACACTAACGGCTCCACCCGAAGTCAACGCCGATCGCGAAGAGAAATCCCTACTGAAACGTTGGGAAATAGTATCCAGAATTAAGCAAGGATTCTGGAAGCAATATTCAGAGGAATACTTGCAAGAGCTACAAGCCAGACACAAGTGGAAAACCGTTAATCCCAATATCAAGGAAGGCATGCTGGTTCTTATCAAGGAAGACAACATTCCGGTGATGAGCTGGCCTAAGGGACGCATTATAAAGACATATCCAGGACTAGATAACCATATACGAGTGGTTGACGTAAAGACCGCCTCATGCATTTACGCGCCAGGCATTTATGCGCCATCATTGGCTCCGATCTTTCCGGAAGAAACGGTCAAAAAACGACCTATTGTGGAAGAAGAGGATACGGATAAAAAGGATACGCCGGCTGCTCAACGGAGACGGTTAATGTCACCAACCATAACTTCCTTCTTGCTAATCCTGCTTCTAATCCTACCTCTGCTACTAACACAGTCAGTATCGGTGACAAGGTTCGACACGAAACCAGGAGAATACTATGAACAAATTGGCACAACGATGAGAGCAATATCGCACTGGACCATAGTTATTTACTATGAATTGGATCCATACTGGAGAGACATGAACACGTTTTATTCAGGCATCAAGGAGTTCCAGTGCATATGCCCAGAATTAAACAAAAACCACACATGTGACGCAATATCACAGCACTATCGACACTTGTATGATGAATTACAAATGGCAAACGGTCTTACGCAACATACTCGGAAACGCCGCTCCCCATTTGATGCAGTGGGAAATATTGCGAACAGTCTGTTTGGAGTTTTAGACTCAGACTATGCCAATATAATGACTAAGGTCATAGTGAAGTTGCGAAATAACGAGGAATTGCTACTGACACTGCTGAGAAACCAAACCTCAGTACTTGACTCAACCATTAACGTTGTCAAAAAAAAACAAGGACAGCATCGTCTAAAACTACTTGAACAACAAGTAACCACCCACCATTAGCCAAAGTCAGAGGAGAGTACACTGGAGCACGTCTTACGGAAAACTACGTGGCATTGACAACTCAATTGACATTGCTAGCAGCATCTCTTCAGCGCATGCAATCCGAAAAAGTGGACGTACTAACTGGAGTTCACCACCATACAATAAGACCAATGTTGAACTCCCCAAAACAATTAAGGGATCAGTTTGATTAAATACGGGATCATTTGCCACCAGATCAAATGATACCCGTGACATCATCCAAAGTAATTCAACTATACAGAATTATGCGAGCAGAAGGCACAGCCACCGACACTCATCTGATATTCAGAGTAATATTACCCCTAGTGTTAAACATCGATACTCGAGCAATTTAATATGGTGCCAATTTCAGTGTGAAACACAACTAGTTGGAGATTGTTTGAGCTAACAACACCTATTATAGGTGTAAACAACCGCAGGGATCAATTCATGGGACTTACAAAAGATGTTTTACAACGCTGCCGTACAATACATAGCGAAAAAAATATATGCTTTGATCATCAAGCTGTGTTTGATGTAAACAACCGATGTGAGTTTCAACGCAGACATTAGCATCAGTACCTTTAGCACTGGCACGAGTCAAATAACCAAACATCACAAAGGTGCCAGAGACAACTCTCAACATCTCGGAGTACAACGCACAAGACTGGAGCACTTGATTGGTACCCAGCTTAATAGCGCCATTGCTGCTGCTGGCGGAGTTTCAACCCAGCAGTATGGCTTTCGCAAAGAGCGATCTACGCTGGACGCGATCGGCAAGGTAGTCGAGATAGCTTCGGGAGCGATAGCCGAATGTAGATGGAAAGGCGGCGCCATGAAGTAGTGTCTAGTGACAACGTTGGACGTCAAAAATGGCTTCAATACGGCTAAATGGGGCTGCATCCAGGAGGCTCTTGAGGCGCTCAACGTTCCGCAGTACCTATTGAGGATAACAAGAAGCTACTTCAATGATCGAATCCGAAGGTATGATACCTGCGAGGCGATGGAGGACCACGAATTTTCTGGAGGCGTGCCACAAAGGTCGGTACTGGGACCTCATTTGTGGAATGTTATGCACAACATTATGTCTATCAATGCCCGAAGATGTTCACCTGGTGGGCTTTGCTGACGATGTGGCAATAGTGGTCGTCGCCAAGGATCTCAGGGCAGTGGAGGAAAAGTGCAACATAGCCATCGCGAAAGGCATACAGTGGCTCTCTTTAGTAGGACTGCAGATAGCACCAGAAAAACAGAAGTAGTGCTCATTAGCAGCCGAAAAGCGGTGGAGACAGCCAACATAATAGTGGCCAACAGTACAGTCAGGTCCAAGAGAGCAATTAAATACCTGGGCGTGATGCTGGAGACCAGGCTATGCTTCAAGGAGCACTTGGAGTACGCCAGCACAAAGGCCACTTTAGCAAAAAGTGCATACTCGCGAATCATGCTAAATACAAGAGGTCCGAAGCGATTCAAGAGACTCCTCCTATCCAGCGTTATAAGAGCGACGATGCTGTATGCGGCGCTGATATGGCAACTAACTTGCCGCTTTGAGAGCTACACCCGCGGACTGAGAGCTACCCACCGTCTTGGAGCGATCAAAGTTTGTAGCGGCTTCAGAACCATTTTGGATGACGCATGTCTGATTCTGGCTGGAATAGCACCCATAGCCAAGTTGGCTAGGGAAATCTCGGAGATCTACGAGGGAACTCATGGCAAGAAACTTTCAGCTCCCCAAAAGCATGCAGTGCGCATAGCGGCCAAAACGCGCACCTTGTATAACTGGCAGAGGCAATGGGATGCGTCTAGCAAAGAGCGTTGGGCACATCGCCTCATCCTGAGCATTACAGCGTGGCAAAACCGATGGCATGGTAAGCTAAACTACTACACCACCCAACTCCTTAGTGGTCATGGCTGCTTCCGAGAGTACTTGCACCGATTTGGGCATGAGGGTGCCCCGTTGTGAACCTTTTGTGGTGATAGATTCGTAGAGGATGCCGAAAACGTCTTGTTTCACTGTGGACGCTTTACCGGGCTTTGAAATGAACTGGAGAGGGCTTTTGGCTGTAGCATCGAGATGGACAGCCTCGTGACATTGATGCAGGCCAGCGGCGCCAATTGGGAAGCTTTTAGCGCGTCTGAGGCAGCAGTCATGACAAAATTGCGTAAAGCTGAGCGCGAGCGAAAGGATCAAGTGGTGCTAAGTCATATAAGAGTCAGCCCACATTTATATTATAAGGTATCAAATAACTGCACATAACTATGTAAGAATAACACACAAATTATTAACACATGTAAAACTAGGTCAAGGCCATACACATTACGCTACGTTTATTAACCCAATAAAACTTAAGCAACACCAAATTATGGTGAACACACAGAATATCGCTGACTGCACAATGCATGCATAAAATATGTCGCAATAGTAGTGGTCAGCCAACCCGGTAGTTGCTAAATATGCTATTCTGCATTGCAAGCAACTGCTGAGTACACAATAACCTAATTCTAATTGACATTACAAAACTGTAAAAGTAAGCTATTTTTATACTCGATACCGAAGGTAAAGAGTATATTGGGTTTGTGCAAATGTCCGTCATGGTGTCTGGCCGTCTGCCCGTCTGTATGAACGAAACTTTTTTCCACACCCTTCAAGCTAGAGACTTGAAACTTTCCAATTCTCTTTATCTATGGGATAGTAAATTAAAGTGTCAAGATTGGGGTTCTACTATAACTAGGGGGCTGGCAAATCGATAAATTCGATAACTTAAAAACGATAAGTCCGCATATTTCACACACCCTTACAGCTACAACTACCAAATTTGCTAAGAAGATAGCTACTAGCAACCCCCAAAAAACTGCATCAATAATTTGGAGCCACGCCCCCATTCCGCCAACAGCCCCCCCTCATTTTAAAGTCAAAAAAGCCTATATCTCCTACAGTTTTTGAGCTAGAGCCACCAAATTTTGTGCCAAGATAGGCGATGATGACCCCCCAAAAACTGCATCAAAAGTTTGGATGCCACGCCCACCAATACCGCCCTAGCCGCCCCCAGCTGCCCCATCGCTTCGTCAAAAACGAGAAAGCGTGTAACTTCCAGATTTGTGGAGCTAGAGCCACCAAATTTGGTAGGAAGATAGCTTGAACGACGCCCAAAAAAGTGCATCAAAGTTTTGGAGCCACGCGCACCCATACCGCACCCAGCCCCCCTTTACCCACTTTTTACAAACTTTGAGCTAGAGTCACCAAATTTGGAAGGAAGGTAGCAATTGACATTTAACATAGATCTGCATCAAAACTTTTGATGCCACGCCCACCCATACCATCCCCAGCCCCTCTTTCCACACCTTTTTCAATCTTTGAGCTAGAGTCACCAAATTTTGTATGAAGGTAGCAATGGACATTCCACAAAGATCTGCATCCAAAATTTGGATGCCACGCCCACCCATACCGCCCCGAGCCCCCCATTCCGCACATTTTACAAACTTTGAGCTAGAGTCACCAAATTTGGAAGGAAGGTAGCAATTGACATTCCACATAGGTCAGCAGCAAAACTTTGGATGCCACGCCCACCCATACCGCCCGCAGCCCCTCTTTCCTTACCTTTTACAAACTTCGAGCTAGAGTCACCAAATTTGGTATGAAGATAACAATTGACATTCCACAAAGATCTGCATGAAAACTTTGGATGCCACGCCCAGCCATACTGCCCCCAGCCCCACTTTCAACAGCTCTTACAAACTTTCAGCTAGGGTCACCAAATTTGGAAGGAAGATAGTTGGTGGCATCCCTATCTGCATCGGAAAATCTTTAAGGCTGCGTACACCCCTGCCCCATCCGTACCCATTTGCAATCAGGCCTCTTTTTACCTGTTTTAATACTGGTATCGAGTATGCCGCAGTCGGTTGCGTCCGACTGCAACGTTTCCACTTGTTACCTATTAATATTGTTACTTTGCGTTAATAAAATCAGTGTTCTAGTACGACCTACAAGATACATTTATTATTTCTCCGTAGTCCACCTGGTTACAAGTGCCAGTTGCGACAACAATTAAGCAGTCAGTTTGTACTGACTGCTAACAATACATACACACCCTTTACAGGTACATTTTGGTGACCCCGCCAAAGGACTCCTAGGAAGGATCCTGTCTACAAAATATTGCTCGCTACTCCTTCGACCACACGACATGGTTGCGAATAGAAGCGTAATCCAGCTCAGGCCGAGCAAATTAAACACTTCTACCGGGTCGGGAGTAATCAAACAGTAATATACAACAACATAACAAAGGTGACTCTGGTAGCTTAGTCATTGTCAACAAGGCGACAAAATGAGCACAGAGAAATCACTCTTATTGGAAGATGTTCTAGATGCGCAGAAAGAAATAAGTCAAGAGATATCAATGCTTATAAATAACGCAAAAAAGAACCCAGCTGATCGGAAGGCAAGACCTGGCTACTACCAAGCCAAGGCCACAATCCTTGAGGAAAAGTGGACTTTTTTCAAAAAAAAACAATGTCTTGATCAAAAACTCTAAGTTAGAAGAGTCTCACCACAACTAAAAGTTTTTCGAAGAGGTTCACGCTTTGGTTCACAACCAGAACTTACTTCAAAGAACAAGCTGATATTGCAGATCATTCTAGCAACAATAGGACGGAACCAAAACCCGCCATTGCTGCAGGAATTGTTGATGCCAAAGAAAACACAAATGCCAAGTTAGTTTCATTGTGCCGTCGGCAAAAGGCGATGATTGCGTCAATCAATCGCACCCTGCAACACAAGCCTGTTAATACGGACATTATTAAGTCATTATGGGCAAAAGCTCAAGAGGTCTATTTCCAAATATAAGAGGAATTTGAGGACCCAGAAGAGAGTGGCTACAACGCCACCCAGTATTTAAAGACAGAGGCTGATTTTCGGAATGCGCTTACCAGAAATTCAAGCAGTTAGTGCACCGATAACATCAACTTACCACGTATTTCCATTCCAAAATTTGATGGTGATACGCTTAAATGGACGCAATTTTTCGATATATTTTCATGTATGATACATGAAACAAAGATGCCAACCATAGTTGGCATGCTGGTTCTTATCAAGGAAGACAACATTCCGGTGATGAGCTGGCCTAAGGGACGCATTATAAAGACATATCCAGGACTAGATAACCATATACGAGTGGTTGACGTAAAGACCGCCTCATGCATTTACGCGCCAGGCATTTATGCGCCATCATTGGCTCCGATCTTTCCGGAAGAAACGGTCAAAAAACGACCTATTGTGGAAGAAGAGGATACGGATAAAAAGGATACGCCGGCTGCTCAACGGAGACGGTTAATGTCACCAACCATAACTTCCTTCTTGCTAATCCTGCTTCTAATCCTACCTCTGCTACTAACACAGTCAGTACCGCGGACTAAGAGCTACCCACCGTCTTGGAGCGATCAAAGTTTGTAGCGGCTTCAGAACCATCCATAGCCAAGTTGGCTAGGGAAATCTCGGAGATCTACGAGGGAACTCATGGCAAGGAACTTTCAGCTCCCCAAAAGCATGCAGTGCGCATAGCGGCCAAAACGCGCACCTTGTATAACTGGCAGAGGCAATGGGATGCGTCTAGCAAAGAGCGTTGGGCACATCGCCTCATCCTGAGCATTACAGCGTGGCAAAACCGATGGCATGGTAAGCTAAACTACTACACCACCCAACTCCTTAGTGGTCATGGCTGCTTCCGAGAGTACTTGCACCGATTTGGGCATGAGGGTGCCCCGTTGTGAACCTTTTGTGGTGATAGATTCGTAGAGGATGCCGAAAACGTCTTGTTTCACTGTGGACGCTTTACCGGACTTCGAGATGAACTGGAGAGGGCTTTTGGCTGTAGCATCGCGATGGACAGCCTCGTGACATTGATGCTGGCCAGAGGCGGCAGTCAGGACTATATTGCGTAAGGCGAAAGGCACAAGTGGTGCTTAGTCTCGTATATGACTATGGCGAAAGGAACAAGTGGTGCTTAGTCTCGTATATGACTAAGCATCACTTGTTCCTTTCGCCTCTGGCCAGCATCAATGTCACGATGCTGTCCATCTCGATATATTATAAGATATCAAATAACTGCACATAGCTATGTAAGAATGACACATAAATTATTAACTCATGTAAAACTAGGTCAAGACCATACACATTACGCTACGTTATTAACCCAATAAAACTTTAAGCAACACCAAATTATGCTGAACACACAGAATATCGCTGACTGCACAATGCATGCATAAAATATGTCGCAATAGTAGTGGTCAGCCAACCCGGTAGTTGCTAAATATGCTTTTCTGCATTGCAAGCAACTGCTGAGTACACAATAACCTAATTCTAATTGTTATTTCAAAACTGTAAAAGTAAGCTATTTTAACCTATTAATATTGTTACTTTGCGTTAATAAAATCAGTGTTATAGGACGACCTACAAGATACATTAATTATTTCTCCGTAGTCCACCTGGTTACAAGTGCCAGTTGCGACAACAATTAAGCAGTCAGCTTGTACTGAATGCTAACAATGCATACACACCCTTTACAGGTATATTTGGTGTCCCCGCCAAAGGACTCCTAGGAAGGATCCTGTCTACAACATATAGCTCGCTACTCCTTCGACCACACCACACGGTTGCGAATAGAAGCGTAACCCAGCTCAGGCCGAGCAAATTAAACACTTATACCGGGTCGGGAGTAAACAAACAGTAATATACAACAACAAAGGTGACTCTGGTAGCTTAGTCATTGTCAACAAGGCGACAAAATGAGCACAGAGAAATCACTCTTATTGGAAGATGTTCTAGATGCGCAGAAAGAAATAAGTCAAGAGATATCAATGCTTATAAAGAACGCAAAAATGAACCCAGCTGATCGGAAGGCAAAACCTGGCTACTACCAAGCCAAGGCCACAATCCTTGAGGAAAAATGGACTACTTTCAGAAACAACAATGTCTTGATCAAAAACTCTAAGTTAGAGGAGTCTCCCCAATACTAAAAGTTTTTCGAAGAGGTTCACGCTTTGGTTCACAACCAGAACTTACTTCAAAGAACAAGCTGATATTGCAGATCATTCTAGCAACAAGAGGACGGAACCAAAACCCTCCATTGCTGCAGGAATTGTTGATGCCAAAGAAAACACAAATGCCAAGTTAGTTTCATTGTGCCGTCGGCAAAAGGCGATGATTGCGTCAATCAATCGCACCCTGCATCACAAGCCTGTTAATACGGACATTATTAAGTCATTATGGGCAAAAGCTCAAGAGGTCTATTTCCAAATATACGAGGAATTTGAGGACCTAGAAGAGAGTGGCTACAACGCCACCCAGTATTTAAAGACAGAGGCTGATGTTCAGAATGCGCTTACCAGCAACTCAAGCAGTGAGTGCACCGATAACATCAACTTACCACGTATTTCCATTCCAAAATTTGATGTTGATACGCTTAAATGGACGCAATTTTTCGATATGTTTTCATGTATGATACATGAAACAAAGATGCCAACCATACGTAAGATGTGATATTTAAAAACCAGCGTAGTCGGAGAGACGGAGGATTAATCTTTCACATCGATCTAAAGGAAGAGAACTATCTCTACGCATGGGAAATCTTAGTAGATGCCTACAACAATCCTATAAAAATCGCATCTAAGGTTTTAAATCGCCTCTTACTGCAACAAACCTGCAGCAACGACGTGAAGTCCTTAAAGGAGCTCCACATCACCACCATAGACTCATTAGCCTCACCGAAGCGACTCGGGATTGACATCTCAACATGGGATCCAATCATCATTGCCATTCTCAGAAACAAGTTGGATGGCACAAACAAAGCACTCTACAGACAATCATTGGGTAGTACAAAGAAAATCCAGCCACTGGACACCATGCTTGAGTTCCTAGAACAGCGAGTTCGGGGCATGGCTACTGGAAAAAAGGCACCTGGAATCTTTAAAAAGGAGTCAAAGAACGCTACATGTGCAACATCTTCAGGAGCACAAAAGGGATGTCTTTTCTATAAGAAGAAAAGTCATTATATATCTAAATGTGACTAATTTCGCGCAAAATCTGTCAGCGAGCGCTTAAAATAGGTGCAAAGGCAAAGGCTTTGCGTCAACTGCTTTAAAAATGACCATAAAACAAAGGCATGCAAAAGCAACTTCAGCTGTTTTAAGTGCAACAAAAATCACCACACTCTAGTGCATTTGGAAAATGTTATCACATCAGCAGCAGCAGAGCCGTTATCACAAGTTGTGGCATCCGCAAACAACCATAACTATAACTTACTTGTAACAGTAAAGGTAGCTGTGCAAGCAAGTAACGGACAACATGCATCATTCAAGGCACTACTGGACTCAGGATCGCAAATCAACGTTGTGTCCGAAAGACTTGAGACAATGATGGGACTTAAACGTCATGACACAACACTCCGGATTGAGGGCATCGGAGGACAGCCAAGAATCAACAAGGCTCGAGTGAATGTCCTAGTTAAATCACTACACAGCAATTTTACGATGCAATTGGAAGCATTCTCATTACCGCATATAATATCGGATCAACCTGCCCAGTCGATCAACACGGCCGATTGGGGCATGCCGAGCAAGTTACTACTGGCGGATCCAAACTTCAACAGACCAGGGAAAATCGACATGTTGATTGGAGCAGAGCACTGTTTTTCAATATTGCTCCCACAACAACACAAAATGTTCCAGTCTGGTCCAACAAATGAGGAAACAAATGCATTAATAGAACGATTCTGGACATTAAATAGCTTGGATACAACAGAAAACCAACGAAAAACATAGTGCCGCATAGTTAATTTTGGCTATGCCAAGACTATGATACCCTTCACACGTGGATTAATTTGTATTTTTATTTTTTTATTGCGTGAAAATCTCGAAAGACTATAAGGCATTAAATTATTAATATTCGGTGTATCGAATTAACTATGTTAATTTTACGAATAGATATTCAGCTATTCTGTTAAACTCTTATATAGTCTGGTGGTAAGTATGCCAGACTCTCATCCGGTAGGTGCGGGTTCGAATCCCCGTGTAGTAATTTTGGTATTTTAGTTTTTTAGTCCAATTTTGTTTTTTATAGATTTTTTGTATTTATATGGTGGCTATATCGTAGAATGCTCCGATCGGGATGAAATTTCATAGTAAACAAACCCGACATGATCTAAGCAATCTCTGAAAGTTTCATCAAGATCGGTTCAGCAGTTTGGCCGGAAATCGTGTTGATATGGTAAATTTATATGGTGGCTATATCGTAGAATGCTCCGATCGGGATGAAATTTCATAGTGAACAAGCCCGACATGATCTAAGCAATCTGTGAAAGTTTCATCAAGATCGGTTCAGCAGTTTGGCCAGAAATCGTGTTGATATGGTAAATTTATATGGTGGCTATATCGTATAATGCTCCGTTCGGGATGAAATTTCATAGTGAACAAACCCGACATGATCTAAGAAATCTGTGAAAGTTTCATCAAGATCGGTTCAGCAGTTTGGCCGGATATCGTGTTGAAACAGACAGACAGATGGACAGACGGACGGACCGACGGAAATCAATTCCTGAGCTCGTCCTGATAATTTTGATATATAGTTTATGGGGTCTCCCATCATTCCTTAAAGGCGTTACAGATTCATGACAAAGTCAATATACCCTGTGAAGGGTATAAACAGTTGAAGCGCATTGTGAAAAGCACTTCTTAGAACATTTACAAGTGGCGGTGGACGGCAGATTCAACGTTCAACTTCAATTTTCTGAACACTATTCAGCCCTGGGAGAGTCCATGGAGATTGCAACCAAATGATTTCTATCATTAGAGCGCAGAACCTCCGCTGACATGTGGAAGCAGTACGCAGCGTTCATGGCGGAGTATGAGAAGCTGGGACACATGAAGCAAGTGTCACTTCTACAGATTCCTAAAAATCACTACGTGATTCCGCATCAATGCGTGTTGAAGCATGACAGCATAACAACAAAACTTCGAGTTGTCTTCGACGCATCGTGCCTAACATCTACTGGAAAATCGGTGAATGACATACTGCATGCAGGCCCTACGGTTCAAAGCGATCTTATGTCTATTCTACTACGATTCAGAACACATAGATATAAGTTTACGGCTGACATTGAAGAATGTATCGTCAGGTATGGATCAATCCGGACAATCAGTTTCATCAACTGATTGTATGGCTCAACAACTCGTCGGAAGAAATTTAATACTTCCGATTGAAAACAGTCACATATGGCACAGAAACCCGCACCATTCTTAGCAATAAAATGTTTGGATCATCCGGCCAATAAGTATATAGAAAGGCGACATATGGGTGCAAAGGCACTACAACGTGACTTTTATGTACACGACTGCCTGACCGGCACCGACACAATCGCAGAAGCGAAACAAGTTCAACAAGAGCTAAGCAAAATTCTTCAGCCATCTGGATTCGAGCTACGAAAATGGTGTTCAAACAATGAACAAGTATTGGAGGGAATTCCCAAAGCAGACACAGTTAACGACGTACAGCTTGGAGAAACACTGGAACAGTACAGTGTAAGAACATTGGGCCTTATTTGGACGCCCTAAAACGATCAACTTGGCGATCGAACTCAAAGCAGTGTTAGCAACAGTCATTACAAAACGTGCAGTCTGCTCGGAGCTGGCACAGATCTTCGACCCACTAGGCTTGTTCGCTCCAGTCATAGTAAAGGCAAAAATTTTAATGCAACGCCTCTGGGAATTAAAGCTCGATTGGGACGCCGAGCTATCTACAAGTCTTCAGAATGATTGGAAGGAGTATCGAAACGAGTTGCAATGCCTCAATTCAATGCGAATCCCAAGGCACGTTTATGATTTTAAGACTCCAACAATGGATGCGTCGGAACGTGCATTTAGCGCTGCAGCTTACGTACGCGCAACGTACAGAAATAAACAAATATCTGTTCGGCTACTATGTTCAAAGTCTCGAGTGGCTCCAACAGCAAAACAGTCACTCCCTCGACTAGAGCTATGTGATGCACTATTGGGTGCAGAGCTTGCTGAAAGGGTTCGACGCGGTCTAAGCCTCGACAGCAACACAGTACCAGCTTCCGCCACATATCATACATGTGTGGCAAACCGAATAGCGAAAATTCAGGCCTTGACAAGCCAGACTCAATGGTGGCATGTATCATCGGCCAACAATGCGGCAGATGTACTCTCAAGAGGAATATCGGCACGAAAACTACACGAGCACAACATATGGTTGTAAGGACCACTATTTCTTTATGGGTCTCCAGAAAAATGGTCGGCATTACCCAGTATCACCCCCATCAACCAGGAAAGAAAAACGAAACACATAAGTCTCGCAATAACTCCATCTACAATAGTTGAAGAATATTACACTTGAAGACACAGCCATTAATTTCACAAGTTACAACGCATTGTGGCTTACATGTTACGCTTCTGCTACAAAAAATACAGATCAGCAGCTGTCACTCTAAACGTCGAGGAATTGAATCACGCTCGCAACGTAGTTTTGCGGACAATACAACAAGTGAAATTTGCTGCTGAGCTACAAACGCTGCAGCGTCACAACATGGTGGAAAAGACAAGTGGAAACGTTGCAGTCGGACGCAACCGACTGCGGCATACTCGATACCAGTATTAAAACAGGTAAAAAGAGGCCTGATTGCAAAGGGGTACGGATGGGACAAGGGTGTACGCTGCATTAAAGATTCTCCGATGCAGATAGGGATGCCACCAACTATCTTCCTTCCAAATTTGGTGACTCTAGCTGAAAGTTTGTAAGAGCTGTTGAAAGGGGGGCTGGGGGCGGTATGATTGGGTGTGGCATCCAAATTTTTACTGCAGATCTTTGCGAAATGTCAATTGCTATCTTCATACCATATTTGGTGACTCTAGCTCGAAAATAGTTAAATGTGGGGAAAGGGGGGCTGGGGGCGGTATGGGTGGGCGTGGCATCCAAAGTTTTGATGCAGATCTTTGTGGAATGTCAATTGCTACCTTCATACCAAATTTGGTGACTCTAGCTCGAAGTTTGTAAAAGGTGTGGAAAGAGGAGCTAGGGGCGGTATGGGTGAATGTGGCATCCAAATTTTTAGTGCAAATCTTTGTGAAATGTCAATTGCTATCTTCATACCAAATTTGGTGACTCCAGCTCGAAGTTTGTAAAGAGTGGGGAAAGGGGGGCTGGGGGCTGTATGGCTGGGCGTGGCATCCACATTTTTGATGCAGATCTTTGTGGAATGTCAATTGCTATCTTCATACCAAATATGGTGACTCTAGCTCGAAAATTGTTAAATGTGGGGATAGGGAGGCTGGGGCGGTATTGGTGGGCGTGGCATCCAAAGTTTTGATGCAGATCTGTGTGGAATGTCAATTGCTATCTTCATACCAAATTTGGTGACTCTAGCTCGAAGTTTGTTAAATGTGGGGAAAGGGGGGCTGGGAGCGGTATGGGTGGGCGTGGCATCCAAATTTTTGATTCAGATCTTTGTGGAATGTCAATTGCTATCTTCATACCAAATCTGGTGACTCTAGCTCGAAAATTGTTATGTGTGGGGAAAGGGGGGCTGGGGCGGTATGGGTGGGCGTGGCATCCAAAGTTTTGATGCAGATCTGTGTGGAATGTCAATTGCTATCTTCATACCAAATTTGGTGACTCTAGCTCGAAAATTGTTAAATGGAGGGAAAGGGGGGCTGGGGCGGTATGGGTGGGCGTGGCATCCAAAGTTTTGATGCAGATCTGTGTGGAATGTCAATTGCTATCTTCATACCAAATTTGGTGACTCTAGCTCGAAAATTGTTTAATGTGGGGAAAGGGGGGCTGGGGGCGGTATGGGTGTGCGTGGCATCCAAATTTTTGATGCAGATCTTTGTGGAATGTCAATTGCTATCTTCATACCAAATTTGGTGACTCTAGCTCGAAAATTGTTATATGTGGGGAAAGGGGGGCTGGGGGTGGTATGAGTGGCCGTGGCATCCAAATTTTTGATGCAGATCTTTGTGGAATGTCAATTGCTATCTTCATACCAAATTTGGTGACTCTAGCTCGAAAATTGTTATATGTGGGGAAAGGGAGGCTGGGGCGGTATTGGTGGGCGTGGCATCCAAATTTTTAGTGCAGATCTTTGTGAAATGTCAATTGCTATCTTCATACCAAATTTGGTGACTCCAGCTCGAAGTTTGTAAAGAGTGGGGAAAGGGGGGCTGGGGGCTGTATGGCTGGGCGTGGCATCCACATTTTTGATGCAGATCTTTGTGGAATGTCAATTGCTATCTTCATACCAAATATGGTGACTCTAGCTCGAAAATTGTTAAATGTGGGGATAGGGAGGCTGGGGCGGTATTGGTGGGCGTGGCATCCAAAGTTTTGATGCAGATCTGTGTGGAATGTCAATTGCTATCTTCATACCAAATTTGGTGACTCTAGCTCGAAGTTTGTTAAATGTGGGGAAAGGGAGGCTGGGGCGGTATTGGTGGGCGTGGCATCCAAATTTTTAGTGCAGATCTTTGTGAAATGTCAATTGCTATCTTCATACCAAATTTGGTGACTCCAGCTCGAAGTTTGTAAAGAGTGGGGAAAGGGGGGCTGGGGGCTGTATGGCTGGGCGTGGCATCCACATTTTTGATGCAGATCTTTGTGGAATGTCAATTGCTATCTTCATACCAAATATGGTGACTCTAGCTCGAAAATTGTTTAATGTGGGGAAAGGGTGGCTGGGGGCGGTATGGGTGTGCGTGGCATCCAAATTTTTGATGCAGATCTTTGTGGAATGTCAATTGCTATCTTCATACCAAATTTGGTGACTCTAGCTCGAAAATTGTTATATGTGGGGAAAGGGGGGCTGGGGGTGGTATGAGTGGGCGTGGCATCCAAATTTTTGATGCAGATCTTTGTGGAATGTCAATTGCTATCTTCATACCAAATTTGGTGACTGTAGCTCGAAAATTGTTAAATGTGGGGAAAGGGGGGCTGGGGCGGTATGGGTGGGCGTGGCATCCAAAGTTTTGATGCAGATCTGTGTGGAATGTCAATTGCTATCTTCATACCAAATTTGGTGACTCCAGCTCGAAGTTTGTAAAGAGTGGGGAAAGGGGGGCTGGGGGCTGTATGGCTGGGCGTGGCATCCACATTTTTGATGCAGATCTTTGTGGAATGTCAATTGCTATCTTCATACCAAATATGGTGACTCTAGCTCGAAAATTGTTAAATGTGGGGATAGGGAGGCTGGGGCGGTATTGATGGGCGTGGCATCCAAAGTTTTGATGCAGATCTGTGTGGAATGTCAATTGCTATCTTCATACCAAATTTGGTGACTCTAGCTCGAAGTTTGTTAAATGTGGGGAAAGGGGGGCTGGGAGCGGTATGGGTGGGCGTGGCATCCAAATTTTTGATGCAGATCTTTGTGAAATGTCATTTGCTATTTTCATACCAAATTTGGTGACTCTAGCTCGAAAACTGTAAAATGAGGGGAAAGGGGGGGCGAAATGGGTGGGCGTGGCTCCAGAACTTTGATGCAGATTTTTGGGGGTCGTTACCAGCTATCTTCCCACCAAATTTGGAGGCTCTAGCTCCACAACTACACGCATTACCGTTTTTGACGAAGCGTTGGGGTGGATGGGGGCGGCTAGGGCAGTATTGGTGGGCGTGGCATCCAAACTTTTGATGCAGTTTTTAGGGGGTCATTATCACTTATCTTGGCACCAAATTTGGTGGCTCTAGCTCAAAAACTGTGGGAGATATAGCCATTTCTGATTTCAAAATGTGAGGGGGCTGGGGGCGTAATGGGTGGGCGTGGCTCCAAAACTTTGCTACAGTTTTTTGGGGGTTGCTAGTAGCTATCTTCTTACCAAATTTGGTAGTTCTAGCTGTAAGGATGTGCGAAATATGTGGATTTATCGGTTTTGAGCTATCGAATTTATCGATTTGCCAGTCCCCCAGTTATCGTAGAACCCCATCTTGACACTTTAATTTACTTTCCCATAGATAAAGAGAATTGGAAAGTTTCAAGTCTCTAGCTTGAAGAGTGTGGAAAAAACTTGCACACATACGGACGGACAGACGGACAGACACCATGACGGACATTGCACAAAACCAATATACTCTTTACCTTCGGTATCGAGTATAATGAGTTCCATTTCATCGCTGTCCCCCCTACAAGGATCCGATGGACTTATACGAGTTGGTGGCAGATTAGATCAAGCCCCACTCCCTTACAATGCAAGGCACCAGATTCTGCTGCCCTACAATGATCCAATAGTAAAAATGCTGTTGAAAGATGTCCATGAGGACAATATGCATTGCGGTGCCCAAGCCTTATGACCAACCGCTAGACAACAATATTGGATCCTCAACGACAAAACAGTGTCAAGGAATACTATTCACAGCTGCGTGACATGCAACAGAGATCGTTAATCATTGCAACAAGAAACAAGTTGCCTTCAAGTTCATCCCGCCACGAGCGCCATCCTTTGGAGGCCTATGGGAAGCTGACGTCAAGTCGGCAAAGCGACTGTTGGTAACGACAACCAACACTGCGACCCTTGCATTTGAGGAACTTAGCACGGTGATCGTCGAAATCGAAGCTATCTTGAATTCACGCCGAAAAGCCCCGATGTCAAATGATCCTACTGACACTACAGCTCTCACCCCACCGCATTTCCTGAGTGGTGAAAAACTAACGGCTCCATCCGAAGTCAACGCCGATCGCGAAGAGAAATCCCTACTCAAACGTTGGGAATAAGTTTCCATAATTAAGCAAGGATTCTGGAAGCAATATTCAGAGGAATACTTGCAAGAGCTACAAGCCAGACACAATTGGAAAACCGTTAATCCCAATATAAAGGATGTCATGCTGGTTCTTATCAAGGAAGACAACATTCCGGTGATGAGCTGGCCTATGGGACGCATTATAAAGACATATCCAGGACTGGATAACCATGTACGAGTGGCTAACTCCGATCTTTCCGAAAGAAACGGCCAAAAAACGACCTATTGTGGAAGAAGAGGATACGGATAAAAAGGATACGCAGGCTGCTCAACGGAGACGGTTAATGTCACCAACCATAACTTCCTCCTTGCTAATCCTGCTTCTAATCCTACCTCTGGTACTAACTTATTCAGTATCGGTGACAAGGTTCGACACGAAACCAGGAGTATATGAACAATATGAACATATTGGCACAACGATGAGAGCAATATCGCACTGAACCATTGTTATTTACTATGAATTGGATCCATACTGGAGAGACATGAACACGTTTAATTCAGGCATCAAGGAGTTCCAGTACATATGCCCAGAATTAAACAAAAACCACACATGTGACGCAATATCACAGCACTATCGACACTTGTATGATGAATTACAAATGGCAAACGGTCTCATGCAACATACTCGGAAACGCCGCTCCCCATTTGATGCAGTGGGAAATATTGCGAACAGTCTGTTTGGAGTTTTAGACTCAGACTATGCCAATAAGATGACTAAGGTCATAGTGAAGGTACTCAGTACTTGACTCAAAAATTAACGTTGTCAAAAAAACAAGGACAGCATCGGACAATCGTCTAAAACTACTTGAACAACAAGTAGCCGCCATTAGCCAAGTCAGAGGAGAGTACACTGGAGCACGTCTTACGGAAAACTACGTGGCATTGACAACTCAATTGACATTGCTAGCAGCATCTCTTCAGCGCATGCAATCCGAAAAAGTGGACGTACTAACTGGAGTTCACTACCATACAATAAGACCAATGTTGAACTCCCCAAAACAATTAAGGGATCAGTTTGATTAAATACGGGATCATTTGCCACCAGATCAAATGATACCCGTGACATCATCCAAAGTAATTCAACTATACAGAATTATGCGAGCAGAAGGCACAGCCACCGAAACTCATCTGATATTCAGAGTAATATTACCCCTAGTGTTAAACATCGATACTCGAGCTATTTAATATGGTGCCAATTTCAGTGTGAAACACAACTAGTTGGAGATTGTTTGAGCTAACAACACCTATTATAGGTGTAAACAACCACAGGGATCAATTAATGGGACTTACACAAGATGTTTTACAACGCTGCCGTACAATACATAGCGAAAAAAATATATGCTTTGATCATCAAGCTGTGTTTGATGTAAACAACCGATGTGAGTTTCAACTGTTTACCAACAAGACACCAACGACGTGTCACGTAACTTACAGAACAACCAAAATGGTATGTGAAAAAACACAACAGCATAACAACTGGATCTTCGCAACACATTCTGAAGTGGAACTTCAAGCTTTATGCAACGGAACACCGTCAACTATCCAACTACAAAACAGTGGGCCACTGTCGCTATCATCTGGCTGTACTGCACGCAACGCAGACATTAGCATCAGTACCTTTGGCACTGGCACGAGTCAAATAACCAAATATCACAAAGGTACCAGAGACAATTCTCAACATCTCGGAGTTTAACGCACAAGACGACAAGGATCTAGATGACCTACAGGTAAAATTGGCAACACTCAACAAAGAAGAGCTGCCCAACCAAATAAGCACGGTCCAACATCATCACATAGCCGCTTACGCTTCTTTAGTGATTTCTGTCATAATACTATGTGCATATGCAATGCGGACGCAACGACGATGGACTTGTCCACCCACAGCCATTAGGAATGAAGCAGTCATTCCGTCCAAACCTTCAGCATACCCAAGACGATTTACTCTGCATTTAGAGGATGGTTGAAAACCGTTTCAACGGCCGGGAGAATGTTAAGTCATATACGAGTCAGCACACATTTATATTATAAGATATCAAGTAACTGCACAAAGCTATGTAAAAATGACACACAAATTATTAACACATGTAAAACTAGGTCAAGACCATACACATTACGCTACGTTTATTAACCCAATAAAACTTTAAGCAACACCAAATTATGGTGAACACACAGAATATCGCTGACTGCACAATGCATGCATAAAATATGTCGCAATAGTAGGGGTCAGCCAACCCGGTAGTTGCTAAATATGCTATTCTGCATTGCAAGCAACTGCTGAGTACACAATAAACTAATTCTAATTGACATTACAATACTGTAAGAGTAAGATATTTTTACCTATTAATATTGTTACTTTGCGTTAATAAAATCAGTGTTCTAATACGACCTACAAGATACATTAATTATTTCTCCGTAGTCCACCAATAAAGCAGTCAGTTTGTACTGAATGCTAACATTAAATACACAAACTTTACAGGTTCAAGTGGATTAGGTGGAACATATGCATTGGTGACGCCTTAGCTCACGGCCGAACGACCAATGTTCTGTTTCGTTTATATAACCTAATAATAAGTTATTGTTTAAATATAGGATAAGCAATAACAGAATTAAAAAAAAAAAAAAAAAAACACACGCAAACACACACACACAAACAGAAACACACGAACAGTGTAGCTTTTGTGTTTTTTTGCTTTAACACACTCTCAGCTGTGCTTTACGGGTGCCCACATTCACAGCTGATCCCAGGGCTGTCAAGCGAAATTGCTGGGCAATCCGAGCCAACAGCACCTTTCGTCAGCCACAGATGGTGCCACTTTTGTTCGGTTCTGGTACCGACTAAGTGTGCTGTCTACACTGGCAGTTGCATACTTTCGTGGGCAGCAAATTAGTGAAGCATAACGAACAGACGTGTCCTTTGCTAAATTAGCTGCAGAAGGCCACGAAACTAGTTACAACCAACCAGGGGGCTCTGGTGACCGAAACGGGGCAGTATAGCCCCCACTGGCTAAACTGAAGGGAAATATTTGGTCACCGTGGGATTGCTATCGGAGTTCGTAGCAAGGTACTCGTGCTAACTCTTGGATGGCAGATGAAGCGTCGCCATTCTTCCGAAGGCCGGCGCTGCCACGATCTCCACCGTCGCTGCAGCCTAGACTGTGCTTAGCTCTGCCCCACGTTGAGGCTGTGTCTCCAGCAATGGAGGCAACTTCACCGGCGCCTTTGGTAGCGGATGTAGCACGGCCAACGGTTCAGGGAGCAGGTAGCGCGGTGATAACAGCCCACCCACCCAGGTCTCCCGTTAACCTAAGGAACATCCTAGTGCAAATGGGGGAATGCATAGATGGTATAAGTGCCCGGTTTGACACGAAGAGGCATATAAATAATCTGGAGCGCGAGGAGCTGCCAAGATTAGTGTACTTACAAAAGCAAGCTATAAGCAACTGAGAAGGCCGTCCAGACAACACCAACTGTTGAGGGCTGCTCCAGTAGCGAAGTAGAGGACTATGCACGGTTCGGTGGTACAAGCCAAGGGAGCACTGAAACTCTTGTGCGATCCATTGACATCTCGCCGTACTACACCCCCAAAAAGGAGCAAGGTAACTATGAATGCAAGCACGCAAAATATACAAATTGTCTACGAGAAGGCATTTTTCCGGATGGATGGAAGGTGCTGCTGCCTAAGCCAGACAAGCCTCCGGATGATACTCCATCATATCGGCCCATTTGTCTCATCGACAATTGTGGAAAGGTATTCGAGGCAAACATACCTGCTAGGCTGGATGATGCAGTACAGAAAGCTGGTGATCTTTCACTGTTCTAATTGGGCTTTAGAAGGGCGAGATCCACGACCGATGCTATCAGGTCGGTAGACCGTATAGCTTCGGAAGGCACCCGCTGGCACTTCGGCAGCAAGCAGTACTGTCTCGTTGTGACCATCGACGTAAATAATGCCTTTAACACCGCTAATTGAAGCAACATTTTGGATGCCTTGGTGAGTTTCCGAGTGCCAAACTACCTCGTAGCGATCGTGAAAATAAAGTTTCTGCAAGTGTCCCACAAGGATCTGTTTTGGGTCCCCTTCTGTGGAATATCATGTATGACGGGATACTACAACTCCAGTTACCTGACGCTGCCAGCGCTATTGGTTATGCTGACGACGTCGCTCTGGTACTCAAAGCTAAGGATCTGCAGCGAGCTACTGAGCTATGTGACTGGTGCTTAGATGCAGTGACGCGGTGGCTGTCGTTGGTTGGTCTGCAACTGGCTGCCTAAAAGACGAAGGCGGTGCGAAGGTACATGAGGAGTATCGAGTCAACGTATCGGCTCTCTACCCTTCGTTTCTGCAGCGCCTGCCACACAGTCTCCTCGGACGCAGCGCTGGTGATTGCTTGAATGATCTCGATGCAACACCAGCGGGGAGAAGGGTGGCAAGGGTTGTAGCCCGCGAGTGGAGCCTGGAGGCCTGGCAGCGGCACTGGGACACTTCTACGAAAGGGCGTTGGACGCATTTGCTGATACCAGATGTGCGTCAATGGCTGTAGAGGAAGCACGGGTCCGTCAACTTCTACCTAACCCAACTGCTGACGGGACATGGTTGCTTCAGGAGCTACTTAAAGAGATTTAAGCACGAATCCAGTTCTGTGTTGCGGGAATTTTTTCGAGGAGGACGTTAGACACGTGATCTTACAAAGTGAGCGATTTGACCAGGAATGTCTGCTGGTGGAGAACCTCATTGGCCAGCAACTGTCGCCAACAAACCTGGTCGGTCACATGCTGGAGAGGGAGGCTGGTTAGCACGCGGTATGTGGTTTCGCAGCTTCCACGATAACGGAGCTGCGGCGCTTGGAACGGTTAAGGGCGAACGAAACATAGACATTGCCACTGTTTCCGCAAAGCAATGCTTTACGGCGGTTGCGCAGAAGCCGGCTACGTCAACGCTTAGTTATTTGCGGAGCCACGGACAGTTGGTGGCGTCGACCTGCAAAGTCTGCAACACCTCATCCAGCGGTTGCCGAGATAACGCATCTGCGACCACGTTCAGCTTCCCCCGTCGATAGTGGATGTCAAACTGGTACTGTTGTAGTTCTAGCGCCCATCTTGCGATCCGACCAGTTGGGTTGTCAATGCTGTTCAACCACTTGAGCGCCAAGTGGTCTGTCACTACATCGAAGCGGTAGCCCTCGAGGAAGCATCGCAACTTACGGATGGCCCAAACGATTGCGAGGCACTCCTTTTCTGTCGCCGAGTAGTTCTCCTCGGGCTTGGACAGTCTCCGGCTCACGTACGCTATGACCTGTTCCGTTCCGTCTAATTCCTGTGTCAGTACCGCTCCTATACCGAAGTCGCTGGCGTCGGTCTGTAACACGAATTTTTCCTCAAAGTCGGGGCATGCTAGGACCGGTGCCTCCGTAAGTCGTCGCTTGAGTTCGTCGAATGCGGCTTGCTGCTGTTCTCCCCACTCCCAACGCTTATTTTTCCTTAGCAATAGTGACATGGGCTGCACTACCTCTGCGAAGTTGGCCACAAACCTCCGATACCCAAACATCGTCGTAGTTCGCGGATATTGGTCGGTGGTGTCAACTTCCGGACGGCGGCGATCTTGTCTGGGTCGGTGTGGATGCCCTGCTCGCTGACGACGTGACCCAAATACGAGAGGCTGCGCTTAAAGAACTTGCACTTGGCTTTGTTCAGTCGCAACTTTGCCTTCCGCAGCCGTCCAAAAACCTCTTGTAGTTTCTGCAGGTGGTCATCGAGGTCCGACCCCGTGATGATAATGTCATCCAAGTAGGCGAAGGCGTACGGCTCTAGGTCCGGTCCAATGACTCCATCCAGTGCCCGTTGGAAGGTGGCCGGAGCGGAGTGAAGGCCAAAGGGCATAACCTTCCACTGGAACAGTCCTCGTCCCGGTACCGTAAAAGCGGTATATTGACGGCTGTCGCGAGCCATTGGAATCTGCCAATATCCGCTCTTCAAATCCAGCGTGCTGATGTATTTGGCGTTTCGCAGCCGCTCCAGGATGTGTTGTATACGGGGTAACGGATAGGCGTCGGGTATGGAGCGTGCGTTCAGTTGCCGGTAGTCGATGCACATCCTGATGTCACCCGTCTTCTTGCCAACTAGCACGATGGGTGCGCTATGGGGGGACTTCGAAGGCTCTATGCATCCGTTCTTCAGCAGTTCGTCCACTTGCTCGTAAATAACCTTCTGCATGGCGGGATTCTTCGGGTAGTAGCGTTGCTTAATGGGTCTCTCGTCCCGCATGGTGATCACATGCTCCGCGACGTGAGAGACCCCCTTTAATCCATCAAACATCGCCAGTTCTCGTTTCAGAAATGCTTTAACCCTGGGATCGGTCTCCTCGTCGGCGTCGCTCGGTTTTCCCTGGTCGTCTTCTGGCACCTGGGCTATTGTTACAGCTTGGGGCTGCTCGAAGGTCACCTCACGACTGCAGACTTCGGGTGTCTCGCGAATGTTTGCCTCTTCCGTCTTTGGAGTGGTTGTCGGGGGTGGTATCCGTTCTGTGGATGGCGCAGGTTCTTGTGTTGTGCTCCTGGGCTTTCGGCGTCCGGTGGGGCTTAGGAACAATTCCTTGGTCATCTGCAGCTCAGATGATCCAAATGTTAGCGTCGCTTGCATCGCACACAGGAAATCAATGCCCAGGATGAGCTCATCGAGGACATTCGGCATTATCAGCAGTGGTAGGTGGACGCGCTTTTCCCCGAGCTGGATTTCTGTGGCACATGCTTTGGTAACGGTCATGCGCGTACCGTCCGCCAAACTTACACCTACCTTGATTTCTCTGAGTCCCTCAGCCGACAGCTGGTGGGCGACCTTTTCGCTGGCAAAGCTGCGAGTTGCTCCGGTGTCGATAGTAGCCAGGAAGGGTTTGCCTTCCACGCTGACCCTGGCTACTATCCTTGCGTTCTCGAGTCGAATGGCTCCGTTGGTTTCCGATGCTCTCTGGTCGCCACTCCCCCCTGGTTCGGAATCTAGGAGGGAGGTGCTTCGTTTCCCGTCGGCCGTGTGCAGCACTCGATCGTCCGAACCCCTCGCCGTCCACACTGCCAGCAGTGTATCATCTGCGGGTTCCTGCACGTTCGGGCGGGGTGCCCCGACTGTCCGCATCTTCGGCATGCGTTGCTGACGTCTACCGGGGTCTCGTCGGTCGCTACTGGTGCTCGAGGTGTGTTGTCCCGGAAGGGGTTGTGCGGTCTCGGAGCCGATGGGGTCTTCTCTGGGCTAGGCGCAGGGGGTCGGTGGCCAGTCGTCGGCTTCTTTTGGCTCTGCTGCTGCGTCTCCCTCTCCCTGACCATTTCGTAATGCGTAGCCAACTGCGTCAGCTGGCTCAGGCTAGTCACCTCGTGTCTTCGAATATATATTTGGTATTCTGGCAGTAGGTTTTCGTAGAGCCGGTCCAGCTCTCGCTCGCCAGAATAATAAATGGTTCCCCGCCACGTTGCAGGTGACTCCGTATTTCGTCCTCCAGCCGCTCAAAATATCTGGGGGGCAAGTAGAATTCCAAGAATTCTCTCCGGAACCGCGTCCAGGTCTCTTCGTGCATCCTGTTAACCCTGTACCAGCTTTCGGCCTCTCCGGTCAACAGCTCCGAGATCAGTAGGGGTAGGCTGTGTGCGTCGATCTGATGGACCACGGCTCGCTCCTCTACCCTTTCGACGAAGCTGAGTGGGTCGTTGGTCCCATCGAAGGTTAGGCCCCAGCGTTGTATCTTTTCGGCCAACATGCCGTGTGAGAACTCCGGTCAGGTTGGCCTGTGAGGTGAAAGGCGGCGTAGGCGTGGTGGGGATCTACTGGTGAGTCGGGTTGGGTCGGGTCCAGGTACGGCTCCATCGGTATTAGTCACCGTGATGATCGGCCTGGGTGCTGGAGAGGTGCTCATCTCTTGCGGAGTGGGGCTTGGGGACCGGGACCTTGCCTTGGTGTCGGATGGGGCGGATCCTGGTATCTGGCCGCCAACTCTTCGAAGCGGGCTACCAGTGTTTCTGGGTGCTCGCTTCGGCTTATGAAGCCTGCCACTCTGCTCCGTAGCTCGGTCACGGTTCCCTGTGCGTCGAGTCCGAATTCGCTTGCCAGGGATATTAGCTCTTCCTTCTTGCGGTAGTAGACCCAGCTCACTGCTACCATGGTTGCCTAATGGGGTGCTTCTATGAGGCTCAAGTGAAGTTTATCCTTCGAGGAGGATTGTTGAATTATGGTTATCCTTCGAGGAGGATTTTTTTTTTGGTTTTATTATCAATATCCTTCGAGGGGGATTGTTGGTTTTATTATTAATATCCTTCGAGGAGGATTGTGGTTTTATTATTAATATCTTTCGAGGAGGATTGTTGGTTTTATTTTTAATATCCTTCGAGGAGGATTGTTGGTTTTATTATTAATATCCACCGAGAGGGATTGTTGGTTTTATTATTAATATCCTTCGAGGAGGATTGTGGTTTTATTATTAATATCCTTCGAGGAGGATTGTTGGTTTTATTATTAATATCCTTCGAGGAGGATTGTTGGTTTTATTATTAATATCCTTCGAGGATATCTTTCGCGGTTCTGTGATGACTACTGTGTTGTCAGCTCGGAGGCTGGAGTATGACTGCCTACTCTGGGCTCGCGGTCCGCCTTATATAGCGGCTCAGCTCTGTTGGTTGTCGGCAGCGCAGTCCTTATCAAGCTTGGCAGCGCTGCCCTTATTAGGCGTCAGCAGCGCTGCGCTTATTG